>CM061561.1:87514192-88764192 GCA_030864225.1 Capsicum baccatum var. pendulum
TAGAGGCTCTCATCTCTGTTCTGAAGAGGTACAAGAGAGCTATTGGTTGGACTATTGCTGATATAATTGGTATCTCTCTTGGGATATGTATGCACAAGATTCAGCTAGAGGAAGATTGTGTACCCACTATTGAGCATCAGCGTCATCTGAATCCACCTATGCAAGAGGTGGTGAAGAAAGAAATCATAAAGTGGTTAGATATAGGGGTGGTGTTTCTAATATCAGACAGTAAATGGGTGAGTCCTTTACAATATGTGCCCAAGAAAAGGGGCATGACAGTAGTAGGAAATGAGAAAAATGAGCTAATTCCACTCAAGCCTGTCACAGGGTGGAGAGTGTGTATGGACTACCGGAAGCTAAACTCGTGGATGTTAAAGGACCATTTCCCAATGCCATTCATGTATCAAATGCTTGATCGATTGGCAGGAAAGGGATGGTTCTATTTCTTGGATGGTTATTCCGGATATAATCAGATTTGCATTGCTCCTAAAGATCAGGAGAAGACCACTTTTAAATGCCCATATGGTACTTTTGCATTCAAACGAATGCCATTTGCGCTATGTAATGCACCTGCCACTTTTCAGCAGTATATGATGTCCATTTTCTCTAATATGGTTGAAGACACCTTGGAGGTATTTATGGATGACTTTTCGGTTGTAGGTGAGTCATTTGAGTCATGCTTAGCAAATCTGAGTATGGCTTTACAGCGATCTGTAGAATTCAATCTGGTGCTAAATTGGGAGAAGTGCCATTTTATGGTTAAGGAAGGTATTGTTCTCGGGCATAAGGTCTCTGAAAAGGGAATTGAAGTTGATCGAGCTAAGATTGAAGTTATCGATAGACTACCAACTCCAATTTCTGTGAAGGGGGTTCGTAGTTTTCTCGTTCATGCGGGTTTTTATCGGAAGTTTATTAAAGACTTCTCCAAGATTTCTAGCCCATTATGCAAACTTTTAGAGAAGGAGGAAAAGTTTTACTTTGGTGAAGATTGCTTGAAGGCATTTGAATGCCTCAAAGGAAAGCTAGTTGAAGCTCCTATTATTGTAGCACCCGATTGGTCTCTACCTTTTGAAGTTATGTGTGATGCAAGTGGGGTAGCCTTGGGTGCTGTACTTGGTAAGAAAAGAGAAAGGCTATTTCATCAAATCTACTATGCGATCAAGGCTTTGAATGGAGCACAGAAAAACTATACCGTCACTGAACAAGAGCTTTTAGCAGTTGTTTATGCTTTCGAAAAGTTCCGTGCTTACTTGTTGGGAACCAAGGTAGTGGTTCATACAGATCATGAGGCTCTAACATATCTAATGGCAAAGAAGGATGCTAAGCCAAGGCTAATTAGGTGGGTGTTACTGCTTCAAGAATTCGATTTCGAGGTAAAGGATAAAAAAGGTTGCGAAAACCAAGTAGCGATCATCTATCTAGACTTGAGAGTGAGCACATAGTGCATACCGACCTTGATATTGATGATTCATTCCTCGACGAATAGATTCTAGCAACTATGGTGGAAGACTTACCATGTTATGCAGATTTTGATAACTACGTGGTAAGTGAAGTGATTCCTGAGCATCTATCCTTTCATCAAAAGAAAAAGTTCATGCATGATATGAAACATTACTTTTGGGATGAGCCTTATCTTTTTCGATGATGTGCTGATGGTATTATTAGGCGGTGCATCCCAGATGTAGAGGTTCCTAGCATATTGGAATCAAGCCATGCTTCCTAAGTTGGAGGTCACCATGCAGGTGATTGGATGGCCAAGAAAGTACTGAAAAGTGGCTACTATTGGCCTTCATTATTCAAGGATGCCTACGATTTTGTAAGAAGATGTGATTAGTGTCAGCGGCAAGGTTCTATTTCAAAACACCATGACATGCCCATGTCCAAAATGCTTGAAGTAGAGTTATTCGATGTCTGGGGTATTGACTTCATCGTCCCATTTGTGAGCTCATTTGGGATAAAATATATCTTAGTTGCAGTGGATTACGTATCCAAATGGGTCGAAGCAGTCGCTCTAGCTGATAATGAAGGTAAGAGTGTTGTGGTGTTCTTAAAGAGAAATATCTTATCTCGTTATGGGGTACCCCGTATCATCATAAGCGATGGAGGATCATATTTCTGCAACAAGCTGTTCAGAGCCGTATTGGCAAAGTATGGGGTTAAGAAGCATAAAGTAGCTACATCGTACCACCCATAAACTAATGGGAAGGTGGAGGTTTCAAATCAGGAAATCAAGCTGATCCTTGCTAAGACTGTGAATGCCAACAGCAAAGATTGGTCCAGGAAGTTGGACAATGCCTTATTGGCATATAAGACCGCGTTTAAAACACTAATTGGCATGTCACCATACCAACTAGTTTGTGGAAAGGCTTGTCATTTGCCAATTGAGCTAGAACATAAAGCAATGTGGGCACTGAAGCAACTTAACCTAAAGTGGGATGATGCTATAGATATGAGATCGGGACAGCTGAACGAGATGGATGAATTCCATCTAAATGAATATGAAAGAGAAAATATTTACAATGAAAGGATGAAAAAGTACCATGATCGGTGGATTATCCAACGCAACTTTCAGAAAGGTGATTTGGTACTTCTTTTCAACTCCAGACTGAAGCTGTTTCCAGGTAAGTTGAAGTCTAAATGGTTTGGTCCATTCAGAATCAGCCAAGTTTACTCATCTGGAGTAGTGGAGTTAGAAAACAATGATGGTGGTGTCGTTAAGGTGAATGGCCAAAGAGTGAAGCTATATATCGGTCCAACCGACTCGATAAAATGTATGGCCACCATATATCTCGATGAAGTTTGAGTACTCAAGATAACTGTGTCGTGCCACGACAATATCAAGCGCTACATAGGAGGCAACCCATCATTTTAATCATTTTTATTTTACTAGGAGTTTGTTCTTGGTAAATAAAAATCCAAAAAGAAGAGTCGAGCCATGACCAAAACTAAGGCGCTTGGTGGGAGGCAACCCATCCTTCTAATTATTTTCGTTGTTTTTGATTAAGTGTAGGTGCAAGAAGTACAAAGGAGGATATTAAGCCCAATTTTGATTTGGAAGCGAGTCATGTCAATGGTGGTAAGTTTAGGAATGATGGAACAATACAGGTAAGTGGGAGTAGTCAAATACGTAAGGTTCAAGTATGATTTGCATTAGAGTCACACCTCGAATTATGTAGATTCGACCAAGTGTTCACCGCCTTTCTAATTGCCTATGCCAACATGGGCAATAGGTTAGGCGCTGCCTATGCCAACATAGGCAATAGGTTAGGCGCCACCTATGTCTTTGTCTATGCTCACTGCCTCACCTAGGCAATAGGCTAGGCGCAGCAGATGCCAACATAGGCAATAACGTAGGCGCCGCCTATGCCAACATAGGCAATAGGCTAGGCATCGCCTATACCAACATAGGCAATAGGTTAGACGCCGCCTATGCCTTTGCCTATGCTCACTGCCTCACATAGGCAATAGGCTAGGCGCTGCTAATGCCAACATAGGCAATGGGTTAGGCACCGCCTACTTATGCTTAGGCAATGCTATAGGCGCCGCCTACTTATGCTTTTTGCCTACTAAACCATTTGTGAATGGACCAAACCGACCCATGGCTCATCCTTTAAATATATACTCTACCTTTAAACACCACTAAAGTTTTCTTAAACCTAAGCGCCACCCAACCTTGCCCTCTCTAAGTTTTTCTCTTTTCTCATCTAATCCTGCAGGCTCACCTTCCGATTTATCATGAATTAATCACCAAGTAAGTTGTTCTTTCATGTTTCATAGTTGTTTCAGTGCTACACTTATAATGGTTAACTAGATTTTGTAGTAGTGCTTGGTGATAATAATATGGTTGGTTTGTTATGATTCTTGAAGATTACATCTCATTGTGTGAAACGATTCTTGTGGGTATTCTTGATTTCTTACAGCCTGTATTGATTGGTATTCACTGTCATAATTCATTTTTATGGAGTTGAAATTTTGAGGTTAATGCATAATTTTGGGTGTTGTAAGCTCGATGTAATGATCATGACTGACCACAAGCATAAGATAGTGTGATTGTAGCTAGGCTATAGCATGATAAGATTTCTATGTGGTAGTCTTGTTCAAAAATTGCATTGCTCTAATGAAATGAAGTTAGAAATGATAGTCAAGATTACATGACCACTGTGTGCTGCTTCTCTACATCAAACTGAGAAATTGTTATGTAAAGTGAAGGGTTAAAAGTGTGACTGCACTAATAATGTTGTTGGCACATACCACCTAAATGTATGTCGATGAAGTCTGAGTAATCGACATTACTCACTCAATTAGTTTGTGCAAATGAATTAAGTATGGGGTGGTGCCATTACTATTTTCTTTTTCGATTATAGTGAAATTTACGAAATGAGACTAATATAACCCTATTATGATCTCAGGTAACATGGCTCCGAAAGGACGACAGGGAAAGGAGAAAACATCCACCTCACAAAAGGGTCAAAAATGGTCAAGAAAGAACCAGGCTGATTCCTCCTCTCATCAAGTACCTCGACACACTTTTGGGATTAAATGGGTTCTGGAGGAGGAAGGGAAGGAATGGTATAGAAACAATAAAGTGAAGAAATATTTACATGTGGATTTGATGCAAAAGGAAAGTTTAGCAAAGAACTACCCTCGTATTTTGGCAAAGATTATGGCACTAAACTTGACTTTATCTTCCGAGACATGGGCGAATGTAATATTGATTTGACTCGAGAGTTTTATGCCAATTGGTCCCCAAGGACTATGGGAAATGAAGTAAGATTTGGGGGCAAGTCTTGCAATTGAACGCTGATTTCTTCAACTCTTTCCTGGGTACTCCAAGTGTGGATCAATCACCACTCAAGGAGTTCTACCACAGACCTCCCTACAGAGCCATCAGACATACGTTGTGTGGATCAAGGTCCATGACCCGGTGGACTCGTCAGAAAGATAATGGTCGTCACAATACTTACCCATATGCTTGTTTGAACAGAGAAGCTCGCATATGGTTAAGAATAGTCAATTCCTGCTTGATTCCTGGGACACAATACACTAAGGTCACGTGTGATCGAGTCTACATGGTATATGAACTAATGACGAATGTTCCCATCAACATTGGTGCAGTTATACAAACATCGATGCGAAAAGCAAGGTTTCACAAAAGGCCTCATTTCAGCTTGGCAACTTATTGACTGCAATTTTGAGAAAAGAGCAAATTGAGGAGGAACCAGCAGACCATAAGTTGCCACATAACCCGAAGAAGGTAGATCTCATGAAAATCAAAGATCCAGAAACTGGTGAAGGCATCAACCTTACCACTGCTGAGAGACATGCTTGAGATGAGAGTTTTTTTTGCCATTTGTATGGCATGACTAGGTTTACTATGATGAATGGGGGTCGTATGCCGACTGATGCAGAGCTTCGACAGTTGGACTATGACTACCCGCTTAATGAGCATGGTCGGTCCATGTGTGGAGTGGGGGTAAATTTTGAGGAATCTCTAGATGATGATGTGTCGACAGACGATAATCACCGACTGCTAAACTCTGATGTGGAGGACAACTCTGATGATGAAAACTCTGATGATGATTCCGACGCAGAGGGTATGACCCCGAACTTAGAGGAGGAGTCTGGCAAACCAGGTTTTGCTTATTGATTTACACTGAGGGCAGTGTGTTCCGTCTAAGTGTGGGGTGCAGGTATATGTCTACTGTATTGCGTACTGCTTGCCTGCATTTATTATATAGTTGTTTTGATGTAGTCGTAGTTAGTTAGTTGTAATTAGTCAGATTTTTGCATGAAATTGTTCTTATAGACGGCATGACATTATAACAGGAGTTTGTGCTGAATCACTACTATTGAAACATTTAGGCTCTAAGTTGTGACTCAGTCTATGATAATTGTTTGTGGTTTAATTCATTTATCTGTTGGGTCAAGAATCTATAATGCTCCTAATTAAGTTGACCATGTGCCATGTGTGTGTAAGGCTATTGTATATTCTTTGTTGCGACTGATGCTAGAACTTGCCTAGTGTGTGTGTGAAGTGAAATAAAGATTGTGAGTTTAGGAGATGATTTAGGCATTTCTTTGGCAGCCCTGATTTTGTTTATCCTTCTTTTTATCTACCTTTGTACATTGTCCTAGTGAATACCCTTTGAGCCTTTAGCTATTTTCTTTGGCAACCTCCTATGTAGCCTAATTCCTTTTTTTTGAAGAAACCATAATTTGATCCAAAAGCTCCTAAGCGCTTTAAATTGTAGAATTAAGTTGAGCAAAAAGTGTGGCAAAATAAGAGAAAAATGGTGAAAGTGGTGCCCCAAAGTTTAGTTATTGGTACATGAAAATGCTATGATCGAGGGCGGCTATCATAGGGATGCTTAATAAAAAAATAAAAAATATAAAAAAAGAGAAAATAAAAATAAAAAGAAATGGTGTGTTGTATATTCCTATCATATTGTCTTAATTGAGTAACAAAATGGGTGAAGAAGGGTTGAGTGGTTGTTAAAAGTTAGTGTAAATGGCATAATGTAGTGTATGAAAGCGCTTAGGGAGCATAGTCACCACTTCTGGCCAAAATAGTCCTACCCGTCCCTTTAGCCTACTTTACAACCCGTAAAGACCTAGTTGATCCTAACCTTAGCATTCTGATATTAGTGGAGCATTACACTAATGGCAAGCATATGGTCATCAATTGTAATCTAAGAATTCTTTGTGAGAGTGAGAGCAAGCAAGTTCTTATACCCATATTTCTAAAGAAAAATGCAAAACTATGAGTGATTATGGGTGACATTTTATGTGAGCGCACATGGTTGATGATTGTTGGGTAGTTTTATCTGCTTTTGTGGATTAACTTGTCTATACAAATTAACTATCCTAATGAGTCTATGTTGGAGGGTGAGTCATTTCTAGTAGTGATCAAGAAATCTACTCGTTGTTTATAATTGCCGTGTATGTCTTGTGGAAAATTTTGTGTTGCTCTTAAAGTTTAGTTAGGTATTCGCATGTATGTACTATTTTGTTCGAGGACAAATAAAGCTTTAAGTGTGGGGTGGTGATTTTGGGCATATTTATACGTCTAAGCACCATAACTTACCCATGTTTTAGCTAAGTTTTGAGGATAAAATACATAATTCTTGCACTTTTAGTCTATTTTCAATTAAGTGAGCTGACCTATGTGATTAGCATGCTTTTCAGGTACTAATGAGGAAGATTTCAGCACTTTGGGGACCTGTGGACAGCAAAGGAAAACTTCACATAAAAGGGAAGACAGCTTTTGGACTGAATGTGATGCATGGAAACTTCTTCCCGGGCAGACTTAGTATTTTTAAATAGTTAAGGATGTAGTAGCAATTTATTAGACAAGGATGTTATTAACAACATTATTGCTGAATTTTGGGGGATTATTCATTATTCAGATTCTGTAATATTTTGGAAAAGAGAGGAAACGACTTAGGGGAGCGACGGAGAGAGGAAAACGTTTTCCCTCTTAATTTCTCTTGTCATCTTCATCACCAAGATTATTCTAAGTTTTGGTATGATGAATATTTCGATGTTGATTTCTATTTTATTCATGAGTAGCTAAGCTTATTTGTTAGGGTTATGGAAACCTTGTAGTATACTCTCTATTGCTATGGGTTTTGTGAATTTATGATGTGTCACGCCACTTATGTTATTGCTCTCTTTATTTTGATTGAATTCTCATGGTTGCAAATATAGGGAATGCGCCATTATAGCAATAACTTGTTTGATAGAAAATTTACTATTTGGAAAAGAGAGTGTGATGAGAAAATAGGGTTTCCAACCTCTAATTTACACGTTAATTCCCTCGCAGGATTAACTTCTTGGAGAGTTCGTATAATTTGTTGTACACTTTGGGTTCGAAAGAACTAAAGTGAATAAATCCTTGATGGTTGAAAAACACTTGGATTTAGAATTAGAATATGTCTCTCTATAAGTGCAGGCATGCATAAACTCCGTATTACTCATAGCTAATAGAGAAATAGAAACTACAAGGTGGACATAACCCTAACTTATCATTCTCTGTGATCAAATACTATTACACATATCATCTCATCGTTACACTGATAATATTATTGTGCGTTTAAACTAAAACCCCCTTATCTAGGAACCTTCGACCAATAGTCTAATAATAATCGTAATACTTAGTGACCATAGTATTCCCTGTGGGATTCGACACCCAACCCAGTTGGGTTCTATATTTGACAACGACTACTTACACTTTCTAACGTGAGTTGTAATTTGGGCATATCAATAACTTATCAGTTCTACATTCAAAGTATTGGGTTGGTTTACCAACACATAAGAAACCTTAAGAGTTGAGATGCTAGGGGGACATATAATCCTAGTGTTCACTTACACCTAATTTTCAACCATGTTAATACTGTTTTGTGTTTGAGACTACTACAAACAAATCCCACCCATTTAGTTTCTTTTTTTCTCATAGACCGTAACCACTGGGATCTTTCAAACCACGTTTTCCTTTGGGATTTGACCTAAACCTTAGTTGTGTTAATATATTTTGACAGCAACTGTTTCATTACCTAAAAGGAGGTGTTGCTTGGATGTTAGTACTTATTTAGATTGTTTTATCTTGAGCTGAGGGTCTATCAGAATCAAGCTCTGTGCCTCACCTCCGAGGTAGTGGCATGGACTATGTACACCTACCTTCTTTAGACCCCACTTTATAGAAATATATTGCGTATGTTGTTGTTGGCTACTTTTTGCAATTATTGATTGCATATGCATAATCATACATGTGGAATATGATGGGTTGGTGATTTTGATGTTGATGCTGAAAACATGGTGTTCATGATGTTGTTATTGATGAGTTGTTGTTGATGATGATTGTGATATAGTCATTGACCATGTAGTTCATGAAATTATTGAAATAACATTGATGAGATGACATTTGTTGAGTATCGAGTAGGTTTAGTCCTATCATGGTTGCCTTAGGTCCTAATTTTGTGAAATCTATGAGTCGGTCTAGGGTGAGCTAGTAATTGTAGAATTGGAGTAATAAGTGAGGAAAGGTTTAAAGAATGTAAGTTAGAGTCAATTGTTAAAGGACAAGGATATACAAAAATGTTAAATGGCAGGTAGGTTACAGATATACTAAAAATATGGAGAAAATAAATGCATAATTTAGGGTATTAAAATTGGAACTTTACTTGAAGCTATGATTTCTTCCTATTTTCTATTAATTTTATTTATTTCTAACCTTTGTTAGCTGATGATGCCTAATAGTATGTGTGGTTGTATAGATGATACACTTACTATATCTTCAATCGAGGATATAGCCACGGTGCAGGTCAGTTGGGGTTTCTATAGTAGCAATAATAATAACTCTGCAGTAGCTCCTGCCTTCTTTATTCTACATGTGTACTGCATTATGGACTTTTTGGTTCCTTGTCTAATGTTCTTGTACCGATTTAGGCGAGTTTGTAGGGATTCATTTTTGATTATTTAATTACTTTTACCTATTAAATGTATTAAACTATAATTATATATGTATCAGTTAACTAAATTATGTTATTAATCATGAATTATTAAAACTTCTATATTAAATGAATGGTTGGGCATTACGGGTTCTCCTATTTGGGGTTGGTGTTAGGTAGGTTTCCAAACCATCCATGGGTTGGTTCATGACAAGATGATATATGTGATCAGGTTATCAGTCTTCTAGTGCAAGAGCAAACACCATGTAGAGTCCGACAGATTAGTGTATTCATGTTTACATTAAATCTATAGGATGCTACAAGGCATCTAAGCATGTGTTTTACCTTCTTCTTTCCTATCATGTTATCTTATATTATCTCCTTGAGTTGAGTCCAATTGGTATCTCAATTACCCCTATTGGGACTAGTTGGTCCTAATTACTATCTCTCTAATAGTTGAAAGTTTGGAAAAGGGTATTCCAACCAGTAGAGGTCAATAAGAACTGTAGCTGTTGAACTATCATGTTGTGAAATTCACTTGATCTTGTATTAAAATATTAGATCTTAAATGTCTTATTTTTGTAAGATAGAATACTCCGTGCATTATTGATGTGGATGTTTATTATGTGATCATACTGTTACCTGGTTATTGGATTGCCAATCTCCTTGAGTGTAACTATTTTATTATATTTGTCATTTTAAAGAAATGTGGCCAAGGGACTCATGGATTGTGAGGACTAGTCTAATCTTGAGGAATATCTTCATTTTCATAACTTGAGGCACACCTCATCTCTTCATAATTTTGAGTATTCCCTAATTTGTATCTGAATCCTGATCAGCTACCCATGTGCCTTGTCGTTCCATGAGAAATATGATGTGGGATGTAGTACTTAAGACAAAAGGAAGGTTAAAATGTGGTTGAATTAATCAAGTTGAGAAGTTAGTTGTATTTGTGATAGTTTGGGTAGCAATCTAATCACTCTAGACCTTAAAAATTATGAGACATGAAAGTAGAATCTGTAATAGTATTTAGGCGATGGTATAAAGTGAAAAAAGACCAAGAAAAAGTTATCCAAAAAGGGAAAAACAGAAACATTAGGGTTTACCACTTGAGTGGTAACATTAATTGTTGTAGTAGCTTCCGGTAGTAACTTGCCAAATTTTCCCCGTTTTTTGCAATTTTGCAATTATTGAAAAGCAACCTTGTTTTCGTGATGATCAAAGATAAAAATCAATTTCGATGTTCAATATAAGCTAAAACAATTATTATTAAATGTGTGAGAATGACAAATGTCCTAAAAATGCAAGAAAAATAACAAAAAGTAATTGTTTGTTATATGCCCAAAACTGGGGCAGCCCGAAAAGTAATTGGTGGCGTCATCTTCGAGGTTCGAGGCATATTAACCCTCCTTCTCTATCTCACTATGAAATGAAATCTCCACGACAACCTTCATGTGAGCTTTGAGAGTTTTTTGGTAGGAAAGGTGTACTTGAGCAGTACTTGCATGACCTTCCACATCCTTACTTGCATATTATTCCGAGAGCGGTGCTTCTTCTTTTTTGCATTCATCTCACTCTGAAATTCCACATTGGCATAGGTCGACTCTATAGAGTCAGTCGAGCTCGAAGGAGCCAACCTAGGAGAGGGCAGTTGACACTCTTCTCTTGGTAGCCCCGTACAATAATAAGGTCATCCTCCCAACCACTAAAAGTTATGTAAGTTTGAGTATGGGGGTACCCGAATCCACACCCCCACCTGATTACTACTCTCCCCTTCTTCTCCCCATTTTTTCTTTTTTTTTTTACTCCCTTCTCATATGCCCTTATCCCTTAGAAGGTTGTACAACACATTACAAACCTCTATATAATTATAAATCTCCCAAAGCACGTCCGTCCTTTTATGAAACATGGTAATTAGAGACGACAAGGAAGGACCCCTCGTTCACCTCTACCTAGCAAAAGTGACACTACTTTTCTAGAATATGTGCCCCTACATTCATCTTGATTCCTTACTATGTCCTGATGGAGAACCACATCTATCACATTCCTCAAAAGATGTCCATTGGTCCACCAGCTATAGCCACACCTTAGCCTCCACTAAAAAATAAGCACTTTTGGCCCCTTTGAGGCCCGATCACTCCACTATATTTTCCCGACAATCCAGTACAAAAATTCTAGTAGCCCACTTCAGGTTTGCCTCCCAAACATTAGTTTCAAAGTTAGCATTTGAGGGGTTTGGGACCCCCAGAGTTTCATTGATAATGGTAGCATCCACTGGGACATTCGTTTCTTGAATGGGAATAGTGGGGAGAGGCACTAACCACCCCATAATGGGAAGAATGACATAAAACATTTAAACTAAGGCTAGGTTAAACTTAGGGACGATCTCCATTAGTATCTCTCATCAGAAGGTTTTTAGCTAGTTATAAAATTCCCTCATATTCTACATCCCTTATTATGAAATCCATTTCATAGAGAAAATCCTTGTTGTGCCCCTCTTCCTCATATCGATTGCGGTTGATAGTGTTGGAGAATCATTGGTAGCATTGTTGTTGGGCCATGATAATCCTGCAAACATCACAACTACAGGGTTAGAAACCTTATCAGGTTGCTACAGAAGGGAAGAAATTTAAAATTATAGGAAAATGAAAAGCTAGAAGGGATATTGACAAACACCACCACAATAGTTATTTAATCGCTGAAGTGGTACTACTGCAGTGGTAACTTACTACTACAACAGACCTCCACAGTAGAAAATTACCGATGTAGTTCTCCAAAATCCCCAACTCACCAACCTCCCCTTCTATAGTGGATTTTTGATGTTTCTCCATATTTTGGGAATTAAGGGCAAATCAGGCTTAGTGAAGTTAGTATGAACCTTTTTACACTAAAAATAGGAGCGTATGATTCCAGAATTCACCATTAATTCACCCAAAATCATTTAGGAAGATGAAGCTCTATCTCTCACCACCGCCATGGATAAAACGACCATGATCTATGTTAATCTTATGCCTTGAATGCTGTGGGAGTATTATAGATGTAAGAGAACATAATATGCCTTCCATTTTGTTCAAGAATACCATCAAATTAAAACCCCAACTGTTACACAAAAAACAAACAAAAAATCCTTTATTCTAATGAAATTTCAAAAATTCGATAATGTGAAATGTCTAATGTAAGTAGTAGAGGTATTGAAGAATCCTTAAGTTTGTTATTTGAGAGAGATTTCATAGAGAGAGTTGGGAAAATTAAAATTCAGGGTGAAAATGGTGGAAATGAAACATTTCCCCCTATTTGAATATCCACGAACCACTGCTGCAAAAGATTACCAATGCACCAGTACTGCTGCAGTGTAATTAACCACAGTAGTGTTAAATTCCTCGAGTAACAGTTTTATCTCATCTTTTCATATGATATAGTATAGTTTAACATACTAATGTTGAGATAATTAGGAAATGAGTATTTTGGCTATTTCATCCGAGTCCTTATAGGTTGGGGAAACAAAAATCAAACCAATATGAATGACCATAAAAATATCAGAATAGACAATAGGCTAATCTTATTGTAAATAGAACGAGGGTCATCTAGCACGACTAGAAAAAAATTAAGATCTTATCTCCTTCAACATCGCATAGGCTAAATATTTCTTATAAATTCATGCCCAAAATCTCCTCATCCTTACCCATAGTTTTTTGAGGATGAATGGTGTGTAAATTGGTGTTGGTATAACAACCCAAAATGTCGTTACATGTGAAAGCACCCCAAAAATATTTTATGACAAATAAAGTTCTCTAAATAGCCTCAGGGGAAATATTCCATGAGAAAAAATAAGGCCCAAAGTCATTGTGCCAAAAGAACCAAAATAAGAACTATACCGATTTGCAGTTTACCGCTTCAATGGTAGGTTAACTATTACAGTGGTAACATTGCAACACTAAGTGACCGCTGCAATGGAACCCGGTAGTAACTAACTCGAGATTTAAAATACGTTCTTTATTTTAACATTCCCAGTCATCCATTCTCCTAAAAAACAAAAAGAATATACCTTACCTCCACAGTCATGGGATTTTAAAAGACAAGCTTCATGAGGGAAATTTTGAAGAACACTTAGTAAAACCAAAATATAAGAGATCCTTGGCACTTTTGAGAAAACTCTTTTCTCTCAATAGTAGTATGTTTTATCTACAAGGTAAGTTATGGTTGTTTTTCATAGAAATTAGACTTAGGATAGATTCAAATAACATTTCTAGTAGTGTTGAGAGTTCTCACGCATTATACCTTAAGACATGATGTTTGGAAAGATAAAAATAATTGAAATCTAGTTAGGTTGTAATAATATGGTTAATCGTTGTTGTACTCTATTGATATGATATTCATGGTATAGAATGGGTGGAAACTTGTGAGAATCTAAGCTAACTAATTGAATACGATAGTTCGTAAGCATGACCTAATTTAAGTATGGAAAAAAGGGGGAGTAAGTAGTGACCTATGGTTGATATAATGTGTTATCAACAATCTAGATGATCATGTATTACATTGAGGAAGGTTGATAAAGTAGAATAAGGGTTGATGTTAACCTAAGAGATTGTTAGGAAACCTATAGGTGTAATCAAAAGTATAGAATAGTTAAGGAGACAACCTAGTGATAGGGTACATAGTAGTGAAGGTAATTATGTAAGGGTCATTAAGTAACTAGGTTAAGGTTAGTAAGACTGAGTATGAGTATCTCAATTGTGATAGTAGGAAATAATTGAGAAGAATGTTAGCAATACAAGTGTGGATGGTAGATAAAGAGTTAGCATTGGCATATTAGTAGAGCCATCACAGTCTCGTAGAAGGTTTAGGGGTACATAATTAAATAAATATATGTGCCCAAGTATATGGACAATAATAAGATTAATGTCTCTACGCTTGCATATGAGTCAATAATTGTAGTTGTTTGGGGTTAAATGATGGGTAAATTAGTGTCTAATGTAACAACCCAAAATGTCGTTACATGTGACAACGCCCCAAAAATATCTTACGATAAATAAAATACTCTAAATAGACTTGGGGGAAATTATTTAGTGAGAAAAATGATGCCCAAAGTGATTGGACCAAAATAACCAAAAAGAGAACTGTGTTAGTCTGTTGCTTGTCGCTTCAATATAGGTTAACTGTTGCATTGGTACCATAACAGAAGTTAAATGACCACTGTAGTGGAACCTTACAATAACCAACACAAGATATTATAAAACCCTCTTTTATTTTGACCATCCTAGTCATACATTCTCCTACGAAACACTCAGAATAAACTTTACCTCCATCATTATGAGATTCCAAAGGCCAAGTTTCATCAGTGTAGTTTTGGGGCACACCCATTAGAAACCAAGCATGGGTGATTCTTGGAAATTGTGAGGCAACTCTCTCCTCTCAATAGCAGTATGTTTCATCTATAAGGTAAGGTATGGTTGTTTTTATCATAGAAATTAAACTTGGGATAGATTCAAATAACATTAATAGTAATGTTAAGAGTAGCCATACATTATGCCTTCAGGCTTTTGATAACGCTCAATCTACAGCTCTCATAGGAGTGTAAAGCGGTCGTTAGCAAATATAGAACCCAACTGGGTTGGGTATCGATCCCACAGAGAATAGCTTGGCCAACAAGTAAGCAAAATTACTAAACTTTTGGTGCAAGTCTCGTAAGAGGGGGGATTCTTGTCGTGCAAGTAATTTAAATAAAGTATCAAAATAAAAGCTGAAAATAAAAAGAAAGAATGTTACGTGAGTTGTAAACAATGAGAATTGAAGCGTTGGGGTTATGTCCACCTTCTGAGTTATACGTCTCTATTGGCTATGAGTGTGTAGAATTGTGACATGTGTGTGCTTATAGAGAATTGTATTCGATGGTAAATCCAGGCGTCTTTCGACCTATTCAAGGATTATTTTACTTTAACTCTTTCGAGCTTAAAGAGTGTCTAACGGTACGAATTCTCCAAGAGGTTAGTTCAGTTACGGCACTAGCTTTTTATTAGGAAAGGGTGTCCTACTACCTTGACATTATCTCTTTTCCAGACAGATAACCTTTCTTTCGAACAAGTTAAATGTTATACTGGCGTTATTCTATGCGTCTGCAGCCACAAGAATTTGCATTAAGATGAAGAGAATAATGATATAAGCAGCATACGTGTCACGAACTCATAAACTCACAGCAATAGATAGTATCTCATACGGCTTCCATAACCCCAACAGAGAAGTTTAGTTACCCATGAATGCGAAGGAAATCACAATTTGCATTGTTGTTATTATACCACATTATTGATGATTTTCGTGTTGCACAAGTGGTAGGCGTGAGGCGTGAATTCCTTAGCAAAGTAACGTTTCTCTTGTTGCGGAAATTAAGAATTGAATAGATGAATAGAAGAAGAAAAATAGAATTAATAGGAAGATTAGAAGAGTTGTAATTGAGAAGTAGAATGTATCTCTCCACTAAGGGAGGATTGTAAGAAGATGTATCTCTCCACTAAGGGAGGATTGAATAAAAATCTCTAGCATGATAGGGTATTTATAATACCCATATCCTATTCCTACTAAGCTAATGAAATACTTAACCAAATCCTACTAAGCTAATGAAATACTTAACCCAATTGTACTAGGTTAATGTATCACTATCCCAATCCTAATAAACTAATGAAATACTTAACCCAATTGTACTAGGTTAATGTATTATTATCCTAATCCAAATAAGTTACTGCAAGTCCCCAAAGTCTTCAGAAATGCTGTTGTAGCCCGGGACAGATTTCCCATGCATCACTTTTGGTCCTTTAGGCGTCCAATCTTACGTTCCTTCCTTCGTGAGCTTTCTTTGGCATCAAGTAAGCCATAAAATGCTGATTTCTGCATCATTTATACCTGAAACTTTGCTAATCATGTTTGTTAGCTCACTTACAGGAAAAAGGACTAAAAGTGCATGAAATATATAATTTATTCTCAAAACATGGCACAAATATGGGCAAAATATATTGATATAGGCGTGTAAATTCGCCTATCATCAAAACCCTACACTTGAATCTTTGTTCGTCCTCGAACAAAATATCATGTCCCTCTAAACATCAACTTAGGGTTTCACAGCAGCAACACAAAACATTCGTCAAGACAAGCACAACAATTATCAACAAAGAGTAGATTTCCAATCATTAGTAGAAACCATTTAACCTCTAGCATAGACTCGTGATGGTGGTCAACTCATATTCAAAATTTAAGGCACGCAGAATCATATACAACTACCCAAAACTCATCAACCATGTGTGTCTCACAATATATTACCCATAATCACTCACAAGTATAGCATATTTTTCAAACATGGGTATCAAAATATCCTTGCTCTCGCTCTCACAAAGAATTCGTATGCAGCAACTGATGACCATAGGCTTGCCCTTAGTGTAATACTCCACTAAATGTCAGAATGCTAAGATTAGGATCAAATAGGTCTTCTGATGGTTGTAATGTAGGCTAAGGAACGGGTAGGACTATTTTGGCCAGAAATAGTGACTAAGTCCTAAGCACTTTAATACATCACATTGTATCCTTGACATTTTTTACTTTCAACCTTTCTTCTTTCTTTTATTCTACCACCCTTGTTCTCCTCTTTTGTTTTTCAATTTTAAGCATAACTCACTTTTTAGCTTTCTTTTCCTTTTTCTTTTCACAACATACCTCTTATACTAGCACTTTTCTTTTTTTCCATAACACATTCAAGCACCATTACAATTTAAAGCATCATACTTACCCAATTTCCTCTTATGTTGTCACATGAATTTTTCACTTTAAAGCACTTAGGAATTTGGATCAAATTACGGTCTTGAAAAAAATGGATTAGGCTTACATACAAGGTTGTCAAAGAAATAGGCTAAAGGCTCAAAAGGGTTTAACTAGGATGATGTCCAAGGGTAGGTAAAACGAAGGTAAACATATGTAGGTTGCCACATAAATGCCTAAATCATCTCCTAAACTTACACTCCTTATTTTCGCTTTGCATACATACCAGGCAAGTTCTAGCATCAACCACAAACATAGAATATACTATTATCTCACACACACAAGGCACATGGTCGACTTTATTGGAAGTAATATAGACTCTCGACCCAACAAGTGAAGGAATTAAACCACACAATATCACATAATGAGTCACAACTAGAGCCTAAACGTCTCAACAGTGATAATTGTAGCACATACTCTTGTTATAATCTCATGCTGCCTATTAGAATAATTTCATGCGAAGCTAAAAAAAAATTTTACTACTAAAAAACTTAAAAACGAAACACAAACACAAACAAAGTAAATAAAAATAGATGCAAATAGAGAATTATAGTATGCAATACCGCCACCCCATACTTAAACGGGACACTGCCCTCAGTGGAAAGTAAATACGAAGAACCTAGTTAGTCGAACTCATTCTCTATGTCTGGGGTCATACCCCTTGCATCGGAATCATCATCAGAGTCGTCATCCTTAGAAGTTCCTCATAAGTATCCCACTTAATTCCAAGAGTGAGTCGAAGTGTTTGCATCGAGGAGGGTTCTCCTTGCTCTTTTTGGCCTCTTTTCGTGCCTTTTTGTGAAATGGTAGCCTTATCTTTGCCTTGTCTTTTGGTACCATTGTACTTGAAATCTCAATAGAGTCATGTTAGCATTATCTCAATGGATACAATCTATGAACAAGCAGTAGGGTACCACCCCACACTTAGGTTGTTGGCACAAACTAGTGAAGTGAAAGTGGTCGATTACTTAGACTTCATTGACATACGTTTTAGGGGATAAATTCCGACAAGAAAATCAGAGATGTATCACTTCTTGGAACCTTTGCAATACTTTCATGTTACGTATAACAAGACTACTACATAGGGATTACATCATGGTATAGTTTCTATCAATAATCTCAACCTCCTATGTCGGTAGGCACTTATAAGTCTTATTCCGATGAATGGGATCTTCTAACATGCAAGTATTCAAGTGACAAAATTATGCAATGTTCATGACTATAGCAATTTCGAAAGTAGTATAACAATGTATTAAAATCAGATTCAAGTCAGAAGTAAGTGAAGATCATCCTTACGTATTCATTCACTCACTTAGTTGTATCCCATTAATTCAAGCACATTCACATCACCAATACTTTTTCAAGATTTAGCAATTCATAATAGGTGTAGTAACGTACTAATTACAAAATATAAATGAATAACAAAAGAGTACTTACGTGATTGAATCCTTTGGAGATGTTCTTGTGAATTGGAAGAGCAAAAAGAGAAATTTTGAGATGATTTGGATGGATGTGCGGCGCCTTTGGGTCAATTTCTAATGTGGTTATGTTTCAAGACTAAGTACCCTTTATATATGAAGAGAATGGGTCGGGTTTTGACCCATTTCCAAACGGTTTTGAAGACAAAAATACCACATATGCGGCGCATAATGCTCGGCATAGTCATGACATATGCGCCGCATAGTCTATGGCATTTTTAGACATATGCGCCGCATAGTCTATGGCATATGATATCCTGAGACCTAATGCCATATCATAGGCGGCGCATAGTCAAACGCACACTTAAGAATGGGCAGCGCATAGTGTATAGCACACTAGATTCCGAGACCTTAGGCTATAGGATAGGTTTTGCATTGTTCGTGGCCTAGTTTTACCTAGGCCTAGCCTTTCTCGATGCCTATTTTGTCATGAGAAATGCTCAATCCATAACCTTATGTATCCTTATACCTAACTTACCACCTTTTCCATACAATACGTCCAAATCGTCATGTGAAACCAATCTCCTCGTTGAATACATCCCGCACCTATATTTGCTCAAAACCAGTGAAAACAATTAGTATGATGGGTTGCCTCCCACCAAGCGCCTTAGTTTTGGTCGTGGCACGACTCTTATTTTTGGATTTTCATTTATCAAAAACAAAACAAGTACTAGAACGAAAGAAAGACAAAACGATAAACAATAAATGAAAAATGATAAACGATGGGTTGCCTCCCATCTAGCGCCTTATTTATTGTCGTGGCACGACATAGTTACCTCGAGTACTCAGACTTCGTCGAGGTAAATGGTGGATCATTTTCTGAAAGGATTTAGACAACAATGAGGCTTACCTGTGGGCATGCGATATTTTTCGAGATGGCTCATACGTTTCTCCGGAGAGTCACCAATTATATCATCAATAGTCCAACCCATAGCTCTCTTGTATCTCTTCAGAGCAGAGATGAGAGCCTCTACGTGCTGTTCACTTAAATCATCTGCACTCTCTGGAAGTATATTTCTACTTTCCAAGAACACATACCTTAGATAATCGGGGAGCTCTTGCGATTCTAGCATTGGTGGCTCGTCAATAGGAGTCTTCGCTGTTGGTTGATTCTTGAGATCACAGTCTGGTTGCTTAGGAGTATAAGACTCTATTTCTGTTAGATCACCCATAAGTTCTTCATAATCTTCATTATCCTTATGCTCAACATTTAGTGGCGCAACAGACAATGGCTCAACAGTAGGCTGTTTCTCTATAGATAATGCTTTCATATCCTCTTGATGAACATCATCTACAGATAACTCATTCATATCGCTGGGCTACTTCATGGCTTTTCATATATCAAACCGTACTACTTCATCATTAATTCGAAACAAAAGCTCATTATCTTTCATGTCAATAAGCACACTTCCGGTTGCAAGGAAAGGACGTCCCAGGATTATGGGAACTTCAGAATCCTCCTTACAATCCAGAATAACGAAGTCTGCAGGAAAGATGAATGAAGAAACCTTCACCAACAATTCATTCAAGATACCCACAGGTCTTTTTACCAACCTATCAGCCATCACGAGCCTCATATTGGTTGGTGTCGGATCGCCTAGCCCCAACTTCTTGTAGATGGATAGTGGCATCAAATTTATGCTAGCACCTAGATCTCACAATGCTTTGGCAAAATCCAAAGATCCAATAGTGCAAGGAATAGTGAAAGCTCTGGGGTCGGCCTTCTTCTGAACTATCGATCGGGTAGCAACTGCACTACAATGATGAACATTATCCGCTAACTCAAAACTTGATGCCCGCTTCTTTGTCAACAGGTCCTTCATAAATTTTGCATATGCAGGCATTTGTTCAAGTGCCTCCACCAATGGAACATTAATGGTCAGCTGCTTTAACATATTCATGAATTTGCCGAACTTTGTATCATCCACCACCTTCTTTAATCTTTGGGGAAAAGGTGGTGGTGGGTATGGAAGTGTTCTTTCCACGGTTTTCTTCTCCTCTTGCTTCCATTTTTCCACTTTTTCAGGTTGCACAGTGCTGGATGTGGCGTCCTTGACGTCAGGAGTGGGTGCTGCGACATCTTCTCCTTTTGTGTTGTCATCCATGTCCGCAACTTCGTCAACCACTTGCTTGCCTTTTGCTAAAGTTTCCAGCACCTTACAACTTCTGGTAGTGATGGCCATGCATGACCCGTCATTCCTTGGGTTTGGCACAGTATCGCTAGGTAAAGTGCCGGCCTTTCTTTGATTGAGTGCTGCTGAAAGTTGGCTCAATTGCTGCTCTATTTGCTTGATAGAAGTGGAATGTGAATCAACTAATTGTTTCATGGAGGACAAATCATTGATTACCTCTGTTACTCCCGCGCTCGTTGCTTCCACTCCTCTCAATAATTTAGCCATCATGTCTTCCATACTTCCAGAATTAGATGTGGTGGTGTCACGTCTACCACGGGGAACGTACAAACCACTCTTTTCATTCTTGTTCTTCCAACTACCTTGGTCCTTGTTTCCAGATTTATCATAATAGTTCCGACCTTGGTTTCCTTGGGTATTCCTGCGAAAACCCCCTGATTGTTCAAGTTGTTGGCCTCATCTTCCGAATCAGATTCGTCTCTTCCTTTTGAAGCAATAGCTTTCACTTTTTCGGTCTTCCCTGATAATAAATGCTTTGTAAGAAGATCCATTTGTGTTTTCAAATGCGCCGTATCTTGAACACGTTCTTCTTCTCTTCTTCTTTGGTTTGCAGTCATGCCAATAGATAAAGTGGGGCTTGCTACCTCAGAATCCCTGGTATGCCAAGCTCTACTTTGTTTCGTCATACGATCTAGCATATTGCTTGCTTGACCAAAGGTAAGGTCCATGAAAGATCCTCCAGCTGCGTTGTCCACTACTGGTTTAGTTATTGAATTCAAGGCTCTATACAAGATCTCCATGAGGTGAACATTAGTCATATGATGGTTTGGGCATCTCGTTAGCTTTGTCTTGAACCTCTCCCATGTTTCATAAAGAGCTTCAGAGGGAAGCTGACGAAAGTTGCTGATTTCATCTCTCAATTGAGCCCTTTTGGATGGCGGAAAGAATCTTTCTAGGAAAGCGTCTCTCAATTGCCTCCAATTTGTAATTGAATCAGGAGTCAGCCCATTCAACCATAGTGTTGCCTCCCCAGACAGAGACAATGGAAATAGACGTAATCGAATAGAATTCTGACCAACACCAGGATTGTTAAAGGACTTGCATGTAGAGATAAAGTTGATGAGATGCATATTCGGATCATCGCCTGCTAGTCCACCAAATAATCCCTTGAGTTGCAATAACTGAATCATGGTGCTAGTGATGTTGAAATTGGCTCCGGGCGCTAATGGTGATGGAATTATAGCTCCAGTGGCTCCGGCACCATCAAGATCATCATCATCATCGTCGAAAGCTTGCTGCATAGGTTGGCGATCATATCTATACCGAGCTTGTTGACCTCTTCTGTTGGCAGGTGTTATAATTTCAGCATCACGCCTAGGGTTTAGTAACTCGTTATCACCTAAATCCTCATCGTCAGGATTTGTTGCTCGCCCAGGGTTATCAATGTTTTGTTGGTGTACTTGGGCAGCGGCAAGGGCAGCCAATCTTGCTTGTTCCTATTAAGTAGCCATCCTTTCGATTTCTGCTTGTGCTTCCATTCTTCCAATGCGTTGTGGTTCAGGATTGATAGGTAATAACGGTTGACCAGAACTTCTAGTATGGGGCATGCACTGAATAAAAACCTGCAGTAAACAAAAACAAAAACTGAAAGTAAAAGTACGAGAATCTTTGACCAAAGGGTCTAGTAATTATCACAAACTTGATTGACACTCGTATTCCCCGGCAACGGCGCCAATTTTTGATAACGCTCAATCTACAGCTCTCGTAGGAGTGTAAAGCGGTCGTTAGCAAATATAGAACCCAACTGGGTTGGGTATCGATCCCACAGAGAATAGCTTGGCCAACAAGTAAGCAAAATTACTAAACTTTTGGTGCAAGTCTCGTAAGAGGGGGGATTCTTGTCGTGCAAGTAATTTAAATAAAGTATCAAAATAAAAGCTGAAAATAAAAAGAAAGAATGTTACGTGAGTTGAAAACAATGAGAATTGAAGCATTGGGGTTATGTCCACCTTCTGAGTTATACGTCTCTATTGGCTATGAGTGTGTAGAATTGTGACATGCATGTGCTTATAGAGAATTGTATTCGATGGTAAATCCAGGCGTCTTTTGACCTATTCGAGGATTATTTCACTTTAACTCTTTCGAGCTTAAAGAGTGTCTAACGGTACGAATTCTCCAAGAGGTTAGTCCAGTTACGGCACTAGCTTTTTAATAGGAAAGGGTGTCCTACTACCTTGACATTATCTCTTTTCCAGACAGATAACCTTTCTTTTGAACAAGTTAAATGTTATAATGGCGTTATTCTATGCGTCTGCAGCCATAAGAATTTGCATTAAGATGAAGAGAATAATGATATAAGCAGCATACGTGTCATGAACTCATAAACTCACAGAAATAGATAGTATCTCATACGACTTCCATAACCCCAACAGAGCAGTTTAGTTACCCATGAATGCGAAGGAAATCACAATTTGCATTGTTGTTATTATACCACAAGATTGATGATTTTCGTGTATCACAAGTGGTAGGAGTGAGGCGTGAATTCCTTAGCAAAGTAACGTTTCTCTTGTTGCGGAAATTAAGAATTGAATAGATGAATAGAAGAACAAAAATAGAATTAATGGGAAGATTAGAAGAGTTGTAATTGAGAAGTAGAATGTATCTCTCCACTAAGGGAGGATTGTAAGAAGATGTATCTCTCCACTAAGGGAGGATTGAATAAAAATCTCTAGCATGATAGGGTATTTATAATACCCATATCCTATTCCTACTAAGCTAATGAAATACTTAACCAAATCCTACTAAGCTAATGAAATACTTAACCCAATTGTACTAGGTTAATGTATCATTATCCTAATCCTAATAAACTAATGAAATACTTAACCCAATTGTACTAGGTTAATGTATTATTATTCTAATCCAAATAAGTTACTGCAAGTCCCCAAAGTCTTCAGAAATGCTGTTTTAGCCCGGGACAGATTTCCCATGCATCACTTTTGGTCCTTTAGGCGTCCAATCTTACGTTCCTTCCTTCGTGAGCTTTCTTTGGCGTCAAGTAAGCCATAAAATGCTGATTTCCGCATCATTTATACCTGAAACTTTGCTAATCATGTTTGTTAGCTCACTTAAAGGAAAAAGGACTAAAAGTGCATGAAATATATAATTTGTTCTCAAAACATGGCACAAATATGGGCAAAATATATTGATATAGGCGTGTAAATTCGCCTATCATCAGCATGGTGTTTGGAAGGATGAAAATGATAAAAATATTGTTAGTTTGTAATAATATGGTGACACAACCCGAAACCATGACTTGTCGTATGGCATCTCAAATCCAACAAGGACCGAAGATCGCCCTGTTAACCTAACCTAACCATCATAGACAACAACAAGTACCGAATGAACTTCGGTTATAAACTAATATAGTAGAATTAAGACTACAATAATAACTTAAGAAAAATTTAATCAATCCATTAATAACAACAACTAAACAATATACCCAAGTCCACAGTCATCAAAAAAGACTCCACAAAACCAATGTCTACAATATATCGGGACATGCCCCCGACACTATCCAGAACAATGTCTAAAACAAGTCTATGACATGAGATAAAACTATGAAATGTATGCCTTCTGAAGAATGGACGCTCACTACTTCAATGTCAACACACTATCTGCTCGAACACTTAGTCACTGCGTAGGAAGAGAAGAAGAAGCTCGGCCCTTATGTCATATGGGGACATAACATCCAGAGATAGTTAGTGGTAGGAGCACTAGCATGTAACTCAATGATAAGGATAAAATAGTATAGTTATTCAAAACTAAGTCAAACCATCATGTGCAACCCCATTTATATCTACATAGGCATATACGAAGATACACATATATGTAGGTACATAACCTTCCAAAACAGGGAACAATTCATAAAATACGTTCTTGAAGCACTCATTCATGAAACATGGAGTGAAGGACTCAAACTTTCCACCCTTAAAGTTTAGAACATTTAACTTCTTTATTACATTAGGAAAGAAGACCCTAACCTCAAAATGTCTTATATTATATAGAAAGTGGACCCTAACCACACACATATAAATATAGAAGCGGACACTAACCATAAGCCATCTCATATGGAAAGTGGACCTTAACCACAAACCATCTTATATGGCAAGGAGAACTTAACCACCAACCATCTTATATGGCAAGTGGACCTTAACCACAAACCATCACATATATGTAAATAGAAAGTGGGCACTAACCACAAGCCATATCCTATGGAAAGTGGACCCTAACCATAAGCCTTCATCTTTATATAGCAAGTGGAAACTAACCACAAGTTGTTATGACCATTACTAGTTGACTATTTGGAATCTAACCCCTTTATCCATGTATTAACATCCATCTAATTCAACACATAAGGACTCTAACCTATTTAAACAATTCAAACCACCGAGTCTACAATTCAACTTTGCATATATGGCCACACAATCTTTATAAAATCATTTAACAACTAATAATTCAATTAGGCCAATGGATTAGATCATACCACAATGAAAATACATTTATGGTCATCAAGACCTTTACAAACCATTCATTCTTCATCAATATTCTTATATAAAACTTTAGTTCAAAATATAATTCAATTCCATGCTTAGAGACTCCAACCCTTTTAACCATCATACCACTAAAGTCACTAAATTAACTAATTACATGGCCATCAAGGTATTTGCATAGACATTTATGAAATATTTAGGCTTTGGACCAGTAGATAAATTTCCTTATCTGAGGTTTTTGGGCACTATACGACCCATAGGTACCATTAGAACCCAGGGTACGACCTAAGACCCCTACTCTCATATGTTGAAAAATCTAGGTTGATAGTGTACTGAAAAAGATATGAATTAGCCTCCCCTTGTTCATATGTTAGGGTACGGGTCGTATATTAATTAGACTTATGGAGTATTGAGTTTGACCTAGTTAAACTATTTTGGGTACAATTTAAGATAGGGTTTAGGGTACCATTCATACTCTAATATACTAGTCAAGTGAGTATAGTCATACCTTTGGTAATGTAGGGGTCCTTGGTAAGGACAAAGGTACGAGTTAGGGTACCACTCATACCCTAGGGTATGGTTTAGTCAAATGAGTCTTACCCTCCTGGGGAACACTTTTTATCTTTTAAGCCAAGGGATTTATCAATATTTTCCACCCCAAAACCATTAACTTACTTCACTAGATAATGTATTGTATCCTCTGTTAAGACTTATTGGGAGTATTAAACATTCCAAATACAATTTCTAAGTCACTCTTAAAGATTGGAGGCTAGGGTTTCTCAAGTGTTCATCTAGAGGCAAGAAAGGGGTCAAGTTCTTCTATGAATCATCTTATATAAGGCATGTACCTCTTCCCTCACTGTTAGCTAAAATTATCATGTGTTTTAAACAATGATTTTGACTTGTAAATAGTGGTTTTGAAATCAAATATTGAGGGTTTTAATGCATAGTGATGGGTATTGAAATCAAATGATTTTGGTATGTGTTCCTAAACTGTGGACTTGGGTATGTCGGTTAGTTTTTATATTAATGGATTGATTAGATGCTTCTTAAGCTATGATTGTTTTCTTTTTTCCTCTATCCTATTTTATAGTCAGAGTTCATCCGAGACTTATTGTCTAATATGATGGTTAAGGTTGGGTTAACGGGACAATCTCCGGTCCTAGTTGGGCATGAGATGCCTATACAATAAGGGTCATTTTTGGGCCATGTCAATTTACTAAGAATTAGTACTCATTAAGTCAATGTAATATTCCATTCATATTCATTAGACCAATATCATAGTTTAATACACCATTAACAAGTGCCTAATTATTTCTTTTAGACATTTTCAGAAACACCTTAAGGGAATGCTTTTATCAAGACCAAAACCAAAGTAAGAACCATCAAATTTAGGGTTACTCATGACCCATTTGTTAAACCACATTCAAAAAGCACCCACATTTGCAATCCATCACCAAAAATATGTACAAACACAAGTTTAAGCAAGGGTAAACAATACAAATCACTATGCATTAAAACCCTCAACATTTGATTTCAAAACCACCATTTAAAATTCAAAATAAATGTTTAAAACACATTATATTTTGAGATAATAGTGAGGGAAGAGATACATGCCTTATACATGATGATTCATGGAAGAAATTGACCTTTCTTATCTTCTAGATGAATACTTGAGAAATCCTATCCTCCAATCTTCATGAGTGAGTTAGAGAGTGTTTTTGGTGAGTCTTAATCCTCCAAAATGTGTTATGAAAGGACCAAGCATGTTATATAGTGAGGGCACTTTAGGATTTTGCGGTGGGAAATATCTATAAAGCCCTCAGCTTACAAGCTTGAAACTAACCCGTAGGAGGGTACGACTCCCATACCAAACTGTACCTAGGGTTCGAGTGGTACCCTAACTCATACCCTAGGCCTCACCATGGTCCCCTAAACTATCCATGATACGAAAACACATATATAACTTGTATCTTAGGGTATGAATGGTACCCCAAAATATACCTAGAACTATACCTTCGACATATTTAACTATGCTAAGCTTATGGCGTCATACTACTTGGAATCATACGACCTGTACCCTATTATAAGAATTGGGAGGGGATAAACCATATCTTGGATAGTATATAACTCATACTACACTGGATAACATATGGGGGGGGGGAATTTATATCCCAGGGTACTACTAATACCCTTGAGTCGTACCATGGACAAAATATCCAAAACTCAAGAGTTTTTCCATGGGCCAAGGTTTAGGGTGTTTCATTCTCACCAACTTAGGATCATTCATCCCCGAATGACAGGTGAGGCCAACACAATCATATATTAACACACCATTACTCATCAAGCTAACCTTAAACCACGTTAGAAAGTAGGTGCATGCAATAAGACAAGGCTCATGCCAAGAACATTATCGATCAACCATTCATTCCATTTGGACTCAAACCCATTATTTATCAATGATATTTGTCCATTTCAAAGATTAGGGACTTTAATCTCTTTCCTAACAAGGACATAACTCATGTTAAGAACATCACAAACGCATCTCAAGCATGAGTTTTCAGAATGGAGGACTAATGCGGATACTTGGAATTCATTTCCTCTTCCAACTCCCAAGTAGCTTTCTCAAACTTTTGGTTCCTCTATAGAACCTTCATTAAATCCACCTCTTTCATTTGCAATTGGCTAACTTGCTAACACAAGACCCTTATTGGGACCTCCTTATAGGTCAAAGAGTCTAATATACTAACATCCTATAAGGAAAATAACCAATAAAGGATTACCTATACATTTATGATACATAAAGACATGGAAAACTGAAAGAATGGGACTCATGCTAGAGGGTAAGTCCAATTTGACTTATACTTTCCCATTGAAACCTCACTACGAGGACCCGAATCTAGCCATATAATACTCCAACGATCAAGCCTACTTAAAGAAAGAAGGAGTTAACTTAAGCCACAGGGCTCGATTTCTTACATCCATCCATGAACACTACCCAACAAAGTATCCTATATAGAATATACATAGACGTGGTCCACCCCACAAGTAAGACACCCTAAATTCCTTATTTATCCGCTGATAACCTATTCTTTCCCTAGGAAAACCACCCCTCTTATGTATTCAAGAACAAAAACACTTCACTAGAACCAATATAGAAAGAAGGAAAAGAAATTAGACAATTGTTTGAAATAATACCAATTAACGACTTAATCTCCCCACTAGGAAACTAGGAAGGTCATCAAGTAGAACCTCAAGACATTAATTACCACCGGGACAGAATGCAAAGACAATCCTTTTATGTTAGAATATCTAATCCAGACTAAATGATTGAGGAACCTTTTGGAGATCAACTTTCAAGCTCTAAGGTAAGAGATGAACCTCCCCTTAGGCACTAAAGAACTCCCTTCCCGTATAATAACTAGCTTATTAGGGAATTTAAACATGACCTTACAAATCCAACAATCTAGGGAAGCATCGCACGAATACAACCAATCCATCCCCAGAATAACATCAAAATCAAACATATCCAACTCTATCAACTAAATAATACTTTCTTCACTACCAACAAAAAAAGTCCAAAATAACCTTGGGAATAAATTTAAAATACAAAATCATAGATGAGACAATATAGGAGAGAGGGGACCCCATACCACATAAAGCATACATATCATAGAAAATGAGTTGTAATATACTCGTAATAATATTTTGAGATGCCTCAAACTCTTGGCAGGTAGTAAGTGCATATAAATAATTTTGGACAGTGCTGATACCAGATATAGAAACAGAAGTAGAAATATCCTTGGGTGCATAAGTAGATAAAGTAGAAATATAGGTCCTATTGGCCCAAACAACCACTATAGAAGGGAACTCTTACTGCATGTGCCTAATCTGACCATATCTAAAACACCTGTTCCTCTCCTTCTCACATAGACCATGATGATGCTGACCACAAAATATATAAAGAGGGTAGGTCTGCACTAATTAGGCCATTTGGCCTGAGAATCACCACTCAACCAATTCTTCTTCTTGGACCACTTACCACTAAACTGCTAGCATTCACTTTATTTAGAAAGTTGGGACCTCTTACTTTGCCTCTCATCAATCTCAGTCTATTCTTTTTCTCTTTCTCCACTTGTTGCATATACACAACTAACATACAGATGTCTATATCTTTAATTAACAAAGCCGCCTTACTCTCAAAGACCAAATGGTAGATAGTCTTAAAGCAAATTTATGCATTCTATCTCTCATTCTAGAAACCATCTCAGGGGCATACTTAGACACCTGATGGAATTTTAAGTCCTACTCCATGACAGAGACCTACCTTGCCTTAAATTTAAAACTCTTTCTCTTTTGCTTCCCTCAAATCTTGAGGAAAGAAGCAGTCTAAGAAGGCACTAGAGAAGTACTCTCACATAAACGAATTATTATCCTCATCTCTCAACTATTTCCACTCTTCATACCATTAGCATGCCACGTCTTTTAATTTATAGAAAATAAACTCAATAGCTTCAACTTCCGACGTATGCATAATCCAGGAGATCTTCTCTATTTCATCAATAAAATATTAAGGATCTTCTTCAACCTTTACACCCATAAACATAAAAGGGTGCAACCTCATAAATTGGCAAAGCCTTGTGGAATTAGTGGATGGAGCAACAAGAATAATATGTTCAAACTGAGAAGATAACAATTAAGTCAACAAAGTAATGAGTGACAAAAATCAGCATTAGTAACATCCCCTTGAGCTAACAGAGGATGAGGACTAAGAAGAACCGGTGGAACTCCTAAACCATTAGTTATCGGGCCCCTAAACCGTGTATGGACTCCATAAGTATGGCAAGTCCCATCAACATCATCCCCAGTTAGGACAAAAGGGTTTGCATGAACTTTAGACCTTCTTTAAGGCATGATCTAAAAGAATAACAAACAAAAATTAGAAGGATCCAAGACCTTAAACTCTATAGCTCAAAATACAACCACAAGAAAGAGGAACATTCTTAGATGCCTTGTAGCCTCTCTCTTATAAGTGTGGCATGCTATACACCCATTACAAGATTCTACTAGACACGACTTCATAGAATCCCAACTACCCTCAACCTAAGCTCGGATACCTACTTGACATGACCCAAAACCGAGCCTTGCTGTATGGGTATCTCAAACCAAACAAGTACAGAGGATCACCCCATTAACTCAACCTAACTATCACAGCTCCCCATAAGTATCGAATGAACTCCGATTATAAAATAAGATAGCATAAATAAAACTATAATAATAGATTAAGAAAAATTTAATCAATGCATTAATATCAACAACTAACCAACATACCCAAGTCCATAGTCATCCACAAAGACTCTACAAAACCGATATCTATAATATATCAGGACATGCCCCTAATACTAGCTAGAACCTAGTCTAAAATAAGTCTATGACATATGATAAAAGACTATGAAGAGTATGCCTTCCTAAGAATGGAAGCTTACCACTTCCATGTTAATACACTATCTGCTCGAACACCTGGACACTACATAGAAAGAGAAAAAGAGCTCTGACCCCTATGTTGCATGGGGATATAGCACCCAAAAATAATTAGTAGTTGGAGAGCTAGTATGTAACTCAAGGCTAAGGATAAAATAATTAAGCTATTCAAAACCAAGTCAAACCATCATATTAAACCATATTTAAATATAAATAGGAATATATGAAGAAACACATATATATAGGTACATAGCGTGCCAAAATAAGGAACAAGTCATAATATGTGTTCTTGAAGCGCTCATTCTTGAGACATGGCGTAAAGGAGTCAAACCTTTTACCCTTAAAGTTTAGAACATTGAACTTCTCCATTAAATTAGGCAAGAGGAACCTAACCTCAAGCCATTTAATATGGGAAGTGGACCTTAACTACAAACCATCTTATATGGAAAGCGGACCTTAACCACAAACCATCTTATATGGAAAGTGGACGTTAAACACAAAATATCACATATATATAAATAGCAAGTGGACACTAAACACAAGCCATCTCCTATGGAAAGTGGATCCTAACCACAAGCCATCACCTTTATATAGCCTGTAGACACTAACAACAAGCCATTATGACCATTACTAGTCAATAATTTAAATCCTAACCCCTTTATCTATGCATTAACACCCACTTAATTCAAAACATAATACCTTTAACCTATTTAGACAATTCAAACTACTGAGGCTATAATTCAGCATTTCATATATGGCCACACAATCTTTATAAAACCATTTAACAACTAATTATTTAATTAGGACAATGCCTTAGGTCATACTGCAATGCAAATCCATTTATGATCATCAAGACCTTTACAAATCATTCATTCTCTATCAATATTCTTATACCAAACTTCAGTTTAAATCATAATTCAATTCCATGGTTAGGGACTCCAATGCGTTTAACCATCATACCACCAAAGTCACTAAATAAACTCATTACATGGCCATAAAGTCCTTTACATAGACATTTACCAAGCATTTATACTCATTAAGTCAATGTCCTATTTCATTCATATTCATTAGACCAATATCATAGTTTAATACACCTTTAACAAGTGACTAAATATTTCTGTTAGATATTTTCACAAACACCTTAAGGGCATGCTTTTTTCAAGACCAAAACCAAAGTAAGAATCATAAAATTTAGGGTTACTCATGACCTATTTGTTAAACAATATTCAAAAAGCACTCACATGTTCAAACAATCACCAAAAATATGTACAAACACAAGTTTAAGAAAGAGTAAACAATACCTATAACTATGTATTAAAACCCTCAATATTTGATTTCAAAGCCACCATTTACAAGTCAAAATCAATGTTTAAAACACATGATATTTTGAGCTAATAGTGATGGAAAAGATACATGCCTTGTTCAAGATGATTTCTGGAAGAAACTTGACCTCTCTTAGCTTCCGGATGAACACTTGAGAAAACCTAGCCTCCAATCTTTAATAGTGAGTTAGAGAGTGTTTTTGGTAAATATTGATCCTCAAAAATATGTTATAATAGGCCAAAACATGTTATATAGTGAGGGGACTTAAGGTTTTTGGGGTTTAAAATATTCATAAAGCCCTTAACTTAAAAGCTGGAAACTAACCCATAGGAGGGTATGACTCACATACCAAACCATACCCTAGGGTATGAGTGGTACCCTAACTTGTACCCTAGGCCTCACCATAGTCCTCTTAACTATCCAGGATATGACTACATATGCATAAATCATATCTTAGTGTATTAATAGTACCCCAAACCATACTTAGAACCATACTTTGGATAGATTCAACTAGGCTAATCTTATGACATCATACGACAAGACAACATACGACCCATACCCTAACATACAACTTAGGAGGGTATAAACCATATCTTGGACAATATATAAATTACACTGCACTGGATAACATATAAGAGAGGGGTCCAAAGTCATAGATCAAGGTACGACTAGCACCCTTGAGTCGTACCATTGATAAAATGTCCAAAACCGAAGATGTTTTGGAAGGTCCAAGGTTTAGGGTGTTTCATATTGTTAATTTTTGTTGTACCCTATTTATGTGATGTTTGGGGTATAGAATTAGTGGAATTTTATGAGTATCTATACTAACTAATTAAATACTATAGTTCATAAGCATGGGTTAGGTTTTGTATTATAAAAACGGGGACTATGTATTAAGCTAGGGTTGATAGAGGGTGTTTTCAGCATTCTAGATGCTCATGTATTACATTAAGGAAGGTTAAAAAAGTGAAATGGGGGTTGATATTAACCTAATAGATTGTTAGTCAACCTATGGGCATAATAAAAGGTATAGGATAGTTCAGGAGACAACTTAGTGCATTGTTTATAGTAGAGAAGGTAATTAGTAAGGGTCATGGATTAACAAGAGTAAGATTTGCAATACTGAGTATGAGTATCTCCATTGTGGTAGTAGCAAAGAATTAAAGATGATGTTGGGAACATAAGTGTGGATAGTAGATAAAAACTTAGCATTGGCATATTAGTAAAACCATCACAGTATTGTAGAAGGTTTTGGTGTACATACTTATATAGATACATATGCCTAAGTATATGTACAATAATAATATTAACTTATCCATGCTTGTATATGAGTCAAAGAAATACAATCACCTTCAGGTACTCTGTGTGATTATTAATAGCATATGTATACTTATATATATGGAAGATGATGGGTTGGTGATTGTAATATTGATGTTGAAATGATGATGCTCATGATGTTGAAATAATGATGCTCATGATGTTGTTTTTGATGAGTTTATAATGATGATGGTAATACATGAATCTTCATAATATTATTGAAATAATATTTCTAAGATTGAGAGAAGATAGAGATAATGTCCATATCTTGCATTAATGTATTTATGCATATGCCTTGAACATTTAATTATGTTTATGTATTTTGTCGTTGGTTCCTTTAGTGGACTAACCTACTTGTAGTGATGATAGATTATGTTGCAAAACCATGAATAGAAGGTATGCCCTAGTTGAAAACAAGTACATAGTAATTTTATCAAAATACATAATTGTGTCTTTTCCTACTAGGGTCGTCAATGTCATAGGTGCCTAAATTGTTGTAAATCCCATAGTGTATTACATTATCTGAGTATCAAGTAGGTTCTATCCAATCATGTTTTCCTTAGATCCTAATTTTGTAAAATGTGTGAGTCGGTCTAGAGTGGTATAGGACTTGCAGAAACTAGAGTATCGAGTGAGGGGAGTTTCAAAGAATGTAAGTTAGAGTGGATTATTAGTGAATAAAGATATGAAAAAATATTAAATTGAAGGTAGGTCACAAAGAGTCTAAGAGTATGGAGTTAATAAATTCATAATTTGGGGAATTAGAAGTGGAACTTTACTTAATAATATGATTTCTTTCTATTTACTACGAATAATATTCATTTATGACCTCGGTTACTTGATGATGCCCACTAGTATGTGCGGTTGTACTTATTCTATACTTACTATATTTCCAATCGAGGATATAGCCACGATGTAGGTAAATAGGGGTTTCTATAGTAGTGATGGAAATCACTCGACAACAACTCCTGCCATCCCCATTATGTATGGATTCTATGTCATGGACTTTTTTGTTCCTTTCCTAGTGCTCTTATAATAATTTAGGCTAGTTTTTGGGTATTTATTGTTGATTATTTTCCCCATTAATCTTACCCAAAAAATATATTAAAAAGAATTATATATGTATGAGTTAATAAATTATGTTGTTGAAAATGAATTGCTTAAACTTCTGCATTAAATCAATGGTTGGGCAGTAAGGGTTCTCCTATCTAGGGTAGGTATTAGATAGGTGCCCCCAGAATCCATGGGTTGGGTTGTGATATTTCCCAAGATGGAGACAAAGGAAGAATCAAACTTCTTGTCCATTTTGTTAAGAATAAACGTCTTAGAATTATTGGTTTCCTATTATCTGCATCATAATAAAAAATAATAAAATCATAAGAATTACAAACTTACCAACCGTTATGAGGATGTCCTCAATTATTTCTTCGGGCTTCACTATGGTCTTGTCCGCCATTTGCAGTATTATAGAATATGATCTCATCTCACCTAACCCAAGAGTGTTGAACATGGACAGAGGCATTAAATTTATACTCACCCCCAAATCACTCAAGGCATGAACCACTTCACCATCACCAATCTGTATGGAAAGGGTGAAACTCCCCGGGTCCTTAAACCTTGTGGACATCTTTTTCATTACCATAGAGCAACACTCCTTTGTTAATGCCACCATCTCTATATCCTTCACCTTTATTTTATTTCTCACCACTTCAAGTGCTTGGTTTACTTACGCATTCTCTACAAAACATCTATAAGAGGCAAATTCATGTGATGTTCTCTGAAATAGTGTCTAAAAAATTCGTGAAACATACATCCTCTTTAGATTTTGGAACCGTTAAGGGAATAGTGGTGGTGGTCTTTTAGAAACCTGCTCATCAACCTTTGTCTTTGGGTAATCAGACCTCCCTAAATTATCTGCAACCTTGTCTATAACCTGTTGTTGAACTAACTCTGTATCAACCTCCTTAGCTTTTCTAAATATTTGATACTAAGATCCCAACCACTCCTCAAAGTGATTTCCATAACTTTGTTTGGAGCTTTATTATTACTTGGAAACCCATCTTAAGGCCTGGTATTCTGTACCTATGACAATTGGCTTAACTGCTGCTCTAACTTTTTCTGAACTACCTGCTGATTTTAGATTTTAGTAGCCATCTATTTTTGGTTGGAAAAAATCTTTTTCAGGGTCTTTTCGATGTTACTAGCGTAGGTATTATGCTACTGCTGCTGAAAATGATACTCGTGGTTGTTTCCCCAAGGATACATTAGCCGAGTCTGCCACTTTTGGTTGTGGGCATTTTCAAAAGTTGGCTTATGTGCACTTCCCACAAATCGATAGATTTAGGATTTTCACCATAATGTCAGCAGAGTGGCCACTATTTCCATAAATCTCACACCAACCTGGGGTCTACTGCATTGCATTCACTTGAGCCAAAGTTTAATTTACACCCAATTTGCGTAATTGGGTCATCATTTGATTATGTATGGCTAGCAATTCAGTGTCTATGGAAGTGATGCTATCAACTTTAATCATTCCTGCAGCCTTTTCTTACTGAGCTTTTGGACATGTTACCATGCCAATCAGGATTCCCTTAAGCTATGCAGTTTAACCAAGTATAAAACTCATTGTAAGTATTCTCCTAAGCTTGACCACCTACAGTTGAATCTAGGAAATATTTCGTGTTATGGTCAAGGGCTTCAACTAAGGTGTGATCAAATACGTCATTGGACTTCTAATGATGTGGAAAGTCCTAAAGAAGAGACTTGAATCTCTCCCAAACATGGTAAAGGTTCTCATCTAGGTTCTGCTTGAAGCTCAAAATTTCAATGTGTAGTCTAGCAGTCTTGCCGAATAGAAAGAAATGGATGAGGAACATCCAGGGTAAGTCTTACCATGATGTGATCGAAGTTAATGGCTCAACGTTCAACCACTTCTTTAATTCCCCCAGAAGTGAAAAAGGGTAGAATGTTAGACTTACATAATTAGTTGAGACACCTGTAGGGATGAATGTGCCATTAATTTCTAGAAATTTTTTCAAGTGAACCTACGGATATTCATGTCAAAGCTTGGTGAACTGACCACTGTTGTGCAAAAGTTACACCATGTTTTTCTTTAGTTCAAGTCTACCTCCAGCAGCCAATTTTAAAATAATGGAGGTCATATTAGTAACAAGTGGGATTGCCACTTCATAAACTATCCTACGGCCTACTAGATACTCATCCATGGGTTCAGGAATATCTTGTTCCTAATGAATTTGTAAGATTCTATAGAGAAGTACTACTTCTCTCCCTTTTTGGTGTAAGCATTGCTCGGGCTTGGGGTATGGTTCAACAAACTCCCTATCCCTTGCCAGCTTACTAGTCTACTAAACTTGTGCCTGCAAATTCAAAAGCCAAGATCAAGTGAATAACACCAAAGAAATCAAAAAGAAAAACTAAAATTAAGATGGTTGCCAAATTACAAGTCTCCAACAATAGGGGAAAAACTTGTTGTGCCCAAGTGTGCAGACAAGTATACGTGGTCCACCTAAGTAATAGTGTCCTTACAAAAAGTCGTGTATCATTCCTTTAAGGACTAATGTTGATAAACTATCCAATTCAAGTTCAACTATTAATATTAAATCAGTGAAAATGTAACCACAAGAGTTTAAGAGTTACAACTAAACATAAACTAAAACAATACAATAAAATAAAGGTTTGAACAATCAATGAGGAAAAACCCAGGGTTAAGGCACTCCAAACAATCATATTAATCTATAAACTTCATTGGTTAGGTTTATTGTCTTGGTTGTCAATTCATGGGGTTCATACTATGACTATGGCCTTTCGAACCTCTAGACTATTAACTAACTTAGCCCCATAAGTGCATCATTGAGCGGGGATTCAAGAACTAAGTTAAATATGTTCATATTTAATACCTTAGTTGAACCAAATAGAGCACATAGGTATATTCCTATCCTAATTTCACATTATAACTTCATTTAGTTTGAAGAGTACAATTCTATTTATCTATCCCATATTTTATCCTCTTATTTCTCCTTCTTGATTCACAAAATGATTATGCATATATTCTAAGGGTTGTGAATCCTTAAAATAGTGATGAAAAGGATAAATAAAAAACCAATGAATGAATACATAAGCAAACCATTGTAATGGAAGAAAAACCCGACTTAAAGTGTTATCCAGCCCCCCTTAAAGTCCCAAGGTTGTCCAAGGTGTGAAACATAACAACTAAATGTCCTATTTATACTTGGACATAAACTACCGATTTTGATATAAGGGAGTGCCACACCCTTATCGTGGTGCCTAGGGTCGTGGCATGCCCTAATCATGTTAATATACTGGAAATGGTCATTTATTATGCTCAAAAGGGCATATTATGTCCCTAATGCAGTGCCTAAGGTCCGTGGCATGCCAATGACTCCAAAACATCCTTGTTTGGTCAAGTTTTGTCCCATGTTTTTGTCCATCCATTCCAAGCCTTGAGGTATTGTTTCCAATTGATTTACAACTTGTGTACCAAGAATATATAATTATGATCAACTCACCAAGAATCCTATATAATCAAAGACCACGAATTAGTGTTTAACACAACATACAATCCAAGACGATGTACTAGTAACTTAAGCTAAGAGTACTAGTTTTGTCCTTTTGATCAGTACTAGTTTTGTCCTTTTGATCTTTAACTTAGTGTTGACTCTTGGCTATTTTCAATTGAACCTTAGTCACCATAAAAAATTTATTACACTCATAATTACATAATTATCCCTTATTAACTCACTATACACACTAGAATCCATCAAGATCAACTAGAACAACATATAGCTCAAGCTAGTAGCACTAGTTTTCTTGTCTAAACACTAAATGACCAAATTGATTTCAAACTTGTTTGAAACACACTTTAACCATTTTAATTAAGTATTTTAACACTCATATGTTTAATTATACCAAGATTTACTCAAAAAGCATAAGATAAGTCATCTAAACCAAGTTAACTAAGACCGGATAACAACACTGAGGTGCATAAATCTACTACATATCATCAGCCTACACTTTAAGACTTGTTTGTCCACTAACAACTCTTAACTGTAAGAATCATAATCAGAGAAGACTCCACACTTCTACAACAAGCAAGAAACTCAAGTTAGTACTACAATAACTACACAGAATAGAAGTTTCACACACATGCATATCATATACAATTGAGAACTCAAGAACACTACTTCAAACCTCCCAACCTCAAGAATTGACTCACTTAGTCGGCAAACTCATACATATTACTCAATCACACAGATCATACAAATTACCCAACTAACATCTAGCTTGTGCCCTCACCATAAGAGAGTTACCCATAATCACTAATCAAGTTACACATGATAAAACATAAGCTTACACTTAGTGTAATACTCCACCAATATTAGAATGTTAAGGCTCAAGATTGGATAGGTCTTTAAGGTTTGTAATACAGGCTAAAGGATGGGTATGAACTATTTTGGCAAGGAATATAGACTATCCTCCCTAAGCGCTCTAATACATCATATGTACATTAAGATCAACCTATAACAACTAAAATTTCCACATCATCTACCTCCACACATATATTTTTTCCCATCTCATTAAGTTAATTCACATACACTTTCGAGGGAAATATTCTATTCAATACAATAGTTAATTTTGAAAAATCCTTATTCTTTTTACTACACAACCCTAAACCTCAATACACATCTATTCTCAACACCAATAACTATGTTTTAGGAGCTTCACTTTCATACTTTCCCTACTTTCATTTCAAATTCATAACTCAATAAATTTTCAACTAAAGCACTTAGGAGCTTGGGATCAAATTAAGGTCAAACAAATAAAGAGAATTAGGCTACATATGAAGCTACCAAATAAAATAAGCTAAATACTCAACGGAGTTAACTAGGGTTATGCACAAAGGTAGGTAAAAAGGATATGAAACATGGTTGTCAAATAAATGCCTATATTATCTCCTAAATCCACTCTTTACTTTGCTTTAAACACACACCAGGAAAGTTCTGACATTGCATACAATAAGGAATACATAAAGCCTCACTTAACAAATGGCACATGCTCAACTCATGTAGTATCATTATAGACTCTCAAAAAAAAAACAAAAGTATGAATTAATCATTAAGTCAACAAGTACAAAAGTCATAAACTAGAGCATGGGAATCTTAAAAGCAGTAATTCACACAATCAACATGCTCTTTACATAAAAAATAGCTTGCATCATGCAATCATACATAGAACCAACAGGAAAATCTTACTTATCATAACATGAAAATTAAAATTTACTCCTAAACAGAAAAGGATACTAGGTTCAAAGAGCACCCTTGTGGAAAAGAACCTAAAAGAACAACCACAGGGTGGGTGAAATGTGTACCTATTAAACTGACCCAAATAAACTAAAAACTAAAACAAAAATCCTTTTTGTAATTTTTTCAAATTTAACCCAAAATAAACTAAGAAAATAACTAGGACTTAATACATTACAATATCACTACACCCGAAACCATAGAAACCCCCCTCCCCCACACATACTTAAAACTTACTTTGCCCCCAATGTAAATTTAAGAGTTGGTATCAAAATACTCCCTGAGGCGTCCAGGAAAGCTAGCAGAATCTTTAAACATCAATATGGTCTAAAGATCCCACACTTAGTCTATGCCATGCTCCTTAGCTCAAGTCTCTGATACTCAGACTTCCTATCAACATTTGACTCAAACAAAAAACAAAAACTACATGAAATAAAAACTAAAATAATAAAAATTAAACCTAACTTAACTCAGGTTGCTTCCCAGCAACGCCTAATCTAGTTTCGCGGCATGACCTAATATCATCCCTCAACCAAATTCCATCATCATTTTCCTTCTACTTGGAGACCATCTTCTTATTTATTTATCACCTCTTAAGTTTGAACTATCAAGGTCAATCATCTGTACTTCGATCTTAGGTGATGGCTCGACAACTAAATTAAACTGTCCAAAGAGGTCTTTAGTGGAGCACTTTCTACTACCCCACACTTATTCATTTCCATCCCTGTAATCATAAATAAATCTTTGTTGTGGGAAAGTCGATCAAGTAGCTTATATACTCAAAGAAAAACCACCTATTCGTCATCTAATCTCATTGGGAGAGCACCCTTTCTTACATCTAGCAATGCTACTCTCATGGATAAGAATGGACGTCCTAGAATGATCGGTATCATATTATCTACATCATAATCCAAAATAATAGAGTTAGTAGGAATTATAAACTTACCAACCTATAGGAGGCATCCATAATTATTCCTTTAGGCTTTACTATGGTCTTGTCCGCCATTTGCAGCATCATAGAGCATGGTCTTGGCATACCCAACCCAAGAGTGTTGAAAATGGATAGTCATAAAATTTACAGTCACACAAAAATCACTCAAGGCATGAACCCCTCCAGTGTCACCAATCTATATCAGAAGGGTAAAACTCTCTTAGTCCTTAAGCTTCGTGAGCATCTTTTTCAATACCATAGAGTTGCACTCCTCTTCTAATTCCACTATATACATATCCTAAATATTAACTTTACTTGTCATCACGTTCTTCAAGTATTTTGCATACTTGGGAATTCCCTACAAAATATCCAAAAAAGAAAAATAAATGTGAACTTCTCTGAATGTGTCAAAGAACTTCTTGAAGTGTGAATCCTCGGTCTTTTTGAACCGTTGAGGGAATGGTGGTGGTGGTGTTTCATCAACTTGCTCAACAGCCTTTGTCTTTGGGTACTTAAACTTCCCTAAATTATCAATAACTTTGTTTAATACTTTTTCTAGAACTAACTTTGCATCTACCTCCTTAGCTTTCTTCAGAGGTCTGTCACTAAGCTCCTTACTATAATACCTCATAATTGTTTCTAACTAAATTTATCTCATAGAATGTCAAGGATTCGCTTCAAAAATGAATAACCTTTTTAAGGTATAGAATTTTCTAGTTCTAGACCCACCAAAGTGTACAAAATTTGCTCTACTTTTCAATGATACCAATTTTACATAAATCCAATACTCGGTTGAAAAGTTATGGCATTTTTAGAAGAATAGTGTGCTATTTAGGTAAACACCATGTCGCAGTGAGGGCCAATTTGGCAATTGTCAATTTTCAGTAGACCTCCACGATTGGCCCACATCATGGAGAACTTCTAGGTCATAGTTGTCCTTTTCAGTAGCTCACCGCAATGGTGGCACATTACGGTGATGGCCAAAATAGAACTTGTCCCTTTCCAATGGCCTAACACAATTTCACCGTAATGCGTTAAAGCTCAATTTCCCATTTGTCTTATTCTAGTAAGCCACCACGATAGTGGTGCGATGCGGTGGCATGCAAAATTGGGAATCTCTCTCTTATTCCGATTCCGATGAAAATTTTAAAAAGGGAAGTTAGGTCCATTCCTAAGACTTTAATTCATTCAAAATAAGGAATTAAGCTCATTCTTATGAACTTTATGCATATTTTTAATAATTCTCTCTCAAAGAAAAACCCTAGATCTCAAAACTTAAGCTCCAGGAAAGCATATTTCCTCAATTTTTTCTCGAAGAAAACCCTAAATTGAGGATACCCAAATCAAGATAATCAAGCGCACAAATAGAGAGTCAAGTTGAAGCATTCTTAGAAATATCATCAATTAAGGTATGTGGGGTTATGAACAAGGATCTTCTTTCGTCCTTATGCCCCAAAACAAGTTTTTATTTCAAATTTATATGATTTTGAATAATTATACAAGAGTTTTAAATTGGGGTTCATTCCCATTATTAGTAATTGCAAGATTATGAGATTTCAAGTGTTTTTGGAAGTTGAATTGCATGGCTATTTTCATATTTACATGCCAATTATAGTAAATTTCAGATTTTGAGATGAATTGTCATTAATTACAATATTAAGCATGAACCTTATGATGTTTTGGCAAGAAATTGATACATGGGTTACTATCCCTAGATTGAATATCATTATGTCAAGAAAGATTATGCTTTAAGTATAAGATGATTAGTTTATTTTTAGATTTCAGTAAAGATTTATCTTTTGATCCTCAAATAAGATTTGGAATCCACTTTACAGATTTATTATAGATTATAGAAATCAGATTAGTTTTACTTACAAATTGAATTAGATAAATGCATAATTGGTTTCATAGTAAAACCTTATGCCTGTTTTATAAGTGGATTTCAAATAGAATGAGCATACAAATTAAAAAAAGTAATATTTACCACCGAGTAGGAAGTGTGGGATTAGCGTGCCCTAACTTCCCCAAAACTACGTAGCCAACGTAAGTATAGATTATCATATTATTCTTATTTCTATATGGATGACAATTATAGATGTGATCACTTATATTAGGTTATACTCCTTGGCAAGAGTATGAAACCTCTTTCCATCATGAGGTTTTCCCCATACGGGAATAAGATGTTTTACTCTATGTTTGCTCACATGGTTTATGTCGGTTAGAAGAACTTCCTTAAAAGAAAAAGAATACAGAATGATCTTAATAGAAAATCTTTTTAGAGACTAAGTGTAAAGGCTCACAATTTTATTCAGACATTGCTTTATATAATCCTTTAGCTACAAATTTTAGTTTTTAGATTTTCCATATAAAAGTGAGTCATTTCTTCACTTAGACAACATGATTTACAGACAGATCACTAGTAAAAATTTTAAAACTAAATTTTATGAATCACTAGATTTATAAAGCATGATTTACTACTCATGATTATGATTTTCAGCTTTCAGATATTCTAGCTTATGTGAGTTATTTACATTTAGCATACATTGTTTTGCAAATTGATATGAATTTTAAGATTATATTTTACTTGTGAAGTCACCCTCATATACTTAGTACATTCTTAAAGTACTGATCCACATATACGTCTATATGCTATATTGTCTCATAATGTAGGTTCAGGTTCTCAATTTCAGCAGCGTGAGTGACTTCGAGCATCTCTATCTATATCCTGACAGTTGGTGAATCCCCATAGTATGGGGATGTAGTTATTATGATTTTTAGCATATTAATTTATATGATTCAGTATTTTTAGATGGTCCGAGTCAACTGGGGGTTTGTTCTAATGACTCTTTAGTTATTAGTAGTAGAGGCTTGTCAGACTGCTAGATATAATTCAGATTATTCAGTATTGATTTTTTAGACTATTGAGTCTAGTATTTTCCAGAGATTTTATTCAAATATTTTCAATTAGATCAGACAGTTTTTTTGCATTCCGTATGATTTTATTTCTATATTCCTTTATTATGAGATTCAAACTTAGTAGAAGGCAGATAAGGTTAACTTAAGGCTACTCATAGTATTAAGCATCGTGTGATGTCTAAGGACCAGGTTTTGGGGCATTACAAACTTGGTATCAGAGCACAAGGTTTATAAGAGTCCTAGAAAGTCAGATAAGCCGCGTTACGTAGAGTCTTGATCATGGGTATGAAGTGCACATTATTTATGAGCAAGAGGCTATACGACGTTCTTAAGAAATCATCTTTTTCTTTCATGATATATCATGCATATAGTATCTCTATCTACTTTTAACTTATGCTCTTATGTGAAAATTTAATATGCCTCATGTCAAGATAACGCCCATAAAAATAATAACCAGCCACCCCAGCCTGCCAGTCCATGCTGAGTTTTCGAATGTTTTTCAAGTGTTGGCCTAGGCAGTGACTGGCAATGTCCAGGGCAACCATCAGGCTATAGTCCTACTTCAGTAGAATGGCTATCTAGCAGTAGCCAAAATCAGAGATTTCATGAGAATGAATCCACCACAGTTCTTTGGGTCAAAGGCAGGTGAGGACCCACAACTTTATTTCGATAAGGTTAAGAGTATCATCCAGATTATGCATGTTTTTGAGAAAGAAAGTGTAGAGTTGGAATCTTATAAATTAAATAATGTAGCATATGATTGGGTGATTATGTGGAAAAATAGTAGAGGTAAGAATACAACTCCTACGAGTTAATAAGTATTTCAAGATGCTTTTCTAGACAAATTCTTTCTGCATGAAATGAGAGATGCTAAGATAGAGGAGTTTGTGAACCTAAGACAGGGCTTGATGATAGTGAAGAAGTACTGCCTTAAGTTTAATCAGTTTTCTAAGTATACCCATGATATGATGGCTGATCCTAGGGCAAGTATTAGTAAGTTTGTTACTGGAGTATCTAGCTTGGTATTCAAGGAGTGTATGATTACCATATTTATTGGAGATATGGATCTTTGTAGGTTGATAATTCATGCTCATCAGATCAAGGCAGAGAAGTTTAAGAGAAGAGAAAGGGGAAATAAGATGGCTAGAACAGGGTAGTTTGAGTATGGCCAGTCTAGGTCTCAAGGAGGAAATCATTCTCAATTTCAAAATCATTGATATATGCCATCACTATATTCAGCTAGTGCTCCCACTCCCAGAGCTAGGAAGGAGTAATAGGGTAAGTCTTCTATGTCTAGATCTCAGAATAGTATGAGTGGAAAGCCTAGTTATCCTCCAAGTGCTAGGTGTGGTAAAAATTATCTTGGTGAGTATTTGTTGGGTTAGAAGGGTTCTTATGGTTGTGGTAAGTTAGAACATAGAACTAGAGAGTGTCTGTATACTAAGTAGGGAAATAGAAATGTTCATCCCCAGACTTAGGCTACTAGTGCACCAACTCCCCTAGGTCACCCAGTCCCTCTTCAGGGCGCATCATCCAGTACCTGTGGCAGTCAGTGCCAAAGTTGGTTTTATAGTTTACCAGCCCGTCAGGAGTAGAAGGACTCACCAGATATTGTTACTGGTATACTTTATGTCTTTCATCTTGATGTTTATGTGTTGTTAGACCCTGGGTCAAGTTTCTTTTATGTGACCCCGTTGGTTGCTGTGAATTTTGAAATAAGTTATGAAAAAAATCCCTGAGCCCTTCTTGGTTTCTACCCTAGTGGGTGAGTCAGTTATTGCTAAACAGATCTATAGAAAGTGTCCTATCACTGTCCGTCATAAAATATGTCAGCACACTTAATAGAATTATATATGGTTGACTTTGACCTTATTCTTGGTATGTATTAGCTCTATTCCAATTATGCATCTATAGACTGTTGCACTCGAGTGATGAAGTTTTAGTTTCCAGATGATCCAATCTTTGAGTGGGAAAAAAATTTAGTATCTCCCAAAAGTTATTTCATATCCTATCTTAAAGCTAGAAAGTTGATTTCCAAAAGGTGTATATATCATCTAGTTAGAGTCAAAGACACTAAGTTAGAGACTCCAATAGTTCAGTCAGTCGGTTTAGTCAATGAGTTTCCTGATGTCTTTCCCAAAGGTTTGTCAGGGGTACCTCTCGATAGGGAAATAAAATTCGGGATTGATCCCAAATACTCAACCTATTTCTATTCCTCCATATCATATGGCTCCAGCTGAGCTTAAAGAGTTAAAAGAGAAGCATAAAGATATCTTAGACAAAGGTTTCATAAGGCCTAGTGTTTCTCCATGGGGCACTCTTGACCTATTCGTGAAAAAGATAGACAGTTCTCTGCGTATATGCATTGACTATCATCAGCTAAATAAAGTTATAGTAATAAACAAATATCCTATTCCTAGAATTGATGACTTATTTGATCAACTCCAAGGTGCAAGTTATTTATCAAAGATGACCTTAGATCCGACTATCATCATCTTAAAGTAAGTGAATATGATATTCCTAAGATAGCTTTCAAAACTCGTTATAGTCACTTTGAGTTTCTAGTCATGTCTTTCGAGTTAACAAATGCCCTAGCAGCCTTCATGGACTTGATGAAGAAAGTGTTAAATAGTATTTGGACATGTTTGTCATAATGTTTATCGATGATATTCTTGTCTACTCTCATAGTGAAGATGATCATGCAGACCATCTTAGAATGATGTTGCAAACTCTTAGGACCACCACTTGTTTGCCAAATTCAGCAAATATGTATTTTGGCTAAGGTCAGTAGTTTTTCTTGGTCATATTATTTCTAGTGATAGTATTAGAGTTGATCCCCAAAAGACAGAAGTAGTAAGAAATTTGCCTAGACCTATCTCGCCATCAGACATTAGGAGTTTCTTGGGTTTAGATGGCCATTATAGATATTTTGTTGTATCTCACTTTCTAGATTGACCCAAAAGAAAGTTAAGTTTCAATGGTTAGATTCCTATGAGAAGAGTTTTCAGGAGTTGAAGACTCGACTCACTTCAGCCCCAGTTTTAGCATTACCTGATGGTACAAATGGTTTTGTTGTCTATTTTTATGCCTTCAGAATTGGTTTGGTTTTTTTTTGATGTAGAGAGCTAAGGTTATAGCCTACACATTTAGATAGATTAAGACTCACAAAAAGAATTACTCGACTCATGATCTTGAGTTAGCTGTTGTTGTGTTTGCTTTGGAAATTTGGAGACATTATTTTTAAGGGGTACATATTGATGTGTTCGCAAATCACAAAAGCTTGCAATATGTGTTTACTCAAAGGGAGTTGAGTCTTCAGCATAGAAGATGGTTAGAATTATTGATATATTATGATATGAATGTGTTGTATCATCTGGGCAAGGCCAATGTAGTGGCAAACGCCCTTAGTATATTGTCTATGGGCAGTGTTGCTCATGTGGAGAATGATAAAAAAGATTTAGTTCGGGAAGTTCACTGGTTAGCTAGATTAAGTCTGAGATTGGTTGATTCAGCTGAAGGGAATGTTTCAGTCCAGAGTAGTTCCGATTCTTCTCTAGTTTTGGAAGTGAAAGAAAAATAGGATAAGGATTCTAGTTTGGACAAACTGAAGGAGTCAGTTAGAGACCAAAAAGTAGAGGTTTTCTCCCAAGGGGGAGATTATATGTTGAGGTACTAGAGTAGGTTGTGTGTACCATATGTTAATTATTTAAGGCAATGAATTATGGTGGAAGTGCATGGTGCACGTTATTCCATTCAATAAGGAACCACTAAGATGTACCACGACTTGCGGGAAATCTATTGGTGGAGTGGTATGAAAAAAGATATAGCAGAATTTATATGTGCAACTTGTCAACAGTTTAAGGTAGAGCACCAAAGACCTGGTGGTATGTTGCAAGAGTTTAGTATCCCCACTTGGAAGTGGAAAGAGGTGAATATGGACTGTGACTAGATTGCCCCATTCACGTCGTCAGCCTGATTCGATTTGGGTTATTATAGATAGATTGACTAAGTCAGTGCATTTCTTGCCAGTTCACACATCCTACACAGCTGAAGATTATGTTATGATGTACATCAGAGAGCTAGTCAGATTGTATAGATCTCCTTTTCATTTATCTCAGATTGGGGTACTCATTCTACCTCTCAATTTTGGAGAGCCTTTCAGAAGGGTCTACCCAAGTTCATCTTTTCATTCGCAGATAGATGGTTAGGCAGAAAGGACCATATAGAATCTTGAGGATATATTGAGGGCATGTGTTCTTGATTTCAAAGGTAGTTGGGATGACCATTTGCCATTGATTGAGTTTTCTTATAATAACAGTTACCATGCTAGTATTTAGATGGCTCCATTTGAAGATATTTATGGGAGGAGATGTAGATTGCCAATTGGTTGGTTTGACGTGGGTGAGTCCGCTATGATTGGACCAGATATGGTGTTTAAAGCCATGGACAAAGTTTGGTTGATCTGAGAAAGATTGAAAGCAGCCCAGAGTCATCAGAAATCTTATACAGATGTAAAGAGAAGAGATCTTAAGTTTGAAGTAGATGATCTTTTGTATTTGAAAGTTTCACCCATGAAAGGAGTGAAGAGATTTGGCAAGAAGGGGAAGCTTAGTCCCCGATATGTAGGCCCCTTCCGAATTTTGAGTCGTGTTGGGAAGGTAGCGTATGAGCTTGAGCTACCCATAGATTTGTCCTCAGTTTATCCAGTATTCCATGTGTCCTTGTTGAAAATGTGCATGGATGATTCAGCCGTTATAGTTCCTCTAGAAAGTATAGATATTTAGAATACCCTGTCATATGAAGAAGTTCCAGTAGAAATATTTGATCGTCATATCCATAGACTAAGGAATAAAGAAGTTCCCTTGGTCAAAGTTCTAGGGCAAAATTAGTCCGTTGAGGGTGCTACTTAGGAAGCAGAAGCTGACATACAAACCACATATCCTCATCTCTTCTCCATGAACTCAGACTCAGTCGAAGGTAATAGTCTTCCTTCATTAAGTTCTTTTCCATCCAGCCATATAGCGATTTCATGTAAGTTTATGCACTCACAGATCAGTTCAGTAGCTCAGTATGTTTTAGATGTAGTTATCCAGTGTTTTAGTTGTGTATGTCAGCTTATAGCCTCAGATTTCTTAGTATTCTTAGTTTTACTAGCCACATTCAAGGACGAATATTCCCAAGGGGGAGATATTGTAATACCCCATACTTTTTTCTAGCTCAATTTAGCTCCTAGAATGTCAAGGATTAGCTTAAAAAATGAATAACCTTTGTTATGCATAGAATTTTCCAGATCTAGACCAACCAATGTGGAGAATTTTCTCAACTTTCCAATGATACCAATTTTTCCTAAATCCAATACTCGGTTGAGAAGTTATGGCATTTTTATTAAAACATTGTGCCATTTAGGCAAGCAGCGCATCGTGGAGAGGGCCAATTTGGCAATAGCCAATTTTTAGTGAACCTCCGCGATTGGCCCTCATCGCAGAGAAGTTCTAGGTCCCAATCATCCTTTTCTAGTGGCTCACCGCAATGGTGGTACATCGTGGTGATGGCCATAATGGGAGTCGTCCCTTTTCCAGTGGCCCGATGCGATTTCACTGCGTTTCACTAGAGCCCAATTTACCAGTTATCTTTTTCTCGTAAGCCACCGTGATAGTGGCGCGACGCGGTGGCATGCTAATCGGGAATTCTCCCTTATTTTGATTCCAATGAAAATTTTAAAAAGGGTAATTAGGTCAATTACCAAGCCCCCAATTCATCCAAAAAAAGGAATTAAGCTCATTCTTAAGCACTTTATGCATATTTTTAACAATTCTCTCTCAAAGAAAAATCCTAGAGCTCCAAGAAATCAAATTTACTCCATTGTTTCTTCATGAAAACCCTAAATTGAGGATTCCCAAATCAAGATAATCAAGATTTCATCTTCAATTGAACAAGTAGAGAGTCAACTTCAAGCTTTCTTATAAATTTCATCAATTAAGGTATGTGGGCTTATGAACAAGGATCCTCTTTCATCCTTGTTCCCAAAATCAAGTTTTTATTTCAAATTTATATGCTTTTGAATGATTATACATCAGTTTTAAATTAGGGTTCATACCCATTATTTCTAATTGCAAGATTATGAGATTTCAAGTGTTTTTGGAAGTTGAATTGCATGGCTATTTTCATATTTACATGCCTATTATAGTAAATTTCAGATTTTGAGATGAATTGTCATTAATTACATTATCAAGCATGAACATGGTTTGGTGTGAAATTGATACATAGGTTACTATCCCTAGATTGAATATCATTATTTCAAGAAAGATTATGCTTTATGTATCAGATGATCAGTTTATTTTCAAATTTTTAGTAAAGATATAATCTTTTGATCCTCAGATAAGATTTCGAATCCACTTTACAGATTTATTACAGATTATAGAAATTAGAGTAGTTTTACTTACAAATTAAATTAGATAAATGCATAATTAGTTTCATAGTAAACCCTTATGCTAGTTTTAAAAGTGGATTTCCAACATAATGAGTATACAAATTAAAGGGAGTAGTATTTAGCACCGAGTGGGAAGTGTGGGATTAGCGTTTTCGTACTTCCCCAGAACTACGTATCCAACTTAGGTACAAATTATTAGATTATTTCCATTTCTATATGGATGACAGTTATAGATATGATCACTTAGATTAGGTTATACTACTTGGCAAGAGTATGACATCTCTCCTATCATGAGATTTTTCCCATACGGGAAGAAGACGTTTGACTCCATGTTAGCTTACTGGTTTATGTCAGTTAGAAGAACCTCCCTAAAATAAAAATACTATAGAATGATCTTAATAGGAAATCTTTTTAGAAACTAAGTGTAAAGACTCAATTTTATTCAGACATTGCTTTATATAAGCCTTTAGCTACAGATTTTAGTTTTTATATTTTAGATATAAAAGAGAGTCCTTTCTACACTTAGACAACATGTTTTACAGACAGATCATTAGTGCAAATTTTGGAACTAAATGTTATAACTTACTAGATTTATAAAGCATGGTTTACTACTCATGATTATGATTTTCAGCTTTCAGATATTCTGGCTTATGTGAGTCATTTACTTTTAGCATGCATTCTTTTGCAAATTGATATAAATGTTGTGATAATGTTTTAATTATGCATTTATCCCCATATACTCAGTACATCCCCAAAGTATAGATCTACATATACGTCTATGTGCAGTATTGTCTCATAATGTAAGTTCAGGTGCTCAGTTTCAGCAGCGTGAGTGATTTTGAGCATCTCTATCTATATCCCAACAGTTGGTGAGTCCTTATAGTTTAGGGACTTAGTTATTCCTATTTTTAGCTTATCAATTTAGATGATTCAGTATTTCCAGATAGTTTGAGTCAATTGGGGGTTTGTCCTAGTGACTCTCTAGTTATTAGTAGTAGAGTTTTTTTAGACTACAAGATATGATTTAGATTAGTCAGTATAGATTGTTCAGACTATTGAGTCTAGTATTTTTTGGAGATTTTATTTAGATATTCTCAGTTAGCTCAGACAGTTTTCTGCATTTTGTATAATTTTATTTCTATATTTATTTATTATGAGATTCAGACTTAGTAGAAGGCAGATAGGGTTAGCCTAAGGAAACTCATAGTCTTGAGCGCCGTGTGACATCTCGAGACTAATTTTTGGGGCATTACACTTAACACTCCTCAAATTAATTTCCATAACTTGCTTTTTAGGTTAATTATCACTTGGCAATCCACCTTGAGTCCTGGCATTTTGTACCTGTTGCAATTGCCCCAACTACTACTTTAACTGCTTCTTAACTACTTGCTGATTTTTGACTTCACACCAACTGCTCCACTAACTACTTCTGAATTTCTTGTTGATTTTTTTTATTTCAGCAGCCATCTATTCTTGATTGACCAAAATTTTTTTCAGAGTCTCTTCAATATTACTGGACTAAGTATTATGCTGTTGTTGTTGGTTGTTGCCCCAAAGATACATTAGTTGAGTTTGCCACTTTTGGCATAGGCATTTATATAAGTTGGCTTATGTGAATTGCCGACAAAATTGACGAATTTAGGATTTGCACCACCCATGTCTGTAGGGTGGCCACTGTTGATACAAATCTTAAACCAACCTGGGGCGTGCTACACTGCATTTACTTTAGAAAGAGTTAGATTTACACTTAATTTATTAAATTGGGTCATCATTTGATTCTACATGTCTCACAATTGAGCTGCTAAGGCAGTTATACTATAAACTTCAATCATGCTTGTAGCCCTTTTGACCAAGCTCTTGGACAAGTCACCATGTCAATTAGGATTCCTAATGAGTAGTGAATTTACAACTTATTTGCACTCTATTTCCGTGCTCACCACGATGATTTGAATGTCTAAATGAGATAACTTTGGGATTAAATGCACTATGTTCCACATTTCCCAGGCAAATAGATATTGAGATGCAAATATATGGATGCGAGCTGAAAAAGATCAAAAGATTTAAAGAAATGTAGTTTGAAGACCTAGAGCAGAACATAGGCTTAGTTACTGGAATTGAGGTGTGAGGGCCGTGATTGTTGTTAGTCAAGATTAGTTATCTAATGTAATCGTGTGAGTTCTATCACGGTCATGTAACCGCAATTATGGAAAATCTAGTGTGATCGCTACAACACAGGATTTTTCCTAAGGGCAGACATGTAATTTCAACGATCTAATCCTAAATTTTCCCTAAAGAAGACTTAAACCCTATCATTCCATGATTCATTCTATAATTCCTAAATTCGGGGAACTTTGTCTTGTGCTTAGCCTCCATTCTTTGAGAAGAAAATATTGTATTTATTTTGGGTGAAGAATACATTTGAGTAGCTTCCAAGTGAAGGATTAGCCAACTCCCATTGAAAATTTGTTGATGTTTATAGTTTGAAGGAAGATTTACTTAGCCTTTCATAAATTTAATCAATGGAGGTCATTAGGTATATCTTGCTTACTATTTTTATGTGTAGCTAGTTCTTCTCTTGGGATTATGCTAGATTAGGGGGTAGTTATATGTGGGATTTGATTTACTTATGCCTTTACTAGTTTGTGATGTTGTGTTCTATTATTACTTGACTAAATTGGTTGGGATTTGTTGGTGAAAGCCACAAATACCTAAATTAGGTTTGTGGGTGAGAATTCCAAGCTCTTGAAAGCTTAAACCATCCTTAAAGAAAGGTTTTAGGTGAACTTTAGGAACCCACATCATTCTTGAAAGAGGGATGTGGGAACCAAGGCAATAATAGATAATTTATAAGAATAGTTGGCTAATGTTCACTATCTTAGACATCAGGGTAGTTGTGAAGTTGACTATACTTAGGGCACTATCCAAGAAATAGGGGTGCCTAATTGAGGTATTGAGTGATTTTTATTAACGCACTTATTAGGTAATCGAAAGGGTCAATGAGTGACACCTTTGAGGTTTTGTTGAGAAACTAGCATCAAGAACTTTCAACCTAGCCTACCTCATCACTAATATTTAGAATTTACATCAACTCATCACAACCCCATGAATAAGTTGCCCCTAGGAAAGCATAATCCCAACATTTGAGTCTAATTGATTATAAACTATAACTATTTGTAACCCAAAATTAATAATAGAAAATCCTAAAATGAAATACTAGGTGTGGTACCATTCACCCCCCCTCCCATTTTAAAATTCTTGTACTCTAGGTTTGAATTGGAGTGAGTGTCCATTATTTTGAGCTAATTTGATCGCCATTCACATTGTTCCTCGTGGATTCGACCCCTACTCTTGTTGGGTAATTATATTGACAACGACCACCATGCACTTAAATTGACGTGTAAGTTGAGCGTTATAAAAATGGTGTTGTTTCCTAGGAAAAAATTGGCATATTGAGTTTGTTTTGAATTTTAGCTTACTTGCTTAAATTCACACTTGTAAATAAGTGTTTGTGACTTTCTTTTGTTTCTTGTGTTAGGTTGATTTTTGTTTTTGTTTACTTTACTCCATGGAATCTTAGGATAATTATGACTTTAGTAGTTGAAAATCCTATCTTGACAATCCATGTCCATATTGCAACGGACCCTACTTTAGATGAGATTATAGATATGATCCTCAGAGAGTGATGGAAGCACCATCTTGATCCTATTGGGAGGATAATTGTTCTTTATATGGTGGTCGAGATGGACATTGGAGTGATTTTCCAAATGTTCCCTCCCCTAATTATGTTAACCTAATTTCTAGTTATTCTTATGAGTTTGATAGGTATCATGATACGATAAGGGAAGAACAACATGCCGGGTCCAATAGTTTTGAAGCAATGCTTCAAACCATTTTGTATCGGGTAACTACAACAGGGGAGAATGTGTTAGATATACATCAATACAATGAGGTATTTATAAGGAAGATCACCAAAATAGTGAAAATTGGCAAGGAAACAAATCTTATAAATACCAACACTTTTCCCACTTCCCAAGAGGAGGTGAATCAAGAAGAGAAACTAAGCTATGTGGCCAATGATGTGCTTGGTAGTGAAGATTCCTTGGTAGTTTCCTAACCAATTGAATCAAATATTGTTGAAGATGCTAAAATTGATGAAATGGTGCTAGAGTCAAAAGAAGAAGACAAGCAAATCTCTTATGAAGACTCCGTCCCATCTTGGGACGAGGATGCCAAAAGGTATGCGATTCTGAAATTAATGGATTGACCCCATTTGAATCATTTTTCAACATTATGCTTGGTGAACTTGATGAAAATCTATCTACCCGATCAAATGATAGATTTTGGGGAGAAGAAGCACCACCCCTATATTTTGTAGTTTGATGCTCCTAATGAGAACATAGGAACACCATACTCCAAGGCCAAAGAGCTTAAATTTTGATGTATAACTAATTGCCTATGGATGTTCCAACCCTTACCCAAAATGCCAAATTAAAAATTTAATATGAATTTGGGTAAAAGGCTTAAGTCTTCAAAGTGGCGAGATAGAAACCACATCTCCATGCCATTCTTTCTATCACATTTCATCTTGGGAGATCTCAATTTTTTGTCCCTCTCTGGCTTAATTCAATATGAGCAAAAGTTGGGACGGAGATTCAAATCTTCTAAGTGGAAACATAAATGATAGTTGAAGCTGTGTCTTTCCAACAAAGATGGGAAACAACCCATCATGCCACAAAAGTGGCATGTATTCTTTAATTTATGCATGATAGAGTATATTTTATTTTTAGCTTAGGCATAATTCATGAAATAGTGGTGCTATGAGGAGTGTTGATTGAAATTGAGAAAGGAAAAGTGTGAAATTATCATGTTTTGCACTAAATAGGGAAGAACGGGGGACCTAAAATTTTGTATCAGTTACCGCGATCATGGCTCATGTCACAACAATTGCAGTAGCTGATTGTAGAACTAGGACCACAATTGCGGTTGAATTAGCTTAAAAGACAGTCCGACTACCATTTTCCCCTCACACACTCCTTTTCAAATTCTCTGAAATTCTCTTCGAATTCTAGCTTTGTGTTGAGTGTCCAATTGTGCATTCCAATCTATTTGCATCATCAAATTCGGTATGTTGTCCCAACTCTCTTATTTTTATGTTTGTTTTATACTTAAGACTTGATTTTAGGAATAGGCCTAAAATAGAATTTATAATGCCAAATTCATACATGTTTGTGATTATTATTGTGGTTAGCTATTATAGTTGGTGTACACATCATTGGGGAAGTCTTGAGTATCAAATTATGGTGATTAAAAGGTTAAAATTAGTTTGTACACCACATGTTTGATTAATTTCTCCAATAAATTCCTTATTTATTTCTTGTTCTTTGATGGCATGATCAAACATTTAGGGGTTAAGGTTCATGAGCATAACAATTTATTAGTAAATTGGAACTCATTTTGGGGTAAAAAATTTTGTGTTTAGGTGTTGTTGTAGAATCTGTCAAAGGTGGCCTCAGTTACCACGATCGCGGTCATTGTGGTTGCGATCATGTTACCACAATCGTGGTTCATTTTTTGCGATTTTCATAACTGAGAGCAGTTTTGACTCTAGCCAAAATCTTCGCACTTTTATTTTTCACCCTAAAATCCACTATAACATTGCACCATGAGCTTATATAACTAATCTAGCATGCTTTTAGTGTGAGAAGGCTACGAATGGTCTGAATTGTGTTGCTTACAGGTTCTCAATTAGAAAATGGGAGACTTTGATAGTACCAAATTCATGTCCGCTAAATTCCACAACCTCTACTATAGTGACATACCAAGGACTAAATTGCTCTCTAAAAGAGGTATTTGATTAGATAAAGTGGAGGAGAAACTCCGAGGATTCCATGCTAGACTCACTGATACTGGGTGGATATACTTTTCCCTCGACCCCTGCTATGCTAATGAGCAATGGGTGCATGAGTTCTATGCTAACCTTATCATCATTTCTCTCACAAACCCAATGCTAAAAATTCTGGAAAAGGAAGTGCATTTTGAAGCAGAGCAGATCAATGAAATATATGGGTTCCCGGATGCAGACATGGCTTAGTTTCAGGCAAAAGGGTGTGAGCCAATTACCTAGATGGAGAACATATTATGTACTATCAAAGAAGTTCCCTGTGTTATCACTAAGAGAGAAATGTCTATCAATGACTTCATAGTAGAGGCCAGACTTTGGTTGGCTATCATTTACAGCAGAGTATCGCCTTGCATACATATGACTGTTGTCACAAAATTTTGATCATTGATGGTGGCCTATATCTTATCTGGTATTAATTTGAACATGGGTGAGATTGTAATCTCAGAGTAGAGGTATTTCAACAACCAAGGATTAATATTTTTCTCTTTTCTTCCCTTATTACTAAGCTATTAGAAGGGCATAAGTAGAGGAATATATTGTAGATACCTGGGTACACCCAGGCCCTCGCATCTTCCTACTTAAAATTTGATGTGAGGGTGTACCTGGTTAGAGCAAGAAGAGGAAAGTAGACTCAGTCAAATCAACGTATGAGGACACATACTCTTGTAGACCTTCTTTAGAAAACCCCATTGATGAGATCTCAGGTGAGATTCAGGTGATTAAGGAGCTGGTGTCCAGGTTTTCTCTAGGACTGGGAGAGTCCTCCAATGCTCTCCATTTATATGTTGCGCTATTGGATCATGAAATATACCAGGAGGAGCAGAAGAAACAGGAAGCCATGGTTTCAAGATTAGAGAGATCCTATTCAACTTTAGCTAAATCGTACAAGGACCTCAAGGATTTACATGAAAAGATGGTGAAGAGAGAGAAGAAGAGAGATAAATTTCTCACCAAGATGTGAAAAGGGGTGAACAATATCTTTAAGGTGCTCAAACCTAAGGTGCGACTACCTTCTCCAAGGGTCGAGAGTGATGATGAGGCCCCCACTGAGCGGTTTGATCCTGATGTTGGTGGAGATGCAGTAGAGTTTGCCAGAGAGAGAACTTCTTGAGGCTGATTCAGTGAGCACCCTTTTCTCTTGTCTTGTTATTTATGCAGTGGGGATACTGCTAGATTTTCATTTGGGGGTACCTGTCCCTGGATTTGTATTGTTTTGATATATTTCTAGATATTTTTTGTATTGTTTTGATAACATTATGGATGGTTTTTATTTTTTTTTTGGATTGCTATATTTGGGCACTCTGATGGTGCCCATATTTCATGGATTATTCATTTTATTTTTATTTTTAGATTCTCTATTTTACTTTAGTTTATTTTGATTATGGTGATTCTTGATGAGCTTTTCCCTATGATAGATTGGGACGACATTCTTAAGGGAAAAGCATCATGATTTGGATTTTTAGACATAGATGTAGGGAATTCTTAGTATTTGTGGCATCAAATCACAAATGCAAGGGAGGTCTGAGTACCTATGGCATTGTGAATTTGGAATTTCACGCGTGCCATTGGGAAAGTCTAAGTAGCCATATGGTTGGTTTGCCCATTATAAGCCAAAATGTAAGACTATGACTTCGGTTGTTTCCTTAAGTTAGAAAATTGTGCGTGATGCAAATACAAAATGAACAACCCCCTCCAGGGAAATATTTTCCAAAAAAAAAAATGAAGGGCATGGATGTGACAATATTAGAACAAAATGTTGTCTCTTTTTCTGACTCCAAATTTTTTAACTTGTACATACTGATAGATACTCCATTTTTGTCTCTAATGTGAGGGGAAATTGAGTCTCCTTGGCTAGTCCACAACCATCTGCGGTGAGTTTATTTTTCTAATCTCATGTATACTTGTGTCATCTAGAACTTTCCCCATTAGTGTCTCAATTCTAAATTTTGATTGTAAATTGGTTGGTGAGATGATCTTAGTTCATCTTTGTGACATTGGAAGCCCACTAAGCCTAAAAATCTTACCCGTATATAGATTTTATCCCTAGTCACCCATTTTGAGCCTTTAGACCTTTCTTTTGCAAACCATTACAAGACGTGACCCTTTCAATTGTTATTCGTCTTTTGAAACCTACCCTCCTTGAACTTCAAAATGCAATTTGAGGCTAAAAGCCTTAGTTGGGATGGTGAAGACTGAAGAAAGCAACTTTGGGCCACAAAAGTGATAGTGAGTGCCTACATGCTTAAGCATTGAAAAAAATGAATAGAAAAAGATAGGACCCAACAAGGAATGAATTGCATAAAATTTGAGAGAAAAAGAAATAGAAGAAAATGGGTGAAACAAGGAAATAAACCTAGGCACATTTATTAAAAAGAAGTGGCCCATAGTGAAAGGTGGGTTAAATAAGTGTGATATAGACGTTCAAGAAGGGTATTAGCCATGAATTTTCGTAAATCATATACAACCCCACCCCAAACCTACGTTACAAGATCAAAAAGTTATTTGAGATCTCCAACCATTCACATTCACTATAGTGGCGGTTGAAAATAGGGGCAAGCCTATGATATAACACTTGTTGGCATAGAGAGTTCTTATGAGGGAGAGAGTTTTCCACTAAAAATTCCTTGATGTATATTTGGTAGCATGGTATGTGAAATTTCACTTCTTATGAGGAGGTATATGAACGAGTTGAGATGGGTGATTTTGCCATACTCCGAGAAAAGAGGCATAGGGAGTATAGTAGAGTTAAGGTCAAAGAGTGATTCACTTCTAGAGTATTGGTGATTGTTGCATTGTTGCTCTTTGAAGTCTTTTTCATCCTTGCTCATTGCGTTTTATGTTGAGGGATGTTGGGAGAATAGCTTTGCCCATGTTTGAAGATATACTTGAGGTAGTAACTAAGCTTAATGTCATTGTTATCATTGGGTCATCTATTTTGGGTAGAACTGTGCATTGTATCATGTTAAGAGGTAGTGTTTCTTGAGAAAAAGAAAATATTTAACTTGGGTTGTTGATGAGTGTTGGATTTACCACTCATTTGCACTCCTTTTTTGTGTACACTACTATGATTTGTATGTTTAAATAAGATAACTTTGTGATTAAATGCACTATGTTCCACATTTTGCTGGCACATATATATTGAGATGAGAATATCTGGATGCGAGATGAAAAATATCAAAAGAAGTAAAGAAGTGCAGTTTAAAGACCTGGAGCAGAACATAGGCTCAGTTACCGCGATCGCAGTCTGAGGGCCCCGATCGCTGTTAGTCAAGATTGCTCTAATGTGATGGTATGAGTTCTATCACGGTCGCGTAGCCACGATCGTAGAAAATCTGGTGCAATCATGGTAGCATAGGATTTTTTCCAGGGACTGACATATCATTTTAGCAATCCAATCCCAAATTTTCCCTAAAGAAGACTCAAACCCTATCATTCCATGATTCATTATACTATTCCTAATTTTGGGGAACTTTGTCTAGTGCTTAGCCTCCATTTTTGGAGAAGAAAATATTGTATTATGTTTGGGTGAAGAATACATTGGAGTAGCTTCCAATTGAAGGATTAGCTAACCCCCATTGAAGATTTGTGGATGTTTAAAGTTAGAAGTAGCATTCATTTAGCCTTTCATAAATCAAATCAATGGAGGCCATGGGGTATATCTTGCGTACTATTTTTATGTATATCTAGTTCTTCCACTTAGGATTATGGTAGATTAGGGTGTATTTATATGTGGGATGTGATTTACTATTTTGTGATGTTGGGTTCTATTATTGCTTGAGTAAGTTGATTGGGACTTGTGGGTGAAAGCCTCAGATACCCAAATTAGGTTTGTGGGTGAAAATCCCAAGCTTTTGCAGGCTTAAATCATCCTTGAAGAAGGGGTTTAGGTGAAATTTAGGAACCCACATCATCCTTGAAAGAGGGATGTGGGAACCAAGACAATAATATACAATTTATGAGCATGGTTAGCTAATTTTCACTATCTTAGACATAAGGGTAATTATGAAGTTTACTATACTTAGGGCACCATCCTAGAAATATGGGTGCCTAATTGAGGTATTGGGTCATTTTTATTGACTCACTCATTAGGTACTCGAAAGAGTCAATGAGTGACTCCCTTGAGATTTTGTTGATAAACTAGCCTCAAGGACTTTTAACCTAGCCTACCTCATCACTAACATTTAGAATTTGCATCAAGTCATCACACCCCCATGCATAAGTTGCCACTAGGAAAGCTTAATCCAAATATCCGAGTCTAATTGATTATACTCTAATTATTTGTAACCAAAAATTAATACTAAAATATCCCAAAAGTAAACACTAGGTGTGGTACCATTAAACCCCCAACCCCCATTTTACATTTTTTTTACTCTAGGTTTGAATTGGAGCGATTGTCCATTATTTCAAGCTAATTTGATAGCCACACATTATCCCTTGTGGATTCAATTCCGAATCTTGTTGGTTAATTATATTTATGATGACCTTCTTGAACTTAAATTAATATGTAAGTTGAGTGATATTAATTCCCTTGATCTATGCGGTTCAACAAAGTATACAACTTATCATAAGTCTTCTCCAGAGACTGACCACCTACAGCTGAATATAGAATTTTTTTTCGCGTTATGTCAAGGGCTTCAACAAAGATGAGACCTTATACCTCACTAAACTGTTGATAATATGGATAATCTCAAAGAAGAGACTTGAATCTCTCCAAATCATGGTATAGGTTCTCCTCTTATTTCTTCTTAAAGCTTAAATTCTCACTGTGTAGTTTGGCAGTCTTGCCAGATGGAAAGAAACGGAAGAGCAACTTTCGGGCTAAGTCATCCCATGTTGTAATAGAAGTTGTCGGCTGAACGTTAAACAACTTGTTTTCTTCCTTCAAAAGTAAAAAGGGGAAGAGTATCAGCTTCACATAATTATTTGACACACCCATAGGGATGAATGTATCACTAATTTCCAGAAAGTTTCGCAAGTGAACCTATGGATCTTCATGTTAAATCCCAGTGAACTGACCACTACTGTGCAAAAGTTGCACTATATTCCGCTTTAGTTCAAATCTACCTCCATCATCTAGTCTTAGAATAACGAAGGTCACATTAGTCACATGTGGGATTTATACTTCACAAACTATCTTGTTTGTTGGTGGATCCTCATCCAAGGGCGCACGAATAAATTTTTCCTCCTGAATTTACAGAATTCTATAGAAAAGTATTGCTTCTCTCCTCTTTGGAGTAAGCATTTCTCGAGATTGTGGTATGATTCAACCAATACCCTATCCCTTTATAGCTTATTAGTCTACTAAAACTGTGCCTGCAAATTCATAATCCATGATCAATTTAATAGCACCAATGAAATCAAAATGCAAAATTAAAACTAAGACGGTTGGCAAATTACAATTCCCCGACAACGGTACCAAAACCTTATTGCACCCAAGTTCACACACAAGTATAAGTGGTCCACCAAAGTAATATGATGTCCTTCTAGAAAGACGAGTATTGATCCCATAGGGACTAGTGTTAATAAACTATCCAATTCAACTTCAACTATTAAGATTAAATCAGTACAAATGTAACCACAAGAGTTTGAAAGTGGTAACTAAACTTCAAATAAAACAATGAGGTAAAGTAAACATTTGAACAATCAATGGAGAAGAAACTAGGGTTAAGGAACTTTGAACAACAATATTAATCTATAAACTTCGTTGGTTAGGTTGACTATCTTGGCTCTTGGTTCACGGGGTTCATACTATGATTATGTCCTTCCAAACCTCTAGTCTATTATCTAACTGAGCTCCACAACTATATCATTGAGAGAGGATTCTAGAACTAAGTTAAATATATTAATATTTTATCCCGTACTTGAACCAAATAGAGTACATAGGTATATTCCCATCGTAATTGCAAATTAGAACTTCATTCAATTGGAAGATTACAATTCAATTCTATCTATCCCAATTCTATCCTCTTATTCCTCCTTCCGAATTCACAATATTATTATGCATGTATTATAAGGGTAATTATTCCTTAAAATATTTATGACAAGGATAAATAAAAAACCATAACTAAGTCAATTCATAACAATAATACTCATGTTCTTGGCCTTAACCACAAAAAAGGGCATTTAGCCGATCATGTACATAACTGTAATCACAATAAATGAATACATGTGAAAATCAATAAACAAACCAAATTAATAGAATAAAAACCCAAATTAAAGTTTTATCCATCCTTAATTCAAGTCCCAATGTCTTCCAAGGTGTGAAACATAACAACTAAGTGTCCTATTTATACTTGAACACAAGTTGACGATTTTGACATAGGGGCATGCCACGCCCTTATGGGGGTGCCTAGGGTCCGTGTTACACCCTAGTAGTTGTGATGTACTGTAATTGGTCATTTATAATTCTCCCAATGTCGTGGAACATCCATAAAATGGCGCCTAAGGTCCTTGGCATGCCTATGACTCCAAAACGTCCATTTTTGGTCAAGTCTTGTTCCATGTATTTCTCCAACAATTCCAAGCCTTGTGGTGTTTTTTACACTTGATTTAAATATTTTATATAATCCATATATAATCATGATAAAATCACAAGGAATACTATATCATCAAACACTATGAATTAGAGTTCAACACAACATACAATCCAAGACGATGAACTAGTAACTTAAGCTAAGAGCACTAGTTTTGTCCTTTTGATAATTAACTTAGTGTTGACTCTTGACTTGTTTATATTAAATCTTAAACACTATAAACAATTTATAACACAAATAATTACACAATTAACCTTTATTAACTCATTATACACCCTAGAATCCATCGATATCAACTAGAACAACACATAGCTCAAGCTAGTGATACTAGTTTTCTCGTCTAAACTCTAAATGACCAAATTGATTCCAAACATATTTGAAACACACCTTAAATACTATAATAAAGTATTTTAACACTTATATGCTTAATTTTAAAATGATTTACTCATTAAACACAAGATATGTCCTCTAAACTAAGCTAAATAACTAATAACACTGAGGTGCATAAATCCACCTCAGATCATTCACACAACCTTATGAAGTCGTAAAGCAAGAGTTTAGTATGTGGTAATTTATACAACCATAGTTCTATAAATGCTAGTTAATAGTGGTATTCAATTATCCCTTTCAACGATAGGAGTAGATCAACTAAATAAGCTAAAGGATCGATGGATTTTCTTTAACTGGTTCTTTTGGTAAGCTGATTTTTTAGTAGCATCCACAAATATTTCTATGTTAAAGATAATTTTATTTGTAATTTTGGATTATTCATTTGTGTGCCAGCCAATGTCGCTGCTTTACTTATTTCCTAATAGGAAGCATATTTTACTTCAAGTCTAAGCTAAATTAAGGGAAGTTCTTTCACCAGTTTGGCTCATGTTGTGGCAGCGTATATTAGCAAAAGAGAAGTGAAACTCCATCGACTGGTAAGGGTCTTTACCGAAGACATTGTGTAGCAGTCCAAGGAATAACCTTCAGGTAATATATAGGATATTATAACATATTGATAACAGGTAGTCATGAATCTCAAATTTGGGACTGCCTACATTAATATCATATTGAACTGCATAATTTATTTCAATTAATATAGATTTTGGGGATATAATAATCTATTATGTCAATATAAAACAAATGAAATATCAGAAAACAAAAGTAAGAATGAAAAGAGAATAAGAATGAAGGAATGAAATATCAATGCCTACTCTATTTGTTTGAATATAAAATTGAATGGCAAATTTATATGTATCAATTTTCCAATTTGTTGTGTGTGTCTGAACCATTTGTGTTTTGATTAGTTAGGAGAGACGATACATTTGATATAAATAGAAGTACTCCTTTCCTTGTTTAAACACACCAACATAGAGGAATTAATATAGAGTGAGAAAGTAATCCACATGTTATTTATTAGTTTGTGAGAAAATAAGCGTGGAAGAAATATTGTAGTCAGTTACATGAAAGAAAAGTCTGTTGTTTGTTTAAAATAAGTATAGTAGTCTTCTGACACTATCAAGTTGTAATCATTATTATTGCAGTACTTCATTTGTATATTATATTTATCCCGTTATAATATTTGGTTGTTATTTATATTTAAAGTTTAGTTATTCTTTTGTTATTTCTATTTAGTATTGATATTAACCTGGATGGGATTATTACTTTTCAACAATGTAATATCAGAGACTTGACAAATAATAGTCTGTTGATTTTTCAGTACCCCCATCTTACAAAAGAAAATTATAAAATTTTTATCTATAAATAAAATCCATTCTTATATCTCAAGATGTTTAAGATATTTTAGACAAAGTGTATATAAACCCCAGCAATGAGAAGACCCTGTCTCAACATGAAATTTTCCCCAAGGAGCTAATAAGGTGAAGATGGTAAAACTTCAAACTCTAGGGGATGATTTTGAAGCTTTAAAATGAAAGAATCTAAATCCCTTTTTAATTTCTATTCAAAACTAATGGTTGTTTTGATTCAACTATGAAGGTATGGAGAAGAAGATGATGTGTGCGAGGTAGAAAAGATCCTTCGCTCTTTCACCCCTAACTTTGATTATGTGGTATGTGCTATTGATGAGTATTAAGATTTAGACTCTATGACGATAACAAAATTGGATGATTCTTTATAAGCCTACTAAGAAAAGATAAAAAGGAGAAAGAAAAGCTATTGGAGCAACTTTCTTAAAACTCATGCATCCTTCAAAGATTTTGGAGGTAAGAATACTCATAAAGGAAATGGAAAATTGAAAGTCCGTGGAGGTCGTCAAAGGAGCTATTTAACAAATTCAGTAATAAACATAAAAATCACCAATAACTTAGTGATTGGGGTCATTAACAGTGAGAAGAAATAAGACATGAAGCTTATCAAGTTACAAATGAAATAAGGAATGAGAAATCTAATTAAGTGCTACAATTTCCATAATTTTCGACATTACTCCTGGAGTTTTATAGTAATATTGAAGAGAAATCTAACCTTGTTGAAAAAAATAAAGTAGGAGAGGAGTCAACACTGGAAATGGTGCTCATGAAAGATGATACAAATGATTGCAGTTAGTGGTATATTTATGATGGAGAAGCAATCATATGTATGGATACAATGAAAAGTTTGTGGAGATAAAGAAGATGGTAAAAGTTGTTACGGAGATACATCAAATATTTAAATAGAAGGGATATGTACGATTCTAATCTCCTATAAAGATGGTAGCCACAAATTGATTATCAAGGTTTACTATGTTCCAAAACTGAAAAGTTGTGCTTTTAGTTTGGGTCAACTTCTTGAAAGAGGATATGACATTCATATGAAAAATATGCATCTTTCTCTTAGAGATTCAAGTAATAATTTAATTGCTAAAGTAAATATGACAAATGATAGATTATTTTCTTTGAATCTTAAGATCATTATTGCAAAATGTATGAAAGCTAATACGCAAGATGCATGATCTTGGCACATGAGACTTTGTGAATCCTCATCCCAACCAGTTATATAAAGCTTGTGTTTTTGAAAAACATGCAAGGTGGAGTTTTCCAAAGAAGACTATGTCAGGAGAAACTAATCAACTTCAACTCATTCACATAGATGTGAGGGATCTAATAAGTACACCTTCTTTTAAAAAAAGTAAATACTTTTTACACTTTATTAATGATATCACTAGAAATATTTGGATATATTTGTTGAAGAAAAAATTAGAAGCATTTGTTGCTTTTACAAATTTTAAAACACTTGTATAAAAGGAGAGAGACTATGAAATAAAAGCCTTAAGTTCAATAGAGGAGGAAAATTAACATCAAAGAAGTTTAATGACTTTCGTCAGTCTCACAAAATTTGTCTCCCTCTAATGGTACCGTACTCACCCCAACAAAAGGGAATTGTAGAAAGAAAGAATAGAACAATTCTTAATATGACCATATAGATGTTGAAAGAAAAAATATACCATAATAGTTTTAGTCCAAGACTATTTCTTGTGCATTTTATTTGAGCAACAGGTTTCCAACAAGAAATATAAGAGATCAAATGCCTCAAGAAGAATAAAGCAGAAAAAATCCAAGTGTTAACCATTAAAGAATTTTTGAAAGCATAGCCTATGCTCATATTCCATATCTAAGGAGAGAGAAACTTGATAATCGAAGCTCCAAGTATGTTTTTTGGCTATGATGCAAGTTTCAAAAGCAACAAGTTATACAACCCAACCAAAAACAAAGTGATGGTGAGTCATGATGTTGAATTTGATGAAGCAACATCATAAAATTTGAAAGCTCAAGAAGAAAGAACATATGATTTTCTTCTATAATTTGGAGATAAAGAATAGGAGACCATGTCACCTGTAAAGGATACGATACCACCTCCTTCAGCAACAAATGTTGTATTTATTTCTTATCAAGAAAGTACAAGTGAAAGGCCATATAGGATGAGGACCATCCAAGAAAACTATGATGATACACAAAAAGTTACTAATTTTTATTTTTTGTGTTGTTACTTTATTGATTGTGAACCACTAAATTTTGATGAAGCTTTTATAGATAAGAGGTGGATAAAATATATTGGGGAGGAAATCTACTTAATTGAAATAAACAACTCATGGAAATTAACAACTATATCTAAGGTTCATACAAAAATTGGAGTCTCATGTGTATACAAGGAAAAAAAATGCTCATGGAGAGGTGGAGAGATACAAGAAAAGACTTGTGTCTAATGGCCACAAGGAAAGACATGACATTGACTATGAGGAATTTTGTGTACCTGTTGCCCACATAGAGATGATCCATCTATTGATATCTTTTTTGGCACAAATGAATGGAAAATCTATCAACTAGATGTCAAGTCAGCATTCGTTAATAGTTATATTGAAGAGGAATTTTCTGTTAGTCAATCATTGGGCTTTTTTGTCGAGAATCAAGAAGATAAGTGAGTTTGAAAAAAGATTTATATGGATTAAAGCAAGATCCAAGAGCGTGTAATAGTCATATTGACAAGTAAATGAAATATAATGATCAAATTGTAGATCTCTTGATAAAGTATCTTAAGTTTGAAGATTTTTGACATTGAGATTAAGTTTTGGAACAAGTAGAAAAAAATAAAAATTAAGGGAGTGATTTGTGGGATCCAATAATCTATTATTGTACTATGAAATAAACAAAAACATTAGTAAAATAAAAGAATAAAGGAATACGAAAAATCGATGTAATAACTACTAAAAAATATTGATGCCTACTATATTTGTCTGAATAGCAAATCACATTGCAAATTGATATGTATCAATTTTTCAATTTGTAGTATGCGTTAGAACCATTTACGTTTATTATTGGTTAGGAGGGATGGTACTTTTTCTATAAATAGAAGCATTAATTCCTCTATTTAAACACACCAAAATGGATAAAGCAATAGAGGCTAAGAAATAGTGAGTTGTCTGAAATACAAGAGTGTTGTTCTACAATAAAAGTGTAGTAGTCCTTTGGTTGTATGAAGTTGTAATCAGTATTGTTGTATTAATTCATTTGGATATTATATTTACCCTATTATAATATTTGGTGTTGTTGTTACGCTCTTGTTATTGCTATTTAAAGTGAATATTATCTTGGGTGGGATTATTATTTTCCCCAACAAATTTAAGGGATGGAATTATGGAGGATCTCTTCTAAAAAGCTTATCATTAATTATAGATAATGCACACTATTTTGTACTCCTTTTATCTCATTTTATTTGATGCACCTTTATTTTAAAATATATCCAAAAATATTAATATCTATCTATATTTAAAATTAATTTAATAATTGTTCGTTCTTGAACCATGCAAATATTGTAATTAAAGTTGATATTAAAACAGATGGATCTACATATAAGTCGTGGAAGCTTTGTTCAGTACGAGAAGTAGAAAATTTCAAATCCTTAATTAGAATCGTACCACTATGGTCAAGTTGTTTTTTTTCATGGCATAACAGTTGGAGTATTATCAAGTTTGCCTATCCTTCAAGCCTTAGTAATGGACCATCACATTGGACCCAAATTTTAAATCCTAGCTGGTTCCATACAGTTATTTGTCCTCATTTCTACTACTGTATTTCTAGCCCTATTTGACAAATCTCTCTTTCTCGTATGGAAGAATTTAAATTAAAAATCACTTACTCCTCTCGAGAGAATTTGTAATACCCTGAGAAATTTTTTGTTGAAATTTTGTACGTAAATGTGATGGTTCTATCTTCTAGAATGAATTATAAATTTTTCTTGCAGAATATCTTATATTATGGTGCACCATTGCATAGATTATTGATTAAGATTTCCAACGATATGTGGATCATCCAAAACGGACACCTGAGCGATGAGTTATGAACATTCCGATCGAACCGTGAATAGTAGTGAACAGTAAAACGTGCAGGAAAAAGTACTGAGGCCTGGCGTATTTTTTCTCCAACTTTAAATGATTATAAATCCTTGTACATAATGATCTGGATGATATACTATATATCAACGGATATCTCTACGAGTCCTCTTTCCAATAAAATTGGATAGGACAGCTCTCCCTAATGTAGGTTGTACGTTGGACTCCATGTAGATCACATGATTTATGTCATTTATAGGATCTCCCAACGTGTGTGTGTTTCCTTCTGTCTATGGTGAATGATGAAGTGATTTGAAAGTGGAATTGTGAAAGTTATTCTTTCGAAAGATTTAAATGATATTTACATTATGAGAATTGATATTCTTGATGAATTGAAAGTGATTGACAAATTATATGATGACTCATATGTGTTATTGTACTTATTTCATACTCTCATGATTATGATGATTTTCTTCGGGCTATGTGAGCCTTTCATACATCCTACATATTTCTTATAAATATTTATGATGATGATATTTATAAAACTGTATACACCCCCATATACTCTGTTCCTTTCCATGGTACTGACCCATATCTTCGGATGTGGGCTATATTTTCTCAGAATGTAGGTTCAGGTGCTTAGTTCCAGGTTTGACAGTAATTCTTTGGGCACGCTATTCTACATCTTCTATTGTGGTGAGTCCTCATGTTCTGAGGATGTGATGTCTAATGTTGGTTTCACGGAATTGTTTACATTTGATAACTAAGTATGAGTCAGTTGGGTCATGTCTCAATGGCTCGCTGGTTTTATTAATTTTCTTAGAGGCTTGTCAGACTAGTATAGATGTTGGGAGTTGACTAATAAGTCGTATTTTGTTATCTTTCTAAAATTCTTTTATTCTTGGATTATGATTACTCTATTGATATTTGAGGGTTATTTATGGAAACCCCATTGATTTATGTTGAACTGAATGAAAATGGCTCAAAGGGTTAGCTTGGGGCTACTCATAGCCTCAAGCAACGTGTGATGCTCTGGGACCTATTTTCTGGGGCGTTACAAACTTGGTATTAGAGCCTAAAGTTGTAAGGTGTCCTAGGGAGTCTGACAAGCTGCATTAAGTAGAGTCTTGATCATCGGTGTGTAGCACGTCACATCTATGAGCAAGAGGCTATAAGACGTTTTAGGAAAAAGTGTGAATTTTTCTTTCAGAAGTCTATCGTTTTTAAAGTGTCTCTCTGCTATTGATTTGTGTTCTCCTCTTTCAGAAATATGTCTCCACGTAGAGTGAGAAGAAATAATGATGGTCAGCAACCTCAACCTGCAGACCCATTGAATGAAAACGTGTCTCATGCTTAATTTTAGGCAGCCCTTTAGGCACTGGCCCAAGCTGTTACCGCAAATGTTTAGGCCAACCCGGCCCCGGCTCCACAGCAGCAGTGAGGTGATTCAGCTACTACCAAGATTCTTTACTTCATGTGGATGAATCCGCCGAAATTCTATGGGTCCAAGTTTGATGAGGATCCACAGTTGTCTTTAGAGGAGGTGTAGAAGATTACTCAGGTGACGCATGTATCTGAGGAACATAGTGTAGAGTTGGCTGCGTATAGGTTGAAATACCTTGCTTATGACTGGGTTGTTGTTTGAAGGAAAGGTAGAGGTGAGGGAGCTGTCCCTACAACTTGGCAAGAGTTCCAGGATGCATTCCTGAATAAGTTCTTCCCTTTGGAGATGAGGGAGGCGAAGGTGGAAAAGTTTATAAACCTACGCCAGGGGTCTATGACTGTTAGGGAGTAATATCTAAAGTTCAATCAGTTGGCCAAGTATGCTCCTGACTTAGTGGCTGATAATCGGGTTAGTATGAGTAAGTTTGTGACTGGAGTGTATAGTTATTTGGTTAAGGAGTATAGGTCTGCTATGCTGAATATTGAGATGAATCTTTCTAGGCTGATGAATCATGCCTAATAGATTGAGGCAGACAAGATTAAGGAGAGAGACAGAATGAGAGGGAATAAGAGAGCTATGTCCGAGCAGCATGGACAAGGTCTGACTAAATCGTAGGGAAGGAGTCTCCCTTAGTATCAGGACCATTCATTTATGCAAAAACCGTCATCTGTTAGTGCTCACATGCCTAGAGGTAGGCAGGAGCAAGGTAGCAGGTCATATGCATCCAGGTCCCAGTACAGTGCTGGCAGTAAGCCTAATCATTCCCTGTGTCCTAAGTGTGGTAGGGCTCATTCGGGTGAGTGTTAGGGTGAGAAGAGGGGTTATTTCCAATGTGGTTACATGGGTCACAAAGTTATAGATTGTCCACAGGATGGACAAAGGCGTCATGACTATTGCCCTCAGACCCAGACTCAGACTGTTAGTGCTCCAGTTCCAGCGACTCGCCCAGCCCCATCTCAGGGTGCCTTTTTTAGCAATGCTGGCGGGCAGTGCCAGTATAGATTCTATGCTTTACCGTCCCGCCAGGAATAGGAGGACTCTCCCGATGTTGCTACTGGTATGCTTTATATATTTTATTTTGATGTGTATGCTTTGTTGGACCCTAGATCCAGTTTCTCATATGTTACACCTTTGATTACTGTGAATTTTGAAATAAGTCCTGAGATTATTCCTGAGCCTATCCTAGTTTCTACCCAAGTGGGTGATTCAATTATTTCCTAGAAAGTGTATAAAAAGTATCCTGTTACCATTCTTCATAGAGTCTTGTTGGTTGATTTGATTAAGTTAGACATGGTAGAGTTTGATATAATTCTGGGTATGGACTGGCTGTATTCTTCTTATGCCTCTATTGATTATCGAACCTGAGTGGTCAAGTTTCAGTTTGGAGGTGCATCCGTGTTTGAGTGGTCTGGGAATTCTGTGTCACCCAAGAGTCATTTTATCTCTTACCTCAAATCTAGAAAGCTTATTTCCAAGGGGTGTATTTACCATTTGGTTAGAGTCAAAGGCACTAAGTCTGAGACTCCAACTCTCCAGTCTGTTAACGTCGTCAATGAGTTTTCTGATGTCTTTCCAGATGATCTCCCAGGGATACCTCCTGATAGAGAGATAGAGTTCGGGATTGATCTTCTTCCTGATTCTCAACTCATTTTTATTCCTCCTTACCGTATGGCCCCTGCAGAACTTAATGATTTGAAAGAGCAACTCAAAGATCTACTAGATAAGGGTTTCATAAGGCCCAGTGTTACTCCTTAGGGTGCTCCTGTGTTGTTTTTGAGAAAGAAAGATGGCTCTTTGCGTATGTGCATTGATTACCGCCAACTAAATAAAGTCACCGTAAAAAATAAATACCCCCTTTCGAGAATAGATGATTTGTTTGACCAATTGCAAGGTGCAAGTTATTTCTCAAAGATAGAACTTCATTCCGGCTATCATCAACTCAAAGTTAGGGAGTGTGACATCCCGAAAACCGTTTTCCAAACTCGTTATAGCCATTTTGAGTTTCTTGTTATGTCTTTCGGGTTAACTGATGCCCCAGCAGCTTTCATGGACCTCATGAATCAAGTGTTCAGACCATATCTATATATGTTTGTCATAGTGTTCATCGATGATATACTGGTGTACTCCCGTATTGAGAATGAACATTCTTATCATCTCTGAACTGTCTTGCAAACCCTTAGAGATCACAAATTACTTGCCAAGTTCAGTAAGTGTTAGTTTATGCTAAGGTCAGTTTCTTTTCTGGGTCATATCATTTCTTTCGAGGTTATTAGAGTTGATCCCCAAAAGATCAAAGTTGTTAGAAATCAGCCTAGACCAATTTCTCTGGCTGATGTCCGAAGTTTCTTGTGTTTAGCTAGATATTACCACCGTTTTGTTGAGGGTTTGTCCTGTATAGCGTCTCCTATGACTCGGTTGACCCAAAAAAAGTGAAGTTCTTGTGGTCCAAATCTTGTGAGAAGAGTTTTTAGGAGTTGAAGAATCGACTCACTTCAGCCTCTGTTTTGACTTTGCCTGATGGTGTTGATGGTTTTGTGGTGTACTGTGATGCTTCGAGAGTTGGTTTGGATTACGTATTGATTCAGAAGGTCAAGGTGATAGCTTATGCTTCTAGATAGTTGAAACCTCATGAGAAAAATTACCCCACCCATGACCTTGAGTTGGCTGCTGTTGTGGTTGTTTTGAAAAGCTGGAGACACTATTTGTATGTTGTCCATGTTGATGTTTTCACTGATCATAAGAGTCTGAAGTATGTGCTTACTCAGAGAGAATTGAATCTTACGTAGAGACGATGGTTAGAATTGTTAAAGGACTATGATATGAGTGTGTTGTACCATCCGGGCAAGGCCAATATTGTGGCGGATACCCTAAGTAGAGTGTTTATAGGTAGTGTTTCGAATTTGGTAGAAGATAAGAAAGAGTTGGCTCGTGATGTACATCATTTGGCTAGATTGGGGGATAGTTTTTTTGACTCTATTGAAGGTAGTATAGGGGTTCAGAGTAGTTCTGAATCCTCCTTCGTTTCAGAAGTGAAGGAAAAGCAATACTTAGATGCTAGTTTGGTCAGACTAAAGAACTCAGTCAAGGACCAAAAAGTAGAGGTTTTCTCCCAAGAGGAAGATGGTGTGTTGAGATTGCAGGATAGATTGTGTGTCTCGAATGTTAATGATCTGAGACAGAGGATTATGGCTGAAGTGCATGGGGCACGATATTCTATTCATCCTGGTGCCACCAAGATGTACCGAGACTTGCTGAAAATCTATTAGTGGAGTGGCATGAAGAAAGATATAGCAACGTTTGTAGCTAAGTGTGCAACATGCCACAAGTTAAGGTTGAACACCAAATACCTGGTGGTATGATGCAAGAGTTTAGTATTCCCACCTGGAAGTGGGAAGAGATAAATATGGACTTTGTGATTGGTTTACCTCCTTCCTGACGCCATCATGATTCCATTTGGGTTGTGGTTGATAGGTTGACTAAGTCTGCTAATTTCATTCCTATTCATACTTCATATACTACTGAGGATTGCGCTAGATTGTATATCTGAGAGCTAGTCAGACTGCATGGAGTTCCCTTGTCTATCATTTCGGATAGGGGTACTCAGTCCACTTCGCAATTTTGGAAAGCTTTTCAGAAGGGTCTTGGTACCCAAGTGCTTTTGAGTTCTGATTTTCATCCACAGACCGATGGTCAGGTTGAGAGGACCATCCAGACATTAGAGGATATGTTGAGAGCTTGTGCACTTGACTTTAAGGGAGGTTGGGATAATCACTTACCATTGATAGTGTTTGCTTACAATAACAGTTTCCACTCTAGTATTGACATGGCTCTATTTTAAGCCTTATATGGGAGGTAGTGTAGATCACCCATAGGTTGGTTCGAGGTGGGTGAAGTGGCTGTGAGTGGTCTTGATTCGGTATTTGAGGCTATGGAAAAAGTTAAGTTGATTAGGGAAAGGTTGAAAACTGTGCAGAGTCATCAGAAGTCATATGCGGATGTTAGAAAAAGAGACCTTGAGTTTCAAGTTAGTGACCTAGTGTATCTGAAAATTTCACCCATGAGGGGGGTGAAAAGATTCAGAAAGAAGGGGAAGCTTAGTCCCCGTTATGCTGGTCCTTACAAAATTCTTAGTCGTGTTGGTAAGGTAGCTTATGAGGTCGAGTTGCCTTCCGAGTTGTCCTCTGTTCATCCAATATTCCATGTCTCTATCCTTAGAAAGCATATTAACAATGTTGTGGTAGTGGATTCCTCTGTGAGTGCTGACAATCAAGAAAATCTTTCTTTTAGTGAGATTCCTGTTGAGATTCTTGATTTTAGTGTCTGAAGACTAAGGAACAAAGAAGTTTCCTTGGTCAAGGTGTTATGGAGAAACCAATCTGTTGACGGTGCAACTTGGGAAGCTGAGGCGGATATGCGATCCAAGTATCCGCACCTATTTAAGGCGAACTCCAATCAAGATGAAGGTACCGTTCTTTCCTAAATCATACACCTTTGATAAAAGTTGCAGCAGTTCAGCTGTCATTTATTATGTGTTCAGTTGTAGTTTCTTGAATTTATGCATTCTATGTTGCATTCAGAGTGGGAAACGATGTGGTGATGAGTCTAACAAATGGTTTCAGCTGTATAATCTATTCCCTATCTAATATTGGCATGTCTAGCGTCATTAGAGGATGAATGTTTCCAAGAGGGAGGATGATGTAATACCCCAGGAAATTTTTCGTTGAAATTTTATGTGTAAACGTGTTGGGTTCTATCTTCTAGAATGAATTATAAATTTTCCATACATAATGTCTTAGATTATGACCCACCATTGCATATAGTATCGAATAAGCTTTCCAACAATATGTGGATCATCCAAAACGGACACCCAACCGATGAGTTACGAAAACTCTGATCGAACCGTGAATAGTAGTGAACAGTAAAACGTGCAGGAAAAAGTACTGAGGCCTGGCATATTTTTTTTCCAAATTTAAACAATCATAACTCCTTGTACATAATGATCTGGGCGATCTACTATATATCAACGGAAATCTCTACGAGTCCTCTTTCCAATGAAATTGGTTTCATCCAATTTGTCTATCGGAGCAAAAGGTTATGGTCGATCTACTTCAGGCTATCAAAAGTGAATTTTTGGGCCAACTTCAAATGATCATAACTCCTCATACACAATGATCTGGATGAGATACTATATATCAACAAAACGATATGATAGTCCTCTTTTAAATGAAATTGGTTTCATCAAATTTAGATATCAGAGTAAAACATTATGGTTGATCTACTTTAGACTATCAAAATAGTCCACCAAAGGACAGATTCGAGAATTATTTGATTTTTAGGGGCATTTTGGTCATTCTTCCTCACCCAAAATCCATCCAAACCCTATATTAAAACCTATTAGAAGCATTATATGTTATATTTCATCAAATTCCCTCAAAAAGAAAACTCTAAGATCCTACATCCAACTTCAAGAACCTCCAAAGTTCACCATTAATTCTGCAAATTTATTCAAGATTCCAAGTTCCTAGTTCAAGAACTCCAAGAACCATCATTCAAAGGCACGAATAATATCTCAAAAATGAGTATCAATCTAAAGTTCATCATTCAAGGTATGTGGGGTTTTTCAACAAGAACTCTCTTTCGTTCTTGTGCCCAAAAGTAATTTTCTTTACAAAGGCATGATTTTTATTTGATTTTTATGAATTTGAAGAATAAACCCATATCTTATGATGATTCTTATGAAATCTTGATGTTTATGATTTTGAAAGATGAATTTACATGTGTGGAGATATAAAGCATGAATCTTCAATGATATTTATCATGATTTTGATATTTGGGTCGTGAATCCCCATTGAAAATTGTATTTTTTTGAGAAAGTGTGTGTTATAAGCACGTTGATGTTGAATATTTGAGATATTTTGAATGATTTGACCTTTTGGTCTTAATGGAGTTGTTTTGAACTCAAGTGTGAAAAAAATCCACAATGTGGTTGATTTTGATAGATGGGAAACATGATGGCTCCCGATGTATATTTATATATTACTGAAATTGTTTTGTTGTGGATTGTCTTTGAAATGATCTGAGCTAAGTTCGGGAGAAATCTTTAGCACTGAGTGGAAGGTATAAAGCGACCTTACTTCCCTAGAACTACGTGCCCCCGTAGGAGTGATCCTGAGGCTGATTTATGTAGTGATCACTAGTTTGTGTGGATTTGATATCGATAGTCCTACTCTGATGGCAAGGATAGGACGACTCTCCCCAACATGGGTTGTACGTTGGACTCCATGTACCTGACATAGTTTATGTCGGTTATAGGATCTCCCAGTGTGTGTATGTTTCCTTGTGTCTATGGTGAATGGTGAAGTGATTTAAAAGTGGAATTGTGAAAGTTATTCTTTCGAAAGATTTAAATGATATTTACATTATCAGAATTGATATTCTTTATGAAATGAAAGTGATTGACAAATTATATGATGACTCACATGTGTTATTGTACTTATTTTATCCTCTCATGATTATGATGATTTTCTTCGGGCTATGTAAGTCTTTCATACATCCTGCATATTTCTTATAAATATTTATGATGATGATGTTTATACAACTGCATACACCCCTATATACTCGGTTCCTTTCCATGGTACTGACCCACATCTTCGGATGTGGGCTGCATTTTCTCAGAATGTAGGTTCAGGTGCTCAGTTCTAGGTTTGACAGTGATTCTTCAGGCACGCTGTTCTACATCCTCTGTTGTGGTGAGTCCTCATGTTCTGAGGATGTGATTTTTGATATTGCTTTTACGAAATTGTTTACATTTGATAACTGAGCAGGAGTCAGTTGGGGCATGTCTCAATGGCTCGCTGGTTTTATTGATTTTCTTAGAGGCTTGTCAGACTAGTATAGATGTTGGGAGTTGACTAATAAGTTGTATTTTGTTATCTTTCTAAAAAAAATTTATTCTTGGATGATTATTACTCTGTTGATATTTGAGGGTTATTTATAGAAACCCCGTTGATTTGTGTTGAACTAAATGAAAATGCCTCAAAGGGTTAGCTTGGGGATACTCGTAGCCTTAAGCACCGTGTGATGCTCCGGGACCCATTTTTTGAAGCGTTGCAGAATTGGTACTAGACACGTGCTAAATTTTCTAAGCATGGGTGTCTCATCTATAGTTGAGTCAAATAGGCTGAATTCAGAAAGTTCCAATGATCTTATTATTGTCACTATGTCAGTGTTATAGCTTGTGCCCCAATTAGCACTTGTTGGCAATGCAGAGGTATTTGATTATCTCAGACAAGTGTCATTTTACTACCAAGAGTTCCAATAATGTTAAAGAACATAGCCACTGTGATGATTTCAACTCTTATTGGTATAGTATTTAACTTGGTAACTGATCTAATTGATGTTGTTACAAAGGCAAAAACATGGTTACTAGGTAACATAAATAATGGAAGGCTGGATAATATATAATGGGTATTGGTCATGGCGGGGGTATTTTTTAATCAAGAGGGGTGGGGATGAATTAAAATTCTTATACCTTAAGTCGACTACAACTATCACTTAGTCATATTTCTAGTACAATAATGTTAGTACCAAAGAAATGATAATAATAGTAAGTAGAGAATGAAAAGAAGTAAAGAGCACAAATAGATTTATTCTGGTTCGAAACAGCCTTGTGGTACCTACTTTAGTTCCCTTTGATTACAAGAGGTTCCCTTATAGCAAATTGAATGATTATAGTGATTTTCCTACAAGCTTTATAGGATAGCTTTATAAGAAAGATAGAAACCTCTACTTGTATAGCTTTTAGCTTCTTTTCTCTTTTGTTTTTACTATAACACATTAAAATTATTTGTATAAGAATAAATAAGTAACTGGAATTTCTCTTAATTGAGGATGTGCAATTAAAACGTAGAATGTTATACTATATTTATACATGTATATGAAAGATGGAACTTGACCGATCTTCTCCTTGTTGTTATGATTGATTTTCATTGATTTGCAGGAATAACAATTCCTTCTAATTCCATTGTTTTATCAATTTTTACGTAGATAGATATGGAGAAATTTGAATGCCTTGATGACATTATATGTTTTTATCAGATACGTCTATATTTCTTTCTTGAAGTTTAACATTTTCCTTGTATAGAGTATAGAAATATACTCTTTCTTTTTGTGCATCTTGTCTTGCGGCTTGATTTTATATTTTCTTTTTTTTTGTTAGGTTTTTATTTTTTAATGAAATACTCATCCAAGTCCTTCCATATTTATCCTGCAATTGAGTAGGGATCAGTTATGTCATTATTGAAACTTCTCATGGGGATAACAATCTCCCCATTTTTGGTAATGGCAAAAGAAAAAACATCTTATTAATTTAAATTCCTTATAATACATTGGTTTCCTCTCAAGTTGTACTAATAATAAGTTGTCTCCCCTTAGGTTTTGTTCCTCTAGTCTAAGAAAGGGTTGATGGATACATCCTATTTAGGAATGAGTAAGCATCAGTTAGACCATAGAGAAGGGTACAACTCAGGTGCCATAGTAGATTTCATCATCCTCAGCATATGCATAGAATCCTCAACCTCCTATTCCATCATTTCCTACTCTTGTATCTAACTCTACACATGTCTCAGTTGTGTCTATAATTGAGATAAACTCGAGATGGTATGTAGGATGATGAAATATCTTTATGAGAGTGATAGACACATCACAAAGATGGGTCAGCAAAAGAGAAGTATTACTACTGAGGGGAGGGTCGACTTGACTAGGCTTGTAGGGGCACCAGACCTTCGAGCCTCTTTTGATTAGTATCAGTCAGGGTGGATAACTCGGCACAAGGAATCGTATATCCCGATTCTAATCTAGGAGTTGTATGCCTCATATCCCTCCAAGATCTACTTGATTACTCCACGGGAGGTAGAGGAGTTGAGCAGCCCCTATTAGAGCATACTTTAGTCAAAAGGGATAGAGTAGATATTTCTACGGTGGCTATCTATCACATATTATATAGGCTGAAGTATACAGGATTATAATCTACTAAAGAGTTTGGTTGTAGGATGATACTAGCATAGGACAGATGCACTATAGGATATATTGACTACAGAAAGTAGAGGCTTGACTTGGCTAGGTGGATAACTATAAAGGTGTCTGAATTGGGTTTTAATGTCCTTTAACTTGAGGGTAAGGGGGAGATAAAAAAAGAAATGCTATATTTCATAGAAAAATTTTGATAGATAGTGGTGCATTTTAGACAGAGTTTGACTGTATTAGACAGAGTTCTTACATGTGCTAGAGATGGATTAGTTGCGAGATTACTTGCCAAATATGAGATAGACTTTGCGGTGTTGATTATGTTGTAGTTTCATGCTCGTGATTTCGGTGAAACCACTACTCCCCTCTTCGCTTGCCTTATCTAGAAGTTGTGTGAGGAAACCAAAGTGTCAGATATACCTAATGTTGATAGAAGGATTGAGGTGATAATCATAATGGATATTTGTCAGATCAAGGATCTGGCTGACTTGATCTTTTCATAGAGAGATTATCCACTTCCTACTGTGATTTTAGTCCATATTGGTTATGATTTTAAGATAGGCGAGCAGCGTGCTGATCCTGAGGTTGTCACTGAGGGTGAGGGGCCCTCACCCTACTGGAATTAGTATTATTATGGTACCGTGAGATTTTATACAACATTTGTTAGAGTCGCAGGATAAGCTGACAACCTGCCTTACTGAAACAGAGATTCAGCTTGCTACATTATACACACAAATTTGGCCTTGGGTCCAAACGACTATAGGTAATATAGAGGCTCGGGTGAAGGCCGAGATAATGGATTACACTAGGGAGTTGCATGCCTTGATTGGTGCTTTTGAGGTTCGGGTTTCTTCACAATTTAGAGATGTACAGGCTCTGGATCTATGTGTGATTCAGGAGAAGATGGCCACATTACGTACTAAGGTATGCTCTCTTGAAAAGAGCCATGATTTAATCATTCTCCTGATTATCGCCTCATTCACACAATTATTACCACTTTGTCCATCTATGCAATTTGACCTATTTGCTGAGATAGAAACCATCCCTATGGTTGGGACTAAGAGATCTAGATAGGAAGAGCTATAGAACCACGCCATACCATTTGATCAGGACCTAAAAAGGGCCACACATAATTCTAGGGTTTCCTCCATAGTTGATGAATGTAGATGATATGATATAACAGCAGGCATATCTTCTAGTCATGCCCTACCACCAAATTAATAGGATAAGATGAGAGATGCCTTAGATTGGGGCGAGTCTGTTATGGATTCCTATAGCATCCCAGGTATGTCCTCATTCACTTGTTTGATGTTGTAGAAATGCACTGGTCTTACCGAGTTCCTATTGTGTATTTAATCCATAACTTTCTTGATTAGTCTTGCCTAGGTTGTAGGATAGTCGATTAGGAGAGGAATGTAGGCCGTTCTTGATTTAGTTCAATCTTAGCCTAAATGACCATCCAAATTTGAATAAGTATCCCTTGATTCCTGTTTTGAGCCTGCATAGACTTATTTTTTGGTTTACACCTTTTGACCTTCCCAATTTAATTATAATAACCCTGTTTAGGCCCTGGTCCCTCCTTGTTTATTGTGTACCTCAACTCAGGTAAATCACCTAAGTTGAGGGTGGATATCATAGGGGCATGTATTTAAAAATTAGATATGAAAAAGGGTTTGGATACGAGAAAAGAAAGTAGGGTTGGGTGTGTCAGAAAAACAAAAAAGGAAAAAGAAGAGTACAAAATAAACCGCACCCAACCTGAATAATCAATGAAAGAAAAAAAGAAGGAATAAGGGATGAGTAAAAGAAAAGTTGGTTAAGAAGCGGATGCTAAAATTAATTGTAGTGTCTATGAGGATTAGTCACTAAGGTCCTAAATGTACCTGCCAGCCCTAAGCCTACTTTACAAGCAGAACAAAGTCTTATAATGATCCTAGTCCGACTATCCGAAAAAACTCAGGTAAAGAAAGTAAGGGCAAGCCTACGATATTCTATACACATTGATTGAAACTTCTTTCGTAAGTGTAAGTGTCTCATTACTGTCCCTGCATTGGCATGTATGATTATACTATAAAGGTGGGATTTTTATGTTGTAAGGGTACCTAGGTTGCATTGCTAGCTGCTTATCTGTTTAGGTGGTGTCATTTGTAAATATGTTTGATTGTTTGTTGTCAATGTAATGCCATAGATTGATTTCCTTGTATCGCACTTTCTGGCTGCATATATCCACACATTTGGTTTTGAAAATTTAAAAGTTAAAGAGGGTGAGAGTTTTTGAGATGAAATTAAAGATGAATTCCATAGGTACCATAGGTTTCTACTGGTTAAGCATTATCACATTGTTTTTCTACGTATTTATTTCCTAATGACATGCAAATGTTCTATGTTGAGGGTGTTGATGTTCCATTATTTCATCTTTCGATACTTAAAGTTGAAAAATATGCAAGAACTTAGGTCCATTTTGTGATATATGATGTGTTTTTTGTGTTTATATTGCAATAAACTAGGTTTTGGAGCTTAAAGGAAGAAAAATAGTTGAAAATCTTAGAAGGTCTTACTTATGGGCTTACTTATGGGTCGTAGGTAGAACCTAGGGCCACTGTAAGTGGCCATGTAAGTGTTATAGGGACCAAGTTCTGAGAAGATGAACATTGAGTGGGTCTAACATTGATGAAGAACCACTTACAGTGCATAGGTACCAATTACACTACCGTAAGTGCTAACGTAAGTATCAGAGGCTGGGGGTTTTAAGGTTCTAAAGGTTGAAGACTTTTCTGATAGTTACAAGGAGGTTACTTATACAGAGTAGGGACCACTTATGCCACCGTAGTTCCATAATGGGTAGAACCCTGAAGACTCTGATGATTTTGTTACTTACGACCTATTGAAGGGACTGTAAGTACTACTTACGGCTGTAAGTGGATCTGTAAACGACCATTGACCCAGTTTCCCTCTTGATTTTGGTTAGGATTTTTAGTTTTTGATATATTCTATAAATACCATTTTGATTTTTTGGTGTTAGTTTATGCACTCTTTACATTCACAAACATATATTGATTCTAAGATTCGACTTTTGATCTTGGAATCCTTTGTTTTTCATTTGGTTGATTAATAATGTGAGACTTGGGGTTTTCTTCTTAAATTGTTGTGATATTAATCTTATGCTTTCTTTTATGAAATACATGGATATTCTTGCAAACATGAGCTACAAAACCACATAACTAGGGTTGTGGGAACCTTAACAGAATAATGAAGTAAAGAAAGTTTGAGATGCTTCTAAATCAATCTTTATTAATATATTGTGATATTCTTCAATTTGTATGCTTTCTTAAATACAACAAATGTTAAGGACTTTCTTGTATTTGAGATAATCTTCACAAGAGAGGTTGAGATTGAGAAAAATATTACAATGATAATTTGAGGCTACCAACCCTCATCTAATTAACTTGACTCCCAAAAAGAGATAGTTAATCTAAGATTATAGACAAGGTTATTAAGGAGACATTCTAAGGCTCCCAAGGTGAAGAGTGAAATTCACCAAATGATTTCACATGACGGTTGGTGATACATATCTTGTTATATTCTATATGTTGGGCATTGAGTTTGTCGGATTGAGCGTGATAAGTCTACGGAGTTAGGAAGCCAAGGGGAATACATTCTTAGTATTCATTTCATATTGATTTCAACTAAAGCAATAAAGACTTGTTACTAATTTATTATTTTCACAACAAAACCCCCATTTACTTTTCTGCATGTGAGGGATATTCGGCCTATTCATTATGGGTTCAACCCCAACCTCTATTGGGTTACTATATTTGACAATGACCACATTATACTTTTTAGAGGTGTAATTTCGGAAAGATCACCCATTGACTAGGGTTAAACCCCAATTTCCATTACTTATCCATTTTTAGTGATTTTCTAAGGTCAAACAAAACAAATTTAAGTCTAGAATTTAATTACTTACCTCCAAAGATGAAAAACTTCACAAACCCAATAAAAATTGCCTTACCCAAATCCGTATAGTAGGGAGTAAAAATGTTTCTTTTTTGTTACCGGAAAAAATAAAATGTACTGCACACCACCGCTACAATAATTAATTACCACCACAACAGTTAAATTTCTCCTACAACAATTCACACCATTTTTCTTGGAGGTCATCGTTGTGGTTCCTGTGACCACTATAACAGTTACTTTTTTAAGCTGCACTGGTTTAATATAGAAAATCAAGACTTCCCCTTAGTTTTCCTCATTTGACAACGCATGCCACAAATTTTGACATTACAAACTAATCCCTCCACGATAAATGCTATAATCAGAGTTCTATAACTCCGTATTAGGTGCTAAAAGTTGCAATAACTTCCTAGAATCATTGGCTATATAATTATCACATCAAACCCTTATAATATCATTAACTTAAATACCATATTTTGTTTTACTACCATTTCTTCAAAACTAAGCCCAACCTAGACTAACCCTAAATTTCATAAAAATTACCCAAGATAAATTTAGGTGAAAATTTTTAATATTATTAAAGCATAAAAATAATTTGGGTTTTTACATTAGATACCAATTCACCAATTTTTGACCCCCCAATTGAAAATGGCCTAAAAACATAACAACTAGAAAAGAACATACATACGTTAATGAACATGTGTGAATACCACTTATGTATGTCTGCATCTGTCTCTCATGCATCTTCCTTAATAGTATGGTTCCTCCACTGAACCTTCATATAAGGAATAAATCATATGCTTAACTTCCCTTTATCTTTAGCTAGAATAACAATTGGTTTCTTTTCATAGGACAGCTATCAAATAGTTTTGGTTCATAACAAATAATATAGTCAGTATATTTATGGTAATTCTTTAATATTGACACATGAAAAATAGGATGAGCCCATACATATAAGGGGTAAGGCAATCTTGTATGCTACTAACCCCACTTAATTCAAGATCTCAAAGCATCCAATGTACCTTGGGCTCAACTTGTCCTTCTTCCCAAATCGCATTACACCCTTCATGGGTGACACTTATAAAAGTATCTTTTCCTCATTCTAAAAATTCATATCTCATACCTTTTGTCACCATAAACCTTCTGCAGGCTTTGAACCTCTATGTGCTTCTCAAATGTGTGAAACCATCAAATTCGTGACCTACACCTCCTCACATATAAGGCCTAAGAAAAAGTTATGTCAAGACTATAGTGGTAGCTATTGTAGTAGGCATATTCACACAATGGTAATTATTGGTCCCAATGACCCCTAAATCACATAAAACAAGCCCGGAGCATATCCTCAATCACTTAGATAGTCTATTTTGATTGGCTATTGGTTTGCGGGTGCTAGAACCCGACTGTGACTTAAACCTTTCTAAAAAATTAGAAGTCCATTGAGCACACCTATCTAACACAATTGACACTAGTACCCCATGTAGCCTTACAATTTTCTTCAAATAAATCTTGGCCAATTTGGCCATATTATAATTAAGTATCACCAAATAAAGTAAACCTTCTTAGTCAACTAGTCAACAATGACCAAATGAAGTCACATTTCCTCATGTTCATTGGAATACAAACTATAAAATCCATCATTATTTTTTCGCACTTCCATTTTAGAATGCGCATCAATTGTAAAGTATCAGTAGGGTTTTGGTATTTATGTTTGACTTGCTGGAAGTTTTGATACTAAACCACAAGATCTATAATATCACACTTCATCCTATGCCACCAATAGTGTTAACTCAAGTCTCTATACATCTTGTTGGAACCCAAATGTATAGAGTACTTATAATTATTATCCATCACCGAATGCTTGGAATCAAGTTACCTATATGAGGTACAAAATAGAACTGGGTTTCTCATGGCCACCTCGTCATGAAGAATCACATATCTTGCCTCCCCTTGTAACAATCTTTTTATGAGGTTTATTAATTTCTTATCTTTAAATTAATTACTCTTAATTTAATCATAGAATGTGAACCTAGCCTACCTATGTGTCAACACCTTTCATTTGCTAGTTTCCTGCAATCTTCAAAATCCATTTACTAAAGATTATACCTCTTTCGTTATTGTGCGCCTGGACACCTCTAATAATGCTAAAATCCCCATGCTTATTAGTTTTTGTCTTAGTTCATCTACCACCATATTGGTCTTAATTGGGTGATACAAGATTGAGATGTCATTATATTTAATCAACTCAATAGAATTATCATCATTATACTTATTTACCGAATTTGAACCAGAACTCATATCATCAATATCATTACCATTTGCTTTACTTGAATCAAAACTCAGGTCATCAATAAACCATTAGGTTTGCCCAAATTTATGAAATGTCCTGGACTATGACCTTGGTAAATTTCATAAGATTTAGGCTCTCTGCCCTTCTTGTAACTCAAACCATGCGTCATATAGTTTAGTTAAGGGTTAGGTGGCCCTATTTGTAAGTTAACCAATGTGTATTGGCTAAGTTCTATTCTATTTGTGATAGACACCTTATGATTTGTATGATTATGTGATGTGTGGTAAGGGTCCAGTCGTATAATATCCAATGTCCAAGCCATTAGTATTATGTGATAGTCACGACCTAGACCATATGATTCATATGGTCTACTGACGAGTGGGACTAGGAAGTCATAAGTTGAATAGTGTGTAGTTTCCAATTATCTATTTTGGTAATAATATAATTGTTTGAGCCATAATTTATAGTGACAAGTCAATGGCTTGACTCATAACCAAAGGCTAGATTTTACAGCTTTAAGTTGGGGGTATTTTAGAAATTTTCCACCACATATCCTATAACATCTTTTGGTCATTCATTATACCTTTTAAAAGATAAAAATATTCTCTAAAACCTCTCAATAAAGATTAGGCTAGGGCTTCTTCAAAGTGGTCATCTAAGGGCTTAAGGATCTAATTCTCGTAATGACTCTTCGTAACTCGGGAATGTGACTCTTACTTCATTGTTAATTCACTAAAACGTATGTTTAAAATATTTTTTATGGGTCATTAATGATGGTTTTGAATTCCAAAGTTGAGGGTTTGAAATTATAGTGTTGGGTATTGCTCCTCATGATTTAATTCATGATTATGCATATTTTAATAATCGGTTTTGCATATATGGGTGCATGGTAATTGTTGTTTAACTAAGGGGTCATGTTTAACCCTAAATTTAATGGTTTTTTAGTTTTGATAATGGTATGCCCTCACCTTATTTGTGAAATTATCAATAAGAATGATCTTTTCTCTTGTTGAATTGTGTTTTGAACTAAGACATTAACCTAAGAATGTTAATGATTGGTAAATGGTTTTATAAAAGCCTCGTTGTCCATAAATTGATTTGAAATACTAAATGGGTTCGAGTTCATAATTGTTGGATTGAATTGATGTCTTTGTTTAAACAATGGCTTTGAGTCCTAAGTTGATTAACAATAGTTATGGCATGTTGTACACTTGCAAGTGGTGTTGGTATGGTGATACCAATGGAATTTCTTTGGTTATTTATTGGATTAATGGTTGTATATTTGCAAAAAATGTGTTAATTGGGATTTAAAGATGGTCCAGGTGTCAATATGACCAGGAGGTTGGATTCTTTTGAATAAATATATAAATTAGAGGTCGAGTCTTCTATATTGTATAGGTTGGTGCTTAATTCACCTTGACTATGCTGGCAGGTTCGAGTCTCCCATAAAGGCATATACAGGTATGGATATTCTTTGGTTTATGCAGCTACACACACTTGGGACCTTCCAAATAGGGGAGAGTTGGGCCCATATAGCCCATGGGTGACTTATTTTATGATTATTATGCAACATAGCCCAGGTTAAGGTTTTAAAGGTTTATGTTAAGCCTTGTTCCCTACCCCAGTATATGGTATTATATATGTATATGTATTTCACATGATATTATGCATTGAATGTTTTATTGGTTTAAAACAATTATTATGCAATTATTTTGTTCCTCTATCCCTGAGATAGATGCTAGCGCTTAAATCGCTAACCGTCTTAGGATGCTATATGCCCACGTGATGAGGGTACCAAAACTTCTTCTACTTTTCCTATGCAATGATTAGGTGCTCGAGTTATTTCATGAGTTAAGATTCAAGTGGTAAGCTTTCATACATCGAAAAGCTGTATTTTATGGTCCTTATTTCCTATTTCTTAGACCTTGTTTAAACTTTGTTTTGGCTTCTATCAGGGGCATGTCCCAATATTTTATTGATTTTGGTTTTGTAGAGGCTTTGTTGGACTACTGTGGACTTGGGTGGTTTGATTTATTATTTAGGTGACGGACGGTAATTTGATTACCGATCATTGGTATAGATAAAATATGAATTGTTATTAGATTTATTATATGTTATCCTATTATATGTTCAAAATTCATCTGAGACTTGAGGTTATTGTGTTTGTTAGGATAGATAAAGGGGGTGATTCTAGTCCATGTGGGACTTGAGATACCCATCATGGCCATACCATAGTTTGAGTCGTAATAAAGGTATTATCAGAGCCTAGGTTCATGGTCAATTGGGGGTCCACAAATCTATGTCAAGTAGAGTTTCTTTTAAGGGTGTGTAGGGTGCCACACTCATATGAGAGAGGCTATAAGATATTTAGGAATGTTTCCCTTTTTATTGTCTAACTTCGAGCTATAGAGTCTAAGGTCTTGGATTCCTTTAATTTATGTTAGCTCTCTTTTTTAGATCATACCTTCCAGATAATTTAAAGCTCATGAAAACTCCTCTATCCTACTTGGGGACACTACTGATGGGACATGCGTGACTCATAATGTTCAGAACCAGTCTAGGGGTCCAGTTCCTGATCTGCATATGTTGGCTCAACTGGTAGATTCTCAGTTCGAGCGTAGTACTCTATCTTCTGAGGCCACAAGGGTTGGCCAATTCATGATGTTAAGTTCTCCAACTTTTGCTAGTATTAAAGTTAGGGATAATCCTCAAGATTTTATTGATAAGATGGAGAAGATCTTTTGTATTATGCATGCTACTAATATGGAAGGTGTAGAAGTCACTTCCTATCAGTTGAAGGATGTAGCGTACCAATGTTATGAGGAGTAAGAACGGTCTAGGAGAGATGATGTTGACTCTATAATATGGGATGATTTCTTTATTTACTTTTTGGATTGTTTCTTTCCTCAGAAGCTAAGGGTGGAGAAAGTGGAGAAATTTGTAAATCTAAGACAAGGTAGGATGTCGTTCAAGGAGTATACCTTGAAATTCCATTAGTTATCTAGGTATGCTCCTGCGTTAGTATCAAGTATGAGAGCTTGAATGAGTAAGTTTGCTTCTAGGTTTTCTTGTGAGTTGATTCTAGAGAGTAAGGCTACCTTGTAGAAAAAGGATATGGATATTTCTTAGCTTGAGGTGTATATGCAATAAGTTGAGGAAAAAATGAAGAAGTAGGCTGAGATTGGTGAGAGGTAGAGTAAAAAATTTAGATTTTTTGATTTGGGTAGAGGCCATTAGTTGAGTGATAGTGATTAGGGAAAGTGTCCTTAGAAGAACTGGGGGAGTTTTGGTTCTTTCTATAAGGCTAGTAATCCTTACTCGAAGACATCGAGTGATCAGTTTTCTCAGCATGGTGGAGGGTACAGGGCATAGGGTGCCCAATATACGGCTGGTGGGGCTAAGTTTGCTCCATCATATCCTTTCTATAGATTTTATGGTAAGTCGCATCGTGGCCAATGTAAGAATTGGAGAAACCAATGTTTTAATTGTGGTCAGATTGGTTATATGCAACGTGATTATCCTTCTATGGTTGCTTTTGGGGCCAATAAGGTTTCTATTTCCTCTTAATCAGCTCTAACACCAAAGGGTGTTGCTTCTGGTACTGGCACTGGCTGGATTCACTTATATGTTGTTGATTCTTCTCAAGACTCAGAGGCATCTCCTTATGTCATTACTGGTATGTTGAATCTCTTTTTCCCTAATATATATTATTTAATTGATCCAGGGTTCACTCTCTCTTATATGACCCTATTTGTTGCTGTGCATTTTGGTTTTGGTACTGAGTGTATTTTTCATCCTTTTTCTATGTCTACCCCAGTAGGTGACTCTGTGGTTTCTAGGAGAGTCTATAAGAATTTTGTGGTATATGTTGGTAATAGAGAAACTCTAGGGGACTTGGAAGAGTTAGACATGATTGACTTCGACGTTATCCTAACTGGTTGCATTAGTGCTATTCTTCTTTCGACTGTAGAACCCATAAGGTCACATTTAAATACCCTAATGATCCAATTGTTAAATGGGAGAGAAGTTCTCTAGTGCCTAAGCGGAGGTTCATATCATATCTTAGAGCCCGTAAGTTAATTTCCAAAGGCTATCTTTTTTCATCTGGTCTGAGTTAAAGATTCTAACTCAGAAGGTCCTTCATTGACATTTATTCCCATGGTAAGTGAATTTTTAAAGTTTTTTCCTGATGATCTTCTTAGTGTCCCTCCTGATAGGGAGAATGATTTTGGTATTGATCTTGTTCTGGACACTAGTCCTATTTCTATTCCCCCATATAGAATGGCTCCATCCGAGTTGAATAAACGTAAGAAGCAATTGAAAGACCTCTTAGACAAGGTTTTTAATAGTGCTAGTGTATCCTCATGAGGTGCACCTGTCTTTTTCGTGCATAAGAAGTATGGTTCCCTTCGAATATGAATTGGTATCGATAACTTAATAAGGTAATGATATGGAATAAGTACCCAATTCTGAGAATTGATTATCTCTTCAATAAACTTCAGGGTGCCTAATTCTTCTCAAAGATTGATCTTCTGTCTGGGCATCATCAGTTAAAGCTTATGGAGGTAGATATCCCTTACATAACTTTTCGCACCCAGTAGAGGCATTTTGAGTTCTTGGTTATGTCTTTTAGTTTGATTAATGCCCCAAAACATTAATGGATTTGATGAATAGGGTTTTTCATCAGTTTCTTGATTTGTTGGTGATTGTCTTCATTGATGATATTTTTGTATACTCTAAGAGTATGGAGAATCATGATGTTCACCTCCGCATTGTGTTGTAGAACTTGAAAGATTAGTAATTGTATGCTAAGTTCTGTAAATATGAATTTTGGATGAATGTTGTTACATTTTTGGGTCATGTTGTGTCTAGTGAAGGGATCATCATAGATCCTCATAAAGTTATTGTGGTTAAAAAGTGGCCTAGACCCACGACTCCAATCGATATTTAAAGCTTCTTGGCTTTAGCTAGTTACTATAGGAGGTTCATGGAAAGTTTTTTTCTATTGTTGCTCCATTGACCAAGTTGACTCAGAAGAAGGTAAAGTTTTTATGGTCTGATGTTTGCGAGGGTAATTTTGAGAAGCTGAAAGATAAGTTGACTTCAGCTCCGATCTTGACTATATCTGAAGGCACTGAGGGTTTTGTCATCTATTGCAATGTGTCCCGAGTTGGTTCGGGCTATGTGTTGATGTAACATTAGGTTCTTACTTTTGCCTCTAGACAGTTGAAGTTTCATTATAAGAATAATTCGAATCACGACTTGGAGTTATTAGCTATAGTGTGTTCATTGTAAATCTGGCGTCACTATATGTATAGGGTCCATGTTGAAATATTTTCTTATCAAAGGAGTCTGTAATATCTGTTTACCCAGAAGAAGTTGAATCTCAGGCAGAGAAGATAGCTTTATTTATGAAGGACTATGACATAAGTCTTCACTACCATCCAGGTAAAGCTAATATAGTTGTTGATGCTCTTAGCAGGCTATCCGTATGGAGTCTAGCTTATATGGACAAGAATAATACGGAATTGGTAAAGGATATTCACTATTTGGCTAACCTTGGAGTTCGTCTCTTAGACTCTGAGGATGGCGGTGTGTTTGTGCAATAGGAGGCATAATCATCTCTTGGTTTGAAAATAACAAAGACACAGGTATTAGACCCTCTCTTGATTGAAATTAAGTATGAAGTAGGTAAGCAGAATGTGATGGCCTTCGAGATCGATAGTTACGGTATCTTGCAGTACCAAGGGAGGTTGTGCGTTCCTGAATTGATGGGTTGCGAGGTAAGATTTTAGCCGCAGACCATAATCGCGGTTTACAGTCCATCCTGGTTCAACAGAGATGTATCATAATATGTAGGATATGTATTGGTGGAATAATATGAAGCGGGATGCAGCCAACTTTTTGGCTAAGTGTATAGTATGTCAGCAAGTGAAGGTGGAGCACATGAGGCCCAGTGGTTTAATTCAAGAAATTGAATTGCCAATGTGGAAATGGGAAACTATTAACATGGATTTCATTATCGGTCTTCCACGGTTGTCAAATTAGTGTGACTTAATTTGGGCCATCGTGGATAGGATAACTAAGTATGCTCACTTCTTGCTAGTGAGGACTAATTATTCTGGCGGGGACTATGAAAATTTATTCTTTAGGTGGTCATAAAGTTTTATGGTGCGCCTGTCTCGATCATTTTGCATTGTGGTACTCAGTTATCATCGCATTTTTGGCATTTTTTTCAGTGTGGTCTAGGGACTAAGGTGAGTCTTAGAACTGCTTTCCACCAGCAGCTGTATAGGAAAGCAGAAAGAACTATTCAGACTTTGGTAGATATGTTGCGAGCCTGTGTAATTGACTTTGGTAGAAGCTGGTTTGACATTTGGCTCTCATTAAATTTTCCTATAACAATAGTTACCATTCTAGCATTAGTATGTCCACATTTCAGGCATTTTATGGTTTGAGGTTTCAATCTCCTATTGTGTGGTTCGAGGTTGGTAAAGCAAATATGTTTAGTCCGAATTTGATTCACTAAGCTATGAAGAAGGTGAAGGTGATTCGGCATAGGCTAAGATTGCCCAAAGTTGCCAAATGTCCTATGCAAACATAAGGAAAAGGGACTTGGAATTTGAGGTTAGATATTGGGTATTCTTAAAGGTGTCTCCTATGATGGGAGTAATGAGGTTTGGGAAGAAGTGAAAGCTCAGTCCCAGGTATGTTGTCCTGTACTTGGTTTTGATAAGGGTTGGTAATGTTGCATATGAGTTAGATTTGCCTTCTTGAATGAGTTCCATTTATCCAGTATTCCACGTTTGCATGTTGTGGAAATGCGTGGGTGATCCTTCGTTGGTTGTTTCCTTGGAGAACATTGGTATTTCAGTTTCTTTGTCCTATAAGGAGGTCCCGATAAACATCTTGGATCGTCAAGTTCATCGGTTTTAAATAAAAGACATGGCTTTGGTAAATGTTCTATGGCGAAACCAAAAGTTCAAGAAAGCTACTTGGGAAGTCGAGGAGGAGGTGAAGTCCAAGAATCCATTCCTATTCCATATTCAAGAAATTCATGTTTATGGTATGAGGGTATTCCTAACATCTTTGTTTTTTTGTCTTTGTTAAAGAAAATATTGATTTCCTTGACATCTTTGTTTCCTAACATAGTGATACGGGAATTCCTAGCTCGATACCTTTCACACGAAGCCAAGCATGTGAGTTGCAACGAATCCAAGCCTTGTTCACATTCTTGTCCATGTGTGAGGCCCTTGTGATCCCATCTAAGGGCCTATATTTAATAAAATGTAAGGAGGACCGCCAAGACACCCCAAACCCACCCACATAAATGCCAAGGGTAATTTGGTCTTTGTCCCTCCTTTCTAAGTGACTATATAAGCCATGTAATATGGCTAGTCTTGCTTTAGTTCATTCCTATTATTCAAGAAACAAAGACTTGTAAATTTTTACTTCTCTTTCTCATCATTTGGAGAGGCCAAAACCAAATTCGCACTAGTAGAGTGATACTAGTGTTGTATCTTTTCTAGAAACTAGGTTCTTAAGGTTCTTTGAGTTCCTCTTGGTCCAAGTAAGAACTTGGTATTGATGTTTATTAGTCTTAGGGTCTTTTCTCTTGTTAGGGTTCTTAGATTAATGAATATTGTGTGTCAAGTTTCTATCTCTTTCTTTGTAAATCTTGTTAACATTGTGTTGTTGAATATAAAAGTTTAGTAAAGCCGTGTGGGCTCTTTCGATTCACTAGAAATATTGTCTTTGTTGTTCTTGTTGTTAAACTCACTTTTCTAGTTCAAACAAGTGTTGCAAGCCTAGTGAAGCCGTGTGTGGCCATTTTCGATTCACTAGCACTTTGTTGTTCATCTTGTTGTTCTTGTGTTGGTTGGAATCTCTTGATACACACTTAACATTGCATCATTTGGTATCAAATCTCAAGACTAGGTTTTGTTCTTACAAAAACAATCTTGGAAAGTTCTTACCAAAAAGTATGTTTTGAACATTTTGGTAAAAACATTGGTTGTAGATCTACAAAAGTTTTACTTGTTTAGTTGTTTCTTGTGTTGGTTTCTTTCTCATCAACACAAAGGTTGTCTAAATCTAAAGTTGAGCTTAATGAGAAAGAGAATTGTGTTATGAAAAAAAAAACCTTGGAAGTGACCATTGTGGTGTATTGTTGTTATGTTTTTGAAGGTGTTGATGTTGTGTTCATCCTAAACTTCTCCTCATCTTATGTCTTAACTTCTATAAAGATAAATAGATCCAAAAAGGTTGTAAGACAAAATTGAAAATTGTTTGTGAGAAGACTTGTCAACATCACCTTTTTAAGACTTGACAACCACTTTTCCTTAAAACAAGGAACCTTTTCTTGGGTGACTAGTGAGGTCAAACATCACCTTTTGAGTTTGAAAAAAAAAAAAAAGGGTTTTGAAAATTTTTACAACACTTTATGTTTTCCATCCCAATAACAGGTCATAATTACAAAAGATCTAAGGGGACTAAGAGTTCAAGTTGATGAACTATTTATGTGGACCCGCGTCCATCGACATGATGCCACATCACCCTAGTTACTGTTCACATGATAATTAATCTCAAATTTGGATGTTCTAGTTTCTAATTATTGATTCCTAGTTTCCTCTAATTGACTTGAGAACTAATTAACAAACTAGAACATTCCTACTAGCTTGTCAATTAGTCACTTGAAGCCTTGTGTTCGTGTCAATGTTTATTTGTCTGCTTTTCTCGTTTGAATACATTGTAATTCTTGGCTCTAGTCCAATGAGAATTCTTTGAGTTTCAAACAAGAATCCATTCCGGGCAAGAGCATACTTATACCTTACGGATTCACGGGTTCCTAGCCAATCTACAACTCTTGTGGAACTTGAGTGTGAGAGAACCAAGAGAGTGTGAGTGAGGAGAGGGATTTTAAACTAACTTGTTTCTTGCTTGTGTAGGTGATATCTTGATAATGGAGGGAACCACGTCTCAAACTGTGGATTCTAATGAAATGGAGAATATGAGGGTCACTCTTGAGGCTATGACCCGAGCTCTTGAAAGGTTGAGTACGGAAGTGGGAGCCATAAGGGGAGAAGTGACAACTATTAGTGGTAGGTTAGAACAAGTGGAGAGTCAAAAGAACTCTCGTCCTTCTACTACTTGACATGTTTCGTCAAGTGGACATGATAGAAATTCCTCCGCCACTGTTACTCCCAAAACATGGCCACAATCGCCAAATCCTTCACTAGCTCCACTAAATGCCGCAAGCCAAACCACTTATAACCCTCTAAACCGAGACTCCAATAGACCAACCCATTCCCAAATGTCTCAAGTTCCTCAAGAGGTACTCAGACGTCAAATGCCTCCACAAAATCCAAACCCCCCTTCCAAGCTCCACTAAACCAAAGACCACCACCTCCATAAAATCCAATTCCTCTGAATCAAGTTCCAAATGTCCAAAATTGTTCCGTCCACCTTGAGGAATATGGTAGAGAGGATTATGAAGGGCATGGAGCCTTTGATGATGCCTACATGGGGGAGGAAGTGATGAGAGGAGGTCTTATGGATCCAAGGAGATACCGAGGGTATGGAGAAAGGGGAAACCGACACCTAGAGAGAGACATAGGCATCAATACCATTAAATTGAGCCTACCTATATTTAAGGGTGAAAGTGACCCTGAGGTGTATCTTACTTGGAAGTCGGCATGTGATAAAGTGTTTCAAGTGAATCAAATCTCAGAGAGAAGAAGAGTTGTTATGCCATAGCTCATTTTGAAGGCTATGCTAACACTTGGTAGGAATACGTCAAGCGGTTCGGCAACGAGTTGGTAGAGAGACAACCACTACCATAGTTTTGGTTGAGGTACCTAATGAGGCAATGGTATCTTCCCAAAAGTTATCATCATGAGTTGCTTGCTAGGTTGTACAATTTGTGCTAAGGGAATCAAAGTGTTATGGCATACTATAACGAGTTTCAACAACTCATGTTGAAGCTTGATCATCGGGGAGAACAAATTGGCCATGACATTATTTGGTTCATGTGTGGGTTGAACAAAGAGATCTCCACTAATTTGACGCTTCACAAGTTTGATACCGTTGAAGGGATTTTCCAAGTGGCTCTTGAGATTGAAAGGGGGCTTAAAGAGAGGTCGTCGTTCAAGGAAAAGGGACCATCAACCTCGGGATGTCCGAGGAGCAAACATATGGTTCAACCATCTTTGGGTTGGCCTAAAAACAAGGACCAACCCGCCACTACAAGGCTCTCTGAGCCTAAAACAGTCCATAAATTTCCTCCCCGATAAGAAGCTCATAAGTATCCTAATCCTAAAGGGTTCCAATGTTTCAAGTTCCAAGGTAGGGGACATAAAGCCAATGAATGTCCAAACCAACGCAATGTGATCCTAAGGGAAGGGAGATTGTATTACCTTGGTCAGGAAGTGGGTCTTGAAAAAAAGAGAATGAGGCTGAGCCTCAAGATGGAGAGAAACCCAAAAATGAGCCACATGTTAATGATGATTGTGAGGATGCTTATCCGTAAGAAGGGGAGTGCGTGGTTCCAAACTTTGTAGTTAGGCATGCTATGATTAGTAGGGCGATAGATGACCCTAACCAATGGGAGAATTTATTCCATACTAAATGTCTTGTGAAGGGAAGTGTGTGTACTATAGTGATATATAGTGGAATTTGTGCGAATGTGGTTAGTGTTAAAATGGTGAACTTCTTGAAATTACCGACTACACCTCACACTAGTCCTTACAAGTTATAATGGTTGAATGAATGCAGTGAGTTAAAGGTCACAAGGCAATGCGTGATATGTTTTATGGTAGCCAACTACCATGATGAGGTGCTTTGTGATGTGGATACCAATGCAAGCTTATCACTTGTTGTTAGGAAGGCCTTGGCAATACAATAGGTCGACCGAACATAATGGAAGGTCCAATCGATATACACTGGAGAAGGATGGTCGAAAGTTCGCTCTTCATACATTATTGCCTTCCCAAGTAAATGAATTATACCAAAAGATGCGGGAATTGAGGAAAAAGGGAAAGAAGGCCGAGAGTGAAGGAAAAAGAGGGGAACCCGAGAGTGAGGGAGTAGGGGAAACCGAGGGGCTCCTAATTTCTAAGGGGAAAAGAAGTGTGGTGATGATGGCTAGGAGGAAAGAATTATTTGTGGGTCATGATGAGGACACTCCGATGCTCCTCTTGGCTTATTGTTAGAACACTAACGCCACTAACATTTCCATTTCTCCTCCTATTTCTCATGTTTTGCAGGATTATGAGGATGTCTTCCCAAAGAAATTACCGCAAGGATTGCCCCCACTTTGGGGAATTGAGCATCAAATAGATTTTGTTCCGGGTTCATAATTGCCCAACAAACCGGCTTATAGGAGCAACCCGATGGACACCACGGAATTGCAACACCAAGTTGAGAAACTCCTCAACAAAGGATATATCAAGGAGAGTATGAGCCCTTATGCGGTTTCGGTGCTACTAGTTCCCAAGAAAGATGGGACTTGGCGTATGTGCATAGATTACCGAGCCATCAACAAGATAACGGTAAAATATCATCAGCCTATTCCTAGGTTAGATGATATGCTTGATGAATTGAGTGGTTCGTGTTTGTTTTCTAAAATTGATTTGAGGAGCGGCTATCACCAAATTTTTATGCAATCGGGTGATGAATGGAAAACCTCCTTCAAGACCAAATTCGGTCTCTATGAATGGATGGTTATTCCATTCGGCCTAACAAATGCACTAAGTACTTTCATGAGGCTAATAAATCATGTGCTGAAGACATTTATCCGAAAGTTTGTTGTTGTTTATTTTGATGATGTATTGGTGTATAGTAAGTCCTTAGATGAGCATGTAAAGCATTTACAATGTGTGTTTGATGTCCTTCGAAAGGAGAAGTTATATGCTAATCTAGAAAAGTGTTCTTTTGGTGTGCATGAAGCTGTATTTCTTGGGTTTGTGGTGAGCTCAAGAGGGGTCAAAGTGGATGAATCTAAGATAGACGCCATTAAAAATTGGCCAACTCACAAAACTGTAGGTGAAGTCAGAAGCTTCCATGGGTTAGCTAGTTTTTATAGACGTTTTGTCAAAGGATTTAGCACCATTGCCTCCCCCTTGAATGAAGTGATTAAAAAGGATCGGCCTTTCAAGTGGGGAGATGAACAAACTAAGGCCTTCGAGGACTTGAAAGCTATGCTCATCTCGGTCCCTTTGCTACAATTGCTGAATTTTGATATGACTTTTAAGGTCGAATATGATGCAAGCAAATTCGGCATAGGAGCGGTTTTAATGCAAGAATTGAAGCCGATTGCCTACTTTAGTAAAAAGCTCAAAGGAGCAACTCTAAACTACTCTACGTACGATTTAGAGTTTTATACCTTGATTAGAGCCTTGGCCACTTCGCAACATTATTTATGGCCTAAAGAATTTGTGATCCGAATGAATTATGAGTCCTTGAAGAATCTACGGGCATAAGACAAGCTTAACCAGCGGCATGCCAAATGGATTGAATTTCTTGAAACTTTCCCTTATGTTATTCAATACAAGAAGGGTAAAGACAATGTGGTTGCCGATGGTTTGTCCCTAAAACATGTGCTTGTGTCTACTTTGGCGTCTAAGTTGATGGGGTTTGAAAGCCTCAAGTTTTTATATCTCGATGACCCTCACTGTGCTCTTATCTATAGGGAAAGTGAAAATTTGGAAAGGGATAGGTGGGTTACGGATAGGGGTTCCCATCCCTATACCAAATTTGATGGATACTTGTTTAAAGGTAGACGATTGTGTGCTTTCTCAAGTTCGTAGAGAGAATTATTTGTTAGGGAAGCAAACAATGGCGGTCTAATAGACTATTTTGGGGTCGGGAAGACCCTCAAAATTTAGGAAGAACAATTTTATTGGCCAAGAATACACAAAGATGTGGCCCGGATTTGCGGCCAATGTGTTAATTGCAAAGGATCCAAGTCACGGATCCAACCCCACGGGTTATACACCCCATTGTCCACCCGTTTGCATCCTTGTCTTGACATATCAATGGACTTCGTGTTGGGATTGCCGAGGACTAGAAGGGGGCGTGATAGTATTTTTGTCATGGTGGATCGATTTTCCAAGATGGCTCACTTTATTCCTTGTTCTAAATGTGATGATGCGCCTAGCGTAGCCTCTTTATTTGTTGATAATGTTGTAAAACTTCATGGTGTTCCGAGGACCATAGTGAGTGATAGGGATTCTAAATTCCTAAGCCACTTTTAGAAGTCCATGTGGGGTAGACTCGATACTAAGTTGTTGTTTTTGACTAAATGGCACCCACAAACCGATGGCCAAACGAAAGTAGTAAATTGGACCTTAGGGTCTATGCTACGGTCCATGGTTAAAGGAAAAATGACTTCTTGGGAGGAGCACTTACCATTGATTGAGTTAACTTATAATCGTGTAATACATTCGAGCACGGGGATGACACCCTTTCAGTGTGTATACGGCATCAACCCTCTCACCCCTTTGGATTTAACCCCTTTGCCAAGTGATCTTATGATAATCTTAGATGGAAGCAAACGGGTCGAGGCCAGGAAAAATCTATATGAGAAGGTGAGGTTTCAATTGGAAAAGAAAAACCAAGAAGTTGTGAGGCGAGCTAATAAAGGAAGAAGAAAGCTTATTCTTGAACTGGGAGATTGGGTGTGGGTGCACCTAAGGAAGGATAGATTCTCGTCTCAAAGGAATGATAAGTTGATACCATGGGGTGATGGCCCATTCCAAGTATTAGAAAGGATCAACGACAATGCATACAAGATTGATCTACCCCCGGAATATCAAGTGCACAACACTTTCAATATGTGTGATCTCTCTCGGGTGGAAATGGTAGAGGGTGGCAATGATCCAAATTTGAGGACAAATTCCCTTCAAGATGGAGAGGATGATACGGGTATTCCTAGATCAAGATGTTTCATACGAAGCCAAGCACATGAATTGCAACGACTCCAAGCCTTGTTCACATTCTTGGCCATGTATGAGGCCCTTGTGAGCCCATCTAAGGGCCTATATTTAATTAAATGTAAAGAGGCCCACCAAGACACCTCAAACCAACCCACTTTAATGCCAAGGGTAATTTGGTCTTTGTCCCTCCTTTCTAAGTGACTATATAAGCCATGTAATAGGGACAGTCTTGCTTTAGTTCACTCCTATTATTCAAGAAACAAAGACTTGTAAATTTTTTACTTCTCTTTCTCATCATTTGGAGAGGCCAAAACCAAATTCTCACTAGTAGAGTGATACTAGTGTTGTATCTTGTCTAGAAACTAGTTTCTTGAGGTTATTTGAGTTTTGCTTGGTCCAAATAAGGACTTGGTGTTGATATTTATTAGTCTTAGGGTCTTTTCTCTTGTTAGAGTTCTTAGATTAATAAATATTGTGTGTCAAGTTTCTATCTCTTTCTTTGTAAATCTTGTTAACATTGTGTTGTTGAATATAAAAGTCTAGTGAAGCCGTGTGGGATCTTTCGATTCCTAGCAATATGGTCTTTGTTGTTCTTGTTGTTAAACTCACTTTTCTATTTCAAACAAGTGTTGCAAGCCTAGTGAAGCCGTGTGTGGCCATTTTGGATTCGCTAGCACTTTGTTGTTCATCTTGTTGTTCTTGTGTTTGTTGGAATCTGTTGATACACGCTTAGCATTGTATCACATATTTAAAGGTAGGAGTAGAGATGTTTGGCGAGATGTTTGGCGTTTAATCGTGCTTGTGTTGCCTTGACCCATCATTCGAGGATGAATGATTCTAAGTGGGGGAGAATGGAACTCCCCAAACTTTGGCCGTTGCAAATTTCCTAAGATTTAGGTTCTCTGCCCTTCTTACGACTCATACCATGAGTCGTATGGTGTGGTTACGGGTCAGGTGACCCTAGTTTTAAGTTAATTAGTATGTTATTGGACAAGTTCTGTTCTGGTTATGACATACCCTTTATGAGTCATATGATCATGTGATGAGTGGTTAGGGTCTAGTCGTATGTTGTCCAGCGTCAAATCCCTTGTTGTTCTGTGATAGTCATGACTTAGACCATACGAATTGTATGGTCTAGTATGGAGTAGGACTAGGAAGTCATAAGTTTGACAGTGTGTAGGTTCCAATTCTCTTTCATGGTGATGACTCAAAGGTATGAGTTGTAAGTTATGGTGAGGAGTCAATGCCTTGACTTATTACCATAGGCGGGATTTTACAGCTTTAATTTGGGGGTACTTTAGACATTTTCCATCCCAAACCCTTAAGACCCCATGTCTTATAACAATTTTTGTTTATTAATCATATCGCTTACAAGATCAAAACAATCTTTAAACTTTCTCTAAAACCTCTCAAGCAAAATTGGGCTAGGGTTTCTTCAAAGTAGTCATCTAAGGGCTTAAGGATCAAATTCTCACGGTGAATCTTCATAACTCAGGAATGTGACTCTTCCCCCATTGTTGGTTAACAAGAAACATATGTTTAAAACATTGGTCATGAGTCATTAATGGTGGATTTAAAAACCGAGGTTGAGGGTTTGAATGAATTTTGTTGGGTATCTCTTCTCATTGTTTATCTTATGATTATGCATGTTTTAATAATGGTTTTGCACATATGGGTGCATGGGAATTGTGATTTAACTAATTGGTCATGTTTAACCCTAAAGTTGATAATTTTTTGCATTTATAATGGTATGCCCTCAACCTATTTTTGAAATTGTCAAAGAGAATGATCTTGTCATATGCTAACATGTGTTTTTAACAAAGACATTGGCCTAAGAATGTTAATGATTGGTAAATTGTTTTATGAAAGCCTTATTGGCCATTAATTAATTTGAAATACTAAAGGGATCCGAGTCCAAAGTTGATTACTAATGGTTATGGCATGTTGAACCCTTGCAAGTGGGGTTGGTCTGATTATATCAATGGAATGCCTTTTGTAAGTAATTGGATTAATGGTAGTGTATGTATAATAAATGTGTTAATTAGGCTTTAAATCGGGTTGTGTAGCCGAACCATGAAAGTGGAGTCCGAAGGACTAAAACTAGAAACCGCACTAGCCGGTACGGGTGTCTATATGATTGGGAGGTTTGACTCCCTTGAATAAATATATAAATGGGAGGTTCAAGTCCACCATATTGTGTACGTTGGTGCTTAAGTCACCTTGACTATACGGGGAGGTTAGAGTCCCCCATAAAGCCATAAACGGATATGGATATTCTCTGGTTCATGGGGCTACACACACTGGGGCCCTTCTAACTAGGGAAGAACTAGGTCCATATAGCTCATGGGTGTGTTGTTTTATGACGGTTTTGCTACACAGCCCAGATTAAGGTTTTTGAGGTTCATGCTAAGCCTTGTTCCCTACCCCAGCATGTGGTATTATATATGTATATGTGTTTCACATGATATTATGCATGGAATGTTATATTGGTTTAGAAGTTTTATCATGACATTATATTATTTCTCTATCCCTGAGTTACATGCTAGCGCTCCAACCGCTAACTGTCCTTGGATGTTGTATCCCCATGCGATGCTGGTACCAAAACTTCATCTACTTATCCTACATAGTGATCAGGTGCTCGAGTTATTTCGTGAGTTGACATTGAAGTGGTGAGCTTCCAAACTTCGGAAGGCTTCATTTCATGGTCCTTATTTCCTAATTCTTTGACCTTGTTTAGACTTTTTTTTTTGCTAATGTCGAGGGCATGTCCCAACATTTTATTAATTTCAGTTTTGTAGAGTCTTTGTCAGACTACTGTGGATTTGGGTGGTTTGGTTGATTGTTTGGGTGATGTACGGTTGTTCGGTTACTAGTGGTTGCTATAGACACAATGTGATTTGTTATTAGATTTACTATATGATATCTTTTTATATGTTCAGAATTCATCCGCCACTTGAGGTTTTTGTGTTGGTTAGGGTAGATGAAGGGGGTGGTCTCCGGTCCACATGGGACTTGAGATACCCATCACGGCTAGGCCCTGGTTTGGATCGTGAAAATTATGCACTAACTCCTATGTACAAAACTAGCATAATAATTAATTATTTAATTACTTCAAATTCCCAAAACAAGCATTTTAAAGGGTATAAAATGTGTATAGAATTCTATGAAAGCTAACCCAAATCTCGATCAAAGGTGGGGCCGAAAGGGACCACTCCTAATCCACTAAATACATTCTAAGTAATTTTCTACCCCCAATTAGGATAAGGTATCTAAATTTACTCCTAGATGTTTTACATGACACAATAAGTCCTAAGATAGCATTCTACCTAGATCATGAGCAACTAATTCAATTTTGCCTAAATTACGGTTCCTTAATAGGAAAAACAATCCAAATAATTCTAATAACACAAACTATATCTCAAAGGCCTAATTCTCATCCCATATATAACATAATATCATAATTATACCATGTATAAGCTCAATTTATTAGGAAGGTAAACCTATCTTGCCTAGACACCAAAGAAAAGCCCGAAGAATCTGTTAAATCGATGATTTTCCTTTCTGAGAAGCTACCGCAAAGTGCCACACTATCAAAAAAAATAATCTACTCATGATTCTGCCAAGATTTCAAACTTTTTAGAGTTCCACAAACATGAATATGGGTGAAAAATGAAAAAAATCAGGTGAAGTGGGGATTTTGTAGCATTCACAGGTGTCCATGTGTTGCATAAGCAAACACTGGGGCTCTAAAGCAACCAAACGTATCTTAAGTAATACCTACTACTGGCATAGATGTCGCTTAAGAGACCTTTGGCCACTAAAGTGACAAAGGCATCACTTAAACGATACCTGTTATTTTAGCCAAGCCACTTAAGCGATTGGATGATCTCTTAAACATCCCAATGGGTGCTTAAGTGATGCACCAACACAAGCTGAGACTTGAAAATTTTCAAGTCTCGAGCAACCCCTCGAGATTCATCCAGAATCCCATATACACAAACGAACTATGCTACACAATCAAATTCAATATTTTGGACTCAAAGGCATAATTAAAATTTCCATCCAAGGTCCTTTTGATGAAAAGTAGGTCCCACACTCATGTGCCATTTTTCTTAACTTTTGACCAATAGCATAAAATGGATGTTCTGGGGCTGTTGGTGTTGTCAGAATTGGTATATGAGGTTGTTTAACTTAAGTTTCCATTCATTATCCAAATTGAACCAACAAAGTCTCCAAAATAGGAAATTGGAACTAAAAGTCAAAAAAAACTGCCCGGTAATCGAACTTTCATTTCAAGCAAGTAATAAATGACTTTGGCAACTATATGAAAGCTCCAAATAGTGAAAATGATCAAAAATAAAGAAAATGACTTGGAGGGTCATTATAATATCCACTACTAAAGAACTTTCATCTACGAGAGTAAAGGGTTAGGGTGTACCTCAAGCCTCGAACAGGTAAGGATACTGGGTCCATATCTCGATCTCACAAGTAGCCTCCTCTATTGGGCAGTGCCTCTACTGAACCTTAACTACTAGAATCTCTCTAGTGTTCAACCACCTAATATTACTAGCTAATATGAGAATCAACTTCTCCACAAAGGTCAACCACTTATCCCACTTAATTGAGTCTCATTTAAGCACATGAGATGCATTAGGAATATACTGCTGTAATATAGAAAGATGGAAAAATGAATGGACAACAGCCAATCTGGGGGTACGGCCAACTCATAAGCCACCTCACCAATTGTGCGAAGGATCTCAAAGGGTCCAATATATCTAAGGCTGAGCTTGCCTTTCCTCTTTAACTTTATCACACCCTTTATGGGAGATACTTGGATTAATATCTTGTTACTAACTCTAAAACTCAAGGCACAAAGTCTATGGTCTGAATAAGCCTTTTGCCGAATCTGAGCTTTCCTCAACCTATCCTGAATCACCATGACCCTATCCAATGACTTTTGATGTAGGTTTGTACCACGGGGTATAACTTCGGAGGTCTCAACCATCCAATATGAGAACGACATAGTCTACTCTATAAAACCTAAAGTAGTTCCATATCAATGCTCAAATGGTAGCTATTATTATAAGACAACTCTGCCTAAGCTAAGTGCTCCTCCCACTGGCCTATAACTTCGAAAAACAAGCTCAGAGCATATCCTTGATAACTTGAATAGTCTGCTTTGAATGCCCTTTAGTCTAAGGATGAAAGGTTATACTAAGATCCACCTGACTACCCAACTAATTCTAAAAAACTCTCTAAAAGCAAGAAGTAAACATTGAACCCCAGTACAGAATTATAGATTTAGGCATACCACACAAATGGACTATCTCACAAAAAAGATACAGGCTAACCTCTCGGCACTGAAGGACATCTAAATAGGAATGAAATGCGTCGATTTGTTCAACTAATCCAGATTAAACAAAATACCATCGTAATAACTGGAGGTACCAGGTAACCTACTAACAAAGTCCTTAGTAATCCTCTCCTAATTCTACTCGAGAATAGGCAATCTCTAAATAAAACCACCAAGTCTCTGATGCTCGACCTTCACCTATTGACAACAAAGGAAACAAGCTACAAAGTCTGCCACATCTTTCTTCATACCACTCTACCAATAAGGTTTCCTGATATCTTTATACATCTTAGTTATACCCAAGTGAATAGAATATCTAGAGTTGTGATCCTCACTCAATATCATCTGAATAAATTTGCTGACCCTCGAAACGCAAATATGCCTATCAAATCTTAGTACACCCTTGAAATACATGGTAGACCTCTTGAACTCACCACTCAACACCCTATCATGAATGATACAAAGTCTCATATCCTCAAACTATCAACTTTGAATCTGCTTAAGTAAAGTAGATCTTACCTCAATACTAGCAAGAATCCTCCTAAGGTCTGAAATATCAAGTCACACCATCGTGTTAGCTAAGGACTAGATGTCCTTTGGCAATGACCTCTAAGAAACTGAAATAGAAGTTCAGCTTCCCATACTCACTGGTTTATGTTTCAAGGCATCCGCTACTATATTCGCCTTTCCCAAATGATATAAAATACAAATATCATTATCCTTAAGCAAATCTATCCATCTAGACTACCTTGAATAAATCTCTCTCTGAGTCATAATATGTTGATGACTATGATGGTCCATGAAGATCTCATAATGCATGCAATTAAGATAATACCTCTAAGTCTTAAGCACAAAAACTATCACAGCCAAATCTAAGCCATGAATAGGATAGCTTCCCTCGTGCACCTTCAGCTGCCTTGATGCATAAGTAATAATTTGACCCTACTACATTAGAACACTACCAAAACCAACACCTGAAGTATCACAATATATGATAAATCCCTCACCCTCAATAGGAAACAAAAAAATAAGAACTAAAGTAAACTACCCCTTGAGATTTCTAAAGATTGAAGCACACCACTTATGAGTCAATCTAATTATCAACACTGCAATAGTAGAAAAACTCCCAATGAACCATCAGTAGTAACCAATCGAACCAATGAAGCTACGAACCTCGGCTAGAGATATGGGCCATTCCTAATCACTAATAGCCTCAATCTTCATTGGATCTAACATAATCCCATCCTTAGACACCACATGTCTAAGGAATATCACCAACTGATGCCAAAACCATACTTAGAGAATTTGGGAAAAAGCATAAGATCTCATAAATCTTGGAGCACAACCCTCAAATATTGCATATGCTCCTCTCTACTACTCGAATACACAAGGATGCCATCGATGAACAAAATCATGAAGGAATCTAAATAAGTCTTGAACACTTGGTTTATCAAGTCCATAAATGCAACGAAGGCATTAGTAAACCCAAAATACATCACAAGGAACTCATACTGACCATAAAGGGTTCTAAAAGTTGTCTTCAAAATATCTTCATCCTGAATCCTCAACTGATGGTAACCAAATCTCAAATCAATCTTAGAGGACATCGTTGCACCCTGAAGATAGTCAAACAAATCATTAATGCAAGGCATAGGATACCGATTATTCACCATCACCTTATTAAGCTGTCTATAATTAATGTACACATGCATGGAACCATTCTATTCCTTCTTCTTCACGAACAACACTAGAGCTCGCCAAGGAGACACACTCAGTCTAATGAAACCCTTATCTAGAAGATCCTAAAACAAAGAATTTATCTCTTTTAGATCAGTAGGAGCCATGTGATAAGGTGCCATAAAAATGGGTTGGGTGCCCAACTCAAGATCAATAAAACACTTAACATCTTGCTTAGGAGGAAGACCGAGTAGATTGATAGGGAAAATATCAAAAAACTTATGAGCTATAGGAATAGAGTCAATAAACAAACTCTCCACACTAACATTATGAATGTAAGCGAGATAAGACTCACAACCCCTCAAAATAAGTCTCCTATACAAACATAAGAAATAATCCCTATCATCTCGTGGCTAATTGATCCCTGCCACACAATTGTGGGTACGTCGAGCATGACTAAAGTAAAAGTCTTGAAATAACAATCTAAGATCGCAAGATAGTAGAATAACTATTCTATGCTCACAATCACATAAAGATCTACCATGACTAATATAATAAGATCAGCATGAGTATTAAACTCTCATAAAATTAAAATGCATGATCTATAGACCTAACTCACTACTAAAGATTAACCTACAAAAGTAGAAACACATAATGACACAGATAAAGAATCCCATGATAACTATAACTGGGAGGCATAATAAGTTGACACGTAAAAATATGTGGATCTTGGATTTAATAAAACAAGGGCTGGTTAATGGCACAATGAGATCGTAACTATGATAACAACATTCATAGACTCAGCCTTGGTTCTTTAAGGCACGATATATAACTAACCACGCTTGCCACAAGACTGGGCTCCTGGCCGATCCTCTATCCTACCTGCCTGAGAACCTATATGATCCCCCTAGAAACTACTTTGACGACCATGTAAACCACCTCTAGCTGAGGGAATAGCTGACCTAATTATTTGAGCACTCTGAACTAAAAGAACCATTGATACATAAATGGGGTACTTGATACGCCCAAATTACAGCTCTCGTAAGAAAGTGTAAGTGGTCGCTGTCAAATATAGAACCCAACTGGGTTGGGTGTCGAATCCCACAGGGAATACTTGGTCACTAAGTGTTGCAATTATTAGTAGACTGTTGGTCAAAAATTCCAAGAAAAAGGGGGAATTTGTTTAGGCGTGAATTAATACTATTAAAGTAACATTGGAATGCGAAGTGTCGTAAGATTTAATCACAGAAAATAATAAGTTAGGATTATGTCCACCTTGTAATTTCTACTTATCTATTAACTATGAGTAACGCGGAATTTAGACATGCATGCACTTATAGAGATTCGTATTCTAATTGTAAATCCAAGTGTTTCTTAACCATCAAGGATTTGTTTCACTTTAGCTCTCTAGAGCCAAAAGTGTATAACTAATGGTACAAACTCTCCAAGAAAGTTAATCCGATTAAGGCATTAATGTGTAAACAGGGGTTGAAAACCCTATTTTCTTGTCACACTCTCTTTTCCAAATAGGTAAATTTTCTCTCGAACAAGTTAATTTTATAATGGCGTGTTCTCTATGTTTACAACCATGAGAATTCAATTAAAACGAAGAGAGTAATGATATAAGTAGCACACACATCAAGAATTCTCAAACTCATAGTAATAGATAGTATCTTACAAGGTTTCCATAACCATAATAGAGAAGTTTAGCTATTCATGTATACAACGGAAATCAAAGTAGACATCATCATCATACCAAAACTAGAACAATCAACAAGATGAAGATGGTGTGGCGTCAAATAGTGGTTGACGTGATTCCCTCTCTAGCCATCACCAAGTGTAAGCCATTTTTCGCTGTCCAAACTTACAGAATTTGTAAACTGAATAATAATGATAATGATTGAATCTCCGAATGATGCTGAAAAATTCAGCAATAAGGTTTTTATAGTATCGTTGTCCACTAAGTTGCTACTGCCTCCTTAAGTATTTAAAAATACTGGGTTTGCCCGGGAAAAAGTTCCCATGCATCACTTTCATTCCAAAAGCTTCTTTCCCTCTAATGTGAAGTTTTCCTTTGTTGCTCATAAGTCCATTAAGTGATGAAATCTTCATCATTAATACCTGAAAATATGCTAATCACGTAGGTCAGCTCATTTAAAGGAAAATGGACTAAAAGTGCAGGAATTATATATTTTGTCCTCAAAACTTAGCTAAAATATGGGTAAATTATGGTTCTTAGGGGTATAAATACGCCCAACATCACCACCCCACACTTAAAGCTTTGTTCGTCCTCGAACAAAATATTACATCCATGCAAACACTCAACTAGAATTTCACAATAGCAACACAAAATGTTCAACAAGACATGCACGGCAATTATTAACAAAGAGTAGGTTTCTTGATCACTACTAGAAACAATTCAACCTCCAACATAGACTCGTGAGGATGGTTAATTCGTATCCACAGTTAAGCCACAAAGAATCATATAACACTACCCAAAAATCATCAACCATGTGTGTCTCACACAAGATATCACCCATAATCACTCACAGTTTTGCAATTTTCGAAACATGGGTATAAGACTTTCCTTGCTCTCACTCTCACAAAGAATTCTTATATTGGAACTGATGACCATAGGCTTGCCCTTAGTGTAATGCTCCACTAATATCAGAATGCTAAGCTTAGGATCAAATAGGTCTTTACAGGTTGTAATGTAGGCTAAGGGACAGGTAGGACTATTTTGGCCAGAAATAGTGACTATGTTCCCTAAGAGCTTTAATACACCACATTATGCCATTTACAATATCTTTTAACAACCCCTCTACCTTTCTTTCATCTACCACCCCTTTTCACCTATTTTGTTATTCAATCATAAACACAACTATCTTTTTGTTTTTCTACTTCTCTCTTTTTTATATATATTTTACTTATTTATTTATTTTTATTTTTATATAAAGCACCTCTATGATAGCCACTCTTTTTCACAACAATTTCAAGTACCAATACACTCTGAGGCATCACTCTCACCATTTTCCTCTTATTTTTTCACATGACTCTACAATTTTAAGCACTTAGGAATTTGGATCAAATTATGGTCTTGAAAAAAATGGATTAGGCTACATATGAGGCTGTCAAAGAAAATAGCTAAAGGATCAAAGGGGGTTAACTAGGACAATGTACAAAGGTAGGTAAAAAAAGGTAAACAAATTCAGGGCTTCCAAAAAAATGCCTAAATCATCTCCTAAACTCACACTCTTTAGCATCAGTCACAACACAGAATATACTATAACCTCACACACACAAGGAGCATGGTCAACTTAATTGGGAGCATTATAGACTCTTAACCCAATAGATGAATGAATTAAACCACACAATTATCACATAGTGAGTCACACACTTAGAGCCTAAATGTCTCAATAGTAATGATTTAGCACAGACTCTTGTCATAATACCATGCCGTCTATCAGAATATTTTTTTGCAAAATCTAAAAAAAATCTAAAAATTTAATTAAATAATTACGACTAATTAACAAACAAGAATAAATGTAGGCAAAGAAGTACAATACAGCATACAAATACCAGCACCCCATACTTAGACGGGACACACTACTCTCAGTGGAAAATAAATAAGGAAAACCTGATTAGTCGGACTCCTCTTCTATGTCTGGGGTCATACCCCCTGCGTCGGAATCATCCTCAGAGTCGTCATCCTCAGAGTTGTCCTCCACATCTGAATCCGGCAGTCGGCGATCATCGTCAGTTGGCACGTCATCATCGAGAGGTTCCTCAAAATGTACCCCCACTCCACACATAGCCCGCGCATGCTCATTCATCGGGTAGTCATAGTCCAACTGCTGAAGCTCTGCATCAGTCTAAATATGACCCCCACTCATCATGCTAAACTGAGTCATGCCATATAGATGGCGAAAGAAACTTTCATCTCGAGCATGTCTTTCTGCAGTGGTCAGGTTGATGCCTTGACCAGTTTCAGGCTCTTTAACCTTCGTAGGATCAACCCTCTTCGGGTTGTGTGGAAGCTTATGATCTGCAGGTTCCTCTTCAATGTGCTACTTCCTTAAGATCGCAGTCAACAAATTGCCAAAGCTGAAATGGGACCTTTTGTGCAGCCTTGCTTTATGCATTGATGATCGTATAACCACACCAATGTTGATGGGAATATTCGTCATCAGAGCATACACCAAGCATACTCTATCACGTGTGATCTTTGTGTACTTTGTCCCAGGAATCAAGCAAGAGTTGACTATCCTCAACCATATACGAGCTTGTCTATTCAAGGAAGCATACGGGAAGGTATTGTGCCGACCGTTATCCTTGTGACGAATCCACCAGGCCATGGACCTTGTTCCGCACAGTGTATGTTTGATTGCCCTGTAGGGAGGTCTGTGATAAAGCTCCTTGAGCGGTGATGGATCCACAAATGGAAGGCCCAGAAAAGAGTTGAAGAACTCTGCATTCAGTTGCAAGACTTGGCCCCGAATCTTTACTTTACTTCCGGTAGTCTTTGGGGACCAATTGGCATAAAACTCTCGTGTTAGATCAAGATTGCATTTCCCCATATCACAGAAAATGAAATCAAGATTTAGTGCCATGATTTTAGCCAAAATGCGGGGCTCTCTCTTTGCTAGACTCTCCTTCTGCATCAAATCCATGTGAACATATTTTTTTACTTTGTTGTTCTTGTACCACTCTTTTCCTTCCTCCGCTAGGACCCATTTGATTCCAAAAAAGTGTTGAGTTATTTGTAGAGAGGAGGATCCAGCTTGCTCTTTTCTTCCGCTTTTCTGACCTTTCTGTAAGGTGGACACTTTTTCTTGTCCTTGCCGTCCTTTTGGGGCCATTCTACCTAAGATTAAAATAGAGTCATATTAGTTTCATCTTGGAAGATTCAATCGAAAAACAAACAGTAGTGGCACCACCCCACACTTAATTTGTTGGCACAGACTAATTAAGTGAGTGATGTCGATTACTTAGACTTCATCGACATACATTTAGGCGATATGTTCCAACAACATGTTTAGCACAGGCATACTCTCATGTAATCTTGACTATCCTTTCCAACTTTATTTCATGTAATCTTAACTACGCTTTCATGTTTGGATTAATGCACTTTTTGAATAAGACTACCACATAGAGATCGTATCAAGTTATTGCATAGAAATAATCACAACATCTTATGCTTGTGGTCAATCATGATCTTTATCTCGATGAACGAGTCATTCAAACATTCAAGCTTTCAATCTTTGAATATTATGTATTAACTTCACAATTTCAACTTAATAAAAATATGACAGTGTATAACAATCAAGTACAAGTCGAAACAAAGTCAAGAACACCCACACGTATTCTTTCACTCAACTAGATGTATCATAACAAACCAACCACATTCTAATCACCAACACCACTTCGAAATCTAATAAATCATTATAAACGTAGCATTTCAACAACTACGGAATATAAAAGAATAACTTACTTGGTGATGGATCCGAAAGATGAGTTTGCAAGATTATATGAGTAAAAAGAAAAACTTTGAGAGAATAGGGAAGCTTGGGTGGCGCCTATATGGAGCAAACAATTGCATTTTGTTCTAAGGTTGAAGATCTATTTATAGACTAAGCCATGGGTCGAGTTTTATCCATGTACAATTGGGTTAGGAGACAAAAAGGCATAAGTAGGCGGCGCCTAATGCTTTGCCTACGCTTAGCATAGGCGGCGCCTTTGTCAATGCCTAGTTGGGCATAGGCGGCGCCTTTCAATGCCTAGTTGAGCATAGGCGGCGCCTTTGTCAATGCCTAGTTGAGACAGTGAGCATAGGCAATGACATAGGCGGCACCTATGGTATTGCCTAGATTGGCATAGGCGGTGCCTATGGCATTGCCTAGATTTGCATAGGCAATGCCTTGTCCGTTGCCTATTTGAGGCAGTGAGCATAGGCCATGGTATAGGCCTTGCCTTGTCCATTGCCTAGATTAGCATAGGCATTGCCTTTTCCATTGCCTAGATTAGCATAGGCAATGCCTAACCGATAGCCTTTGCTCCTTCATTCCTAACTTACCACCTTTAACATGGCTCACTTTCAAATCAAAATTTGGGACTAATCCCTATCTTTGTACATCTTGCACCTACACTTAATCAAAAATAACAAAAATGATTAGAAGGATGGGTTGCCTCCTACCAAGCGCCTTAGTTTTGGTCATGGATCGACTCTTCTTTTTGGAATTTTATTTAACAAAAACAAACTCTTAGTAAAAAAAATGAGTAAAAATGATGGGTTGCCTCCCATGTAGCATTTGATTTATTGTCGCGGCACAATATAGGTATCTCGATTACTTAGACTTCATCGAGATAGATGGTGGCCATGCATTTTATCGAGTCAAGTGGACCGATATATGGATTCACTCATTGGCCATTCACCTTAAAAACACCACCATTATTGTTTTATAACTCCACTACTCCAGAAGAGTAGACTTGGCTAATTCTGAATGGACCAGACCATTTAGACTTCAACTTACCTGGAAATAGCTTCAGTCTGGAGTTGAAAAGAAGTACCAAATCACCCTTCTGAAAGTTTTGTTGGATAATCCTCCGATCATGGTACTTTTTCATCATTTCCTTGTAGGGATCTGCTCTTTCATACGCATGTAGACAGAATTCATCCATCTCATTCAGCTGTTCCAATCTCAGATTAATAGTATTATCCCAATTCAGGTTAAGCCGCTTCAATGGCCACAATGCATTATGTTCGAGCTCGATTGGCAAGTGACAAGCCTTCCCATAAACTTGTTGGTAAGGTGATATGCCAATTGGTGTCTTGAATGCTGTCCTATAAGCCCATAAGGCATCGTCCAGCTTTCGAGACCAATCTTTCCTACTAGCATTTACAGTCTTAGCAAGGATCATCTTGATCTCCCGATTAGAAACCTATACCTGCCCACTAGTTTGTGGGTGGTAAGGTGTAGCTACCTTATGTTGCTTGACCCCATATTTCACCAATAAGGCTCTGAATAGCTTGTTGCAAAAGTGTGATCCTCCATCCCTTAAGATGGTACGTGGTACCCCAAAATGAGAGAAGATATTTCTCTTTAAGAATGCTACAACACGCTTACCTTCATTATCAGTCAGTGCTACTGCTTCGACCTATTTGGATACATAATCCACATCAACTAGGATATATTTGATCCCAAACGAACTCACAAATGGGCCCATGAAACCAATACCCCATACATCAAATAGCTCTACTTCAAGAATTTTAGATATGGGCATCTCATGGTGCTTTGAAATCGCGCCTTGCCTCTGACACTGATCACATCTTCTCACAAAATCGTAGGCATCCTTGAATAATGAAGGCCAATAATAACCACTTTGCAGTACCTTCCTGGCTGTCCGATCACCTGCATGGTGACCCCTAACTTTGGAAGCATGACTTGTTTCCAATATGCTTGGCACCTCCACATCTGAGATGCATCACCTGATAACACCATCAGCACATCATCGAAAAAGATATGGGTCATCCCAAAAGTAGTGTTTCACATCATGCATGAACTTTCTCTTTTGATGAAAGGAGAGATGCTCAGGAATCACTTTACTTGCCACGTAGTTTGCAAAGTCTGCATACCACGGTAAGTCTTCTACCATAGTGGCTAGGATCTTTTCATCGGGAAATGCATCATCAATCTCGAGGTCGGGTTACACTATGTGCTAATTCTCAAGTCTAGATAGATGATCAGCTACTTGGTTTTCGCAACCTTTTCTATCCTTTACCTCGAAATCAAACTCTTGCAGCAATAACACCCACCTAATTAGCCTCGGCTTTGCATCCTTCTTTGCCATTAAATATCGTAGAGCTACATGATCTGTATGAACCACTAGTTTGGTTCCGAACAAGTAAGCACGGAACTTTTTGAAAGCATAAACAACTGCTAGAAGCTCTTGTTCAGTGATGGTATAGTTCTTTTGGGCTCCATTCAAGGCCTTGCTCACATAGTAGATTGGATAAAATAGCCTTTCTCTTTTCTGACCAAGTACAGCACCCAAAGCTACTCCACTTGCATCACACATAACTTCAAAAGGTAGAGACCAATCGGGTCCTACAATAATAGGAGCATCAACTAGCTTCCCTTTGAGGCATTCAAATGCCTTCAAGCAATCTTCACCGAAGTCGAACTTTGCATCCTTATCCAAAAGCTTGCATAATGGAATAGCAATCTTGGAGAAGTCTTTAATAAACCTCTGATAAAAACCTACATGAACGAGGAAACTACGAACTCCCTTTACAAAAATTGGAGGTGGTAGTTTCTGGATAACTTCAATCTTCGCTTAATCGACCTCAATTCCTTTTTCAGAGACTTTGTGCCCAAGAACAATGCCTTCTTTAACCATAAAGTGACACTTCTCCCAATTTAGTACCAAGTTGAATTCAATACATCTCTGCAAAGCCATGCTCAGATTTGCCAAGCATGATTCAAACGACTCACCCACAACCAAAAAGTCATCCATAAACACCTCCAAGGTGTCTTCAACCATGTCAGAAAAAATGGACATCATACAACGCTGAAAAGTGGCAGGTGCATTACATAGCCCAAATGGCATACGTTTGAAGGCAAACGTACCATACGGGCATGTAAAAGTGGTCTTCTCTTGATCTTCAGGAGCAATGCAAATCTGATTATAGCCGGAATAACCATCTAAGAAACAAAACCATCCCTTCCCTGCCAATCGATAAAGCATTTGGTCCATGAATGGCATTGGGAAGTGATCCTTTAGCGTCCACGAATTCAGTTTTTGGTAGTCCATGCACACTCTCCACCCTGCGACAGGTCTGAGTGGAATTAGCTCATTCTTTTTGTTTGCGACTACCTTCATGCCCCCTTTATTGGGCACATATTGTACCGGACTCACCCATTTACTGTCGGAGATTGGATACACCACCCCCGCATCTAACCACTTAATAATTTCTTTCTTCAATACCTCTTGCATAGGTGGATTAAAACGACGTTGATGCTCAATGGTGGGCACATAATCTTCTTCGAGCTGAATCTTGTGCATACATATCCCAGGAGGGATACCAATTATATCAGCAATAGTCCAACCAATGGCTCTCTTGTACTTTTTCAGAATAGAGATGAGAGTCGCTACTTGTTGTTCACCTAAAGCAGCCGCAACAATAACCGAAAGTGCATCACCACTTCCCAAAAATGCATACTTCAGGTGACTGAGCAGCTCTTTAAATTCTAGCACTGGTGGTTCTTCAATGGATGGCTTTGCTGGTGGTGCCGGTCAATTTTTAAGATCAAGATCTAGCTTTTTAGGAGCATGAGAATAGGACCCTTTTCCTCTTAGAGCACAAATAGTTTCTTCATACTCTTCAACATCCTCACGCTCAAAATTCATAAGCACAGCAGCCAATGGCTCAACAATAAGTTGCTTCTCTACAGATAATTCTTTCTCATCTTCATAATAAACATCCGCTACAGAGAACACATTCATATCTTTGGGCTGCTTCATTGATTTGCATACATCAAAATGAACAACTTCTTCATTCATCCGAAATAAAAGCTCATTAGCTCTTAAATCAATAAGCACACTTACTGTTGTAAGGAAAGGACGCCCTAAGATTATGGGTAGGTACTTCAGAATCCACCTCAAAATCCAAAATAACAATGTCTGCAGGAAAAATGAAGGTCGAAACCTTCACCAATACATCATATAAGATACCAACAGGTCATTTTACCGACCTATCTGCCATCACGAGCCGCATATTGGTTGGTGTAGGATCGCCCAACCCTAATTTTTTATAAACGGATAGCGGCATCAAATTGATGCTAGCCCCCAAATCGCATAATGCCTTAGCAAAATCCAAAGATCCAACCATTCAAGGAATAGTGAAAGCACCAGGATCTGCCTTCTTCTGTACTAAAGACCTCGTGGCAATTGCACTGCAATGATGAACATTATCTGCCAGCTCATAGCTTGCTGCCCACTTCTTTGTCAAAAGGTCCTTCATGAATTTAGCATACCCAGGCATCTAATCCAGCGCCACCACCAAAGGAACATTAATAATAAGCTGCTTCAACATAGTCATGAATTTACTGAACCTGGTGTCATCAGCTTTCTTCTTCAGTCTGAGAAAAAGGTGGTGGTGGAAGGGGAATAGTTTTCTCCACCACTTCTTTTTTATCTTGCTTCCGATTATCAATCTTTTCAGGCTGGTGACGTCTAGGTGTAGTGTCATGAACGTTCTCATTCTGATTTTTAGCTTCTACAGAATCATCACAATCTGCTTCAATCACATTCTCTTCTATATTATCAACCACCTGCTTGCCTTTGGACAGATTTTCCAACACCTTACCACTCCTGGTAGTAATAGCCATACATGATCCATTATTCCTTGGATTTTGTACAGTGTCTCTAGGTAAGGTGTCAGCTTTTCTTTGATTGAATGCCGCTGATAGTTGACTCAATTGTTGCTCCAGCTGTTTTATTACAGTGGAATGCGAATCAACCAATTGATTTATTGAGGACAAATCATTTTTTACCTCAGTTACGCCCATGTTGGTTGCCTCCACTCCTTTCAACAGCTTAGCCATCATATCTTCCATGGACATCTTCCCAGAGAAAGACGTTACAGCCCCTCGATTACCAGGAGGAACATACAAACCACTCCTGTCAGTCTTATTCTTCCAACTCCCTAACTCGCGGTCCTTGTATCCGGATTTTTCATAATAGTTCTGACCTTGGTTTCCTTGAGAATTGCCTCGGAACCCCCCTTGATTATTCAAGTAGTTCACTTCTTATTCAGAGTCGGATTCATCTCTTCCCTGTGATACAACGGCCTTAACCTATTCTATCTTCCCTGATAATAAATGCTTGGTAAGAAGATCCATCTGCATTTTTATGTGAGCCATATCCTGGTCACGTTCCTCTTATCTTCACCTCTGTTCTGTCGTCATGCCAATAGATAAAGTAGAGCTTGCTACCTCAAAATCCCTGGTATGCCAAGCTTTACTCTGCTTTGTCATACGATCCAGCATATCACTTGCCTCAATAAACGTACGGTCCATGAATGACCCACCTGCAGCATTATCAACCACTGGCTTTGTCACCGAGTTCAAAGCCCTATCTAATATTTCCATCAAGTGGATATTGGTCATCTGATGATTTGGGCACCGCATAAGCTTCTTCTTGAACCTCTCCCATGTTTCGTGGAGAGCTTCGGTTGGAAGCTGTCGAAAATTGTTGATCTCAGCTCTTAATTATGCTCTCTTGGATGACGAAAAGAATCTTTCTAGGAAAGCGTCTTTCAGTTGCCTCCAATTAGTAATAGAGTCAGGAGTTAGCCCGTTCAACCATAGAGTTGCCTCTCCAGATAGAGACAATGAAAATAAGCGCAATCGAATTGCATTCTGTCCAACTCCTGGATTGTCAAACGACTTGCATGTTGAGATAAAATTGATCAGATGCATATTAGGATCATCGCCTCCAAGTCCACCAAATAACCCTTTGAGCTGCACTAGCTTAATCATGGTGCTAGTGATATTGAACTTGGCTCCGGGTGCCAAGGGCAGAGGAATAATAGCCCCTGTGGCACCATCTCCACCAAGATCGTCATCATCATCATCAAAAGGAACCTGCACAGCTCGACGTTCAGGTCCCATACTAGCTTGACGATCTCTCCTATTCACAGGCGCTGCCACCTCATTTGCACGCCTTGGATTAAGTAACTCATCATCACCCAGGTCCTCATCATCCAGATTTGTTGCCCGACCTGGGTTGTCAATATTCTATTGATGTACTTGAGCAGCTGCCAACGCAGCTAATCTAGCTTGCTCCTGTTGAGCAGCCCTTCTTTCAGTGTCTCGTTGTGCATCCATTCTGCTAATAAGTTGTGGTTCAGGATTTATGGGTAATAATGGCTGACAAGAACGTTGTGTATTTGGCATGCACTTCTACCAAACCTGAATAAAACAAAAACAACAACTAAAAGTAAAATTCGAGAATCTTTGACCAAAAGGTCTAGTAACTATCACAAACTTAGTTGACAACCGTATTCCCCGGCTCTCGTAAGAAAGTGTAAGTGGTCGCTGTCAAATATAGAACCCAACTGGGTTGGGTGTCGAATCCCACAGGGAATACTTGGTCACTAAGTGTTGCAATTATTAGTAGACTGTTGATCGAAAATTCCAAGAAAAAGGGGGGAATTTGTTTAGGCGTGAATTAATACTATTAAAGTAATGTTGGAATGCTAAGTATCGTAAGATTTAATCACAGAAAATAATAAGTTAGGGTTATGTCCACCTTGTAATTTCTACTTATCTATTAACTATGAGTAACGCAGAATTTAGACATACATGCAGTTATAGAGATTCGTATTCTAATTGTAAATCCAAGTGTTTCTCAACCATCAAGGATTTATTTCACTTTAGCTCTCTCGAGCCTAAAGTGTATAACTAATGGTACAAACTCTCCAAGAAAGTTAATCTGGTTAAGGCATTAACGTGTAAACAGGGGTTGGAAACCCTATTTTCTTGTCACACTCTCTTTTCCAAACAGGTAAATTTTCTCTCGAACAAGTTAATTGTATAATGGCGTGTTCTCTATGTTTGTAACCATGAGAATTCAATTAAAATGAAGAGAGTAATGATATAAGTAGCACACACATCAAGAATTCACAAACTCATAGTAATAGATAGTATCTTTCAAGGTTTCCATAACCCTAACAGAGAAGTTTAGCTATTCATGGATACAACGGAAATCAAAGTAGACATCATCATCATACCAAAACTAGAACAATCAACACGATGAAGATGGTGTGGCGTTAAATAGAGGTTGACATGACTCCCCCTCTAGCCTTCGCCAAGTGTAAGCCATTTTTCTCTGTCCAAACTTACAGAATCTGTAAACTGAATAATAATGATAATGATTGAATCTCCGAATGATGCTTAAAAATTCGGCAATAAGGTTTTTATAGTATCCTTGTCCACTAAGTTGCTACTGCCTCCTTCAGTATTTAAAAATACCTGGTTTGCCCGGGAAAAAGTTCTCATGCATCACTTTCAGTTCAAAAGCTGTTTTCCCTCTAATGTGAAGTTTTCCTTTGCTGCTCATAAGTCCATGAAGTGCTGAAATCTTCATCATTAATACCTGAAAACATGCTAAACACGTAGGTCAGCTCATTTAAGGGAAACTGGACTAAAAGTGCAGGAATTATATATTTTGTCCTCAAAACTTAGCTAAAATATGGGTAAATTATGGTTCTTAGGGGTATAAATACGCCCAACATCAGTACTCCCTTGAGAAATAGCCAAAAGCCCTACAACCATAACATTTCCCTGGTATTGTATTAAAATAAGAAGATATGGCTAACCCAGAGTAACCACCATGACTAGAATAACATGAAAATGAACCCCTCAAAGGATAACCATCACTCTGGATAGGATGATCATTATAGATAGGCTACATCCATTAGTAATCTAAAGAGCAACATAAAAGGGCCTACTAGACTGACCCTGATTCTTATAAGGTTTATGCAGAGGATACATACGCTGAGAACCATTCCCTCTAAATCATGAGCCACTTCTGTTCCCACTAAAACTACCTTGATATTATGACCTCTTATCGCTTTCCCCTTAGGCCTCATGATACATCTCTTCCATAACTTAACCTACCCACAAAAACTAAACTTTATGTAGACATGTGAAAAGGGGGTCTCAATCTCCAAACAAAGTAATAAACCCTCTCATACTCAATAATCAACTTATAAAATTGAGCCTCATATACCAAAATAATCATAGAGCCTTGCTCTAACCTTAAGCATTGATCCCTCAAATTATCCCTAAGAATATGAGGCATATACTTCTCTAAAAAGACCTCTGAGAACTAATCTCATATTATAGGAGGTGATCCAGCCAACATAGAATCAAGTTGACCTCTTCACCAATGTCGAGTTGCAAAGTCCAACTGAAAAAATAGTGTAGTCTACTCCATGGTATGCACCTATTCCCAAATTATGGAGTCCATCCTCGTTAGAAATCAAAAACTCATTAGCATCCTCATCCAGTGCACCAAAAAAACCTAGGCGAAGCTAATCTAAAATATCCACCCAGTATTTTTTCCTCAATAGACATAGTACGCTGGCCAACCATCGACGAAGCAACTATCAACTAAGAAACCACCAATACAGAAGGGATCTCAACCCTGGAAGCCACCCCCCCCAACTCAATATAATTTTGATTTGTAGATTGTGAGAGATTAGACGATGCAACACTAATAAAACCCAAAATCCCTAGCCCACCGCTTGATGAGGCAGAAGAAATCTCTTGCTTGGGAGTAGGAATAGAGTCTAGTAAAGACCCTCTATCCTGGTCCCTAGTTGGGGACACATCTGCAATCAGTCCACACTACTAGGTCATCCACGAACAACGATAGAATCCTTAAAAGAGGGATCAGGGTCCTCATCTTAGGTAGAAATGACACGTGTCCTATCTATCTGCAGAAGAGTGAAACCAAAAAAAAATTTTAGAAATTAACTCATACCCTTAACATAATAAGACTGAAAGATGTGAAAAAATCCTAAGAATGTCCTATAGCCTCCCAAAGATAACAAATGGATGCATTGCTTCAATCTGTGTGACTCTACTAATACTTGCTCTTGTAAAAATAATACTAGTAAAACCTGGATCTAATACCATTTTGTCATGACCCAAATTATTAGTCATGATGGTACCTACTTTATCCATCCAGTATGTAAGCCAAATTGCGGCCCGGAGCAATAAGAAATAGGCTAATTTTGTGAAAAATGTCAAAAAAATAAGAAATAAAAAACTAAAGGCTTATAATAGCTATAAGATAGTAACAATAGTAAAAACAATAGAGAAATCACCGATAACCATCCCAAGACATAGTAGTATTGGTACAAGAGCTACTATAAAAGTAACATAAGTACTAAAATAGTCAAATATAAATCCATATTGAATAGTGAAAGAACAACATAGATACTTGAATGAAAAAGGGGTAACTACGACTCCAAGAGCTCACCTTATGCCTGCAATTAATTCAACATGATCATCACATAAGCGGTGGCCACTAGTACATGGATCTGCATCAAAAAGGTACAAAAGTATATTATGAGTATCAAAACCATAGGTAATCAGTAGGCACCATCAACCAACTAAGCTAAATCATGATATAAGTATGATAATACGAAAGACAAATAAGCTAAGTCAATGTAAAAAGAAAAAAACCTAGAAATAAGCTCTAACACTGTAAAATAACCAAAAGGGATATAATACAAAAGAAAGCAGAATTAATACAACAATACTGGCCTCTATAAGCTAGAAAGTACAAATAATAAATAACCTAATGCGGGCCCCCATAAGTTGAAGGGTTCAGTCAATAAAACTTAAATAACAGAAATTTCATAATTTATCGAATATCAAGCCATAATAATGAATTCACCTGTCAGATCTGAAATGCAAGTAAGCTAGGTCTTAGAGGAGTTTCATAGCAACTAGATTCTATAGCCTGAAACAAAACACAAAAATGGAAAACATTCCAAAATGTCTTGTAGCCTCCCCCTTATAAGTGTGGCATACTACACACCCATGAATGATACTCTACTCGATACAACTTTGTGGACAGCCAATTACCCTGAACCATACTCTAATACGAAGCTTGTCATGAACTAAACTCGGACTTGGCCATGACGAGTATCTTAAGCCAACCAAGGGTCGAAGCCACACCCTTAGGTGTATCTCAAGAGCACAATATAAGTAAACAATAAAATCCAACCAAAATAATAAAAAAGATATACAAGTCAATTAATAATTCTAAGAATTCAATTAAATGGCCTACCCACACTTGTCTACAAAAGCCTCTAAAACTAGAATACCAACTAAGTTGGGACATGCCCCCGACTATGACAAAAAGAATTTTAAAGTACTAAGATAATGAAGAAACTAATGAGCTGACTTGGCCTTTTGAAGGATGGAGGCTCACCTCTTCACAACTGATCAACAAAAGAAATTGACCACCTAATACTACATAGGAGCAATAGAAAAGTCCTGTAGACCTACATCATGAAATGATACAACATTTGAGGGTGGTCAGTAGGGAGAGCACTAGCATGTAACTCAGGGGATATGGAAAAATAATGCTATTAAAAAAATCAAGTCATAAACCATATGCACCATAGTCATATACATATATAGGAGGTTGGGATAGCGACAAGGTCCATGAACATAAGTGTTTAAAGTATTAACCTGAACTATGTAGTTCGCTTTGTCCTAAAGTTACCTATGGGCTATATGGTCCAGCTCTCCCCACTGGAAGGGCTCCAGTGCATGTTAGCTGCATGAACCGAGGAAAAACAAAGGAAGGATAAAGACACCAAATATACAATTATCCTAAAATATAATGTGTGCACCAAGCACACGAAAATATAGACCCCCAACGAAAAACATGGTTTTCAGAGTTGATACCCCCAAGACCTATACCTTCACGGTGAGCTACACAATTCTCTTTAAGCCCAAATTAAAACAATTCCACATAGACTAACCACTAACATAGGAGTCTTTCATTAAAGTATTTACCAACTTGCTATCGTCACACCAATGTGCTTTCAAGCTAATTCATTTAGGGAAAACCAGTCCATACAACTAAACTGACTCCTATGTTTCATTTATAATCTGAGACATGATGAACAAGGCCATCCAAATCCATTGTTATTCATTTATCCCTTAATGCAACGCAATGTTTTTAAAAAATAAGTCAAAGAATGCAAATCTCTCGATTCAAAATCAAGTTTATAATGTGAGTTGAGGTTAATGCTATGACCAAGCCAAAATTTTATCAATCTGAGAAAACCCATGTCCCACATTCCAACCAATAAACAATGCACCAATTTAGTCCCAAAATAATCAATTAAAGCATAAATAATCCATTCAAAATATGGAACAAGTAATTCAAGTAGATCAAATCAAAACCCCTCAACCCAATTTCAAATGCTTAATTTACATCACATAAATATCCAATAAATTTATGCCAGAATGAGAAATTTAAGTTAGAGAAGGAGAAACATGCCTGGAATATAGAATAATTTGAAGAAAATTCGTAGCTTGGAGCTTGGATGATGAATCCTCTGTAAAACCCTTGAAATTTCTTGGGTTTAGAGTTAAAGAGAAAAAGGATGGTGTTTGGTCTTTGATAACTGAAGGAAAAAATACAATTGGGTGTTTAAAAAATTTCCAAGGGGTAAAAAGACCAAATATCCCTCACCCCTAGTGTAAAAAACAAACACTAGATGAATTTAACAAAGAAGCATGGCATGGCACAATTGTGGGGCTTAACCTCTGTGCAATACCCTTATCAAGGAGGTTAAGTGGCATAACATGGCACTAATATGGAGGCTTACTGCCTCAGGGTCCCAAAATAGCTCGAAATTGCTTTTGAAAACTCTAAAACTTTCCTAAAACACCATTTTAACATCTCTTAACATAATTCAAATAAAAAATTAATGCACGGGAGTGTCAAAAACAAATTTGTTAAAATATTATGAAATCTTACACTGTGACAATCAACACATATTCTTTCTTTCTGGAAATAGACACATTCTTTGTGGTGACATTTTAACGGCTATAAATACCCTCTTTAAATACAGATTAGTCTATCTTATGAATGTGACAAAAATTCTACATAAATACATATTAGATACAACACTGATATACATATTGATGTTGTCTGTATCTTTTATTATCATATCAAAGTCTTCTTTTATATATTATATAGCCATTGTAATAAAAGATTCCTTTTAGCTACTTATGATTCCTCCTGAACTTACTTTTGATGTTGTTCCATAGATGATAGATGCATATATAGTGAGCTGCATTTTGATATAAATTTGAAGAAATTTTTAATATGCTCTTAGATACTATGCACATTTTTACTCTTTAATATATGTTATTTTCAACATACAAAAATACTATTCACATGAAACATCATTTTTACTATAAACAATAGCATAAGCTAATGGAAAAATTTTACCTGGTTATGTAAATAAAAAGAGTCAACATGTTAGACTAGTCTGAATAAAAAATAATAACCTTGGAAACTAGTAATTGTAATAAAATACACATTCTAAAATGTTGGATCACTATATCACTTAAAAATGCATTGTCGTATCTAAAAATTGTTCATTAAACTGAGTTGATACATTAGGAAAACTAGCATATGACATGGTTCCCCAATACATTGATTTAAGAAAAGTTTCATCTATAGCTATGGTTGGCATACAATAGTGTCATCCTTTAATTAATGCATTCAGCACGACAAAAGTATATACAAAGTGGTTGTCCTCTATTTTGTGTAGTATTGTCTATGATCCTGAATTTATTGTATTTATCGTATACAAGTAATCCTCTAGTTTAGCATACAATTCATGAAGAAAACCTCTTATTAGTTCAAATGTCTTTTTTTTTTTTGCTCTATATACTTTTTATAGTTCATCCTAATCCCATGAAGGTTTACTATTTCATCCATGATCTTTGCAGGAGTTAATGATGATTTCATATTTAGATACTTGTTCTGCATCATTTTAGCAATGCTTAATTAAGTAGCATGATGTTGTGAAAGTATTCTACCTGTATTTGCATAGATTTGAATATCACTGAATTTTATCACCATGAAAATATTTGAATTTTTTTACTTGAAGATCAAAAATTCAATTGATATCTTTAATTCACACATTTAAGATAGTACCTATACTGATACAATTATATAAAAAAATGATAAAGTTGACATACAACACTGAGACAGTTTTTCTAAAAATTATATACTAATGCATGTTATACCTTTGACACACTTTAAAGAAGATGAGCTAAATAAATATGTTTTCTAGTAGCTACATGCCATATATAATACTTAGGACCCTAGAACTAAACTCGAACACAAATTCTATGAATATTAAAAGCCATACAACAAACTAAGAGTCATTATGGAAGTTATGTTTTTTTATTTAGAGATCGGGAAGAAAGAAAAAGAGAATTAGTTAATATATGAATTGATTAGTTTAACTTCTCACTATTCTTATTTTTTTATCTATGTTGTTAGATATAAATTGAAAAGACCACATCAATTTAGGGACCAAGAACTTAAAAAAAGAGTTTTGCACCTCAAATGCTTACCTAATTTTTGTTGGAAAGAAGAAAAAAATAGTATTGCAGAATGAATCACAAGAAGACAGCTCCCAAAACAAAATCAAAATTCTACTTTTTTGATAAAAGAAAATACTAGAAATCATAAAATCTAATCACCAAAACTTATAAATAAGAGAAGTAAATGAAAGCATATTAATGCATCCTCTACAAGAAACCTGCACATATATAGTTTGTATAGTACATTAATATAGTTTTTATAGTGAAACCTATACATATGTAGGACCTATATCGTATTGATGTACTTTATATAAAGAAACACAAAATTGATACAGTCCATATACCATACTGATGTACTTTATATAGTAATAAAAATTTGATAAAGACCCTATACTATATTGATACAGTTTATATAAAAAAACATATGTGTGTAGTTTCTAAACTATACTAATATAGTTTGCATTCCTCATTGATATAATTTACATAGAAAACCTATGCATATGCAGTTCCTATACCATATTGTGAGTTACTTAAAAATGAAGTTCTAAGTTTTCACTAATTATTTACTTGGTGTGCACTTTGTGACTTATCTTTTCATTGAGAAATATGGAAAAGACATCCAAAAATATCTTCTAATCATGGTAAGTCAATAAGGAATGACTCTTTAATTTGCATAAATTACTAATCAAACCAGTTAAGGTCCTGACATACTTTTTACATTTTTTTCATTTGAAGTTTTATTTAACTATGCAAGTTACCTAAATTACTAACTGTAATGACTCTCTTTGTCGTTACATATGAGACCTATATCTTACATTTCATATCCAAATTCTTCTCCGATTAGAAAGTTATAAATTTCAAGTTAGGCTAGTTTTATTTGATTTTTAATGGAGGAGTGTCCTAGAGAAATAGGGAAATGATTTGGACTAGGGTAGTGATATTTACCTTAATTTCTAGCTGGATAATATAATAAGGAATCCGTATGATTTTATAGAATCGGGTTTGCATAAGTTAAACTACTGAAATTGATCTTAGCATAAAGGGCACTGTATCAAATATTACAAGTTTAAGGTGTGTTGCAAAAAGGGAGATTTTTGGGCAAAGAAAGGCATTCTATCCTATGAATGTCGCAATAACAGTTGCCACACTGCTAGAGAGGTAAGGGCTATAGCATAATAATTCTCTCTATAGAAACAGTCAAATGTGCTCAACAACCACTATAGCAGTGAAACGCGTAAATTTATTAAAATATCTTTTTCAAAATAATTTATTATCCAAAAAATATTTTAGGGAAAGGGGAGGGAAACTTAGGGAAAAACAGACCATAATTTTGTCGTTTGGCTATGCTAAGGTAAGGAATTCATCTTCATTAACTTATATTTAATTACTAAGTTTTAGAATTATTAATTCACAGAGTTCTAGGTGGATTTTAGTGAATTTAGGTTAATTACTGGTGTAAAAGGGAAAATTAAGAAATAATTTAATGAGTTTTAATTATTAATATTTAATTTACCCTTATATTTTGTTAATTTACTAATTTATCATGGAATTAATAATTTTAGGTGACTTGCGGCAGAAAAGCCCTAGAATGGGAAGTGAATGATCATGAATTTGACCTGAGGAGTTGGATGTGTGTTATACATCCCAACATGCTAGGTCATTTATTTAATTATGTATTTATGTGCCTGTTATAGAACACAAGCAAGCAAAAATTCCATGAAAGGGAAAAGCTCTGGTGCAAAGTAATTGTGTAAGTTTGGTTTGAGGTAGGTGATAATATTATAGTTTAGTCCAATTTTTACTATGTGTGCATGTTAACTTCTTGGTAGTATGACTTTTAGTGCATTTTTCTGTGTGGTCATTTTAAATAAATTTGTGGTTGTTATATTATTTTGACATACCTTCCTAAATGTGGAATGTTTAGTATTTAGAATGTTCACACAGGCTTTTGGTAGAATAAGTTTGGTAGACACTTGTGTCTGGGGTTTTAGTACGTGGACGGTAATTGTCCCCTACAAGTCTTGTCTAGAAAGTGATTTTATATCCCTTAGCATGAATAAGAGGGTTAGGTGAGTTTGATGGTTTCATGAGTGAATCATAGAAATTTATTTTTACATTTAATAAATTTTCCAGATTAATTTTTGGCTTGGCTTGACTAAACTTGACTTGATGATAATATGTTTAATAGCTGGTTTGATTCCTAATTGTTCATTGTTGCTAGCTATTCTAAGTGTATGTTTGTTAAGAATGGATTAACTTGTTGTACTAAAACTTATCTATATGTTCATATGTACAACTTTGGCTGGCCAAATGACCCTACTTGTACACTATTGTCATTTATGCACTGATACTACACTTGCATTTACTTTTTTGAGAGCAGTACATATTCCAGCGGCTTCTACGAGACCTTTTTAGTGATTCCAGTGCTTAAATCTAGATTTCAAGGGGAGAAACACATCTTTTCTACCATGTAATCTTTCTTAATTGGCATAATTTTTATTCCTAAACTTATGTTTTACTTTGATTTTCAGGGTTGCATCCCATTTTCTTGACAATTTTTAGATGTTTTGGTACAAACGACTTTTTATTTCTAGAGATAGTTGGGTAAGTACAATATTCCACTTGAGGTTATACTTGTTCTTTATTTTATATTTTAGACTAGATATTTATTGATGGGTTAGTTTTTAACTCTATTTAAGTGTTGATCTTGAGACTGTATTTGGGGTTAGATAGTTCTCCCATCAAGTGAGTAGAGTGGGTGTCACTCATGGAATGTTTGGATCATAAAAAAGTTAGTATCAAAGCCTAGGTTCATCAATCTCATCATACCAAAATGTGTTTAGTAGAGTCTCACTGAATGGTACGAAGACATTAGTACATTACTTCAGGAGGCTGTAAGACGTTAGCAAATCTATCTTTCTTATTGATTTTGTGCTATAAATTGATTCAAATTGGTATCTGGCGATCTAAATTGGTATCTAATCTTATTCATTCCTTTGTTCAGAGATGGAAAACACTAGGTCTAACAGAACCTGGCTGGCAGCTCCCGTTTTGGGTGCTCCAACTATAAAACCAAATAGAAGGGGAAGAAGACAAGTGAGAGGAATAGGTAGGGGAAGGATACGATGAGCCATACCCTCCAGGGGTGGAGATCAAGAGATGATTAGCTAGAATCTTAAGAGGTCAGCATTACCTTCCCCAACTTAGGATTATTTTAAGGAGAGAAAAGTAGTAAGAGAACATGGTGTGGAGCCCAAGGTAGCGGCTTAAGCTAGGGTTGGTAAATAATTTTTATATTTTCTGAGTGGGTTGGCTAGGACTAGAGGCATACCCACGATACTGGCTTATCAAGTTCTAGTTGTTCATCCTACTAGCGTTATGGCACCTAGAATAGATGAAGCTTCACAAACTAATTTTTTTCTCATCTAGTGTTTGGTTCAGTGATAATTGATACAAAACATGAACTGTTGATTGAATTTATAAAGATAAAACCTTTAACATTCTAGTGCACTAGGTCTGAGGATGCCTTTGAGTTTATTATTGGTTTCTATGAGGGGTTACATGATATTGGTATTATGAAGCAACAAGGAGTTTAGTTTGTGACTTTTCTAATGAAGAAGGATGCTAAGCAATAGTAGAGAGCGTATGTTGAATGTTGGTCACCGATTTTACCTTCATTGACTTGGGAGTAGTTCCACACTTTGTTCTTAGAGAAATATATGCCACGATCCCTCCATGACCGTAAGATGGATCAGTTTCTAGCATTGGAGCACGGTGACATCAATTGCGACAGATGAGGACAAGTTTCTTGCCTTATCTCACTAGCTACACAGTTGTTGACTTTTGACGTAGAAAGGATTTCCTTTTATGTTAAAGGTTTGAATTATGACCTTTAGGTATTGCTTATGTTGTATATTACTTCTGCAGGAAAGGGGTCCAATGAAGTTTCTAATTATGTGAAGAAGTTGGAGGCTAAGATGTTAGCCAATAAAACTCAAAATATTGATAATTCCAGTGGGTCTTACTCTAAAGTCCACGGTTAGTAGGCCTATTTAGCCCATCATATTTAGTCAGCCTTGACAGATTCTTCTATTGCTCTAACTAAGAGTTCTTCAGAAGTACAGCTTGTTAGGGGCCAAGGGACTTCTCACTATTTTACCAATCAGCTTCATCTCAAGAGAGGATGTTACCATTGTGGTTTTTTTGGTAACTTTAAGAGAGTGTTTCCTGTAAAGTAGAAAAATGCCCTGATGCAGTAACAGACTTGAGCTATAGTCCTAGTGGGTAGAGGAGGAAGAGGAAAATGCGACAATGTTCATCCAAATAGAGGATGGGAAAATTAAATAGGTGCTTGGGGAGGCTGATAAAATGGTGGCACCGGGGTAGGAGTACAACCGGGGAAAAAATTATCTTAGATTGATAACTACGCTCACTATTGTATATTTTTAGGGATTACTTATTTCGAGGCTTCTGACCCAGTGATCACAGGTACTACTTTTATCTGTGACTGAATGGCTTATATTTTATTTGATTTGGTATTTACTTATTCCTATGTATCTATCAAGTTTGAGATAGGTCTGAATTTAGGTTCTAATGTACATGATTGTCCGGTTTATGTGTCTACTCCAGTGGGTGAATCTATGGTAGTTACCCATGTTTATTATTCTTGTCCTATATTATTTGTGGGTTTTAGACTTGGGTAGACTTGCTTATTATGGATATGTAAGACTTTGATGTAATTCTAGGTATGACCTGATTATCTTTATATTATGTTGTTTTAAATTAAATCCTAAAATAGTGACTCTAGCTATGCCTGGGATGAAGGAACTAGAGTGGGAGTAAGTGTGTAAGAAAAAACCAGTTAAGATTATATCCTATGTCTGGGATAGGTGGCTAATGGGAGAAGAGTGTTCAATACTTTTAGCTCATCTTTGGAAAGTATACGTGGTGTACCCTTCTATGGAGTCAGTTTTGATCGTCTCTAAATTTTAGGATATATTTCCTTCAGATCTATTGGGTATTCCTCTAGATAGGTATATCAATTGTTATATTGACTTTGAGTTGGAAACTCTCCCTATTCCTATTCCACCTTATTGAATGGCTCCAGTGGAGTTCAGGGAGCTCAAAATTCAACTGCATGATCTAATTGACAAAGGTTTTATTTATCTAAGTGCTTCAACTTGGGGTACATTTGTAAGACCCCAAAAAATCCACGTCGTCTAAATCCCTTAAACGATGCCCAAAGGGTTCCTAGACTTAGAAAATCTAGCTAAGTTTTGGGACTTAGTCATTTATAGAGACTCAAAACTTTAAGGATTATATTACCAACCTTCCCGTTCTTCGATAGTTGACATTTTAGCTAATTCATTATTAGGGAAGTCAATAGGTGTACCTGAATAAGTTTTGAAATTTTTACACTACATTTAGACAACGTTTGGTGTCCCAAAATAAAGGACCAACGCAATATTGGCGCGCCGCGTCGCCCATCATGTTGGTTAATTTTTTTACAGGAACTGCCAGTCAAAAGTACTAGGGATTGGTGCAATTATGGCGCGATGCTTCAGTATCGCATTGATGCCATCGATGCGCCATGTCAGCAATCACGTTGATGCCCAGTTTTTCAGCTTTTAAAATCCGTGTCAAAGGGGGTAATTTAGTCTTTTCCCCCACCCTCTAGAGGTCATAACACGGGATTAAGGTCTCCAAATACCAAAATATAGCCTTCTTCTCTAAAGTTCACCAAGAGCACTTTCTAGGTGTTTCAACCCAAAGTTTAAGAGAACTCAAGATTTAATCATCACTTTTTAAAATTTCTTCAAGAATCGGAATCCCCAGACCAAGGGCGTCAAGAATATATGTTCAAAGTCGCAAATAGAGTAACAAAAGCAAGAGTTCATTCAAAGCTCATAATTTAAGGTATGTGGGGTTTGAATAAGAACACTTCTTTTATTTTTGTGCCCAAAGTTTTGATTTTTATTAAAGAATTTCATGTTTTTGCAAGTGGGTTTTGCACAATTTACTTTACTTTTAGGTTATGAACTTATAAATTGCTCAAGTCTTGAAAGTGCATGTTATTTAACTTATTTATGTTTGAATTTGGGGAATTATGCTATGAATTGCACATCCCTACCATGAATTGATATTTTTGAGTGTTCCCAAGGTTGAAGTCAAGATTTAAGCTTCATTATGAAATTATGACTATTTGAGTATGTATATATGTTTTAATTCAAGTATTAATTGTGATGTTTCTTGAAAATAATATATTAGCATGACTTAATCAAGAAAGTACTTTGATTATAAAGAAGGTTGATGTTTGATCCTAAGCTAAGATAAGAATCCACTTTTATCTATGATTTAAAGCAAAGCGAAGTATAGTTAGCTTTCATTACACATTATATATTATTTAAAGTAGATTTTCATAAAAAGTTTTGAGCCTAAGTATAGGAGTAGTATTTAGAACCGAGTTGGGCTTGATTCCAAGGTTTCATGCCCCAGAATATCGAGCCACCGTAGGTCTATGATTTTCCCCTAGTGTGCTAAGACAAGTGATCACTAAAGTTTAGGTTCTATTCCGATGGTAAGGGTAGAATAGCTCTACCCAACATGGATAAGACATTGGACTCCATGTCATCTCACATGGTTTATGTCGGTTAGAAGAAACTCCCAAGTTCCTAAAGAGTCCCAAAGTTCCATAATCATAAGTCCTTTAATTCCTAAAGTTTCAAAAGAAGTTCTTTATTCTCTTTCAGATAAAAGTTTAAGTTTGAAAGTTATTATTTTAAGATTCCTTTTTGGTTTGCAAGATTTGAGAATAAGAGGAGAATACAGATTTTTGAACTAAGTATAATGACTCACGAGATTTATATTACATGCTTCATTATTCATGACTTATGAGATTTATATTCTGGATTTATTCAAGCTATATGAGTTATTCATATTTGTATGCATAGTTTTAAAGAGTAATGATATTGCTTACTTAATTCATACACCCTCATATACTCAGAACATCCTCAAAGTATTGATCGACATATATCTCTGTGTGTTACATTGTCTCATAATGTATGTTCAGGTACCTAGTCTCAACAGTGACAGTAATCTTCGAGTACCTCTATCTACATCTTCGCTGTTGGTGAGTCCTCATAGTTCGAGGGCCTATTTTCCTAATTTCATTCTTTATAACAGTTGGTTTATTCCTTTTCAGTTCAGTACAAGTCAGTTGGGGGCTTGTCCCAATGGCTCTCTCGTTCTTAGTAAGTAGAGGCTTGTCGAACTGTCAGTTGATGTTTCCAGATTTTTTAGTATTTTGCTATCCAGATATTGTTTTTTAGTTACTTTTGTTCAGAATGATATAATATAGCATCATTTCTTGGTTTATTTATCCTAAAGTAAGTGTTAGAAGTAGTAGCAGGCTCAAAGGGTTTGCTTAGGGCTACTTGTAGCCTTAAGTACTGTGTGACGCTTTGGGATGGGATTTTGAGTCATTACAAACTTGGTATTAGAGCCTAAGATTTAAAGAGTCCTAGGGAGTCTGACAAGACACGTTACATAGAGTCTAGATCATCGGTGTGTAGCGCGCCACATATATGATCAAGAGGCTACAAGACATTTTAGAAAAAGTTATCTCTTTCTTTCATAATCCATCGTGCTTATTATTGTCTCTCTCTTTTATTAATTCGGGCTCTTTTATGATACGAAATGCCTCCTCGAAGAGCTAATTCCCATAGGAATAATAACCACCAACCTTAGCATGTTGATCCCTTGAATGAGAACGTGTCTCATGTTGAGTTCCGGGCAGATTTTCAGGCGTTAGCCTAGGCAGTCACCGCGAATATTCAGGCCAATAAGCATGTTGCAGTTCTACATCAGCAAAGAGGTGATTTATCTGCAGCTAAGATTTCGATATTTTATGAGGATGAATCCGCCAGAGTTCTATGGGTCGAAGGCAGGTGAGGAGCCACAGTTGTATCTTGATGAGGTGAAGAAGAGCACCCAAGTTATGCATATTTCTTAGGTAGAGAGTTTAGAATTAGCATCTTATAGGTTGAAAGATATTGCATATGATTGGGTTGTGATATGGAGAAAGAATAGAGGGAAGAATGCAGCTCCTATGACTTGGCAGGTGTTTCAAGATACGTTCTTGGATAAGTTCTTCCCTTTTAAGATGAGGGAAGCGATGATAGAGGAATTCATGAACCTGAGGCAAAGATCTATGACAGTAATAGAGTATTACCTCAAGTTCAACCAATTATCCAAGTATGCTCTTGATTTAATGGCTGACCCTAGAACCAGAATAAGTCTGTGACTGGTGTGTCTAGATTAGTTGTTAAGAAATGTAGGATATATATTCTCAATAGTGACATGAATCTTTCCAGACTAATGATGCATGCTCAGCAAATTGAGATAGATAAGATAAAGGAGGGAGATAGAGTAAGAGGAAATAAGAGGGATAAATCAGAGCAGTATGAGTATGGTCTGACTAGATCCTATAGAGGGAACTGCCTATAGTTTTAGAGTCGTTCATCTATGCCAGCGCCTTCATCAGCTAGTTCTCCCAAACCCCGAAATAGGTAAGAGCATGGGAATAAGTCTTCTATGTCTAGATCCTAGAATAGTGTGAGTAATAGGCCCAGTTATCCCCCATGTACTAAGTGTGGTAGAACCCATCCCGATGAGTGTTTGGCCTAACAAAGGGGTTGTTAGCTATTACCGCCATTTTTTCAAAGGTTTCACTTCTATTACGTTTCCCATGACCCGATTGACCCAAAAGAAATTTAAGTTCTTGTCGTCAGATTTCTGTGAGAAGAGTTTTTAAGAGTTGAAGACTCGACTCATTTTAGCCCCTGTATTAACTTTTCTCGATAGTACGGATGGTGTTATGGTGTATTGTGATTCCTCTAGAGTTATCTTGGGTTGTGTGTTGATGCAGAAAGGTAAGGTTATAGCCTATGCCTCTAGGCAGTTGAAACTACATGAAAGGTATTACCCAACCCATCATATTGAATTAGCTATTGTGGTTTTTGCTTTGAATATCTGGAGACATTATTTTTATGCTATTCATGTTAATGTGTTTACTGATCACAAAAGCATGCAATATATGTTTACGCAAAGGGAGTTGAATCTTAGACTGAGAAAATGGCTATAGTTGCTAAAGATTATGATATGAGTGTGTTATATCATTCGAGCAAGGCTAATGTAGTGGCAGATGCTCTTAGTAGGTTGTCTATGGGAAGTGTGGCTCATGTGGAGAAGGATAAGAAAGAATTGGCTCATGAAGTTCATAGTTTGGATAGATTGGATGTTAGGTTGTTTGATTCAGCTGAAGTTAATGTGTGAGTTCAGAGTAGTTTTGAGTCCTCCTTAGTTTCGGAAGTGAAGGAGAAGTAAGACATAGATCCTATTTTGGTCAAACTGAAGGAGTTAATTAAAGACCAAAGGGTAGAGGTTTTCTCACAAGGGGAAATGGTGTATTGAGGTTTCAGGGTAGATTGTGTTCTCCTTGTGTTGGTGATTTGAGGCAGAGAATTATGGCTGAAGTGCATGGCGTGCGATATTATATTCATCTTGGCGCTACCAAGATGTATCGAAACTTGTGGGAAATCTATTGATAGAGTAGCATGAAGAAGGATATAGCAGAGTTTGTGGTGAAGTGTACAACGTATCAATAAGTTAAGGTAGAGCACTAAAGACCTGGTGGTGAAATGCAAGAGTTTGGTATACCCACTTGGAAGTGGGAAGAGGTGAATATGGATTTCGTGACTAGTTTACCCCTTTCGCGTCATCATCATAATTCTATTTGGGTTGTCTAGACAGGTTGACTAAGTCAGCACAGTTCCTGTCAGTGCATACATCTTATACAGCTAAGGATTATGCTATGTTGTATATCCGAGAGTTAGTCAGATTGCATGGAGTTCCCTTGTCTATTATCTCAGATAGGGGTACTCAGTTTACTTCTCAATTATGGAGAGCTTTTCATAAGGATCTTGGTACCCAAGTGCATCTTAGTTCCACCTTTCATCCGTAAACAGATGGTCAGGCTGAGAGGACCATCTAGTCTCTGGAAGATATGTTGAGGGCATATGCCCTTGATTTTAAAGGAAGCTGGGATGAGCATTTTCCATTGATTGAATTTGTTTATAACAATAGTTATCATTCTAGCATTTAGATGGCCTCGTTTGAGGCTCTTTCTGGGAGAATATGTATATCACCTATAGATTGGTTTGAAGTGGGCAAGGCTACTTTGATTGGTCCTGATGCAGTGTTTTAGGCTATGGAGAAAGTCAAGTTGATGAGAAAGAGGTTGAAGACAGCTCAGAGCCATCAGAAGTCATATACAAATGTGAGAAGAAGGGACCTCGATTTTGAGGTAGGTGATTTGGTGTATTTGAAGATTTCACCCATGAAAAGGGTGAAGAGATTTGGCAAGAAGGGGAAGTGCAGTCCCCGTTATATTGGCCCCTAAAAAATTCTAATCCATGTTGGGAAAGTAGCTTATGAGGTAGAGTTGCCCACAGATTTATCAGTTGTTCATCATGTCTTTCACGTCTCCATGCTTAAGAAGCACATTGGTGATTCCGTTGTTGTAGATCCTTTAGAAAGCTCAGATATTTAGAACAGTCTTTCATATAAAGAGATTCCAGTTGAGATCCTAGACCATCAAATTCGTAGACTAAGGATCAAAGAAGTTCCTTTGGTCAAAATTTTGTGGCAAAACCAGTCAGTTGAGGGTGCTACTTGGGAAGCAGAAACAGATATGCGAGCCAAGTACCCCCATATCTTCTCCACAAGTTCATATCAAGCCAAAGGTACTATTCTTCCTTAATTCAACTCCTCTTTAATAAAATATTTAGCTATATAGCTATTCTCATTATGAGTCCATGCATTTTTTGAAGTACTCAAAGTTTATGATGATGTAGAGTCGGTTTAGTGAATTATTTCAGCTGTACATCTTCAGTTTTCTAAGTATTCTTAGCCTAACTAGTGATATTCGAGGACGAATGTTCCCAAGAGGGAGATATTGTATGACCCCGCAAAATCCTCGTCATCTAAATCCCTTAAACGATGCCCAAAAAGTTCCTAGACTTAGAAAATCTCGCTACGTGTTGGGACTTAGTCATTTTAGAGCCTTGCAACTTTGATGATTTTATTACCAACCTTCCCGGCCTTCGATAGTTGATATTTTATCTAATTCATGATCAGGGAAGACAATAGGTGTTCCCGAACAAGTGTCATAATTTTTCCACCACATTTAGACAATGTTTGGTGTCCCTAAATAATGGCCAACGCGATCTTGGCACTCAGTGTCGCCCATTGCGTTGGCCAATCTTGTTGCGGGAACTGCCAGTCAAAAGTACTGAGGCTTGGTGTGATTATAGCACAATGCATTGGTATTGTGTCGATGGTATCGACGCGCCGCGTCGCTAATTGCGTCGATGCCCAGTTTTTTAGCTTTTAAAATCCGCGTCCAAGGGGGAAAATTTAATCTTTTTCCCCCACTCTCTATTAGTTATAATATAGGATTAAGGTCCCCAAATACCAAAATATATCCTACTTCTCTAAAGTTTACCAAGAACACTTTCTAGGATTTCAACCCAAAGTTCAAGAGAACTAAAGATTTAACCGTCACTTTTCAAAATTTCTTCAAGAACCGGAATCCCCAGTCCAAGGGCATCAAGAATATAATTTCAAAGTCGCTAATAGAGTAACAAAAGCAAGAGTTCGTTCAAAGTCCATAATATAAGGTATGTGGGATTTGAACAAAAACACTTCTTCCATTCTTGTACCCAAAGTTTGATTTTTATTACAGAATTTCATGTTTTTGCAAGTGGGTCTTGCCCAATTTTCTTTACTTTGAGGTTATGAACTTATAAATTACTCAAGTCTTGAAATTACATGCTATTTCGCTTATTTATGTTTGAATTTGGGGAATTATGCTATGAATTGCACATCCCTACCATGAATTGATGTTTTTGAGTGTTCCCAAGGTTGAAGTCAAGATTTAAGCTTCATTATGAAATTATGACTATTTGAGTATGTATATATACTTTAAGTCAAGTATGAATTGTGATGTTTATTGAAAATTATTATTAGCATGACTTAAAAAAGAAAGTACTTTGATTATAAAGAATGTTGATCTTTGATCTTAAGCCAAGATAGGAATCTACTTCTATCTATGATTTAAAGCAAAGTGAAGCATAGTTACCTTCCACTACACATTATAGTATTATTTAAAGTCGATTTTCCTAAAAAGTTCTGAGCCTAAGTATAGGAGTAGTATTTAGCACCGAGTTGGGCTTGATTCCAAGGTTTTATGCCCCAGAATATTGAGCCACCGTAGGTCTATGATTTTCCCCTAGTGTGCTAAGACAAGTGATCACTAAAGTTTAGGTTCTATTCCGATGGTAAGGGTAGAACAACTCTCCCCAACATGGATAATACATTGGACTCCATGTCAGCTCACATGGTTTATGTCGGTTAGAAGAAACTCCCAAGTTCCCAAAGAGTCCCAAAGTTCCATAATCATAAGTCCTTTAATTCCTAAAGTTTCAAAAGAAGTTCTTTATTCTCCTTAAGATAAAAGTATAAGTTTGAAAGTTATTCTTTTAAGATTCCTTTTTGGTTTTCAAGCTTTGAGAATAAGAGGAGTATACTGATTTTTGAACTAAGTATAATGACTCACAAGATTTATATTACATATTTCATTGTTAATGACTTATGAGATTTATATTCTAGACTTATTCAAGCTATGTGAGTCATTCATATTTGTATCCATAGTTTCATAAAGAGTAATGATATTTTTTACTTAATGCATACACTCTCTTATACTCAGTACATCCTCAAAGTACTGATCAACATATATGTCTTTGTGCTATATTGTCTTATAATGTAGGTTCAGGTGCTCAGTCTCCGCAGCGATAGTGATCTCCGAGTACCTCTATCTACATCATCATTATTGGTGAGTCCTCATGGTTCGAGGGCCTATTTTCCTGATTTCATTCTTTGTAGTAGTTGATTTATTCCTTTCTAGTTCAGTACGAGTCAGTTGGGAGTGTGTCCCAATGACTCTCTAGTTATTAGTAAGTAGAGGCTTGCCGGACTGTTAGTTGAAGTTTCTAGATTTTTCAATGTTTTGCTATCCAGATATTGTTTTTTCAGTTACTTCAGTTTAGAATGATTTTATATAGCATTATTTCTTGGTTTATTCATCCTAAATTAAGTGTTAGAAGTAATAGCAGGCTTAAAGGGTTAGTTTAGGGCAACTTGTAGCTCTAAGTACTGTGTGAAGCTTCGGGATGAGATTTTGAGGCATTACAGCTTTGGTCTTGTTTGTCAAGAAGAAGGATGGTATCTTGAGGATATGTATTAATTACAGAAAGTTGAATAAGGTTACCATCGAAAAAAAGTATCCCTTACCTGACATAGATAACTTGTTTGATCAGTTATGGGGTGAATCAATTTTTTAAAATTAATTTCAGATCGAGTTATTATCATTTGAAAATTATACCAGAGGAAATGCTAAGACAACTTTTAAAACTCTGTATGGACACTATGAGTTTATAGTGATGTTTTTTGGGTTGACGAATGCACCTGCAACCCTTATGAGTTCAATGAACAAAATCTTTAAGACATTCTTGGATTCAACTATTATTATATTTATTGATGATATTCTTGTGTACTCCAAGACTAAGGAAGAGCATACATGTCATCCTCACATAGTTTTGGAGATTCTAATGGAGAAGCGGTTATTTGCTGAGTTCTCAAAGTGTAAATTATGGTTGTGTTCAGTTTCCTTCTCGGGAAATGTGGTTTTTGAAAAAAGGGTAATGGTGGATCTCCAGAAGATTAAGGCAGTAATGAACTAAAATTGTCCTAGCTTGATAACTAAGGTTAGAAGTTTTATAGGTTTTTCTAGTCATACCAATGTGAAGAGAGATTCTAAAAGCTCAAGGCACTCTTGACTACAACACCTATTCTATCATTGCCGGTTGAGGTAAGGACTTTATAGTGTTTTAGAATGCCTCACTTTTGGGTTTGAGTGTTGTGTTGATTTAGGATGGAATTTCATTGCTTATTCTTCCAGGCAGTTGAAGCCTTATGAAAGGAACTACCTAACCCATGACCTAGAGTTGGCAAGGGTGGTGTACGAATTAAAGATTTGGAGACACTATCCTTACAGTGCCAAGTGTGAGGTCAAAGAGGATCATCGTAGCCTACAAAAATGCTTAATGAAAAGGATTTAAATCTAAGGTAGCGAATATGGACAGAATTATGATATGAGTATTCAGTATCAAACGGGTAGGGCCAATATGGTGGAAGACGTATTGAGCTGAAAGGCTATGAGTATAAGTATTTTATAATTTTTGAGGGTATCTAAAGGACTATTGGCTATAGTGTTTAAAATTATAGCATTTCTGAGAATGTAGTTTGAGGTCTCGAATAGGGGTGGTATATTGGCTAATGTAGAAGTAAATTCAACATTCATAAAACAGATTAAGGCCAAACAATTTAATGATAAGAAGTTGAATGTACTATGGAATAAAGTGGTGCACTGAGAGGTAATAAACTCCACTCTTAACACGAGAGGGTTATTGTGGTTTATGTATAGATTATGTGTTCCTCGGGTTGGTGATTTGGTTCATGATGTACTTTTAGAGGATGATGACTAACATTATTCTATTCATCTGGGTACAACCAAGATGTATCGAAATTTAAGACATCTTTATTGGTGTCCTCAAATAAAGAAGGACATAGTGGATTATATGTCTAATAGCTAAAATTATTAGCAGGTAAAGTATGAGCACCAAAGCCATGTAGGATTGCTTTAGATGATGCCTATACCTATATTGAAGTAGGATCGTACTACTATAGATTTTGTGGTGAGTCCTCCTAAGACTTTGGAGAAGTATGACCCATTTAGGTGATAGTAGATTGACTGATGAAATTATCTCACTTTTTACTAGTTCGGATAGACTATAGCTCTCAGTAGTTAGCTAAAATTTTTGTCAAGAAGATTGTAAGACTTTATGGGGTGCCACTTACTATCATTTCTGACAGAGAGGTAAATTACACTTATATGTTTTGGTATAGATTGCAAAAGCAGTTGGTCACCAAGCTCTTATTTAGTGTAACTTTTCATCTTAAAAATTGATGGATAATCAAAGAGGACGATTCAGATGCTAGAGGATATGTTGAGGTCCTGCGTGATTGATTTTGGTGATCATTGGGAACAATTTCTTACATTATGTTTGTTTTAATAACTATCACTCCAGCATTGATACGGCACCATTCGAGGCACTTTATAAAAGGAAGTGTATGTCACCTAATTAGTTGTTTGAGGATGGAGGTGTTAAACCTTTTGCCATTAACTCGGTAAAGGAAGCTCAAGAGAAAGTAAGATTCATTCACACCAAGTAGTTGGCTGCTCAAAGTAGGCCAAAGAAGTATGCAAACCATAATATAAGATATATAGACTTTAAGGTTGGGGAACAAGTTTTTCTTAAGGTGTCTCCAATGAATGAATTCATGAGGTTTGGAAAGAGGGGCAAGCTCAGCCCTTGGAATATTAGTTACTTCGAGATTCTTAAAAATGTTGGTCCAATTGTGTATCGATTAGCTCTACCACTATGGTTATCGGGATTTCATCTGGTTTTTCATGTTTGGATGTTAAAAAAGAACCATGGGGATGGATATTACATCATTAAGTGGGATTCAGTGCTTTTAGATAAGAATTTAACTTATGAGGAGATACCAATAGCAATTTTAGATCGAGATGCTCAAAATTTTAGGATAAAGGAAATTCATTTAGTGAAGGTGTAATGGAAGCATCGTCTGATTAAGGAATCTACTTGGGAGACAAAGAAGAACATGCAAGATAAGTACCCTCAAATGTTTGAGGATGAATGTACTCTCATTATTCCTTGTTTAGCCTATATTTTTCTTGTTTAATCATTCAGGTATGAACGATGGGAAAATTAGTATTTATTTAATTACCCTTTCTATCATTACGTATGAGCTTTAAAATATCATCCCCAAATTCTTTTTGATTAAAAGTTACATATTTCAGGCTAGGCTTGTTTCGATCACTTTTGAAGTGAGGAGTGGCCTAGGAAATTCTTGGAATGATTTGGACTAGAGTAGTTGTATTTTTCTAGATTTCTACTTATGTATGTAGATACGTGATTTTGACCCTCCTCGAGTTTAATAAATATATTTTTCGATATTAAATATTTATATTTGGTCCGATATTATTTTAACTCTTATTTTATTTTTAATAAATTTTTAGTTAAAAAATAAATAACTAGATGAAGTTAATTTTAGGATATTATTTTATTTTTATTCTAATTTTTTAAAAATAATACAAAAATTAAAAAATATGTTTCTTTTTAAATAAATAAGTTTGTAGTTTTAGTACTATTTTAATTATATTTAATTTTTCGCTAGTTTTTAACTTTTATTATATTTTCTTAAATATAAAAATTAATTAGTTATTGTTATATTACTTTTATTAGTATTATTATTTTATTTATTTATTATTCTTATTTATTATTATTATTATCTTCTTTTAAAAAAAATAATTTAAAATTTGAAAATCCTATCCTATCCTAACTACTCTCCCCAATCCCCCCTCCCCCCCCCCCCCCCGCAAGAGTTTCTGTACTTAAGGACTCTTAACCCTCAGAATTCTACGTACTTGGACAAACACAGATTGAAAAGAAAAAACAAATCAGACAGAGTAAAAACAGAGAAGAAGAAAAAAAGAGGACAGAAAAGAAAACCAAAAAAAGACTACATTTTGAAAGGAAAAAAAGGAAAAAAGGGTAAGAAAGAAAAGAGAAAAAACAGAGAGTGAAGAGGTCGAATTTGAGGTTTCCGTTGAAGTTTCTGGTGACAGCATATTTTTTTCAATATTCAATCTAGTTTGTTACGCAAGTTCTTTTTCGATCCTGTACTATTTTTTATAAGTTTATTTGTGAATCAAAGCATGAACGAAGTTATTTAAATAATCTCGTATATTATTTGGTATGTAATGTTGATTGTTTATGTGAAATTTTTTCTTATAAGTTAATGTTGAGAACGTGTGGGTATTTAAAGAAGTGTGTTGCGCTTAAATAATATTTCAAGTTAATTGAAATGGCAATGTTGCTAATTAATAATCAGTTTTATTTTATTTTATTTTTTCAAAAAAATAAATTTGTTAAAATAGTAAGAATAACAAAATATTATGTCTTGAAGTATTACTTGATAAAGAAAGGATTTTGATGGATTTTGTTATTATATAATAATAAATCTATTTATAAATCTAATTATCAGCTTAGTTATCCGCACCCCCTACAAATGGTATCAGAGCCTAGTAATTTAAAAGATATGGAAGTGATATACGTGTTAGAGTTAGTTAAAATAGCTATGTTGGAATTAGTTAAATTAGTTAAGTTAAATTTAAATTTAGTTAAGTTAGATTTAGTTATTTATTAAATTAATTATGAGAAGACCATTTAAAAATAGAGAAGCTTTTAGAAAAATTAAAGAATCGTTAGTTAGTAATTATTCAGAATATATAAGTCTAAATAAAACAAAAGAAAATCCACAAAGATTAGCCTATTTAATTACATTAATATCTATTATTGAAGCAAAATTAATAATCCATTTAAAATCTAGAAGAATGAGACATATACCATCTAATTATGATAAAATTAGATTTAGATATCCACCAAAATATTATAATTCGAATGAATAAAGAGCAAAAATACAAAGAATTAAAACAATTTATCTCTGAAAAACGTAAAGAATTAAAAATAAGAAAAGAAAGATTACATTACAATATATTTGCCGGAGTTAGTAAAAATTCAATAAAAATACAAAAAGATGAAATATCAAAATTAGAATCCCAAATAGAATGTTTAGAATATATATATCAACATGAACTATTCACAATAAAATGAATAAAGAAGAATTTATAATAGATAGAAAAAAGGAAATAGAAAAAATTAAACGACAAACTACGGAAGAAATACGAAAAATAGAAGAAACTAAAAATAGTAGAATTGCTGAATTAGAAAAAGAACTACAAATGTTAAAAGATTTATACGAACAAAGACAAAAAGAAAAAGAAGAAAAAGATAAAGAACAAAAATTAATAAACGAGAAAAATCAATTTAAAGAAAAATTAGAAATAAATAATATAGAGGTAGAAGAAACAGATAATTATGATTCAGAAGATAGTGAAACATATATGAAAATATTAACAAATATAAAAGATTTAGAAATTAACACAAAACAAGAAATAATTAATGAAGAAAATTTGGAAAATAATAATACAGAAATAAATACTCTTGACAAAAAAGAAGATGAAAATCTAATACCCAAAACAACAGAAATAAGAAAACCTATATATTACAAAAATAAATTTAAAAGATATAATGAATATGACAAATGGACACCAAAACAAATAGTTAATAAAAATTATAACTTTTTAGATCTAGACTGTGTAATAGATACAGAAAAAACAATACAATTATGGATAGGATATATGACAAAACAATTATTAGATAATAATATAAACATAACAGATGCACCAGAATATATAGAAAAAACATTAATAGGATCAGTAAAATTATGGTTTACAAATTTAACTGAAAATAGTAAGAAAGTATTAAGAGCTAATAAACCTATGGAAGGAGCAGCATCAACAACAACTAAATTAACACCTATAGAATTATTAAAAAAATATGAAACAGCTATAAAAGATGAATTTGGTAGTATGACAACATTAGAAGAAGAACAAGATGAAGAAAAAGATACAAATAGGAATTTAATGATAAAATTAACAATATGTAATATGTGTTATATAGATGAATATACTTGCGCATTTAAAGAATATTATTATAAAGGAGCATATAGTATAGAAGAAAGTAAAGAAATAAGAAAATTATATTTTAATAAATTACCCGAACCATTTAGTTCAAAAATAATAAAAAGTTGGGAAGAAGCAAAAATAGTAGATACATTAGGAGCTAGAATAAAATTTTTACAACAATGGTATAGAAAGTTATGTGAAAATATAAAGAAGAATTAAAAATGGAAAAAACATTAATAAGAAATTTAGCATGTTGCAAAAATAAAATAGCACCTCAATTTGGATGCGAAGAAAGATATTATAAGAAAAGAAAAAGACATAAGAAATATAATAAATATAAAAAATCAAAATATAAATATAAGAAACCAAGAAAAAGATATTATGTAAAAAATTACAAAAATAAAAGACCATATGGAAAGAAAAAATCTATAAAAGAATGTACTTGTTATAATTGTGGAAAGTTAGGACATTTAGCTAGAGATTGTAAATTACCCAAAAATCCAAAAAATAAACAAATATCCGAAATAAAAATAGAAAATACAGAATATATGCAAATAGATTATATAGATTATGAACTAGAAAGTGAAGATAGTATATATGAAATTTCAGAAAACGAAACAGATACTGAAATAGATAGTGAGATAGAGGAATCAAATGATTGAAGAAGATATAAAAATAATAACAAAGGAAGAATACTTAAATGACGAAGGAACAGAACAAAAGATAATAGTTGACAGTAATATATTTGATGAAATAAAAGGAAAAGAGTTAGATTTAAGTGTAGAAAAAATATTTAAAATACCAACAATAAAAAATATTTTTAGTAGGAAAAAAAGATGAATATTATGTAGTATGCCAAAAAGAACATGTAATAGACTGTAGATATGCAAAAGGAAAAGCTAGTATACCACTAGTAACAAAAAGGATAATTAATAAAGAAATAAATGATATAAAAAGTAAAGGAGATCTAATAAAATACGTACACCTTGGAGGTACAGAAATATTAATAAAAGCATGTTTTAGAGAAGGAATAGATACACCAATAGAATTATATTTAACAGATGATAGAATTATAAAACCTATAGAAAAAAGCATAATAACTGCCGTAAAAGGAAATTTAATATACCAAAAATTTAAATTTATAATAAGTGCAAATTATTCAGTAGCAGTAACAGATAGAAATATAGATAAATCATTAGTATTATATTAGAAGATATCAGGAATAGAATTAACCCCAGGAAGTAAAATATTTACAGCAAGATGTAAAAATTTATATGTATTAACAACCAATTCAATAAGTAAATCAATATTACATAACAGGGAAAATAAATGAAAAAGAACATTTAATACTATTAAACACAGGACAAGAAGAAAATTATATAGCAAAATATCTAGTAAAAAATGAAGAAATAAAAACTGATAATGATATATGCCCAGATCTACCGAGAAGTTTAATAAATAGTAAAGATATAGTAGAAAAAGAAATAATCATAGGAGGAATTAGAAAAATAAAAATAGAATTTGAGGTAAAAGAAGAAATGCAAAAAGCAGATATAATATTAGGAATAAAATGGTTAGAACAAGTAAAACCATATAATATAGAACATACACAATTAGCCATAACATATAATAGGGAAAGATTATTCTTAAGAAGAGCCTTAACATAAAATGAAAATATATGTATTAATGAAGATAGTAGTGGAAGGATATTACAGTAGATATTATACGCCTATGATAGATACAGGAGCAGAAGCTAATTTATGTAGATATAATTGATTACCGGAAAGTAAATGGGATAAATTAAAAATACCAATAATAGTTAAAGGATTTAATAATGAAGGAAGTTTAATTACTTATAAAGCTAGGAATGTAAAAGCACAAATATGGGATAAGATATTGACAATAGAAGAAATTTATAATAATGAACTAACATCAAAAGATATACTTTTAGGAATGCCATTTTTAGATAAACTATACCCACATATAATAACTAGAAACGATTGGTGGTTCACAACACCATGTAAACAAAAAGTAAGAGCAAAAAGAGTTAATAATAAAATAAGAAAGAAAACTGATTGGATAAAAGGAAGTGAAAAAATTACACAAAAATTAGAAAATATAAAAAACGCTGAAGATACAATAGAATTAGTAGTATTCTCGATAAATAAAACAGAAATAACTATATTTTCAATAAATAAAATAGAAATAGTTAAGAAAAAATTAGAACAATTATATAGCGAAGATCCGTTAAAAGGATGGGAAAAACATAAAACTACCATAAAAATTGAATTAATAGATAAAAACAGTATAATAACCCAAAAACCATTACCATATAATTTTGACGATTTAAAAGAATTTAAAATGCATATAGATGAATTATTAGAAAAACAATATCTACAAAAAAACTGATAGTAAACATAATAGTCCAGCATTTATAGTAAATAAACATAGTGAACAAAAAAGAGGAAAAAGTAGAATGGTTATTGATTATGGAAATTTAAATGCAAAAACTATAACATACAATTATCCGATACCAAAACAAATCCAAGGATATAATTATTTTAGCAAATTTGATTGTAAATCAGGATTTTACCATCTAAAGTTAGAAGAAGAATCTAAAGAATTAACCGCATTTACGGTACCACAAGGATTTTACGAATGGAATGTATTACCATTTGGATATAAAAATGCACCAGGTAGATATCAACATTTTATGGATAATTATTTTAAACAATTACCTAATTGCATAGTATACATAGATGATATATTATTATATACAAAGACTAAAGAAGAACATATAAAATTATTAGAACAATTTACAGATATAATAGAAATATCAGGAATAAGTCTAAGTGAAAAGAAAACCGAAATTATGAAAAATCAGATAGAATTTTTAGGAATATAAATAGATAAAAGCGGAGTAAAAATGCAACAACATATAGTACAAAAAATAATAAATTCGAAAGAAGAATTAGATACAAAAAAGAAATTACAATCATTTTTAGGATTAGTAAACCAAGTAAGAGAATATATTCCAAAATTAGCAGAAAACCTAAAACCACTACAGAAAAAATTAAAAAAGGATATAGAATATAATTATAATGAAGAAGATAAAAAACAAGTTCAAAAAATAAAATTACTTTGCAAGGAATTACCAAAATTACAATTTTCGGATGAAAATAGAAAATTTACATACATAGTAGAAGCAGATGCCAGTGAATATAGTTACGGAGGAGTACTTAAATATAGATATGAAGCAGAAAAAATAGAACATCATTGTAGATACTACTCAGGTACGTTTAATGAGACAGAAATAAAATGGGAAATAAATAGAAAAGAATTATGTTCATTATATAAATGTTTATTAGCATTTGAGCCATATATTGTATATAACAAATTTATTGTGCGAACAGATAATACACAGGTACGCTGGTGGCTAACAAAGAAAATACAAAATTCAGTTACAACAAAAGAGATTCGGAGACTAGTTTTAAATATATTAAATTTTACATTTATAATAGAAGTAATCAGTACTAACAAAAATGTTATTGCAGATTGCATATCAAGACAAAGCTACACAAACTGAAATGGTAGAAGAAAATATACATGAAAAGATACTCAACGCCCTGACTACTCTTTCATTGAAAGTGGACAGTATGGGTACTGAGATAGTAAAGATGAGTACTGAGATAGAAACACTAAAGCTAAAGACTAGTGAAGATAAACTGAAGTCTATAGCTATGAATCAGCTAACTCAGTAATGCGCAGAGCTATGTCGATCGGAAGACAGTAAAATTCTAGAGCTTGAAGGAGATGTTGGGATACTCCATAAAATCCATAACGTTTATCAATCTACTTCTGCAGGTACAAGCAAAGGAGTTAGAAAAAATATGAACCTAAACAAGCTATTTGACAAGCCATATACACCAAATACACCAAAAGACCCCATATTTATACCCCCACAAATTACCACATATCGAGATAGCCTAAATCAAGACAAAAAGACATATAACTACACAACCCGCACATATATAGAAAATATCTACAACGTACAAACTTTCTTAAACAGCAACCCCAAAGCTACAAATATCCAAGAACCAGATACGAACTATATTACCCAGAAATTGACCGGATACAATAAGCTAATTGCCTTACCAAAAACTAAACCAAGCCTAGTTAAAACTTGCTACGAATATGGATTACTTAGTACCGTATATACCACGGACGGAACCGAGATATCCACTATACCCGAGATATATGAAGCATTTACCATATTTAAAAGAATAACCAAAGGTACTCTATTTTTTATAAAAATTTACACGACACCAGCAGAGATATTATTTGACGAAGTTAAGAAACCTATACAAGTTGTAAAAATAGGAATGACACGAGATATGATTATACCACAAGATATTGGTACACAGCCAGAAATACCTAGAATCGAGATACCAAAATTTTATGCGAACAAAAGAGTTATCGGACTATCTACAATTTTACAAGAGCTAGCAAATACATAATGCAATCAAAATCCTATATGGAGTTATTATTCAAGAAATCATGTATTAATATATTCAAATTCAAAAGAGCTATGGGAAACAGATATGGAAACTATTAGGCAATGGATTATGACGTTGCTTAAACCAGAGACAGAACCTATCGCCAGAGCTATTAGAGAAAAATTTATTTCACAGGAATTATTGACCAGATATTGCAAAACTATTGGACACAAATATCCAGACCACAAGTGTTCAAAATGTAATCAGGAGATAATGACGTCCCAGCAGTGCAGCTAGAATAAAAGAAGATAAAGACGACAGTTGGAAAGATAAAGAAGAGCAATAATGGAGATACAACAGATACGACAAAAACCACGGAGACAAGTTATTTATTAAGAGTTACGTAAAGTCTTTAGAATAATTGTACCTTACTATTAATGTGAAGACTTTTTTGTTTGTTTTAGGATTAGACTTTAGGTACTAGACTACTATAGCCTTTAAGACTTTTTTACCTTTTTTGTTTTTTAGCTTTATGATTGATTCTTATCTTTAGACACATGTAAAATACTTAGAAAAATTTGTAAAGTTGCACTTATAAATAAAGAGGAACGAAGGCATTGCAAAAGCAAACCTTCTTACATTCAAGCAAAAACTCTCTCCATCCAAAATACTTTTGCCTAGTTAATTAAATATATACACTGCAATGGAAAAAGCTATGGAACAACAAACCTCAAAAATATCAAAACTACCGGAACAGGTATATCTATTTACGATTATGAATAGCTAAATTCATAATTCCCGACAATCATGATATGATAAAATAAATTCATATTAGTTACTTTTTAGTAGAATTATTCGAAAAATAATATGTTAAGAAGTTTATTAGCAAAGTGGAAACGGAGAAAAATCCCAAGGAACTATGCCATCCTAAAGGTGAAACCAATGAGGCAAGAAGCCGTGGCGGGGAGTAACCAAAGTTGAGGCGCTGTTTAAGGGAAAAATATCCGAATTACCATGCTAGTAGTGACCGAAGAACATGTTATTTAAGAATAATCTAGTATATAGTAATCTGAGATGACTATATTTTATTATGTATATGGTTGAAGGGAATATTTTGAAAAAAGCAATTTTATGATAATGAATGATAATATATCTGATGTCATGATAGATAAATTTAAGATACTTATTTTGTATGTACTTAGAGATATAGATGTTGCAGATATAAGAAAAATTATATTAGAAAAGACATATGGAAAAAATTATACGGATAGAATAAATTATATACCACACATACCTAACTACTCTTATAAATATTTATTATGTTAAAATTACGTAGGATTTTTAAAGATACGCAAAAAATACAGTTACTGGAAAAACAGATAAAAATAAATATAGACAAATACATAGAAAATAAAAAATATATAAAATCTCTTAATAAAAATATGCAAAAACTACTAAGTCTAAAACAAATAGCTATAAAATATCAATTTTAAAAAATAGCCCATTTAGACTACTTTAGAGTTTTAATCTTATATATACTTAAAGATATTGAAATAATAGATATTAAGAAAATGATATTAGAAGAAGTAATAAATTACGAAATTGAAATGATAAATGCCACAGCACAAATATACGAAGACATTTACCCAGAAGGATATTATTCAGACCAAGATTGTGGATGTAAGAATATATTAGAAAAAACTAGAGAAAACCAAGATAATCTAAATAACGAAGTTAATTATAGAAACCATATTAGAAAAATAATGGAAGATCTAAAAGAAAAGTTAATATGGATAGAAAAAACCTTAGAAATTTAGAAAAAAGTACATGTAACAGTTTATATAATATAAAAAACTCACTACGAGAAGAACAACACAAAATAATAAATGACATAGAAAATCTAGAATTAGATATACACTACAGTACAGAAAGAATAAGTTATTACACAGAAATTTGTAACTCAGCAGTTACTACAGGATAAAATAATAAACCAAATAAATTAATGAATACATCTCACAAAAAGAAGAACTTATTAAAACAAAATCTAAGAAATAACCACGCACAAAAAAGAATAGATTCATCAGTTATAATAATAAATCTATTTATAAATCTAATTATCAGCTTAGTTATCCGCACCCCCTACAAATGGTAAGAATCACGTTAGGGTGTATAGGTGTTAAATGATATATGGATACTCTTTACTAGTTCCAAACATATGGTCATCTTTAATATCAATTTCTAAGGGTTGATTTTGTTTAAACTGAAATGAGCAAATTACCATATTGATAAGTTTAAGTAGGCATTTAGTTTTATATTTTGAAAATTAAGTACTCATCATAGTTATGATAAGAATAGGATCTAAAGTATGAGTTTTATTTAAGAGTGTTATTTAGAGTATTCATGTATACTTGTTCAACTATTAATTGTCGGATAAATTAACTAGTCCTAATGTTTTTTTTTTTTTCTGTAAAATAAGAATACACAGACTTATGAAGTGAATAAGGCTACTAAATTCATCTGATTGAATTTCAAATGTTTTTCATTTAAGAATTGAGTTCGATTTTAGTTAAATCCAAACAAAATATGGTCTACTGTGTAGTTCCTGAAGTGTAGGTTTCCAATTATTTATTAATCATATTTGTTTTACATGAAATAGTGTAAAAATTTAAATCAATTTACTTTGTATTCTCAATTTGTTGTTTTGTTTGAATTTGAATAGAAGGAAAGAAAAAAAATGAGTAAGTTTAGCTATCTCGAATTTTTAAGATACGAACCAATGCCTTAAACGTTAGGTAAATTTTAGGCACATCTAAAATATTTATCTTAATTAAGAATGCGGCGCATACATCTTTCTGAGACATTTAAAAATTCAAGGATGTAATAATGCACCTTGACAAATATTTTTTCAAATTACTTTGTTAAAAAATGAGCGATTTTAGGCCTTAACATAATTTATTAAAATAATTTAAGTCAAGATAAGTCAATAAAAGAAACCGTGCTAGAACCACAGGACTCGAGGGGTCCCTCACACCTTTTTCTCGGTTAACAGAATTTCTTACCAGTTCTTCTATTTTCACAGACCAACAAAGAGTCATTTCCTTTTGATTGAGGATTCGATAAGGTGACTTGGAACACCATAACTCAATTCCAAGTGGAAACTCTGAAAATAATAAAAATAATCCTTATTCTATGTGGTCACTTTAATTGGAAAAAATCCTTCGAACTCGACCCTCGAGCGGAAAAAGGGTGTGACAATCTAAGATGATAAAAAACCCTTAGGAATTATGAAAATGGATCTGGGTAAGGAGAACTCCCAAATTGATCTTAGCATATAAATTTAATATTGATGGTAGTGCACTAGAGAATTCGAGAAGTATTGGAGCAGGAGGCATACTTAGAGACTGTAAAGGAAACCTTATTTATTCTTTTTCTACCCCTCTAGGTGTTGGATCCAACATCAAGCTGAAATTTAGGCTGCAATATTTGGTATTACTTGGGGTATTCAACATGGCTTTGTTTGAAATATTTTAGGGTTGAGATGTGTTGCAAACAAATAGGATTTATTGGTGAAGACGAACATTCTTTCTCATCGATGCCATTATAGTGGTTAGCTCCCCATTGTAACGGCAAAAGCTATAGCAGAATAATTTCCATTATAGCGGAGATTAACAATCGCTATAACAACTGATACCACTATAGTGACACTGCTGGAATGGTCAAGTACTATCAAAGTGGTGAAAACCATAGATTTATTAAAGTATTTCTCCAAAATAATTTATTTTCAAAAAACTCATTTACGGTAAAATAGAGAGATATTTAGGGTGAAACACACTAGAATTTCTTTGTCTGGCTATGTTAAGGTAAGAAATTCATCCTCATTATCTCATATTTAATTACTAAGCCCTATAATTGTTAATTCGTAGAGTTTGGGAGGGTTTTGGGATAAATTTTTGTTAATTGTTATTGCAAGAGGGAAAACTAAGGAATAAGTTAATGGATTGTGATTATTAATATTTAATTTACCATTGTATTTTGTTAATTCACTAATTTAGTCATGGGATTGGTAGTTTTAGGCGAATTCCGATTGAAAATCCCTAGAACGGGAAGGGAATGATTATGAATTTAACCTTAAGAGTTGGGTGTATGTTATAAATTCTAACATATTAGGACATTTCTTTAATTATATATTTATTTGTATGTTCTAGACCACGAGAATATAGAAATTTCATACAAAGGAAAAACTCCAACGTAGAGGATTGTGCAAGCTTGGTTTGAGGTATGCAATGACATTGTCGTTTAATCAAATTTGTACCATATGTTCATGTTAACTACTTGGTAGTATTTCTTGTTAGTTCATTTTGTTTGGTGTGGTCTTGGCAAATGAATTTTTGGTTGTTATATGAGTTTGACCTACTTTACTTATTAAATACGAAAAGTTCGGTATTTAGAAGATTCTCTCAGGCTTTTGGTGGAACAAGGTTGGAAAACACTTGTGTTTGGGGTTTTTGTACATGAATGGTAATTATTCTATGTAGGTCATGGCTAGAGGGTAGTTGTATATCCCTTAGCGTGTACGTACTAGGTTTGGGTAAGTTTGACGATTTTATGAGTGAACTAGAAAAATTTATTTTTATGTTTAATAAATTGTCTTGACTTTTTTTTGGCTTGGCATGACTAAACTTTGCTTGGCGATAATATGTTGACTTAATGGTTTGATTCCTAATTATTCATTATTGCTTGTGATGCTAAGTGTATGTTTGTTAAGCATGGATTAACTTGTTGTTCTATAATTCAGTTATGTGTTTATATTCTCATCTAAGTTACACTATTGCTTCTTATGTGTTGATACTATATTTGTAATTACTTTTGTGAGTGCAGTGGATATTCTAGTGGCTCCTATGAGACCTTACTTGTGATTCCAATGATTAACTCCAGATTTTAGGGTGAGCAGCATATTCGGGATACCATGAAACATTTCCTCATTAGCATAGTTCTTGTTCCTGAACTTATGTTATACTTTGATTTTTGCGGTTGCATCTCTGCTCTTGATAATCTTCAGATGTTTTGGTATGGACGACTTTTGATTCCTAGGGATAGTTGGATTATGTAAAACATTTCATTTAAGGTTTTACTAATGTTTTATTTTAGTTTTTAGACTTGGTATTTATTGATGGATTAGTTTTTTTACTCTTTTAAGTGTTGATCTTGAGATGGTATTTTGAGTTATATGGTTCTGTAACACCCCGAGTTTTGGTCCTTGAAGATTTCAGAAATTTTATCCTCACTACCTTGACTACGACTTACCCTAGGAGTCGTAGGGAGTCTTGGTGAGCCATTGGACTCAAATAATAACCTAAACAGTAAGTGTGTCACGAAGTTCTGCTCCGAGTATGAGTGGATAAGTAAGAGTCGTAAGTATATCTTATGATTCTTTGGGTGCAAATCGTAGGATTTCCAGTGATTACCCCAAATGGATTCTTTGTTGACTACAACTAGACCCTACAAGATGTAGGGTCCCATTACGAATCAAAATCAGTTTAGTCGTAGGTTCAATAGTGTGTGGGTACCCTGGAAACTATCTTGGATACGACTCATGTTAACGAGTCATAATGAGACCTTACGAGTTTTATAGTGACCCGTAGTCACTGACTACTAAATTAGTTTTTTTAAATTGAGGGCACTTTGGATAATTTCCTTCTTACCCAATTAAAACCCTACGTTTATAAAACACTTAAGGAGGGTTATTTCTCATTCATAAGGTACTTAAACACTCCCAAAGCTCTCTCAATTCTCTCAAGTATCCATACATAGGGTTTACACGAAGTAGGTCATCCAAGGGCTCAAAGGTGGAATTCTCTCCTTAAACTTGAATATTTCAGGCATATTACTCTTCCCTAATTGCTAATTTGTTAAAAGCATATATTTAAAAGTATTGTTCATATGGTATTGATGTTGGTTTTGAAACATAGGTTGAGGATATTTAATAGTGGTTATTTATGTGATGTTTCATGTTTGTACCTACATAGGCTACGTTTAAACAGTGGTTTTAAAATCAATCGAATGTATAGGTATGGTGAATAAACTAAGGGATTGTGATTTCTCTAAACCTGTGACTTTTGAAGTAGTGATGACCTCAATCCTATATTATGAAATTGGTTATTTTAATATGAAAATTATGCATATTGAACTACTCTTGAACTATTGCCAAGGTGAAAAACTAATGAAGCATAATGATTTTTAAATTGAACCAAGGGGGTTGTCAATTCCCCCAAGTGATGATAATTGGTTTGGTATAATCGATGTTACCTTGCAATAGTAGCTGATATGATGATACCAACAATGTATGCCTAAATGTGTATCTTGGTTCAAGGAATGGAAATGTATGACAAATATTTTAATTGGGCTTTAATAAGGTTTGTGGAGCTGAGTCGTGAAAGTGGAGGTCCGCGGGACTAATACTAGAATGAGGTTGCCGATGTGAGGATCTATAGAACCGGGTGGTTTGAGGACCCCTTATTATTTTCATATGATTGAGAGATTTGAGTCCCCCATATTATATTACATGATTGGGTTCTTGTGTCACCTTAATGTTTCGGGAGGTTCCAGTCCCCTATAGTTCATATGTATACTATCTGGTTCGTGCAGCTACACGTACTAGGGCCATACTAGCTGGGGAAGATTTTTTCCCATATAGCCCGTGGGTTACTTTATATGTTATGACGGTTGAGCTACACAATCCAGGTTAATGTCTTAAAGTACATGTTAAGCCTTGTTCCCTAGCCCAGCACGTGATATATATCTATATGTAACTGCATATAATTTTGTGTATTGAATTTTGGACTGGTTTGAATTGTTATTCATGACACTATTTTATCCCCTATCCCTAAGTTACAATCTTCTCTGGATGCTATATTCCTACGTAATGCAGGCATCGAAAATACTTCTACTTTTTGTGGAGAGTTGGGTGGATGGCTTATTTCATCAGTTCATTGTGGTGAAGTGGTGAGCTTTTATTATCCAGAAGTCTTAGGTATTTCAACAGTTTCCATTTTTATATTTGACTTGATAGTTTCATTATCATTAAAATTATTACTGTAATTGTCATCTGTTAGAGATAGGACATGTCCCAACCAAGACTAGTTTTTTTATTCTTTTGTAGAAAGCTTTGTTGGATTACTATAGACTTGGATGATGTTTGTTAGTTATTTTGGTAGGTCATTGATTGTCGGTTATAGACATATCCTTTATTCTTTAAGCTAATCTTGTTATATATTTTGAATTGATAGTATGTTGGGGGATATTATGTTGTTTGGCTAGGTGCAGGGGATGGTCTCTTGTCCTCGGTGGACATTAGATACCTGTTAGGGATAGGAACTAGTTTGGGTCATGAAAAAGATGGTATCAGAGCCTAGAATTGGTGTCATTGGGTGTCTACAAAGTCGTGTAAAGTAGAGTCTCTTTTATGGTTGTGTATCTTCCCACACTTATAAGAGAGAGTCTACAAGACATTTAGGAATGTTTCCCTTTTTTGTTGTTCTATTTCGAGCTATAAAGTCTAAGGTCTTAAATCTCCTCTAATTCCCGTATGTTCGCTTTTCAGATCATGCCTTCCAGAAGATCTGATGTTTGTGGAAATTCTTTTGTCCCGTCTGAGGACAATGTGGATTGAGCTCGTCCTACTCTTAAAGTTTATACATAATCCGATGTTGCTGCTTCTGATTTCCATAATAAAGTTCCAATGGTTCCCCTTATCTGTTCTCAGGTACCTCAAGCTGGCATATCTAATGCTGAGTTTTGCCAGTTAATTCATTTTTTACCCAGTTGGTGGCCTTCCAGACTGAGTGTGCCTCTTCTATTGCTCCATTATGTGAGGGCACTTTAGTTGGCCAATTTATTAGGTTGAGTCCACCTATTTTCACTGGTTCTAAAGTTGAGAAAGATCCTCAGAATTTTATTAATGACATAGAAAATTTCTTCTATGTGATGCATGCTAATAATGTAGAGGGTATAGAGTTTGTAGATTATTAGTTGAAGGATGTATCATACCAATGGCATGAAGAAAGGGAGCACCTTAGGGGCGAGGATGCTAAGTTCGATTATTTGGACAATTTCTCTAGTGCTTATCTTGATCACTTTTTTCCTCAAGTGTTGAGGAAGGCGAAGGCTGAGGAATTTATGAATTTTATTTAAGGCATGATGACAGTGAAGGAGCATGCCTTGAAGTTTCACTAGCTGTGTCGTTATGCTGCAGAGTTGGTGTCCTCTATGAGGGCTTGAATAAGGAAATTTTCTTTTGAATTATCCCATGATTTGGTGTTAGAATGGAAAGATGCTCTATTAAACATGTACACGGACATCTCCATGTTGGTGGTGTACACCCAACTAGTGGAAGAGGAGAAGAAGAGTTAATCAAATATAAGTGAAAAGTAGAATAAGAAGTTTTGATATTCGGATCAGGATAAATGTCAGTAATAAAGTGGTAGAGATAGTTGAAAAAGGTCTAAGAAGAAGTGAGGCAACTCTGGTTCCTACTCTGCAGCTATTGCTCCCTATCCAAATTCATTTAGTGATCATCGTTCTTAGTATGACAGTTGGTTTAGAGCACCAAGAGCCTAGCCTCAGGCTAGTAAAGCTTAGTTAGCTCCATCATATCCTCCTTATAGATTTTGTGGTTAGGTGTACCGTCGTGTTTGAAAAGAAGGAAGGAACATGTGCTTTAAATATAGTCAAATTGGTCATATGCAAAGGAATTGTCCTTCTAAGGTTACTTATGGAGCAAACAAGATTCCTATTGCTACGCTCTTTCCACCCGCCAAATTCTGAGGAATCCATCGATGTTATTACTGGTATACTCAAACTCTTCTCATGCGATGTATATTGTCTACTTGATCACTAGTCTACCCTCGCTTATGAGACCCCTTATATGGCTATTTATTTTTGTTTTTACCATAAGTGTATTTTGGACCCCTTCTCTATTTCCACCTCCGTGGGTGACTTCATTATGGAGAGAAGGCTCTATAGGGATTGTGTGATGTCGGTCCATGCTAGGAAGACCTTGGTTAATCTGATAGAGTTAGACATGGTAGACTTTGATATGATTTTGGGGGTAGATTGCTTGCATTTGTACTATAGGTCTGTCGATTGTCGAACCCAAAGGCCCAGTTTCTATTTCCTTAATAAGACGGTGATTGCGTTGGAAGGTAGTTCCCTAGTACTTAAGGGAATGTTTATTTCTTACCTTAGAGCCAGAAAATTTATTTATAAAGGGTGACTCTATCACTTAGTGCATGTTAAGGATTCTAATTCCGAAGGTACTTCTTTGCAATCTGTCCCTGTGGTTTGTGAGTTCCTTGAGGTGTTCCCTGTTGATTTTTTTGGTGTTCCTCCTGATAGGAAAATTGGCTTTGGGATTGATCTTCTTCCAGACTCTCCTCTTATTTCTATCCCTCCTTACCAAATGGCTCTGGCTAAGTTAAAAAAACTTAAGGAGCAGTTGAAAAATCTTCTATATAAGGGTTTTATCCATCCTAGTATGTCTCTGTGGGGTGCTCCTATTCTTTTAGTATGTAAGAAAGATGGGTCCCTTCGAATGTGTAATGATTACCGCTAATTAAATAAGGTGACCGTAAAGAATTATTATCCTCTTCTGAGGATTGATGATCTATTCAATCATTTTCAAGGTGCTAAGTTTTTTTCTAAAATTGATATTTGATCGGGTTATCATCAGTTGAAAGCTAGGGAGGTGGATACCCCTAAGACTATCTTCTAAACCCAATATAGTCATTTTGAGTATTTGGAAATGTCCTTTGGTTTTACTAATGCCCTGGCAGTATTCATGGATCTTATGAATTAGGTTTTCTATTAGTTTTTGGATTTCTTCATGATCGTGTTTATTAACGATATTTTGGTGCATTCAAAGAGCAAGGAGTATCATGTCGATCACCTCCACTTTGTATTGTAGACCCTTAAAGAGCATTAGTTGTATGCTAATTCTCTAAGTGTGAGTTTTGTTTGATTGTTGTGATTTATTGTGTTCATGTTATTTCGAGTGAAGGGATTATGGTGGATCCCCAGAAAGTTGTGGTGGTTAAGAAGTGGCCTAGACCCATGAATCCAATTGAGATTCGAAGCTTCTTGGGTTGAGCCGATTATTATAAAAGGTTTATGGAAAGTTTCTCTTTTATTGCTGCCCCATTGACTAAGTTGACTTAAAAGAAGGTAAAGTTCTTATTGTCTAAAACTTATGAGGGTAGTTTCGAGAAGCTAAAGAATAAGTTGACTTCATCTCAGGTATTGACTCTACCTGAGTGTACTGATAATTTTGTAGTCTATTGTGATGCATCTCGGGTAGGACTGGGTCGTGTATTGATGTAGCATGATAGAGTTATGGACTATGCCTCTAGAAAATTAAAAGTTCATTACAAGCATTGTCCGACTCATGATTTGAAATTATTAGCCGTGGTATTTGCATTGAAGATCTTGAAACATTATTTGTATGGGGTCTTTGTTGATATTTATTCTGATCATATGAGCCTGCAATATGTGTCACTCAGAAGGAGCAAAATCTCAGGCAATGGAGGTGGCTTGAGTTGCTCAAGGACTATGATATGAGTCTTCACTATCATCCAGGTAAAGCTAATGTGGTTGTTGATGCTCTTAGCAGGTTATCTATGAGGAGCTTATCTCATGTAGGTGAGGAGAAACGCAGTTTGGTGAAGGATATTCACCGTTTAGATAACCTAGGAGTTTGTTTTTTGGACTCCAAAATTATGGTGTAATTGTTCAAGAGGTGGTGAAATCTCTCTTGGTGCTGAGGTGAAGGAGAAGAAGATGTTAGATCCTATCTTGATGCAAATCAAGAATGATGTGGGTAGGTAGAAGGTGATGGTTTCAAGATTGGTGGGGATGGTATCTTGTGGTACCATGAAAGATTATGTGTTCCCAATGTGGATGGGTTGCGAGGAAGAATTTTTGTTGAAGCTCATGAGTTGCGTTATACTATTCATCCTGGTTAGATGAAAATGTATCATGATCTTAAGGAAATTTATTGGTGGAATAATAAGAAGTAGGATATGGCTAATTTTATGGCTAAGTGCATAGTGTGTGAATAAGTGATGGCGGAGCACATGAGGTCCGATGGGTTATCTCAAGAGACTGAGCTGCCGGTACGAAAATAGGAAATAATTAATATAAATTTTATTACCAATATTCTACGGTCTCATCAACAATTTGATTTAGTTTGGGTCATCGTGGATAGGATGACTAAGTCTGCTCACTTCTTGCCAGTGAGGACTAATTTCCCTTTTTAGGATTATGCTAGGTTTATCATTTAGGAGATCACGAAGTTGCATGGTTCTCCAGTTTTCATCATATCTAATCTAGGTACCTACTTCTCATATCACTTTTGGTGATCCTTTCATTGAGGTTTGGGGACTAAGGTGAGCTTTAGTACCACTTTCTACCCACAGATGAATGGGAAAGTGGAAAGGACCATTTAGGCCTTGGAAGATATACTTTGGGCTTGTTTATTTGATTTTGGTAGAAATTGGGTTGACCACTTGCCTCTCATAGAATTTGCTTACAACAATAGTTATCACTCTAGCATTGGTATGGCTCCATTTAAGGCCTTGTATGGTAGGAGGTGTAGGTATCCTATTGGGTGGTTTGAAGTTGGTGAAAATAAGATATTTGTCCCTGATTTGGTTCGTCAAGACATAGAAAAGGTAAATGTGATTTAGGATAGACTTAAGGCCACCCAAAGTCATCAAACGTCCTACGCGGATATGAGGCAAAGGGAGTTGGAGTTCAGTGTTGGTGATTGTTTGTTCTTTAAGGTGACTTCCATAAAGAAAGTGATGCATTTTGGTAAGAAGGGCAAGCTTAGTCCCTATTATGTTGTCCGTACGTAGTTTTGAAGAAGGTTGGTAATGTTGCATACGAATTGGAGTTGTCTTTTATTTTGAGCTTCATTCATCTGGTGTTTAATGTTTCGATGATAAAAAAGTGTGTGGGTGATCCTTCGACGGTTGTTCCCTTGGGAAAGGTGGGCATTTTAGATTCCCTGTTCTATGAGGAAGACTCTATTGAGATTTTGGATCGACAAGTCCATCAGTTACAAACAAATGACGTGACATCAGTAAAGGTTCTTTGGAGAAACCTAAAGGTTGTTGAAGCTACTTAGGGAGTCGAGGAGGACATGAATTCCAAGTATCCATTCCTGTTCCCTGCTTTGGAAAATTGTTCTTGAGGTATGTATAATCCTTAACATCTTTATTTTGTTACTTTGTTAAATGAGATTGTGATTTCCTTGGTATCTTTGTGTTCTGACTTTGTTAAAGGTAAGTGTGGTTGTGTTTGGAGTAAAATCATGCTAATAAATTCCTTGTCCTATCATTCGAGAATGACAGATCCTAAGAGGGGAAGTATGCATCACCTCGGATTTTTGGTCCTTGAAGATTTCTGAATTTTTATTCTACTGTCGTGACTACTACTTACCCTACGAATCGTAGGGAGTCTTGACGAGTCGTTAGACTCAAATCGTAACCTAAATAGTAAGTGTGTGACTAAGTTTTGCTATAAGTATGAGTGGCTTACTAAGAGTCGTAAGGACTTATTATGAGTCGTTAGGTGAAAATCGTAGGATGTCTAGTGTTTTCCCCAAATGGATTCTGTGTTGACTATGACTAAACCCTATGAGTCGTAGGGTTCCATTACGAGTCGTAACAGTTGAGTCATAGGGTCAACAGTGTGTGGGTTGCCTGGAAACTGTGTTGGCTACAACCCGTGGTAACGAGTTGTACTGAGACCTTACGAGTCCAATACATGGGTAAGCTTGGGATCATCTGTGGTTCTAAGCAACGTTTTACGACTAGGGGAAGCCTCGGGTCGTGACAATATCGGTCAGTTCGGTTCGATTTTGTTGTATTATTGATTTTTGATTTGTGAACATGCTAAATTGATAATTAAACCAATAATATATTCATTATCGATTTTTGATTAATCGATATTTGGTCTTTATCTGTTCGATTTTTGGTTAAACAGATAAGAAAATACTCCCTATTTTTTCTTTACTTTCGCTTATTTTTATTTGTTTTACACTATCTTCTTGTAGAAAGTCTACACAAATTTTAAAAACTACGACAATAACTATAAAATACAAAAACCAATAAGGTATTAAAAATTAAAGCCACCATTATACAAGTACGAATAAAACTATAATTATAGTATAATCTTATCAGTTTATCGGGTAACCATTAACAAAAACCTTAAAAACAAAAACCAAATTGATAGCCCAATAATTTTTTTTAAAAAAAATATTAAATAATCGTTAATCCAATAACCCGATAACGATAAACCAATAATATTTTTATCAGTTCTATTTATCGGTTGAATCAATTTTTGCACACCCCTACTTGCTTGGGGAAATTTTCGCGACAAAGGCAATTTTTTAGACAACGAAAAGAGGAATATTACCTTACTTCTATTTTGAAAACCTGGGATTAGCAAATAATAATATAAAAATAAAAATACTTTAATTTTACCTTGGGGGCACATCTATATGTACAATCTATATCTATATTATATTAAAAGTGTGAAGGGCCTTAGAAAAGTTAATCGAATTTTTTGCCCTTCATTAAAAGACCCCGCTTTAGACACAATCGTCTTTTCACCATTTTTCTCTAATTATTATATCATTATTTTTATAATATTGATAAAAATTTAAGGAGTCCTAAAGATATATGATAAGAAGTATTAGGAGAATTAAATAATTAAGGAGTCCTAAAATATATGGTAAGAAAAAATATAATTTAAAATTTAAGAAATCCTAAAATAAATGGTAAGAGTTCCGAAAATATATGATAAGATAAAAATATAATTTAAAAATTAATAAATCCTAAGTAATATGGTAAGAGTTCTAAATTTTCTCTCTTATGCACGTATGAATTTTTTTTTTAATCACCTTATTTATATTGTATACCATAATTACAGTATGTCTCAATGATTTTTTTAAAAAAGAAAGGTTTTCTATAGAAAGAAAAAATTGGTGACTATTTCTCGACTAAACTAAATGGGAAGAAAAAAATGATTTTTCGCACACACAAAAGAAAAAAAAGTTGGCTCCTTAATTTGATATTGTAGTTTTACGGGAAAACAAGTATAAAAAATATGGATAGATAAAAAATTCTATTAAAATATTAATTAATAGTTTTTTAATTTATAAATCCTCTATTTCTATAAAAAGTATTATAATTTCATATTGGGATAATACCCACGAAAATACCTGAACGTTAACCGAATTTTCAGTGGAGCATAATGAACTTTGCGGGAGGGGGGGGGGTGATCCTATTACCCCCAGCCATATTACTCCTACAAACAACATTGGTAATACTACAATACAAATTTTCAACATTTTTCACCAAATTTTTAATTCTTCATTCTTGAAATGTTACTTTTGTTTAGTTCATTAAGAAAATCTTTTCCCAAATTTGAAATTCAAATAAAAAATTCTCTTCAATAATTTTATTCAAATCGCAAACAGAGGGTCCCAATTTCAGCACACACACCAAATGACCTGATGATACTACATTAGATTATATTGAGATGAGAATGGACAAAAGAAATAAAATCGAAAGATACATAAAGGCGTTTTCTTGATAAAAATAGGAATAACAAACATGCTCTTGGCTAATCAGTATGCATGTGTAAAACATTATTGTACAAATAATAACAAACTTTAATGTAAAGACAATGATAAAGTGTCCTAAAGAATATATTGATGATGTTCGGCGTTGTTTGGTAATGTAGCTCATGGTAAACCTGAAGTGCCTCGCCAATATTAACAACCAATCCAATTTGATGGAATTGGAGAATACCCATTTGGTGTGTGTTTTGAAATTGGGTAAAATTGATGTAATTGAATTGAGTGTGTTGAAGATAACTTATTTGGTGTGTGTGTATGTGTGATGAAATTATTTTCAATTCAACAATGGAGCATCAATTTAACTCTATTGAAGAGAAGAATGAAAAAAGAAAGAAAGAAGAATGAAAGAGAAGAGAAAGAATAAAAAATACATAACACATAAAAAATATTTAAAAGTCAGTAAATTGAGGGGTTATTTGACCAAAAAAAAAAGTTTTTAACATTCTTAATCACTCTCACATGCTCAAGATGCCTGATTACACGCCCTTGTCAAAATGGAATGATATATGCCATTAAAATACAAAAAAAAAAGTTTAGGGGGGTAATAGAACCCCCGCAAAGTTCAGTATGCTCAACTGAAAATCTGATCAAACATCAGGTATTTTTGTGAGTATTCTCCCATTTCAGATTCTTCTTCATGATGTTACTCAGTTTTGCTAAATCATATTGTTTTGTGGTAGTTAAAGGGTCATTGATGAATGTCGATCGACTTTGAGATTTTTTTATGTAAAAGTTAGGTTTTAATTGTATTTTTTTTATATCTCTATATTGTATTATTTGTTATAGTTTATAGACGGTCGATGAATAACGATCAACTTTGAGGAATTTTTTGTGTAAATGTTAGATTTAATTATATTATTTTGATATCTCTATTATCATAGCTTTGTTGTAGTTTACAAGTTGTAGATAAACGGCAGTCGACTTTGAGGAATTTATTTAGGTAAAGGCTAGGTTTTATTGTGTTGTTGTGATATTTTTATTATCGTATTATTTTATGATAGTTTACAAGTTGTTGATGAATGTCGATCGGCTTTGAGAAATTTTTTGTGTAAAAGTTAGTTTACAAGTGGTAGATGAATGTCGATCGGCTTTGAGATATTTTTTTAGATAAATAAACATTAGCTTTAATTGTATTATTTTAATATCTCTATTAACGTATTAGTTGGTGGTGGTTTACCGGTTGTTGACGAATGTCCATCGACTTTGTAGATTTTTTTATGTAAAAGTTATAAGGTTTAATTTTATTATTTTAATATGTATATTATATTTTATAGCATCCCATAGATAGATTTTTGGAGAAATTCTACTACACAACTTGGATAATTCTTGTTTTTGAGTAGAAAAAAAAACTTGTGTTCCTTAAAAGTTAATAGGGAGTACAACGAAACATCATGGACCTATGTAACTCACAATGGAATCAAAAGAAGACCATCACTTTCTTTCTAATTCTATAACTATGAGATGTAAATTTTCATGTAAATGATCCCCGAATTTCACTTTAATAAATTTAAAAAATAATTAATTAATCAACTAAAATATGTATATGTGTCTTTGATACGCCAAAATTACACCTCTCTTATGAGAGAGTAAGAGATCTCTGTCAAATATAGAACCCAACTAGGTTGGGTGTCGAATCTCACAAGGAATACGTTATTCACTAAGTATTGTGATTATTATTATACTGTTGATCAAAGGTTCCTGAATAAAAGGGGAGTTGATTTATAGATTATGTAGTAAATAATTACAACAGAGTTGTTCCTACTAATGATTCTTTTTGCAAGTAGTAATTCAATGATAGTAAACACACTAGAGTTGTAGTCACCAAGATGCTTCAGCAACTAGGGTTGTGAATTACTTTAGAGTTCCAATTAATAACCTCAATTGTAAGAGTAGTTGAATCCTATTGTTTACCCATTAGTTTCTCAACCTAAATGGAAAGTATAACTTTTAATTTTCTCCATCTTAAAGAATGCATTTCTTATTAAACTATTTTCTCATGTAGGTCAATCATGTTAAGTCATTTGCCATTAATTCAAAGGTTAAAGCCTCCAAATTCTATGTAAACCCTTTCTTTTCCCAATAACACTTTCCTTTTCAGACAAGTGATGTTTTTGGGCTTACCTTTCAAGTTTACAACCAAGAAAACTCATTAAAATGAAGAAGGGTTTATGCAATGTCAATTACCCATGGAATTCAATTAGAATCACAACCCAAATCAGTCTTTCAAATTAAAGCTCCCATAATCCTTGCTATGGGAGCTTAGCCACACATCTCCATAGAAGAAAGAGACAAAGTATTTGTATTATTCATAAATAAATTTAAAATTAACTTAAAAAAATTACAAGGAGTAGTTCTTGAATCTTCAATAGAAAATGGAATGATTAGATTCACAAGTTTAGCTTGATTCCGAGAATACTACATTAGGGGGTTTGAAAAGATGGAAAAACTAAGGTAACAATATCCAACATGATAGAAATAAAACCCTAACTGTGTATTTATATGCTCCTAGGTAAAAATGATTTAAAATTTGAATTTAGAAAACCCATGTCCAAGTTGACGGTCACCACGACGTTTCGTCAGTGGACTGACGGCCCGTCGGGTGGACCGTCGCTGAAGGTTCCATAAATTCAAGTTTTGTTAAGTGTCGACGGCTAACCTGGCGGTCCATCGCTATCCTGGCGGTCCGTCGCTTGGGTCTCCAAATTTCCAGATTCTGTTTAGACCTGACTTCTAAGTTGGTGGCCCGTCGGATAATTTACGGTCTACCAATTGGACCGTCGCAGGGGTCTCTCATTTTATTCTTTCTGGTTTACTTTGATGGACACACCAGCGGTCCGTCGCATGGGTGACGGTCTACCAGTTGGACTGTCAATGACCTTTTTCTGTTACTTTTCCAGATTTTCTTCTTCATCTAACTTCTTAACCTGAAAACACTCAAATCCAGTGTTAAATACAACTTTAGTTGCTTGAAAACACACAATTTTCTCAAGAAAAATGCAAACTGTTTCGTCTAAAGACAGACCATCAACACCCTCAACTTAAGATAATTGTTTGTCCTGAAGCAACTCACACCAAATTGCACACATGAACAATTCAATGACATGGAATCAACTATTGAACTAGACTCAGTACAACTATTCACTTGCCATTCACACATATATGCTCAACACATCAAGATCTATAACCGGCATTGATTTAATATCAACACACATATAATCATGGACATCATATCCTACAGAGACTAGCAAGACTAAGTAAAACTCAAGTTTCTATCACCGTAATAAAGTCCACCACTCATTATGTTTTGTGGTCACAATCTAAACTCTCACACTCAACAAAGAAGTTACAAGCACAGTCTACATACCCATAGGCTTGCCCTTACCATCTAAAGCTCCTTATAGTTGATTCGTCAGGATCAAGGAGGTCTTTTTCAAGCTTGTAATGAGGCTTCGGGCTAGGTGAGGATAAAATTTGGTAAAAGTGACTCAACATTCAAACATAAACCTCTTTTCCCGTGCATTCTTACTCACCCAAGCTACTATTTTATCAGCTCATTTACAACTTCTATCATTCAGCCTCACTTTGACATAAACCCCCCTTTTTTTACAAGCATCAACCACCCTCAACTTATGTTAATGAAATCATTTAAGGTGTACAATATCTTGAATAGATCAGGGGAAAATGCTTTTTAAAACTAATTTCTACACCAACTTTTTGTTAGATGCTCAATATCTTGATAATAGCCACCCTCAACTTAGGTGTTTTGCCTGAGTTAAGATGCACAATCTCCAATATTAGACCAGGGCCAGAGTTAGATACTAACACCCTAAAGAGAGTTAATTTGAGATATTGGTGATGAAGAAAACTAATACAAGCTCAAAAAGGGTTCAAATGTGGAAAAATCTTTTTGGTGGGGTTAATTATTTTGGCTAAGTGGACTAACTGTACAAGGAAAACTGCTATCTTTCCCTATTGAATCAACTACAAAAAAACCTTAATGAACCGGGAAAGTTTTAGGTACTATACCATGCAAGAAATAAAGACAAATCCTCTCACACACAGAGGTAACTGAGTTAAACTTAAGGATTTCCATCACATGATTTATGCACATCTCACATGTTAATGCCAGTTACAGAATCACTGAAGGTTTCTTACATATGTCAAATGACTAAAGTAAATAATCACACATACATGCTCATAGCCTTATGACAACATCACTCATCCTTCATATATACAACAAGATGTAGAATTAAAAGACACTTTTATTTAAGAAACAAACATTAACAAACATAGTCCTAGACATAATCCTAGAAAAGAAATATGCAAACTTAAACATAATCCTAGACATGCCAATTCTCCTAGATAGCACATGAGAGGAAAATAATATCAGCAATACAACCCCCCATGGTTCAAGTACACCCCTCTGCAGAATAATATATACTTTGTCCTCAAATGCATAAAATTTAAGTATAGATGAGGGGAAATACTTATAATGCCTCTTATTCATCTGAGGCATCTGTGAAATATAGTAAGGCTCCATTTTCCTCACCTGGTACAACGTTGACCACCATGGTAGTGGGGGTACTCATAAACTCTCCCTCCAAAATTGAAGGTACCATATCCTAAATAGGGTTTGAAGTCGGCCCCCTCACTGGGGCAGAACTGGTAGACACTCCAACCGCTTCATCTTCTACTTTCTTTCTTCTTCTCTCTTCATCTCTCCTTGATATTTTCGAGGCCTTCTTCATATCATAATACCCTCGCTCCTATGGCAACATAGCCTCTCTCTTTCTCCTCTTTTCAGATTTTTTTTGGCACGTTCATCTACCCACTGTTTCCCTTTATCTTTCAATGGTCTTCCCATCAGATCAACAATGCCTTCGTCATCACCACTCATTACCAAATATGGATCAATAATGGTATGCTATGGTTAGTTTTTCGATATCAGCTTGTGCCTTCTTAAACTATGCCATGAATTTTGCCAAGTCTAAAATGGACAGTGAATCCACCCTTTTGTTGATTCGATCCTCCATTTGATTAATCCCCATCTGAATGTCTTGGAATGGATGGATTGCCTCAACTACAATTCTATCAATGAAAGGCTTGAATTATGTAGCACAATTGTCAAGCTGCTTCTTGAATTTCTTTTGCTATTTCACAGACTTGGTGAAGTTTTCCTACGTTAACCTATATTCTGCAAATTCTACCCTATCCATTGGTGGTGCAAATTCTAACCCTACAGACGCACTTGATGGCACATAATCAGGTGTTACGTAAAGGGAGTTGGTTTATAGATTATGTTCTAATAATTGCAATAGAGTTGTTCCTACTAATGATTCTTTTTGCAAGTAGTAATTCAATGATAGTAAATACACTAGAGTTGTGGTCACCAAGATGCTTCAACATCTAGGGTTGTGAATTACTTTAGAGTTCCAATGAATAACTTCAATTTTAAGAGTAGTTGAATCCTATTGTTTACCCATTAGTTTCTCAACCTAAATGGATAGTATAACCTTTAATTTTCTCAAACTTAAAGAATTCATTGCCTATTCAACTATTTTCTCATGTAGGTTAATCCTGTTAAGGCATTTGCCATTAATTCAAAGGTTAAAGCCTCCAAATTCCATGTAAACCCTTTCTTTTCCCAACAACACTTTCCTATTCGGACAAGTGATGTTTTTGGGCTCACCTTTCAAGTTTGCAACCAAGAAAAGTCATTAAAATGAAGAAGGGTTTATACAATGTCAATTACCCATGGAACTAAATTAGAATCACAACCCAAATCAGTCTTTCACATCAAGGCTCCAATAACCCTAGTTATGGAAGCTTAGACACACATCTCTATAGAAGAAAGAGACAAAGTCTTTGTATTGTTCATAAAAGACAAAGTCTTTGTATTGTTCATAAATAAATTCAGAATTCACTTACAAAAATTACAAGTAGTAGTTCTTGAATCTTCAATAGAAAATGGAATGATTAGATCCACAAGTTTAGATTGATTCCCAGAATACTACATTATGGGGTTTCAAAAGATGGAAAAACTAAGGTAACAATACCCAAGATGATAGAAACAAAACCCTGACTGAGTATTTATATGCTCCCAGGTAAAAAGAATTTAAAATTCAAATTTAGAAAACCCGAGTCTAATTCGACGGTCCATCGGTGGACAGACGGTCCATTGGGTGGACCTTCACTTGAGGTTCCATAATGTCAGGTTTTGTTAAGTATCGACGGACAACCCGACGGACTGTCTCTGGCCTGGCGGTCCGTCACTTGGGTCGTCGCTTGACTTTCCAAATTTCCAGATTCTGTTTAGACCTGACGGCTAAGTTGACGGCCTATTGGATAATTGACGGTCTGCCAATTAGACCGTCGTAGGGGTCTCTCATTTGATTCTTTCTGGTTTACTCTAACGGCCACCCAGCGGTCCGTTGCATGGTTGACGATCCGCCAGTTGGACTATCAATGACCCTTTTCTGTTACCATTTCAGGTTTTCTTCTTCAGCTAACTTCTTAACCTGAAAACACTCAAATCCATTGTTAAATACAACTTTAGTTGCTTGAAAACACACAATTTTCTCAAGAAAAAGATGCAAAATATTTCGCCTAAAGATGGAACATCAGTCTTTCATTCATTTTTTATGCTAATACATCAATAGTTATAGAATTAAAATGATATATATTTCAAATTATATATTTAAAATAATATATATTTGTATCTCCATTCACATAGAAATTTGCTAGAATTGGTTGATTGGCATGAGATTATTTTCTCAATAAGATGTATATTTTTTAATATTAGTTTTTCAATATTTATGTCACTTGATCAAATCATATTAAATATATTTTTTTTATTTTCTAAGACACTATTTTTATTTGGATCCATGTTACAAACTAAAATTTAAAATTATGGGTGAAGTGCAGACAAAGAGTATGACTATATTTGAAGCGGTAGAAATGAGTTATCGACTATTTGATCAAGAAGAGGGATTAAACATGAAATCTACAGGTCAAATCTTGCACTTTTGGGATGGAACCAAGTCCAAATTATGCAACTTTATGAATTATGAAGCACCAATCATCGGCTTATTGAAGGAACCAACCATAATTTAAGGAGTTATCAATGTATTTCACTTGCCTCATCTGTATCTTAGATATTTACAACAACTATATAACTAATCAAATAAATTCTTCATCTTTACATATTCAAAAGATGTTGAATTTAATTATTGTATTTGTCGTTATTATTTAAATAAATATTATATTTTATGTAATGTTTAAACTTATTAAAATGAGATACACGCACGAGAGGCGTACACCAAAACTAGTATATTAAAAATTTGAAGACCCTTACAAAAGTGATTTAAACTTTTTTTCCTTCATTAAAAGTCTCTTCTTTAGATAAAACTGTCTTTTCACTATTTTTTAAAATTATTATTTAATTATTTTTTATTATATTAATTAGTCTTCCTACAATATATAAGATTCCTAAAATATATGGTAGGAGAATTGATTAATATTTTTCTTTCTACTGTTCAATTAGAAAAATATTCCTAAAATAAGACTCTATTAAGAAAATACTTCTATAAATATTGAGATGTATGTAAAACTAGAGAACAAACCGATTTGCCTATTGAGATAATATGATTGATGTTCATCTAACTTGATTCGATTGCATATCTAGATTGGTGGATGCTTGATTTTCTGACTCTCGACTTCTTCACTATTTTTGCGAGCACAATAGAATTCAATATGTGTGTGTATATATATCTTCTTTGTTTTCATTCAAAATCATTCTTTAGGGTCAAAATTTTTGCTCAGACAAGAATTAGTTGGATCAAAATCGAAGCTTTGTGATCGCTATTATATTTTTTTTATAGTTTACAAGTCATAGATGAATGTCGGTTGGCTTTGAAGAATTTCTTGTGTAAAGATTAGGTTTAATTGTATTGCATTGATATCTTTATTATCTTATCATTTTATTTAAATTTACAGATGCTAGATGAATGTGTGTCGGCTTTGAAATTTTTTTAGGCAAAGGTTAGGTTTAATTATATTATCATTTAGTTTGTTATTTTGTGGTAGTTTACAGTTCATAGATGAATCTCGATCGGCTTTGAAAATTTTTTGTGTAAACTTTAAGTTTAATTGTATTATTTTGATATCACTTTTAGCGTATTATTTTGTTGCAGTTTACAGGTGATAGATAGATATTGACCGGATTTGATGAATTTTCTTATGTAAAGGTTAGGTTTAGTTGTATTATTTTGATATCTCTATTATTGTATTATTTTGTTATTGTTTACAGGTGGTAGATGAGTATCGAACGACTTTGAAAAAAATTTTGTATGTACAGATTAGATTTCATTCTGTTATTTTGATGTCTATCATTATATTATTTTGTTGCAATTTACAGATAATAGATGAATGTTGGTTGACTATTAAAAATATTTTTGGTAAAGATTAGATTTAATAAATAAATTTTCTATCTTAAATTCTCAAAAATTATTAAATTTAATTATCATATTCATCTTTATTATTTAAATAAATATTCTCTTTTAGTGTAATGTTTGAACTCACTAAAATAAGGTACACGAGTAAGACGCGTACACCTAAACTAGTTACAAATAAAGCTGTGAGTCGACACCAATTCACACAAAACATAGAATTATTCTGTAGCAATATCAACAATAATAATAACACAAATAACCGGTGGAGGGAGTTAAGAAAACTCCTAATGCTTGACTATGAAGTAACGCAGATTTCTATAGTTGCCGACCCGATATTTCGGGGTCAAATGAATTCCAAAATGAAATCCAGCTCCCGAATGTACAAGAAATAAACCAAATAAGGAAAAAGTGATTAGAAAGTGACTAGATAAACCAAAATGAGCAGATTAAAGAAGAAACATTTCAATAGGGATACATTTTAAACTATACGTTAGCTTAAACAATACACAAAATAGAAATAAAAAAAAAAGATTATTTCAAACTGTTCTGTACTTAACTCATTTGGTCCAAATTGGTGAAGTTCTCCCTTTAAAGAGAAAATGTTATCCTAAATCTCAACTTTAAAATAATTTATTCAGTCATGGTAGCTTACCGGAAAATATAATCAAGTAGTAGTACTAATAACCTTAAATTTCCATGAAGAGAAAATCCAATTAAAAGATACAAAAAGCTATGTTGAATCACTTCCACACTCATATTTTTGAGATTATTCACATAGCTAATTACAGAAAATGAGGTAACTAAAGATTCAATACGATTAAATGAGAAAAAAACACAAGGAAAGCAACTTTAACGGATTGGACCTCTAATCAAAAGGAAGTAGTCATATGTTCTGCATTCTTCTCTTATTAAACATATCATAGATATGTATTTAAACAAGGAAATAGTTGCACAATTTAATAGTTTCAACACATCATTCTTGAGCTTGTTTCAAGTTCTCTGTTCATTTCTACTTGGTCATGTTGAAGTGATTGACTTGGATAAACATATGAAAAACAGTGAAGAAGTTGCAATTATTCGAAGTTTTCGCAATGGATAATTATGAACTATTCAACTCAATTTAGAACCAAAAACAGTGCCATTATTTAAACTAGTTTCTTAGGCTAAGTAGATATAAGTTGGTAAAATATTTTCCATCATGGAAGCTATTCAAAAAGATTAGAACTTACATTAATCTGGAGTTTTCAAGATTATCTAATCACTTTCTAAAACTCAAATTATTACTTCCACATTCGTAAAATCAAACAAAATGAGGAAAATTATTTTTTTAAGAAGTAGCTTCAAGCTTGTGGAATCTGCTTTTCATACTAAGTTTGAGGATATCGTTAAGGTAAACGGCTATCATAAGTAAACCAACAATTGAGATCAGATTCAAGTGCTTAAGACAGAGGACACCACAAAATTCCATGACGGACAGCCAAGCATATGTAAGTTTTTGGGCCTTTCAGAAACCCCTTCCACGATAAAATGAGGCTGCCAACATCACATAAAGCAAACATATACATAACTAAGTCAGTATCACCACGTTAAAGCATCCAAGCCAGCATCAAAATAACCTCAAACAACACACAAAGTATATATCAGAAAACTTAAGCTTCATGGTGTTCGTTCCAAACTGATTCAAGGTTGAGAATAGTTAGTAGGCATACCACCAAATATATATGAAATTAAATGACGCAAGAACTACTGCTTTGAGTTCACATTTACAGTCATCAAAATAAAACATCCAATTTCATTTGAAAGCACAAACTTTATAGGTTTCATTTAAGCTAGATTACGAACTATACTCACTTTACAAACACATTGCCTAACATGAACAAAATCAAATGTCCAGATACCATTTTACTTCACATTCGTATCTAGAATCAAGTAATCAACCAACTAAACTCAAACAATCTACAAATTACAAAAAATAAATACAATATAATTAGACGGGATAAAATTTCATCTTGTGTTAGGCAGCAATTAAGGTTGTCGAGTGTCATGTTTTAAACTAGAGATTTTGACTCTTGAGAGTTGGAGAAGAGCAAGGAAAAGAAACTGATGAGAAAATAACAGAATAATGAATAAAGAGCAATTGGATAAGCTATTAGTGAGCGAGTGGTTAGGTGTTTTAGGTTAGCAAGTGCAGTTGCGCAGGGTTATGTATTTATGTTGGGCTAGGAATTATATTGGTATAAACAACACAAATCCATTTCCTAGTGAAAGTAATTACATAAAATCTCTTCAGCCTTTCTTTCTCCCGGATTTTATAAAATATACTTATACATTAGGTTGTCCCTCATACATTGTAGGAATGTATGATAAAACTAATAATCCTATATTTAAGTAAAGGTAAATCAAATATTATCATTTTGTTCCTTAATTTAATCCATTAATTAACTAACACTATGTAGTGTATGATTAAATATAGCAACTGAAATTTAAATTCGAATATTTTCTTAAACATCACAATAAAGTCGTCTTCTTTGTAGATTTTCGTTCAGGAAAAAAAAGTTTCTTCATTTTCATTCTTCAATTCTCTAAAAAATCAATATGAACATCCCCATATTGTTGCGACATTCGGATCTTTGGGAGTCCGAAATTAGTTAGAAATCCTACAAAAGTGACACAATTATTGTTTCGAAAAAGTATAACTTTCTTGAAACTGGTTGCTACGATCTCCATGGAATTGACTATCAACGAAGTATGAAAAAAATTAAAGTAAAATAGATTGTTGAAGTTAATTCTTCTCCAATTATCATAAGGAATGACAATGGAGTGAGGGTTTGCATTGAGTTGAAGAAACAATATTTGGAATTGTTTAATTTTTCACTGTGTATTTCCGCATTCAACAAATCGAATAAGGATATCGAGTTTGATAGAGAAACAGGGGTTGTACTTTGTATTGAAGGTAGTGAACATAATTCAATTGCGTTAATGGTCATTGAATCTCAAAATCAGTATGCATTATACGTTCTAGAATTTGTAGTGAAAAAGTTCATTACTGATTGCAAGAACAAAAAAATAAAGGTTGACCGGTTTTATAAGGATAAGCAAACTCTGGTTGCAGTAATGACAAAATATGCAATAGCTAAGGGCTTCAACACCAAAGCTAAATGATCTCACAAACAAAGGTATTATCTAAAAATTTTATTTTAATGTATTGATGGTTTAATGTATGGTTATAAGGTATCAGATGTTTTGAACGATTTGTTGTTTTGTAGTTTGTTTTGGTTGAAGTTAAAAATAGTATTACGATTGTATAACATATAGTTATACATTCGCACGAATGTATGATGAAACCGTAACAACCTCAATTTAATCATTTTAACTGAAATTATGAATTTTAGATCTTTATTATAATACATTGAGTACGTGTTTTTATTTGATGCAGCTATGTACTGCATTATCATAACAAAGACTGCAATTGGGTCCTGAAGGCATCTTGTAAGAATCATTCAAAAATATTTATGATAAAAAGAAAATGTGTCAGGCCAAACATCATTGTCAAGACATATGAACTCCCGATAGTTCCAATGCCATACATGAAGTATCGAAATGTTCCACATTTTGTTGATGATGAAGAAGTTGTGCCACCCAAATACAGAAGAACTCCGGGTAGGCCAAAGAAGGAAGACATATGAAATCAAATGAATCACTTTATTCAAGTTCAAACTATTGCGGTAAATGTGAACGTGCAGTTCACAACCGAAGGACGTGTGATTTCTTTTTAAAGGAAAGGTGAAGAAGATTATTTGCTTTTATATATGCTGATGTTTAGTTTGGTTTTATTGGAATAATCATTTTACTTAGTTTATGATGATACTCCTAAATAATTATGAATGATGATTTATATTGTTATTTGATGTTTAGTTCTTAATAAGTGTTTGACATTTTCATAACAATGTTATACAATATACATATATCGGATTGCATTGCCTTTGAAACATAGTCACAGGTGTGGAAAAACTATCTAAATTGACAGCTATAACAGTAAAGATTTGTTAAAATGTATTTTTTGTTCAAACTGGTAAACATTAAACTATCATATGTTTGTAATGCATAACATTTTTTTATAACTATCTAAAGGCAGACTCATGTATCGTATTTCATTCAAATCTAAGTTGTCATTATGTAGTGTGTTATGAGCATGATAATATATTATACTTAAGCATATATGTACGATATAATTTATATACAGTGTAATATACTCATATTTGCATACCAAACATACTTTTAATATTTAAAAAATTAATAGAGTACTAAATGTAAAATGCATTAACAGTATGTTATAAATGTATGATATTTTTTTTATACTTTAGTAATATGTATGATGGTACAATTTTTGTTATTTTCTATTAAGTCATAATCCTTTAACAAAACATATGATGTTATGTAATACATTATTCTAAATGTATGAGACACCTGTTTAGTGTATTATTAACTGATAATAGATTTTACATACTAAAAAAATACAATGTGTTAGATATACAAAAACACATTAATGGTTAATTTTTTGACACGTTACATATAATATAATGTACGACAAATGTAATATCTACCAAACTATATAGTAACAATACAATATGGTGTACGTCATTGCCATACACGTCTTCAAAAGATATGTAAGTATAAAAAGATATAGGACGTCCATAAAATCTAAATTAAAATTAAACACCAAAAAGTTAACAAGTATTTTAGCTGTTTAACATCAACTACTAAAACAACAATTAGATGTTTGCATAAAATCTATTATCAAAAAGTGCTATTCTAAAGTAATAATTACACTTTCATCAGTTGAATGGATCAAACTATTCCTTGGATGAGGAGGATCGTCGTTATCACTAATGAATCTTACATTTTTCTTTGTCACTCCGTAATTCCATAATAACGAAGTATAGCATGAATGTTGACTTTTAGCATCAAAACCACATAAATGTATTTGCAGTCCCTCGCTTAATATTTCATCATATGCAGTCAAAAATATACTACAGTCCCTGATTTGAAAAAAAAAAATTACAGTCCGTTCTATAATTTTAACATGATTATACATATAAGAGAAATATAAATCAAAATCACTTACAAACTATCAGACGCTTGTTGTAGTATGTCTTGAACATATTCAAAATTAAATGGATTTTGATTAATAAGTTGAGTGCGCTGATCAAGCTTTCCTTTGTACGCTTCTAGTGTTGACCAGCTAGTTCTCTCTGTCTTTTAAAAAAAGTCACTGTCTGACAAGTAAGTAGGCAGCATCAGTGCCAACTTTTGTATTTCATTTGGTGTTTCCCTTTTCCTTGTACCTGATAACGAGTTATACACACATATCACTCTCTTCTTCAACACAATTACAGTCAAAACTCAGTAAAATTCTTTGCCACAGTAAAAACACGTATCACTCTCTCCTTTGGTGTTATTAGTCTTATTTTTTACACTTAGGTATTATACTTCAGTTTAATACATAATGGATCACTGCAGATTATATGTAATAATCTAATGTATAGTGTATAATATTTTACTTTAGCATTACAAGAGGATACAAGGGCTTTGGAAAGACAAAACAAGTCAAAAGAAGCAACAACGCTAGAAGCAGATAGGATACTAAAATTTTCTGTAGAAAGATATGTAATAGCTGAAGAAGATCAGAATCAGAACTTTGATCTGAGAAGACAAATTCAAATCTACCAGACATGAGTTAAAACAACAGAATATAACAAGCTACATTGGTCGGACTCTTAAAAAATGTATGTGCCGGACGGATCCTCCAACAGTAGTGCATTTTTGGAGGATTCAATATTATAATGCATATTCTACAGCATTCCAACTTCTATAATATTACTTCATATTTTACTTCATATGAAATGTAAGCTTAACAGAAGGTATAATAAAACCTTATACAATATTAAGACTTTCTAGTTGTATAAAATCAAATATTACATAAGATGGCTTATCTATGTAATAATAACTTCTTAATGTATAATATAATGAAATATATATAATAATAAATTTAGTATACATTGGTTTTCCACGATAACTAATGTATAATGTCTGAAATATTATAAATTAAATATAATCTTTCATAATGTATAATGGCACACTATACATACAAACTATTCACATTATACATAAATTATCTACAATATTATCAGAATGTATAATGTAATCTTATACAGTATTCAGACATTCACAAAGTATAATTTCATTTAAAACAAAACTGCCTCATATATGTAATATGATTTCTTAATGTATAATATAATGAAATATAAAGCAGAAGACTTATATTATACATTAGTATGATAAATAAAGTAATGTATAAGGTATGCACACTGTATAATCTGACAAAATGATTATCAACTTATAATAAATTAATTATTGTATTAAATCAAATAATATAAAATCAATACCTTCAGAAGACGTGGTCGACCGAAATCATCAACCTTCTTCTTACTTGTCGATTTTGACGCAGATTTCTTCGACCTAGAACTAGACACTTCCTTCAATTTCTTCATGGCTACCGGATCGTTTTGGTGCTTGGAACGATTCTCTGCGAAATTAGATTCTTCATAATCAAATGTACCAGTAACAAAACCAACAACAGGAATATTTTCTACTTGAGCATCTAACTGACTAAGTTCTAAACTAAAGGTAGGATGAGAATCCATTACAAAATTTATACTATCTTGAATAAGAACTAACAACTTTAAAACAAAAAATACAAAAATCTAACTTTTAATAAATGAAAAAAAAATGATATTATTGAACTATCAAACTTGAATAGATTTGCAAAAGCAATTAATTTCATAAAAAACAAACATGCAACCAAAAATCGAACCAGATTGTGATTTGATAAAGTTGAAAAAAATCAAAAATTAGTGAAGAAAATTAGTAAGTTTAATAAATGTTTGATAACTTACAAATTGGTAATCTCTAAGTACACGATTTCTTGAATTTGAGCGTGAAAAAGGGGATTCAATAATAGAGAAACAAACGGTTGTTTAATGGGAGAAAAAAAAGGAGCAAATATGGGAAAGACAGAGAAAGTAAAGAAATAGAACTGTTTTTTGGATGTATAAGAGGAATGAGAGAGAAAGTAAAAAAAAATAGAAGATTTTAGTAATAACTTTGAGATTTATGTAATTACTTTGTTAATATGAGATTTATTGTAATAAGATAAAATTATCTTGTGTATATATGTAATTTTTAGATTTTGGGGTCATTAATTGGAAAAACTAGAGTAAAAGGCCCAAACTAGCATAACGTGAATTAGCTCCAAAAAAACAATTTTCCCATATTATTTTTCACTTATTAATTTAATGATGATCGTTTCATCCTAATTAATTTTGACAAAAGAAGTGCATATATATACATATATATATATTCCTACATACATTTATATACACACATACCATGATTTTATATAAATGTATATCACACTAGTTCGCCTCACGTGTTTAGCTAGTGCGGTAATATAGTTATTGGAAAAGGGACTATTTTAACTGCTTTTTGGATATGGAGTTTAGAAATAATTTAAACATAATTTGTAATAACTAATTGAACAAAAAACAATATGGTAAACTCTTATTTATGCTACGTAATGAAACACATGCAGTTAGAGTTAGTAGTTGGGAAGCATAGTTTCAAATAATTATTTCTACCCAAAAGAATATAGTACAATCTTTTATTAAAGTTGAAAGTGCTAAATTTCAACACATACATGGACTATGCACATCGAAAAAATAATTAGGAATGTAACTTCAACTATCATTGTTCAACTGTTGTGGAGAATCCTTTGCCAAAATCTTAATAAAAAGGAGGTGGAGAAAAAACCTTAGAATCTTCTAGCTTATGCCTATCAAGGGTATGTCAGACTAATGGAGTCGCAAGTGTATTTACAGGTAGGCTAGGAACTCTTAGGCAATTTACTTTAACCCTTAGGACTTTCATAGTTATTTCCGGCCATCAAAGAAATACCCTATATACATAACTTGAAGGAAAAATAATTGACTGTTTTAATACTTTATTTGGAAAACAAGGTAAATTTCTTATCAAAAATATATGGGTCATTAATACATAATATTATTCATTGTCCCACTTGACCCACATATCAAAATCAGACAATCCTTTATGAGTGAAAATAAAAAATGTGACCATAAACGCATATTCACTCAACTTAATAGATATGCAAAAAATTACTTTTATCAAGAATACAGTAATATAAGAATCATGGCGGTCACGTTCTTAATCAAACACTTCCTTTCATGCATTATAATATATAATATGTTCTAAATAAAGTGTCCAACAACTTTATAAATAAGTCATTCAGAGTCAAACTTTATTGGATCCAATAATCACTTTATAATACATGAAAATCAAACTATGCACGTTCATGTACAACAAAAACAATAATGTCTAGACAAATTGTAAGAGAACATAACAAGACTACAATGAGTTACTAAGTCCCATATGGTCACATGATCCTTGAAAATATTAGTTAGTAAATCATTAGTCATAGGATCAACAACCATTAAAGTAGTACTAACATGTTCAAAACTCATATCTTGCTTCTTGACATGATCTCTAACCATCAAATACTTTATGTCGACGTGCTCACTTTAGATACTACTCATTATTCTTTGAAAAGAATACCATAACTGAATTATCACTACGTAATCTCAATAGCCTTGCAATAGAAATGTCACAACCTGAGACTTCTTTCTAATCGTAACACGGTGCTTAGAGTCATAAGTAACCCCAAGCCAACCCATGGTCTGGCATAACTCTAAGACTACTAAAAATAATAATAAAATATTAGGCGGAAGCTAAACTATAATAACTTGTGGAAATAAAATAATATAATACTAAATATCAACCAATATTGGAAGTAATACTGTCTGACAAATCGACATGCTGAAAATCTAAACATCCGTCTGAAAGCCTCTAAGTCATGGTGAGTTGTTGGGACAAGCCCTAAATAAATCCAATTGACTGAAACTATAAGAATGCAAAAAAATAAACACTAATAACTAGTCTTTAAATGATGAGGACTCACCAAAACTACTATTGTGTATGGCGCAGAATGTGCTAAGTGCGATCTAAGAATTGAGCGTTTGAACCTATATTATGAGATAATATAGCGCAGAAAAGTATTCGTTTAGTTCTTTGAATGTATTAAGTATGTGAGATGGAAAAACTAATTAGTCAATCTAAACATAAATGCATGAAACATGATGGGTTGAATACAAGACCAAGTATATACATGTACTGTATAAAGCTAAAAAACATAGTAACTTAATACAAGGTCATGTATATATGAAATAAAACATAAGATAAGGACTATGGGAGCTAACAATAACCGATATACCCTAATCTGATCAAATCGGGGTCCAACTTGTAACCCCAGTTGGAAGGGTTTTAGTACCTTGCCAAGGGTACCAACACTGGCTTGCATAGATCCACTAAATTTCTATCCTGTAAGACTTGGGTGTCATCCCTCACCTGACGAGTGACCCTTATAACCTGAGGGTGCCATAGTTCTGAAACTTAGTGACTTCTACTAAAGTTCTCAAGCCTCAACTGACGGGTGAACCTTTTAGCCCTACGTTCACTCAGTGCTAAGTACTACTCCCAACTGGATGATACTGAAAACTGACATATGATAATATAGTTGTATTCTTTAAAATAGAAACATATGCATAATCTAAAGTACTCAAAAACATGTTAACTAATTCATGCATGAATTCCTATGTATCGAGTGTGCATAACCCACCAGCTTTGTCAAATGCAACTGAACATGATAATAATTTAAAGCTGATCATAATAGAGAATTTCATAAAATAAATCCCAAACTTAATAATTTATCAGTAATAAGGAAATTCATGATGATGAGTATGGGAAAATTGAAATCTTATGGGAAAACATGTACGCAATGTTGGAATCAAGAGTTTAAACTAAAATTTCAAGAGAACTCATAATTATCATGGAACCCTAAACAAAAAAGAGGAATTAAGCTTGATAATTTGAAAACATCTTAGGGACTCAATGGGCGAAAGAAACCCATTGATGAAATCTCACATACCTGAGGTGAAAGCCTTGGAGAAATCCTTAAAATTTGTGCTTGAAGTTGAGGAACCCTACTTTGCTGTTTGAGAAGAGAAAATTGCCCTTTCATTGCTAATGTTGATTGATTTTGAGTTTATGAGGTGTTTGGGTAATATTAATTCCCAATAACTTGCCTGGGAATACCTAAACTATGTGGGTATGGGTTAAAAAATGGGAAAAGACCAAATATACTTTCTTAAAACATTTAGGAAATTCTTTAAAATAGTCATCACGGCTCAGGTAATGACTCATTATATCTAGTATCGAGTCATGGATTGGGTAGTAAGATGAGGACCTAAGTTTCTAGGCTCTTTTAGTTATGAAAATGTCTCCCTCCTAATGACTCATTAAGTCTGATAATGACTCATCATAAGGGTCGTTGCTAGGGGAAGAGTTCTTAGTCCTCCACTATTGTGGAAATGAGTTTACGCTATGAATCGTTGTGTCTGGCACGGATCGTTACCAAAGCCCTTGCCACTGGCAATTTGATAAACCCTTGAAAATTTTTTCCATAACTTTTTATTACGATCTCGGATTGAGGTGAGACTAGTGGTGTTGGAATGCTAATTTAATAACCTATTTTTTGGTGGGTCTAGATCTTAAAAACATAGGGTATTACAGTATCTCACCATTAGGATCATTCAACCCCGAATGAACCTAACTAAGCTAAAGTATTAGGGGAAAAGCTAAGAGTTTTGCATAGAATACTTACGAGCTAAACCATGAACTAATATTTGATTCTATGATTGACACATGGACTGAACTTAACTCATGAATGCATGATTTGACATGAAAATAGTTGAATATCCTGAGATAGAATTGAAATATTTAATTAATTAATGAAACAATTATCTCAGGTTGGGACTAAGTTAAAAGACAAAATATAGGGGTACTTGGCCAGCATATTTGCCTCTGCTTTGCAAGTAACTCCCTTAACTAACTAATTTATCTACAGAACCTTTACCAAAGTGACCTCTTTATTCTTCATCCTATGGATCTGATGATCAAGGATCTCAACTAGGATCATCAATGCATTTCCTTAACAAGGAAACATGGAAAATTGGATGCACTGATGCTAACTCTACAATCAATTCTAACTCATAGTCTACCTTACTATATTGACTCAAAATCTTGTAAGGATCGATAAAATGGGGACTGAGCTTCCCTTTCTTATCAAACCTCTTTACCTCTTTCATAGGTGAAATTTGTAAGTAGATGAAATCACTAACACCAAAATCAAGCTCTCTTATTATCACATCTGCATATGATTTCTAACGACATTGAGAAGTCTTCAACCTTTATCTAATAAGCTAAACTTTTTCCATCACCTCATGCACTGAATATGGCTCTATCAAAGCAGTTTAACCAACCTCAAACCCACCAATAGGAGACCTATACCTCCTACTATAAAGAGCCTTAAATTGGGCCATCTGAATACTGAAGTGATAGCTATTATTATAAGGAAACTCAATCAAAGGCAAGTGATCATTCCAAATATCCTTGAAATCAGCCACACCCATTCTAAATATATCTTCTAGGGTATGAATGGTCCTCTTATCCTAACCATCTGTCTATGGTTAAAAAGTTGTACTAAGGTGAACCTGGGTACTAAAACCATTCTAAAAAGTCTTTCAAAATTGAAAGGTAAACTGGGTACCTCTATCAGAGATAATGGTCAAAGGGACCCCATGAAATTTCACCAACTCTCTAAGATAGAGCTTAGCATAATCCTCCACTGAGTCTAAAGTATTAATTGTAAAGAATTAAGCTGACTTAGTTATTTGGTCCACGAGAAATAAAGTAGAATTATGTTGTCACGAGTATGAGGAAACCCTATAATGAAGTCCATATTCACCACTTCCCACTTCCAAGTAGGAATATTGAATTCCTGAAGTGTACCACTAGGCCTCTGGTACTCTACCTTAACCTGCTGACAGTTTGGACACTTAGCTATAAATTTTGTGATATGTCTTTTCATTTTATTCCACCAATAAACTTCCCAAAAATCATAATACATCTTAATGGCTCCTAGATGAATAGAATATCGAGAACCGTGAGCCTCGATTAACATTCATTGCCTCAAGTCATCCACATCCAAAGCACATAATCTTCCCTGATAGTGAAGAACAACATCTTCCTCTTAGGATAAAACCTCAAAATTCTTATTATGAACTGACTCATAGGATCACTATCTTACATTTACTTTACCTTGGCAACCAAAGAAGATTTTGAGCCATTTTAAACCCAGACACTACCTTCGGTTGAATCAACCAACGGAATTCCCAACCTAGAAAAATGATAAATCTCATAAACTAACATTTTTTTTGTCATCCTTAACATGAGCAACACTACCCATAAACAATTTGCTAAGGATGTTGGCCATAACATTGTCCTTAGATGGATGGTACAAGATACTTATATTATAGTCTTTTAACAATTCTTGCCACCTTCTTTGACGAAGATTTAGATCTTTCTGGATGAACACCTACTGAAGACTCTTGTAATTGATTCACACATTAATATGAACCCCATACAGATAATTACTCTAAATTTTAAAGACAAACATAACTTTTCCCAACTCAAGATCATGAGGGGTAGTTTTTCGCATGAGGATTGAGTTGCCTAGGGGCATATGCTATAACCTTGCCCTGATACATCAATACATAACCTAGACAAACTTTATAAGCATCATAATATACCATAAAACAATCTAAACCCTTCGGTAGATTCAAAATTGAAGCAGAGGTGAGTCGAGTCTTGAAGTCCTAAAAACTCTTCTTGTAAGAATTGGATCACTAGAATTTGACTTTCTTCTAAGTCAGTTTGGATATGGGAGAAAAAATAGACAAAAATCCTTCAACTAACCATCAATATTAACTGTCTAAACCCAAGAAACTCTTATTATTTAATGGAGCGATAGGTCTAGGCCAGTTCTTTACTGATTCGATCTTAGGAGGATTAACTTAAATACTTGCACTAAAAATAATATGATCAAGAAATTCTATTTATTTCAACAAAAATTCAAACTTTCTAAACTTCGCAAATAATCAGCGATTTTTAAGAGTCTACAAGACAATTCTTAAGTGATCTCTATGTTCACCCTCACTCCAAGAATAAACGAGGAGATCATCTATAAAGACTATAACAAATATGTCCAAGTACTTCTTGAACACCCTATTCATCAAGTCCATAAAATATACAGGAGCATTAGTTATTACAAAAGACATAATAACAAATTTTTAGTGACCATATCAAATTTTGAAGTCTATTTTTAGAATGCCACATTCTCTGACTATAAGCTGATGATAGTTGGGTCTGACGTCTATCTTAGAAAATCAATTTTCACCCTAAAGTTGGTCAAACAAGTCATCAATTCTGGGAATGGGATACATATTTATTATTATGACTTTGTTCAACTGACAGTAGTCGATGCACATTCTAAGAGAACAATTTTTCTTGTGCATAAAAAAAACTAGTGCACCCCATGGAGATACACTCGACCTAATAAAACCCTTGTCTAATAGATATTTAATATTATTTGAATTTCTTGAGCTTGGATGGAGCTATTTTATAAGGTGGAATTGAAATAGGCTGTATTTGGAAGGATATCTATTGCATAGTCAGTTTATTGCTCGAGAGAAACTATGGGAAGATCTTCATGAAATACTTATGGAAATTAATTTACTACAGAAATTGACTCAAGACTCAAGACTCAAGATTGTAAATCTTGAGTCATTGAATCAAACAAGATGTTAGATGCACCCTTTGGAGATAATTTTTTTTACCTTAAGGAACGAAACAAACTGACCTATAGGCACTGAGGTACTACCCTTCCACTCTAAGAGTGGATTGTTTTGAAACTTAAACTGGACTATTTTTTTTTTACAATTAACTATGGCATAGCAAAAGTGGAGACAATCCATGCCGAGAATAACATAAAAAATAGTCATATCTAACTCTACAAGATCAACTGAAGTGACTTTTTGGGATACTGTGACTGGATAATTTTTGTATACTGTATGGCTATGATTGAAATAATGAATAGAGTAAAAACTAAGAAGGGTTCTTCTACGATTCTGGGACTACACAAAAATCTAATGCTATACAGAGAGGGAGCCATTAAGGAAAATGTTACTTTAAGATCTTACATTGCATAAACATAAATGTGAAAGACTTGTAATGTACCACTAACCACATCAGGATAACCCTCCTAATCCTATAGAGTCTGAATGGAATAGAACCTACCTTGATATTGTCCACCAGTTGTACTAGAGATAGTGCCTTGCTAAGTTGGATGACCTGCTAGAATAGCTGAAAAGTTAGTTAGCTCTATTGACAATCATTCATACCTCTCTGCACAACCCTTGGGCAATCCCTTACTTTGTGGCCTGACTTACCATACTCAAAACAAGAATGACCACCAGCCATTCACTCACCCTTGTGGTTCCTACCATGTCTCTTTCAAACTAGGTTGGTGTAAGTACTATTCATACTACCCTGAAACTTAGAGCTTGGCATTCTATCTTGAGTATCCTACTTGAACTTGGGTACTGGAGCTCTAAAAGAATATGGGGATGGAGATTAATAATTTTGGTGCAACTGAGAGCGATTTCCACCATCCAAACACAATTGAGAGAAATTAAAACTACTAGTTCTATCCCTCTTATTCTCTCTTTTATTCTCTTTAATATTTTCCTTCTCAATCTATTAAGCATAGGCCGTCAATCTAGATATGTCCATCTCTTTAAAAAAAGGTTTTCCTACATTTCTTAACCACATTATTAGAAGCACCAAACATAAACTTACTCATTAGGTCCCTAGAATCAATCACCATAGTCAGAGAATACTTTGCTAATTGAGTAAACTTGAGTGAATAATCTATAATACTCATACTGTCCTATTTTAAGTTGATGAACTCTTACACTTTGGCTTTCCTTAATTCAAGAGGGAAGAACCTATTGCCCCTTCATCTGCATCTCTATCTTTCTTTCATTACTCAAACCAAGTGTGAGCCACTCTTTATAATTGGTAAGCATCCAAGTCAACATTCTTAGAAAAAGTGACACCTATGATCTCAAACACTTTCTGAACACTATCCAAGAACTCCCGTGGATCCTCTTCAGGCTTGGATCTAAAGAATAACAGAGGATTCCTCTATGTGATGTCCTAGATTCTAGTTGCTATCATATTCATAGTTGGGTTGGTTATGGCAATAACATGCTGGTTTTGCTAAGCAGTCATAGACTGGGATAATTTTATGAAAGCAACCCTGAACTCGGCATGAGAGACCTGCTCATTAAGAGGGTCTTTGGGAACTAGTGGTGGTGCGTGATGGTTTCCATTTTTTCTTTTGTTTGTCCTCTTGGAAGACATTTTATGTTAATGGATAGAAGATTAGTTAGAAGAATATTTTAATAGATTTCACACTCTAGCGCATGACATGAATCACAAAAGAATTGAGACTTTCCTAAAATATTTCACAACCTCTCACTCATAAGTGAGGCATGCTTCACACCCATGAATAAGACTCTACTTAACGTGAGTTTCAGATATACTAGGATATTTTAAACTTGCTTCTTTGATACCAAGTTTGTCAATATTCAATACTGCCCCTAGTTGTAACACCATTATTAGAGTCATAAGTGGCCCTAAGCTAACCCATGGTATGGCATAACTGTAAAACCCCACAAACTTCCCTCATAGTTCAAGCCTTAGAGCGTGTCCAGTGAAGTGTAATTTTGGCTCTAAAAGATTGAGAAGTGACTTCCCATGTGATTGGTTTTTAAACCATATAGAATTTTCTTAAATTTGACTTCTTTTCATGTAGATAATTGAATTAGCTTTCCAACGATACTAATTTTATCCAAATCCAATGTCGGAATGAGAAGTTATGGTCGTTTTACCGAGAGTTGTCAGAATCGCCCAGGTACGATGGATGATCTAATGGACCGTCGAGTCTGCGATGGTCCATTGCAACCAAGGAAGTAACCCTTTTTTTGGCCCAAGTGTGCTGGAAAAAATAATGGACCATCAAGGATGTGATGGACCATCGCTGGAATTATCGCGTTGAGGCAGTATGGCCTTACCTTGGCATTATACAACAGATGATGTGATGGACTGTCAGACTTGTGATAGACCATCGTATTAAGGAAGTGTGTCCTATTCTTGTCCAACATATGACGGACGACATGACAGACCGTTGTATTTACGATGGACTATCGCTTCGATCGTCGCAACCCCCATTCAGTGTTTTTAACTTGTTTTAACAAGGGCTTTTTGAGTCTTTTCCCATTTTAACCCTCATATATATTCCAAACAAACTTGATAGCCTCATTATCTCCCAAAACATCCAAAGGCTAGGGTTTATCCTTCAAGAGCGATCTAAAACCCTTCTCTAAGAAATCCATGAACTCATCATAGATTTAACAAATTGAGTTGAGATTTGATTTTCCCAAGTTTAAGGGTTGCAAGAAACCTCTCTCAAGGGTAATAAGAAGAGTTTAGGGCAATCTTGTTCATCCAATTTCATAATCGAAGGTATGTGGGTTTTGAACAAGGGTAATCCTTTCATCCTTGTGCCCAAAGGCTTATTTAAACTATGATTTTCTGCAATCTATTAGATTTTACATGAATTTGAATTAGGGTTTTTCACCCATTATTATCGATTGCAATATTTTGATGTTTCCTATGAATTGAGAGTCTAATGACATGATTTTTACGTATTTTCTTGAGAAATTGCAGTTGGGTCTATATCCCATGATTTTAATCCTTGAGAAGTTAATAGTTGAAATGTTTGAGATATTGAATTATATGAGAATGTTGAGATTTTGAGACAAATTACTGAAATTTTCAGATCTCTACATGAGTTATGATTCTATATGCTATCTATTATGCTTTTGATGAGTTTTAACTTAATATGGAATTATGGGTTACTAAGAACTACTTGAGACTTGAGATTTTATGAACTTTTGTGCTATAAACACCCATGATTTGAGTATTCTGAGATTATTGAGAAATGTTTTGACCTAATGGTCATTGAGTTTTGAAATCCACTCTACTACATGAGATTACCGATTTGATTATTAGGTTCATGGTGAACCGTGAGATTATTTTTAAAAGTGGATGTTTACAAGATGAGGACAGATAATCTAAAGGGAGTAGTATGTATCACCGAGTGGGTAAGTTACTACGGTTTATTATCCCAAAACTAAGTGCCACTGTAGGTTGGGCCTGAGGCCGAGTTTATGATTATTATTGGGCCTAAGGCCAAGTTGATATTGGGCCTGAGGCTGAGTTTGCTTAGTGACACTGGACCTAGGTTATACTCCTTGGAAAGAGTATGACGCCTCTCCCCAACGTGAGGTCTCTTCCTTAGGAGGATAAGATGTTGGACTCCATGTAGCTCGCATGGTTTATGTTGGTTAAGAGAACCTCCCATGATATTTAAACTTTGAGATCATTTACTCCCTAAACTAAATTATTTTCCGTTGAGATAAGATGTTTTCCTTTAAAGCTAAAATAAATTCCCTTGATATGAGTTTTTTTGCTTAAAGCTTAAAATGAGATATTTTTCTAACGTGAATGAAATGCATTCAAGTATGTTTCAAAGTTATATGATTTCAAATTCCAAGTATTTGAGTTCAAAAGAGTTATGAGTTCTTGAGCATTGAAGAAGTTTTACTCTCCATGAGATATATGAATGAGTTGAAAGTATTGTTTAAAGTTTCCTTTAGCCTATGGGTAATGAGAATAAGAGAAGATTATTGATTTCAAAGTTAAATTATGATGACTCACTAGAATTCTATTACATGCTCTATTCTACATGATTCATGAGCTCTACATTTAATACTTATTCAAGTCATGAGAGTCATTACTTATTGCATGCATGATTTGATTAAAGAGTATTGATGTTGTTTTTATATAAATACATGCACCCCTACATACTTAGTACATTCCCAAGTGCCGATCTCGATATACGTCTATGTACTACATTATCTTATAATATAGGTTCAGGTGCTCAGTCCCAGTCTTGTCAGTGACTTTTGAGTACCTTTATCTACATTCCTATAATAGTGAGTCCTTATGATTTGAGGACCTATCTACAGCCATTTCTACATTTGAGAGACTATGTTTTTACTTTTAGTTCATTTCGAGTCAGTTGGGGACCTGTCCCAACGGCTCTCTAGTTCATGGATTAGTAGAGGCTTTGTCAAACTGGTTATCAAATTATGGTTGTGTTGAGTTTTTTTGGTATTTCTTGGTCATTTGGACTGACCATTTTCTTCGTATTTCTTTTTATATGATATGACTATGCTAGTGTTTGAATTATTTTATCTTAAAATGAGTGTTATTACTAAAAATTAGCTCAAAGGGCTAGCTTGGGGCTACTTGTAGCCTTAAGCACCGTGTGACATCCCGGGAGGCAATTTTGGGTTGTTACAATCACTCTAAGAATACTAAAAATAGTAATAAAATATGATTTTCATGCTTTTAATATGGTTTTGAACTTGTGGGTACTTGGGTATGGAAAATGAACTAGGGAATTGTGATTTTCCTAAACTTGTGAATTTTTAAGTGGTTATGACCCCAAACCCATAATGTGAAATTGGTTTTAGTTATGAGAATTGTGGAAATTTGTAAAGTTGAACTAGTCTTGAACTATTGCATAATATAAAAAGGTATTTGAGATAAAATAGTGTGATTTAATGAACAAAGAGGGTCAGTGTTTTCCATATGTATTTATGAACAAAGAGAGTTGTTCTCCCCATATTAATGGAAATTGTTTTGTCCTGATGTGTTACCTTTCAAGTGTAGTTGGTATGATGATACCAACATTATATGTCGTAACATGAAATGTTATTAATTAAATGGGAATGTGTGATACTTGTTTTAATCAAGCTATAATAGGGGTTATGTAGCTGAGTCATGAAAGCGGAGGTCTGATTGACAAATACTGAAAACCACATTGTGTAACAAAGAGGTTAAAGTGACTAGGGCAGTTCGGGTTCCCCTTATTATTATTTCATAATTAAGGAGGTTTGAGTCCCCTGTAACTCATTATATGATTGGGTTCTTAAGCCACATTGGTATATGTTGGAGGGTTTGAGTTCCCCATGTGCATATGTATAAGATTATTCTCCGATTTGGGCACCTGCATGCACTGGTGTTTGACCAGGGTGTGAGAGCTGGGTCCCATATAGCCTTTGGGTATATGATGGTTGAGCTACACAATCCAGGCTAATATTTTTATGTAAGTGCATTCGATTATGTATATTGGTCTTTTTGAATGATTTTAAACTATTGATCGTACAATTATGTTATCCTTATCCCTTGTGTTACATGCTAGCATTCGTCCCTCTAATCATCTTCGAACGTTGTATCCCCATGCAATGTAAGAATTGGTCATACTTTCTCTCCTCCCGGTTAATGACTAGGTAATTCCCTCTAATTCCCATTTGTTCATTTTTTAGATCATGCCTCCTAGATGATCTGAAGCTCATGGAAACTCCTTTGTCCCACTTGAGGGCAATGTTGATGGGATACACCCTTCTTATAGGGTACAAACTCGACCTAGGTGTCCAGTTTCTAATTGCCTTCTTGGAGTTCCCACCAGTCCCCTCTAGTTCTCCTCGAGCTCCTCGAGTAAATGTAAATAATGCAAAATTTCATTTGTCCATGCATATGTTGGCACAGTTTGTACCATCTTAGTCTAAGCATGTATCTTCTTTTAATCTATATTCGAAGGCCATAAGGGTTTTCTAGTTTATTAGGTTGAGCCCTCTTGTGTTCATTGGTGTTAAGATTGAGGAGGATCCTCAAGGTATTATTGATGAGATGGATAAGATCTTCCATGTAATGATGCTACTAATATGGTGAGGGTAAAATTCGATACCTATCAACTGAAGGATATAACATACCAATGGTATAAGGAATAGGAATAGTCTAGGGGAGATGATCCCAAATCCGCACTATGGGGTAACTTTTTTAGTGCTTTTCTGGACTGTTTCTTTCCTCAAGAGTTGAGAAAGGAAAAAATGGAAAGTTTATTAATCTAAAGAAAGACAGGATGAAGGTAAAGAAGTATACCATGAAATTCTATTAGTTGTCTCGATATGCTCCTGGGTTAGTATTTATCATAAGGGATAGAATGAGAAAATTTGCTTCTGGACTTTCCCATAATTTGATTTTGGAAAGTAAGGCTGCCTTGTTGACTGAAGATATGGACATCTCAAGATTTGTTATATATATGCAACAAGTCCAAGAAGAAAAGAAAAAGTAGGATGAATAGGGGAGAGATAAAATAAATAGTTTAGAATTTTTTATCAGGGTGGAGGTCAACAATAGAGTGGTAGAGATAGTGGAAAGTGGTCTAAGAAGAAGTGGGTAGTTCTTGTTCCTACTCTACGGCTAGAGATCCTTATCTGGAGTTGCTGGGTAATCATTGTTCTCATTATGATAGTGGATTTAGGGTGTAGGGCACCCAGTCTCAGGCTGGTGGGGCTCATTCTGCTCCATCATATCCTCTTTGTAGATTCTGCGGGCAGGTACACTATGGGTTTTTTGTAGAAGAGAGGAACAAGTGTTTAAAATATAGTTAGATTGGTTATATACAAAAGAATATTCCTTCTAAGGTTGCTTCAGGTGCAAATAAGATTCCTGTTGCTACTTCATCAACTCCTTCACCAAAGGGTGCTGCTTCTACTTCTAGTACCGGCACTGGCCAAAATTACTTGTATGCTCCTGCTACCCGCTAGGACTTTGAGGCATCTCCCAATATTTTTACTGGTATTTTATGACTCTTTTATCGTGATATGTATTGCTAGCTTGATCAGGGGTCTACTTTTTCTTATATGACATCATTTGTTATTGTGTATTTTGGTTTTGGTTCTGAGTGTATCCTCGATCTTTTTTCTATTTCTACCATAATGGGTGACTCCGTGGATGATAAAAGAGTTTATAGGGTTGTCTCATATCTGTTAGTGGTAGAGAAACTTAGGTAGATCTAATAGATTTAGACATGGTTTATTTTGATGTTACTTTAAGGATGAATTTATTGCATTCATTCTATGCCTCCTTAGATTGTCAAACCCCTACGGTCGTATTTAAATTACCTAATGATCTGGTTATAGAGTGGGAAGGGGGTTCTCTAGTGCCTAAGGAAAGGTTCATATCATATCTTATAGCCCGAAAGTTGATTTCCATGGGATGTCTTTATCATTTGGTCTGGATTAAAGATTTGAACTTGGAGGGTCCTTCATTGACATATGTCCCCGTGGTTAATGAATTTCTCAAGTTTTTTCCTAATGATCTTCCTGGTATCCTTCCCGATAGAGAGAGATTGATTTTGGGATTGACCTTGTTCCAAACATTCGTCCAATCTTTATCGATCCTTATAAAATGGCTCCAGCTGAGTTGAAGGAGCTTAAGAAGCAATTGAAAGACCTCTTTGCCAAAGGTTTTATCCTTCCTAGTGTGTCTCTGTGGGGTGATCTTATCTTGTTAATGTGTAGGAGAGATAGTTCTCTTCAAATGTGTATTGATTACCATCAATTGAATAAGGTTATGGTGATGAATAAGTATCCTCTCTTTCTGATTGATGATTTGTTTTACCAACTTTAGGGTGCTAGGTGTTTCTCGATGATTGAAATTAGGTCTGGTTATCATCAGCTAAAGATTAGAGAAGTAGATATCCCTAAGTCTGACTTCTGAGCATAGTAGGTCATTATGAGTTCTTAGTCATGTATTTTGGCCTGACAAATGCCCCGATGGCAATTATGGACTTAATGAATAGGGTCTACCATCAGTTCTATTATTTGTTTGTTATCATGTTTATGGATGATATTTTGGTGTATTCTAAGAGTAAGGCAGATCATGCCAACCACCTTCGTATCATATTGCAAACCTTGAAAGACCAATATTTGTATGCTAAGTTTTTAAAGTGTGAATTTTGGTTGAATGATGTTACTTTTCTGGGTCATGTTATTTCTTTTCAAGGTATCATAGTGGATCCGCAAAAAGTTACAGTGGTTAAGAAGTGTCCTAGGCCCATGACTCCAACTGATCTGGAGTTTCTTCAGTTAGCCAATTACTATAGGAGATTCTTGAAGATTTTCTTAATTATAGCTTCCCCTCTGACTAAGTTAATTTAGAAAAAGGTGAAGTTTTTGTGGTCTGATGCTTGTGAGGGTAGTTTTGAGAAGCCAAAAAATAAGTTAACTTCAACTCTAATTTTGACTCTGTCTGAAGGTACTGAATGTTTTGTTGTCTATTGTAATGTGTCCTGTTTGTAGCTTGGTTATGTGTTGATGCAGTATGGTGGAGTGGTGGCCTATGCTTCTTGGCAGTTGAAAGTCCATGAAAAGAATTATCCGACTCTTAAATTGGAGTTTTTGGATGTGGTGTTCGCATTGAAGATTTGACATTACTATTTGTATAGAGCCCATGTAGATATATTTTCTGATCATAAGAGCTTGCAGTATGTGTTCACCCAGAAGAAGTTGAATCTCAGGTAGAGGAGGTGGCTGGAATTGTTGAAAGATTACTACATGAGTCTCCACTATCACCCAACTAAAGCTAGTATGGTCGATGATGCTCTTAGTAAGTTATCCATGGGAGTCAAGATTATGTGGATGAGGATAAGCGGGAGTTAGTGAAAGATATTCATCATTTGGCTAACCTTGGAGTTCATTTGTTGGACTCTAAGGATGGTGGTGTGTTTGTGAAAGAGGTGGTGAAGTCATCCCTTGTTGCTGAAATAAAGGAGAAGCAGGTACTGGATCTTGTCTTTATAGGATTAAAGGGGGTATAGGATAGTAAAAGGTTGTAGATTTAGAGATTGGTGGCGATGGTATCTTGAGGTACCACGACAGATTAGGTGCCCCCGATGTAGATTGGCTGAGAGAGAGGATCTTAGTTGAGGCTCTTGAGTTGAGTTATGTCATTCATATTGGTTTGAGAAAATGTATCATGATATTAAGGAAATTATCTCCCATTATCGGTCTTCCTCATTCCAGAAATCAGTTTGATTTAATTTGACTATCGTTGATAGGATGACTAAGTCTACTCACTTTTTGTTGATGAGGACTAATTATTGCAGAGGATTACCTCAAAGAGATTGTGAAGTTACATGGGGCGAATGTTTCTATCCTGTTAGAAGGTGGTACTCAGTTCTTATTGCATTTTTGGCATTCGTTTAGAGAGGTTTGGGAGTTAAAGTGAGTGTTAGTAATTCTTTCCACCCAAAGTCAGATATGCTTCGAGCTTGTGTGACTAACTATGGTGGTAATTGGGTTTACCATTTTCCTATTATAGAGTTTACATAAAATAGCAACTACCACTATAGTATTGGGATGGCTCCATTTGAGGCATTGTATGGTAGGAGATGTACGTTTCCTATTTGTTGGTTTGAGGTTGGTGAGACGGAGATGTTTGGCCCAGATTTGGTTTACCAAGAGATAGATAAGGTGAAGGTAATTCAGGATAGACTTAAAGAAGCCCAAAGTTGCCAAAAGTCCTATGTGTATGTGAGGCATAGGGAGTTAGAGTTTAAGGTTAGCGATTGGGTTTTCTTGAAGGTATCTCCCATGAAGGGAGTAATGTAATTTGGGAAGAAGGGGAAAATCAGTCCCCAATATGTCGTCCAATATGGGTGATCCTTCAATGGTTATTCCTTTAGAGGAGGTGGGTATTTTGGATTCCTTATTGTATGAGAAATTCCCATTTAAGACCGGGGTTGGGTAAGTTTTGCAGTTACGGATGAAGTACGTAGCTTCTATAAAGGTTCTTTAGAGGAACCACAAGGTAAAAGAGACTACTTGGAAAGACGAAAAGGACATAAAATCCAAGTATCCATTCTTGTTTTCTGCTCCGGATAATTGTACGTAAGGTATGCGTTATTCTTAACATCTTTATTTTTTGACTTTGTTAAAGAAAAAGGGTAATTTCCTTAGCATCTTTATTTTCTGAGTTTTTTAAAGGTAAGAGTGGGGAAATATAGAGTCAAATGGTGCTAACAATTTCCTTGTCCTATCATTCAAGGACAAATGATCCAAGTGGAGGAGAATTGAAACACCCTGGATTTTCGGCCCTTGAAAATTTCTTGAGATTTACGCTCGCTGCCTTGGTTATAACTGGACCCCCAGAGTCATAGAGTGCCTAGAAAACTTATTGGGATAAGTCATACCCAAACTAATAAGTTTAAGACTTGATTCTGCTCTGAGTATGAGTGTCTTAATAAGAGCCGTAAGGATATCTTATGATTCATTAGGTGAAATCATAGGGCGTCCAGTGTAAGCCCCAAATTTTATTCTTTACTAACTACGACTAGACCCTACAAGTCATAGGGTCTCATTACAAAGGGGTTGGTCGAGTCATAAGGTTGATACTATATTGGGGTCCTAGTCAATATCTTGGTTATGACTTGTTGTGATGAGTCGTATGATGTGGTTACAAATTAAGGGGTCAACTCGTGGTCAAAGGCGACTCTTTTTCAATTTTTAAGTTGAGGTCACTCTGTACATTTCCCACTTTAACCCTTTGGACCCCACGACTAAAAGCATTCCCTGGGACTTCATTAAAATATTATTTCCAATAAAAAACTCCCAAATTCTCTCTCAAACTCCCTGTTCAAGTTAAGCCTAGGGTTTCAAGAGGTTGATCAATTAAGGCTCTCATGGGTGGTTTCTCTCCGTACATCTTACTATCTCAGGCACATTACTCTTCCCTCATTGTTAATTTTGCAAAAGCGTGTGATTTAAAGTTTTGTTCATAAGATTGTTATTTTGGTTTGGAAAACAAAGGTTGGGGGTTTTGAATGTTATGAATTGGACAATGTTTCTCGTGGTTTATATATATGATTTTCATGCTTTTAATATGGTTTTGAATTTGTGGGTGCACGGGTATGGTGAATGAACTAGGGAATTGTGATTTTCCCAAACTTTTGACTTTTTAAGTGGTTATGACCACAACCCCATAGTGTGAAATTGGTTTTAGTTATGAGAACTTTAGGAATTTGTAAAATTGAACTAGTCTTGAACTATTTCATAATCTAAAAAGGTATTTGAGATAGAATGGTGTGATTTAATAAACAAAGGGAGTCGGTGTTCCCCTATGTGTATTAATGAACAAAGGGAGTCGTTCTCCTCATATTATTAGAAATTATTTTGGCATGATGTGTTCTGTTGCAAGTGTAGTTTGTATGACGATACCAACGTTATATGCGATAATGTGGAATGTGGTTAATTGAATGGGAATGTGTAATGCTTATTTTAATTAGGCTATAATAAGGGTTGTGTAGATGAGTCGTGAAAGTAGAGGTGTGAGTGACTGATACTGAAAATCGCATTTGCCGGTGTGGGGGCCAGACTAACCAGGAAGGTTCGAGTCCCCCTTCTTAATATTTCGTTAATATGGAGGTTAGAGTCCCACGTAAATCATTCTATTATCAGGTGATTAAGTTACCTTGGTATATGTTGGATGTTTTGAGTCCCCCATGTGCATATATATGAGATTATTCTCAAGTTCATATAGCTACACGCACTGGGGCCTGACCAGAGGGTGAGAGTTGGGGACCATATAGCCCATGGGTACTATTATATGATGGCTGGGCTATACAATCCAGGCTAAAGTTATGAATAACATGTTAAGCTTTGTCCCTTATCCTAGCATGTGATATATATATATATTATGTAAATACATTTTCTTTATGTATGTTGTTTTTTTGAATGATTTTAAATTGTTGATCATATCATTATGTTATCCTTACCACCGAGTTACATGCTAGATTTCACCCCACTGACTATTTTTGGATATTGTATCTCCACGCGATGTAGGGATTGGTCATACTTTCACTCCTCCTACTCAGCGACTTGCTGATTCGCGGACAACTTTTGATTTAGACTGAAGTGGTGAGCTTGCATAATTTAGAGGACTCCATTAATCTATGGATTTCTTTTTGACTACTATTCCTTTGCTCTTGGTTTAGGCTACGTTTGGGGGCATATCCCGACTGGATATTCTTTGATTTTTGATTAGAGGATTTGTTGGACTACTGTGGGCATGGGCTGTGTTAGTACTAGTTTTGGTATTGGTATTAGTATTGGTATTGGCATTGATACTGGTATTGGTTGGTTTTGGTTATAGACTTATTTTAATGTCTCTTATCTTGTTATTTGTTAAAATTCAGTCAACCTTGGGGTGCGGTGTGTTTGGTTTGGTTAGGTGTAGGGTGTTGTCTCTGATCAATGTAGGACTTGAGATACCCATCATGGCCAAGACCTGGTTTGGGCCATGACATTATCATTTGTCCAAGACACAACATCTCTAACAAGAAGAAAAATGTATCCAGAAGTAGATTTACCACTACCTTTGCATCTACTCAAATCGGAGTCTAAATACTCAATGACTTCTAAATTGTCAGAATATTTGTATTTAGGCTTAAGATCCTTGGTTCCTTGTAAATATCTCAAAATACTTTTGGAAGATTTTTGATGATCAAGTCTAGGGTTACTTTGATATCTGCCAAACATTCCAACTAGAAAGGAAATATCAGGTCTAGTGCAGATATGTACATACATAGGCTCCCAACAAGTGAAGCATGTGGAATTCCTTTCATTTTCTCTTGTTCCATGCATTTTGTGGGCATTGATCCCATGAGAAATTGTCAGCTTTAATGATAGGTACTGCTATAGGTGAACAACTTTTCATTCTGTATCTTTACAAAATTGTTTCAATGTATGCTCTTTGAGATAGTCCAAGCAATCATTGAGATCTATCTCTGTTAATCTCTATGAAAATGACATATGAGGCTTCACCCATATCCTTTATTTCAAAATTATGGATAAGAAACTATTTCATCTCATACAACAATCCCAAATCATTACTAGCAAGTAAAATGTCATCCATATATAAGACTAGAAAAATATATTTACTCCCAATTATCTTAAGGTATATACATTGATCAATGATGTTCTCCGTAAATCTGAATGAAGAGACAACATTATGAAATTTAATATACTATTAGTGGAAAGCCTATTTTAGTCTATAAATAGATTTATCCAACTTGCAAACAAGGTGACTTTCATCCTTATCACTAAATCCTTCTGGTTGACGCATGTATACTTTCTCTTCAAGATGTCCATTCACGAAAGACATTTACACATCAATGATATAGCTCTTTTCAAATATAAGGCCAATTGAAAGACATAGATCTCCATTGTTTTAAAGCCATTTTCATCCTTCAAGATATTGTTTAGTAAAATATAGAACCAAACAAGGTTGGGGTCGATCCCACGAGGAATAGAACAAAATTTTATCAAGAGTTTGTCTATGTAATTGGAAATTAAGTAAATAAAAAAGGGTTTTTTAAAAGTAAATTGTAATAGTAATGGTTTTTGGTTAATTAGACTGTGATTAATATGAGACGAGCACTAGGATTGTGTTCCCCATAACTTCATAAATCCGCAAGTTATTCGTGCTAACTGAATATCTCGATGCCTTGCATGCAAAATCTAACAAGATATGTATCACCTAACTATCTCTCGATCTTGGTTACATGAATTTCACTCATCTCCTCTCGGACTCAGAGTGTCGCATTACCAACCCTTGTTTTGTGATCTCGAATAAACTATCTCGGTTAAGGCTCAAGTTAATTATATGAAAGTTGGTAGCTTTAATTTTTTTATTTCTTTTACCCAATCTATTCTTCTTTCTCGAGCAAGTCTAGAATACTGGAGAGTTCCTAACATTTTCAACTGTCAAGAAAGCAATCAAATTGAATGAAATACTAATACATGCAAGTACACCAATATGGAATGAATGCACACTTAACCCTACTTCATTACATCACCATGGTTCCCACAACCCTAGTTATGGGATTTAACTACTCATGATTGTAAGAACGCAAGAATAATTCATAAATGAAAGCATAATTGTGCACTTACAATAATGACTTAAAAAACTGAAGTCTCAAATTAATTAAAACCCTTAAGACAATGTTAATGATTCCAAGATTAATAATATATCCCAGAACCTCAAAATAATAGAAGAGTACATAAACTAATGATAAAACACAGTGGGAGTATTTATAGATATAAAACAAATCCTATCCTAAACTGTGTAGGAAAAGTAGGTCGGAAGCATCCTACGACTCGTAGGTTGAGTCATGGATCAGAACCATAAGTTGTGGTTCTCAATAGTGGAAATCAGATTTAGCTTCAGTCTTCAGTGCTTGGCTCACGCCTAGCTCTGATGAGTGATTGGTTGAATTAATGAGTCGTAGGTCCCCTTGTCAGAATTAGACTTTAGTTTTCAACTTCAGAACTCAAGTCACATGTCCACTCATGGGACGTAGGTCCCATCCACAAGTCATGGTTCAATTCAGGGGTCACCAAATCAACAACTTTTCATCCTTCTTTCTCAGATTTTCCTCCAAAACCTATTTTTCTACAAAATCCATGCGAAACATATCATATCCTACAAGAATACCCAAGTTCTTTCATAATTTTCTTATTTTAGGCATTGAAAGTGACACGAAACTGTGTCATTTCAATACCTTAACTTAGAACGTTTGTGTGTCCTCAGGGAAATAAACACTCATGATGCTTATCTAAGAGAAACCTAAGGCACCTACGTTAGTCAATTCCTTCAATATAATCCAAACTTTGAATCCCTTACTATGCACAACTTTTAAAACCACTGTCTGTGTACATGTATCATAATATCATGGCATGAAATGAATTAAGTTATGGCATTAGATTAGTAACAAACAACCAAGCATGAATATACATGACATTACTCGAACAAATAAATAACTAATAATGCAACCCATGTACCCTTACAACAAAGATGTCCTATGAGCTCATAGTATCATAATGAATATAAATGCAAGGACTACGTCGAAGTACTCATGATCACCAAGAAGTTCAAACAATATGCATGAATTACCATAGGTTTGCTCTTATATTCGACACCTTAGTTTTTTGGGCAATTGGAATGGGATCGCTAAAGGACATTTTTGACTTCTAATGTAGGCTTAGGGGAAGGTATGGTATATATGGGTAACAGTAACTCAACCCTCTTTGATACTACACTAACATTTTTGATCCACTATTCAACCATGCTCATGTTATTTTTCCTTTTTATCCATTATTAATTTTCAAATTCGGTGTGGTTTCATTTCATTCTTTTTATTTTTCTTTTTTTTTTCCACCACACCCAAACGTTCTTTTCTTTTCTCAAATTCTTCTACATACATGAATCCAACTATGCAAACCTATGATATCTACCCTAACTTAGTTGATTTGTTGGAGTTGAGGTACACAATGTCCAAGGAGGGACTACGGTTAAAATAGGTTCATTGTAATTAAAACGAGAAGGTGAATAGGTTAAGGAAAATTTAGGATCAAATGTTGTATCAGGGATAGTTATTTTTATTCGGTTGGTCGTTTACGTTATAATTGAACTTATTAAAAAATGGATTATGATCTTATCCTAACCAACTATCCCACAATCTAGGCAAGACTAACCGAGCAAGTTCAGGATTGCACATACAAAGTGTACTAACTAAAAACCTTACACTCACATAGTACAAGGTTATATTATAATCTACTACCAGTCCAGTTCATGAAATACTGAGCTATGGTTATTCTATCCCTAACACTAATGCCACATCAATATCTACAATTGCCACAGTCTCGTATCTCCAGAACAAACAGTTCATAAAAAAAATAGGAGGGGTATCATTTTATTCATCATCATAATAATAAATTTGACTGCACCAAGGTTCCTTAATTTTCTTCTAATCAAACATAACACAAACAACTGACAACACGATATCCTACACATTCCAGCTCTACTATGATAGCACATTCTAGGAAAAAGAGACAAGACAACAAAAACATCGAGTGGTGGTACACCCCTACCCCCAACTATAAAATAATGCACTATCGCTAGTGCATAACTAAGAAAAAAAGTAAAACATAAGAGTGGAGACATACCTGAGACGCTCTAGGTGTCGCATGTGGCCTAACCCCTAGCTGAGGCACATCAGGTTCAGTGCCAGGAGGTGATGGTGGTCTACATGAGGAGGCTCACAATTCTTATTATTTGTGAGCACTCTAGACAACGTGAAACTAGGTAAGGAATTTCTTAGCTGCCCTTTTCATGACCCATTAAAAATCATCAAAACTACCACTCTACTATGTGGGCTCTTTTTGTTTCTTTCCCTTAGTAGTGGGGGACCATCATCATCAACATATAGATCAAAGACCAATGGACATAGTGTAGGTAATGACTAAAAAGTAGGAGGTATGACTGGGGATGATAGAAATGTGACTCTCTACTAGTAGATGAACCTTAAACCTCAATGTGACAACCTCCACTTTTAAACTCAATAAATTAGGAAACTTGGACTCACAGAGTCTCTCCCCCATCCAGATCTCAAAGCTATTCATCCTTCTATGTATCTCCCTAGTAAATTATTTCATCATAGACATCACATAGGAATCAACCCCATGCCTTAGATGTCTCAATAGTAGTACGTACCCATGGCTGAATCTAAGCCATCAACTTAGCCAACTAAGTGTCTGTGTGATTTTGGTGCTCAGCTAGCTCTTTGTTCCCATCCACTAATCAATGCAAAAACTCTTGAGATATTGTAACCATTCTTGTAGTTGGTGGGAAATAGGGCACTATATATGTAAAAGGTGAAACTGAAGTTCCTACGACCCCTTCAACGCCTACAATAGCTGAACCCTCAACTGGATGACTACCAATCTCATGCTTACCACCTAATACTGGTCTACCTACCTTCTCAGTAAACTCTAAAGGCCCCTTAAATAATGCCTCTCTATATGAGGCAGAAGGATGGACCTTCTTTTATGTAATTGGGTTGGTGTTATCTCTACTCAACCCCATGACAGCTATCTGGGTTACTTCAATCTAATGATTAATACTTGGTAATGAACTAACTTCTACTGCATTATACAATCCCTAGATTAAGTATTGGAATATTATACTTGTAATCTATCTGAAAGCTCTTTCGTGGTTTTTATCTCGAATGTACCAAGAAAAATTTATATCATATCTAACTATGTTGATGGACACAAGCACAACTCGATCCAATAGAAGTGAATTATCTACTCCTTTGTGGCACAACCTATGTTAAAATATAGTCCATAAAAACTTCCCTGTGAAGTGTAAGATAGACTTTTTAATGCCTACCTTTCTTTCGACCAAAGTGGCATCAACACTTTGCTCAACAATCTAACGAGTAGCCCAACTCAACAAATCTCTCCTCTACTTTGAATCATTCACCTATATTCAATTTCTCACAGTCACCATCCTATAATCAAACTCAGTAGTAGTCATCAACATCACATGTATGGTCCTAAATATTACATCCTAGCACATACACAAGTGTACGTGGTCACCCAAATAGTAAAGTGACTTTACAAGCCAAGTATCAGTCTCACTGGGACTTGTTCTTTGGAACATTCTTCTTCTAGCATTACTAAATAAAGTAAACAAGTGCTAATAAAAAACAAGAGAGTTTAAACTTTGAAAAAATAAATGAAATAGAAAACAGTACGATAATGTAAAGTGTTGGCGACAGTAATGGGGAGAAATCCAGGGTCAAGCCACTATGAACAATCCTACTTAGCCATAAAATCTTTTTAGTTTAGTTAATTATCTTGGTTGTGATGCACGGGATTGATAACATAGTTAGGGAATGGTCATCCTCTAATCATCTATCTAAACTAGACCCACAACTATATAATTGAAGTGGGATGTGAGAACTAACTTAAATGTATTTATATTCCTCCTATGTATGAGCCAAATGGGGAAAATTAGGTATATTCCTATCCTAAATTCAAATCTCAACTTTGTTCCCTCTAGTACAAGATCCCACGGTATATATCCCACGATCTAATCTATTGTTCCTCCTTCTAGGCTCACAATAGAAATTTAAGTTTATCCTAAGGGTAAAAAATATGTAAAATAGCAAGAATAATGATATATGAAAAACCAAACAATTATAATAAACTTAAACAAAGTTGATTGAAATCATAAGTGTTCATGTTCTTGGCCTCAACCCTAGACGAGGGTGTTTTGTCACACATGATCTTACAACGAATCACAATTAAGGAATTCATGTATAAAAACAAAAGTAAACTAAAGTAAATATAAATAACCCTAAAATAATCCTCCTAAATTGTATTCCCATCCCCAAAAGTCTTCCATCATGTCTACAAGAAGATACAAGTGTTTTATTTATACAAGGAAGCAAGTAGCCCATTTTTGTCCCTTGGACGTGTCACACTCATGCTGCTCCGCATTTAGGTGTGTATCATGACCTTAACACAGATGCACACTATTTTGTAATTTTTATGTTGTGTATTGGTGTGTGGAACACCATTATCTTGGAGGCTAGAGGGCATGGCATGCCCATGACCTCAAAAATTCTAGATTTTTTCATCGATTGCTCCTTCCTTTTCCCCTTGCTTTCCTTACTTGGTGGCTTCCTTTCCACTTCAATTTCAGATTTATTAGCTTCTAAAATTTTTTTTCAAAATCATATATTATCTCCTATAACATCAAACAATACTAATTAGTGCACAGAACACCATAGAATTCAACGAGATATACTAGAACAACACCAAGCTCAAGCTAGTACACTAGTTTTCTCATCAAAATTATAAGTGACCAAATTGATTCAAAACATGTTTCTTACAAACCTTATAAACTATAAACAAGTAATTCAACACATGGGTTCTCAATTATACCATAAACAACTCATTATGCACATAAGAACTCCAAAAAACTCGGTTAAACAAGCGTAGATGATGACACTTAAGTGCATAAATCCACCTAAGATCACAACCCCACACTTAAAGCGTTGTTTGTACTCGAATAAATTTTCACCTTAAGAAAAATATAAGGAAGACTCCAATATCAGTAATACAAGAAAGACACTCAATCTAGCACTACAACGACTACATAAATAACAAGTTCCACATCAAGCATGACATATATATTTGATAACTCATGAATACTACTTTAGAACACTCTAGCATTTAGAATTGACTCAACCAAGTTGGAAACCTCATGAATATTACTAAATTAAGATATCATATATAATTTACCTAACTATTATCAAACATGCACCCTCACTACAAGAGAGTTACCCATATTCGCTCGTAAATATGCAATTCATCACAAGAATGGGCCTAAGAATCAAATTTTTCTTACTCTCACAAAGAATTCACATGACACATAAGGTTAAACTTAGGTTTTCCATTAGTGTATTAATCCAATAATATTAGAACATCAAGGATCAAGATTAAATAGGACTTTATTGGTTGTACTATATGCTAAGGGATGAGTAGAAACTATTCTTTGCAGTAATAGGGACTATCTTCCTAAGCGCTTTAATTCATCACATTATACATTCAGATTCTCTCTCAACAACCAATTTCTCACTACCTTTATTCACCCCCATCTCTTTTCTTTTTCCCCATCTCTTTAAAATAGTTCACATATAGTAATGAGGGAGTATTTTCTACCAACACATTATTCAATTTTGATCAATTTTCTTTTTGAATTACATTACTCCCGACTACCACACATAAACTTTTCAACACCAATAGTTACTATTTAGGGGATTCACTTTCACCTCTTTCCTTCTTAAGTTTTATACTCCATAACCATATTAACTTTTAAATTAACGTACTTGGAAGCTTTGGATAAAATTACAATCATAAAAAGGGAATAGTCTATATATGAGGCAACAAAGGAATAAGCAGAAGGCTCAATAGGTCTAAATAATATCAAGAAACAAGGGTAGAAAAAAAAGGTATGAAACATAGCTATCAAAGAAATACCTATATCATATCCTAAACTAAAAATTCTTTATTTTGATTTTCATAAACACCAAGCAAGTTTTAGACATAAATATGCAATAAAGAATATAACAAAAACCCTCACTCACATGTGGCACATACTCAAATTAAGTATGATCATTCTAGAATATCAACCAAGCAATAACACGACTTAAGATCTAAGCCAACATCGCATAAACATCCTATAAATAAGCCTAGGTGTCTCAAACATAGCCTTTCAACACATACAACATGCTTTTGACAATCAAAGACACTTTCCTTGTGTAATCATACATAGCAACTAGCAAGAACATTCCACTTATTCCTAACAAAAAAATTTATTCATAAAAAATAAAAAAGAGCCCTCTCAGAAAAGAACTGAAAAGGAAATCCAAGGGTGGGTGAAGTGTATGCCTACTAAAATGACACAAACAAAAACTGAAAAAAGAACAACGAGAAAATCTTTTTATAATTTTTTAAAATTTAGTCAAAAGCTAGAATACAACTAAGAATAAAAATATATAACAATACTTCACCCTAAATCATGTGAATATTTCCCACCAAACACTTAAAACATACATTATCCCCAAAGTATAATTCAAAAGAAAGGATAAAACTACTTCCTAAGGCCTCTAGGCCTAGCTAGAAGCATCTTAATCATCAAAAGTTTGAGTGGACCCCATACCCAATCTTTACCATGCCCCTTAGCTTAGGTTTCCAATACTCAGACTTCACATCACCCCATGAATCACAACAAAACCAAAATCAAACATGATATAAAAATGAAAATACAAAAATGAAATACCTATCTTAACTTTGGTTGCCTCTCAAGTAGTGCCTGATTTAGTGGCATGACACAACCCACATCACTACTTCAACCGTATTTTTTTATTCCTTTCCTTCTACTTAGAGTCCATACTGTAAATCTTTTCTGGCCTCTTAAATTTTTAATCTCAAGGTATGTGTTTTTTTCAACAATAGCCTTTTCAGGCTCTTTTTTCAACTTCTCAATTTAGGGCTTAATGGGTGGTTTGGGAAACTCTATGAGATAGTTTGAAGAGGTCATTTGTGGTTTGTAATCCTCCACCCCATGCTCATCCACTTCCATAACTATTAACATGCACAAATCTTTTTAGTGAGAATGTGGATTACGTGGTTTACATATTTGAAGACCACCTTTTCATCATCCAGTCATATTGTTAGGGTGCCCTTTTTAACATCAATCAGTCCCCTCCCATTTTAAAGAATGGATGTCCCGATATGATTGGTAATTTTTTATCTACATCATAATCAAGAATAATAAATTCAGTAGGAATAATGAACTCACCATCCTTAATAAGTGTGTCTTTCATTACTTCTTTGAGTTGCACTCTGGTTCTATCCACTATTTGGAGCACTACAAAATAGGGCCTCATATTCCTCAATCTAAGAGTATTGAATACATATAGGGACATCAAATTTATGAACCCCAAGTCTCTTAAAGCATGGACCACATTACTTTCACCAATTTGTATGCGGTGGGTAAAACTCCTTGAGTCTTTCATCTTTATTGGCATCTTACTTATCACAACTGAAATACATAGTCCCATCAGTGCCACTACCTCAATGTCATTTATCTTTGTCTTAATGGCCTCCACATCCTTCAAGTACTTGGCGTACTTAGGCATACCCTGTAAAACATCTAACAATGGGATGCTAAATTTGGAGTTCTCTGAACGTCTCAAAGATCTTCTTAAAACATGAATACTCCTTATCCTTTTTAAACTTTTAAGGGAATAGCAGTTGTGGTCTCTCTTATGTACGCTCAGTTTCTTTTGTTTTTGGGTACTAAGACTTCCCTGAACTTCTATCATCTTTGACTTCCACTTGCCTCTCCTCTGCCTGCTTTGGGACTAACTCTACATGTACCTCCTAATTTTTCTTTGGAGGTCTGTCAATCAATTCACTACCACTCCTCAAAGTGATTGCTAATACCTACTTCAAATTCTCTATGTTACTTGGCAAACCAACTTAAGGTCTGGCATTCTAAGCATGAGCTACCTTCCCCAACTGCATCTTTAAGTTCTTCTGTGCAAGTTTCTGATTTTTAATCTCTACAACCATCTATTCTTCATTTTCTAGGATCTTTATCAAGGTTTTTTCAATATTATTGGCTGGCATGTTCTGATGCTTCTAAAATTAAGCCTGATTATGCCACTTATAGTTATAGGAATTACCATAATTGAAATTTTCCTTCTGTGTATTGACCATAAAGTTCATCATCTTTGAGTACACTCCATATGAGTCTTACAATAGAATAATAGCATAATCTCACACCAAGATGGTTTGTTGGAATGGATTCACCTAGGCTTGAGGTTGGTTCATACCCAACTTGCTGAACTATGTCATCATTTAGTTTTGCAAGGCTAACAACTGAGTGGCAACAATTATGACACTATCCACTTCAATTATCCCGACATGTTTCTTTACTATATTTCAGGACATATCTCCTTACCATTCGAGATTAACTTGCACAATTCAGTTCAGCCAAGTATACAACTCATCATAAGTTTTATCCAAAGCTTGACCTCCTACAATTGAATCTAACAAAATTTTTGTTGTATGGTCAAGAGCTTGAATAAAAGAGTAAGCCAATACATCATTCACCTATTGATTGTGAGGGCAGTCCCTGAGAAAATATTTGAACCTCTACGATGCATGATATAAGTTCTCATTTGATTTTTTTCTTAAAACTCAAAATCTCACTATGGAACCTTAGAGACTTGCCAGATGGGAATAATCGGATTAGGAATTTCTTTCCCAAGTCATACTCTAGAGTGATAGAGTTTGAAGGTTCTGGCTTCAATCATTTCTCCACTTCTCCCAAAAGTGAGAAGGGGAATAGAGTGAGCCTCCATAGTTAGTGGAGACTCCTTTAGTAATAAAGGTGTCACTAATCTCCAAGAATTTTTGCAAATGGACCTGTGGATTCTCATATGATAGACCTATGAATTGCCCACTTCTGTGCAACAATTGAACCATATTATGTTTTAAGATCAAATCTACCTCTAGTTTTAAGTCTACGGATGACGGAGGTAATATTGGTTGCGAGGGGGATTTCCACTTCTTGACCTGTCCTACAGACTAGTTGATTTTCGACCATTGGTGCAAGAATTGCTTGTTCCTCCTATCTTTTTTGTATGTAGTAGAGAAATACTACTTTTCTGCCTTAGCTAATGTAAGTGTTACTTAAGTTCATGATATGGGTCAACCAAATCCCTTTCCCTTGCCAATTTACTAGAGATTTAGACTTGCACCTCTAAATTCAGAAGCTAAGATCAAGTTGTTAGCACTTATGAAACAAAATAGCAAAACTAAATATAAGACAGTTTCCAATTTTCAATTCCCCGACAATGAAGCCAAAACTAGTTGTGTGTTAGTGCACACACAAGTGTATATGGTCACCCAAGTAGTTAAATAGCATTTACAAGCCAAGTATCGATCCTGCAGGGCCTTTTAATCAGCAACAATCTAATTCTAGAATTACTAAATATAGTAAACAAGTGCTAATTGTAACCAAGAGAGTTTGAGGCATAAAAATTTAAATAAAATAGTAAACAATATGATAATGTTAAGTGTTGGAGACAGTAATGGGGAGAAATATAGAGTCAAGGAACTATGAACAATCCTACTTAGCTATATAATCTCGTTAGTTTAGTTAATTATCTTTGTTGCTTATTAATGGGGTAGATAACATAATTAGGAAATAGTCATCCTATAGTCGTCTATCTAAGATAGACCCATAATTACATCATTGAGCGGGGATTTGAGAACTAACTCCAACTGTCACAACTCAAACTTGGGCTTGGCTGTGACGGGTATCTCAAGTTCCACATGGACCAGAGACCACCCCTTATACCTAACTAAGTGAATACAATATCCCCAACGTCATATGAATTCCAAACATATAACAAGATAACATAGTAATAAGCTTAACGTTATTTAAATCATGTCTATAACCAACAACCGATAACTAGTAAAACAACCTAACAACATCACCCAAGTCTGCGATAATCTAACAAAGCCTTCTAACAAAAAAATCAAAAGTAGTCTTGGTTGGGACATGTCCCCAACTCTGAAAATAACAATGATAATGTTATTGATAATGAAAACTCTCAATTCTAATTTATGGATAAGAACCAATGAAATGTCAAAGACTTTCAGAGAACAAAGGCTCACCACTTTACCACAATGAACCGACGAACCATGCCGCTTCACCTAAATCTGTGTAGGAAAAGTAAAAACATCTTCGGTATAAACTTTGCATGGGGATACAACATCCAGAGTCGGTTAGTGGGGTGAACACTAGCATGTAAATCATGGGTAAGGATAACATAATGCCATGATCAGAAGTTTAAAATCATTAAAATTCAATACACATAATCAAATGCATATACATATATATTTTGCATGCTAGGATAGGAGAACAGGCTCAATATGTACTTTAAAATTTTATCTTGGATTGTGTAGCTCAACGTCATAACTATCACGACCCAAACTAGGGACTGGCCATGAAGGACATCTCGAACCATGAAGGCCCTGACGTCCTACTCTATATAGTAGTCATGTACAACATTCATATAATAAAAGAAAATGCAGAATTACGATCTAATACGGAAATATGGTCATACTCTGGATTAAGTTTAACAGTAAGGAATGAAATCCAAAATTCACTAAAGACATCTGGAATAGTTTGAGAAATCTCTAGTGCAATAAAATCTAACAACTATCTGAAAACTCGGACAAGGTCCCCAGTAGATCAAAATAGTAATAGATGACATAATCTAAAAGGACAAGCCTTCTGGAATAGAGAACACTCACCAATGCACAATCTGATCTATTGTCTGAATTATCTACAGCTTATCTGGATCCCTAGACTGAGCCTCAGAACTTGAGAGGTAGGGGAGAGAGGTCAATATAGATGTACTAGTATGCAGAGAAAATCCAAAATAATCATTTATATTTAACATATATAAGAGCAATTTAAAGCAGTTCATAAATATATCATATAGTAAGAAATCACATTGGCATTTTAAAAGACTTTGTGAAAATATATGAAATCGGTGACACTCTTTGTCTTACTTCTGCGCTAGGTGGTGTACTCTACAATTTGTAATCCCACGGACTATATGAGATCTACCATTAACTCGACAGCTAAGCCCCCAACCCAGGTGTGGTGCAAGGCTCGGAGTCTCAAAATCTCGTACGCCACACGACCATCGCCAGTGTACAATAATAATCTACCTGTATCGGCAAATACAGTTTAAGGATAAGAGTTACTTGAACTCATGCTTTCTTTGGGTAACCACCTAACCCTCTTTATGCCCATTTTTAGTTCTTTAGACATGCATGCTCTGAAAACATACTCTAAAATCTCTAACTCTGTCATGGCATATACATATATATGGTGTCGTCATACCATTGACTTGCAAGTCACATTCTCTGAGCCATTTATAGCAATTTATATCTCTGTTTTCAAATCATGAAATTCAGGACCACCATAACAACAATTCGTTCAAGGAACTCATGCTTTAAAATTCATCTAAAACCATGCAAGCAATTCTCATTATCAATAATTTAACAAACAATGGTGGTAATGTCTAAAGTCTCTATCTCATGCAATCTTCTCTTTAACACAAAACATAGTTATATCAAGATACCATCTCAATAATTCTAAATCAATGTTTCAAGTACTATGACCTTGAGAAAACATCTTTCAAATCACAGACATGCATTTCAACTCTTTTCCATCAAAACCACAATCATTAATTTATCACAAGAGAGTGAGTCCATAATTTGTGCTCTCAAACAATCTTAAACCTCAAATTTTATACATATACGTATACATGTAAATCAACTTAGGGACAAATCAACAATGCATTTAGACATTCATAATGCATAATAAAATCATGTATTTCAAAACCCCTTTTCTAAAATCATGCTTGAAAATCTTTAAATCATGTTCTACTGTTTCCAAGACCATGTAGTTTTTAGGATAAACCCCACGTACCTTAAATTAAAATATCTGAAAGATGGAACCTAGATCTTGATATATGAAACTTGGATCTTGATTTGTTTCTTAGAGATATTGAACTTAAGGCTTGATTTTCATGAATTTCTTGTTCTTGGAGAAAATGCTAATTTGATCTTATTTTGAGAGTGAAGATGAAGTTTTTGAGGTTGTAAAATTGATAATGATTGATTAATAACACTTAAGGGGTGATTTAATTCGTGTGAAAGGTTTTTGGAGTGCTGGAAAGACCAAAATACTCCTACGAAATCACTTCCCAATTTCTAAAATTCTCAGCTGACGACCAAGGCTACCAAGCTGTCAGATCTGTGAAAAGACATCAGTTTTTGTCGTCACCTGGGAGCTGAAATTGATGGGTTTCTGCCTAAGGCTAACGACATATTCTGACAAGTTGTTAGATTTTTGATAAGCCATTAGAATTGTCGTCAGTCAATTGCTAGCTGATATGCTGGAGCAAAATGGGCATAACATTTTGCTCCGATATTGGATTTTGGAAAAATTGGTGGCGTTGGAAAGAGAACTTAAAGACCTTTTATTTGATATATACTAGGTCAGCCAGTTTGTCATATACAAGGAGTTATGGCTAATTGAAGTTGACCCAAGTTTCGATGCTCATTAAAACTAGAACGATAGGAAAGCTTTCAACTAATCATTGAGTTAAGGGACCTCTATGATCTCGACTCATACTCAAATAAATTCGCACACTACATAATTGATTAAAACACTATATGTACATCAAATTTATGGCTTTTGGAACATCTACGCGAAGGAATGATGGTTTTTGTTCTAGCCCAAAATACGAGGTGTTACATAATTACCCCCTTGGGATCATTCATCCCCGAATGATGGGTAGGAACATTGAAGCTTAAAGGTATGGAATAACGCATACACGATGTGTCTTTTATGAAAGGATATAACTAATCGAAAACATTTAAACTTCTATCATGAAACTGAATTCTGAGTTGACTTGACTTTACTTGCTTCAAGGAGCTGATTTATGCTGAGAGTTTAGGATTTTCTTGGAGTGTTCATGATCTAATCATATATATTGAATTGAGGAGTGATAACTTATGCTAGTATGAATCATAAGATAATTGGACTTAGATCTGATCACGGTATTACACTGTCTGAGCTAAAATACTTGGGAAAATTTAGGATTATGCGTTGAACTCTTATGAACTGAGTCATGACTAAATAGCTGAATCTGAAACATGATGCATAGACTGAACTGGATTCGCAATTTACATGGATGGAATAGATTATCTCTCAACACTCTTTCTATAGTAGTTCCAGTAGCATTAGGGAGCAACGGATTTGGGCACAAATTACACTAGGCATCCAACTACAGAATCACAACATTGACACTACTCTATAGCACAGAATATACACATGTAACTCATAAACTAGGATAGAATAACCAAACCTTAGGTAATGAAACTTCTTACTTTCAAGGTTAGCGAGTCTTCTAAAATACTCTCTCAACTATACTTTCCCCTTAAATACCATGCTCATTGATTCCACTTATTTTTCTTACATGGCCGCTGATATTTCCATCTACTAATGTCTAAACTGAACTAAATTCCCTCACCATCTTCAAGCCTAACTCAAAATCACAAGACTCACCACATAATGATTTCAGTACACCCTGCATTTCACTAGTTTGAATCATGATTTCAGTACATCTTGCATTTCACAATTCCTTATCTCATGCATAATTCTTATTGCCACTCCAGCAATCACCTTCAACTTTGCATTAGACATTCACAAACACTGAAAGCATCCATTTGTATGTATACAAACATAACATTCAAGACTATCTTCACACCCATATATGCACTTCTAAACAAACACTTATAAAGATTTTTTCTCAAATTCTCTAATACTTCTATCCATAACAACTTCCCAGCACTATTCAAAAGATAAAAATAAAATATTCTCAACTAACGAAGCCATACATGGAACTTTACCTAAAAATTCTTTCAACTTATGGACTTACATAAAACAAGAACATAACAATTTTTCCCAAATATAACACATAAAACTTCAACTAACCTTGTCATGTATCAAAGACTTGACCTCAATCTTACTCCATAATTACTACCTTAACTTAAATAAGCACACAACCATCTTTCATCAACAAGAAATGTTAACTCTTTTCCATCTAGACAACTATTCATCATCACTATCTCGACCTAAGGGAAAAAGGTCACTAAAAAATTGGAATACCAGAATCCCGAACATGAGGGGAGTACTAATCATAACTTGATACCCTACTGAGGTGTGAGGAATAGAGCACTCACAGGATGGACTCATTAAAGAGATCTAATCTGAGGATGTACCTGATATAAATCTGAATTTTCACTAATCGTTAAGTGTATCATTTGTGAACAAGAGTCATAAACTGCATGACCTAAATTTTGCTGGAATTCATAACTTACAGAAAATTATCCTGACTGCTGAACAAACTGGGAACTCATCATACTAAGAATTAGGGGAGTACAAGATTCTTTATTATATGCATCTACATGGACTATGATCATGAAGCTGAAACATAAAGCATGAGTATATATTGGAATAACTGAAGTAAACTGCTGAAAGAAGAATAGATTGAGCATCGTTCTTTCTCACGGCCAATTCCACAACTTACTGGCACATCTATTAGCATCTGAAAACTTGACTTGGTTACTCGTTATATCATCTCCCCCTTTGATTTAAGCCATTACTCTAAGTTTGTGAACCACTATATACACTCTGGTATAAACTGAAATCACTTTACTCTAGAGTTGAGGATATAACAATACACATACAACTAAACTTACCCTGTAAGGCGGTATCTTCATGTATAACAACCAATGCTAATACCTCATTCTAAGATTCAACCCGTAGGTTTTTATAGCCCCAAAAGTCATCATATAACAGCTTAAACATTCACCTACTTAGATTTTTCTAACAGTAAACATGGATATCTCAAACCTTTGATGGCCCATACCACTTCTTTCATAGTCTACCAGCATCATGCCTGCAAACTTATATTTCTAAACCATAAGAATCAAGATTATGCAAAAAAAAAGTCTCAACATCATTAATCATAACTCCATAACTTAGCTATCAAGAACATTACATATTATCTAACTAGTCTTTCTCCGCCTAGCAACTCAGTACTACTAACCACACAACATGCAATGATCCTTGAAAATAATGCAGCCCCATAGCACCTTGGGCATACTTCTACATAAAACTTACAACATTAGACTTGATTATGAATCAAATAAACTTAAGCTCTTGTATACATTGTTCAAGCCTACTAGATCACTTTCACACAACTAACACCTACCACAACAATCATTATATCCACCTTGATCACTATCTACTATTCCAACTTAGTGTCTAGTTCTAGATATGATGAACCACAACTTTACACAATTTCCTTACATGCCAAACATTTGAAAACATTAATCCACCAAAACTTCATAACAGTAAGGATCAATCATAATCCTATGATCTATTTTATTTAAAATTCATTAACACATCCTCCTTCTACACATCATTACTATCTACCCTTTAATACAACTAAACTTAGTTCATAGCTCTATAAGTCCAAACTAAACTTCCTCTTGCAACCTCAGGGCCATCTAAATTAACAACACTAATCCACCAAGTACCTTCATCAATAACCTATAATTTTCTTGCACGACAAACACCGTCAACTACTCTTTTCATACTTCAAGTAAACAACAATTTACCTTAACTAATAACTCCTTCTTTGCCACACTTTCTAGTAAACTAACACACAGGGATATATCACTTCATTACTAACTCAATCTCATGCAAAAAGATTCGTCCATACATATATTCAATAAATTACCCTTACCACTATTCTTGCCATTACACCACTAAATCCCCTGTCCCAAACAACACAGGAACAACAAGATGAAAAATAAGTTGCTAGTGAATCGAAATAGGCCCCACATGGCTTTGCTGGACTTGGATTTTTTTAACAAGAAAATGAGATGAATGACAAGGCAGCTATGCTAGTGTATCAAAAGAGCCCCACACAGCTTCACTAGACTTTCGATTTCAACAACACAATGATAACAAGATTACATGATATAGAAACTTGACACATAATATTCAATGATCTAAGAATACACATCTTACCCTGTATAAATAAAAACCTGAGTCAAACACTTCCTCCTACAGACTACTATACAACCCACACATGCGACTAGCTACCATATTAGACTATTACAATAAAAGGGCAAATCATTCTCAAACATCAGTTATTCAACTAAATTATTGATTCACACAAAAGTCACCCTCACTCAGACTTTTAACTTTGTGACTTTATATCACCAGCTGCTTAGTCTAATCTCACTACTAGTAGATCATGAAAGCGATACTTTAACTTATACTACTACTCGGGTGAAAATGTAGTTCCAATATTATGCTACACCTTAGTCCCTCTTAAGCATGACATGTGCAACATAAATTTTTAAAAAGGACTGAATACCCTTAATATTGCCGGCTAAAAAGCATGATTTCATCAGAACCAAAATTGGTACTAAAATTAATCTACTCTGAAGAGCTAACGGACTCTTCTCAAGTCATTGCGCAAATTTTAAAATCTTATATGACATCAATCAGAATGGACCATACCATTTAAATTCTAAACTTCTGCACTTGACTCACCACAATAATAAGATATATCAGAGCCCATCAAAGTAAGGAAAGAATTGGGATAACTTTACTTTCGTATGGGAAACACCATAACATGAATTAGAGTATGAAAGAGGACCATTCGGAATCTATAGCACAAACTAGAACATGAAGAAAGTGAAACATTCCTAAACGCCTAGTAGCCTCCTGCTTATAAGTGTGGCGTGCTTCACACCTATAAATAAGACTTTACCCGATGCAATTTTGCAGACACCCAGAGACTATGAATCGTGCTTTGATACCAAGTTTGTCATGACCTGAACTAGGGCCTGGCCATGACGGACATCTCGAACTATAAAAGCCTGGATGTCCTACTCTATCTGGTAGTCATGCACAACATTCATATAATAAAAAAATGCAGAATTATGATTTAATACAAAAACATGCTCATACTCTGGATTAAGTTTAGCAATAAGGAATGAAATCCAAAAATCACTAACAACATCTGGAATAGTCTGCAAAATATCTACTACATGAAAATCTAACAACTATCTGAAAACTGGGACAAGGCCCCTAGCAGACCAAAACTGTAAGAGATGACATAATCTAAAAGGATAAGCCTTCTAAAATAGAGAAGGCTCACCAGTGCATAATCTGATCTGCTATCTGAATTATCTACTGCTTATCTGGACCCCTAGACTGAGCCTCAGAACTTGAGAGGTAGGGGAGAGGGGTCAATACAGATTTACTGGTATGCAGAGAAAATCTAAAATAATTATTTATATTCAACATATATGATAGCAATTTAAAGCAGTTCATAAACATATCATACAGTAAGAAATCACATGGGCATTTTAAAAGACTTTGTGAAAATATCTGAAATCTGTGGCACTCTTTGTCTTACTTCTGCGCTAGGTGGTGTACCCTACAATTTGTATTCCCATAAGCTATATAAAATCTGCCATTAACTCGCTAGCCAAGCCCCCAACCCAAGTGTACCGCAAGGGTTGGAGTCTCAAAATCTTCTAGTTTAATTCATAATGTTCAATTCAAAATCATTATGATTTAATAACCTTTCATATCATGCAATAATTCAAGAGTATTTCAATTTACATATTTTTCATACTCAAAATCAATTTCACAATATGGGGTTGAGGTCATAACCACTTTAAAATTTACAAGTTGAGGAAATCATAATTCCCTAGTTTATTTATCATACCCATGCACCCCATAGGTTCAAAACGAAAAATTAAAGGATGAACAATCCTGTGTAAACCATGGGAAACATTATTCAAGAACAAGCATTCAAAACCCTTAACCAATGTTTCAAAGCCAACATGAAAATCACATAAATAACTTTTTAAAACACATGATTTTACAAATTAGTAGTAGGGGAAGAGTAACACGCTTGAAATAACCAATTTTATGGTGAGAATCCAACCCTTGAGCGCTTGAATGACATACTTTATTGAAGCCCTAATTATCTTGCTTGAGGAGATTTTGTGAGAATAAACAGAGTCTTGGATGTGTTAAAGTATAGAAAAAATGCCTTAAAAGTGTTTTATGAACATGAGGTCTAAGTGGTTAAAGTGGGAAGTGTCTAGTTTTCCCTCAATTTAAAAGTTGAAAAAAGTGTCATCGGTGACTACGGGTCACACGTCGACTCGTAACAACAGCTTATGACTCATCGCCATGAGTCATAACCAAGATAATATTAGGGGCACCCGTACTGTTAACCCTATGACTTACATCATTTGACTCATATCATGACCCTATGACTCATAGGGTCCAAGTTGTATCCAAGACAGAACCACTTGGGCCTTATACTAGTTACCCTATGATTTACGCCTAACAACTTATAACGAGTCCTCACAACTCATAGTGAGCCACTCATACTAAGAGCAAAACTTAGCCATACACATATTGTTTAGGCTATGATTGTGTCCCTAGGACCAGTCAAGACTCCTTACAAATTGTTAGGAGGAGTCGTAGTTGGGGAAATAAGGATAAAATTTTAGAAATTTTCAAGAATCAACATCTGGGATGTGTAATTCTCCCCCTTAAGATCATTCCTCCTCGAATACTGGGTTAAGGTATTTATTAGCATAATTTGGCCCCAATCACAACCATACTTACCTTTATCAAAGACATCAATAAATTGACAATTTCCTTTAACAAAGTCATAAAACAAAGATACTAAGAACACACATATCTTAAGAACAATTTTCTGGAATAGGGAATAGGAATGGATACTTGGACTTCATGTCCTCCTCAGCTTCCCAAGTAGCTTTCTCAAACTTTTGGTTCCTCCAAAGAACCTTTACTGAAGCAGCATCCTTTATCTGTAACCGACGGATTTGCCGATCAAAGATCTCCACTGGAACTTCCTTATAAGACAAGGAATTTGAAATGCCCACACCTTTCAAAGGAACAACCAAAAAGGGTCACCCACATACTTCCTCAATATCAAGACATGGAAGACTGGATGAAGTGAGCTCAAACTAGAAGGCAATTTCAATTCATATGCAGCATTTCCAACCCGCTCCAAAACAAAATTTGAGCCAACATAACAGGGATTGAATTTTCTCTATTCATGGGAGACACCCTTAAGAACACCCAATCACTAATGTTAAACTCCAACTCCCTTCGCCTTACATCCGCATAGGACTTTTGGTGACTTTAGGCGGTCTTAAGCCTATCCCGAATTACCTTCACCTTCTTCATGGCTAGGTGAATCAATTCAAGACCAAATAACCCAGCCTCACCTACTTTGTACTACTCAATAAGAGAACGACACCTCCCACCATACAAAGCTTCAAAGGGGACCATACCAATGATAGAGTGATAACTGTTATTGTAGGTAAATTCTATGAGAGAAAAGTGGTTAACCCAATTGCCACTAATTTAATCACATAGGATTTGAGCATATCCTCTAATGTCTATATGGTCCTCTCTGCTTGCCTATCCACCTGCAGGTGGAAAAAGGTACTAAGGCTCACCGTAGTCCCCGAACCTATTTGAAATGAACACCAAAAAAGCAATGAGAATTGAGTACCTCAATCAAAAATGATAGAAATTAAAGCATCATACAGCTTGACTATCTCCTAAATGAACAACATGCATAGTCCTCTAAAGAGAAATTATTCCTCACCGGCAAGAAATGAGAAGACTTAATTATCCTATCCATGATTATCAAAAACCAAATCTAACTGATTTCGAGACCGAGGAAGACTAGTAACAAAATCTATATTAATTATTTCCTACTTCCATATAGGCAACTCAATTTGTTGAAACAATCCACCGGGCATCAAGTTCTCGACCTTTATTTATTGCCATACCATGTACATAGCCACAAAATTGGACCCATCCTGTTCTATATTATTCTACCAATAAATCTTCTTAAGATCATAATACATTTTCATTGAATCAGGATGAGCCGTATAACATGACTCATGCGATTTGGCTAAAATATTTCTTCGTAACCCATCAACATCGGGAATACATGATATACCTTGGTACCTCAAGATACAATCACCACTAATATCGAAAGCCATCACTTTCTAGCTACCTATATTCTACTTGATTTACATCAAGACAGGATCCAAAACCCATTTCTCCTTCACCTCCGCACCAAGAGATGACATCGACACCTCTTGAATAATCACACCACTATCCTTAGAATCCATGAGATAGACTTCAAGATTAGCCAAAGGGTGAATGTACTTAAATAAATCTTGCTTCTCCTTATCGATATGGGATAAAATCCCCAAAGAAAATACCTAAGAGCATTAGCAAAAACACTAGCTTTACCTGGGTGGTAGTGGAGACTTATGTAATAGTTCTTTACCAACTCAAGCCACCCCTTTTTGCCTGAGATTTAGCTCTTTATAAGTGAACACGTATTGCACGATCTTATGGTCAAAATAAATATCTACATGGACCCCTTACAAATAATGTCACCAGATCTTTAATGCAAAGACCACAGCTAATAATTCCAAATCATTCGTTGGATAGTTCTTCTCATGAACCTTCAACTACCTAGAGGCTTATGAAACCACCTTACCATGCTACATCAACACGCAACCCAGTCCCACTTGAGATATATCATAATAGACAACAAAACCATCAGTACCCTAGGTAGTATTAAGACTGGAGTTGAAGTCAACTTATCCTTCAACTTCTCAAAACAACCCTTACAAACATTAGACCACAAGAACTTCACCTTCTTCTGAGTCAACATTGTTAATGGGGCAGCAATAAAAGAGAAATTTTCCAAAAACCTCATCTAATAATCTGCTAAACCCAAGAAGATCTGAATGTCGATTGGAGTCGTGGATCTAGGCCACTTCTTTACCATCACAACTTTCAGTAGATCCACCATGATTCCTTCACTAGATAAAAGATGACCCAAATAAATCACAATATTTAAACAGAACTCGCACATGGTGAATTTTGAATACAATGTTGATCCTTCAAGGTTAGCAACATAAAGTAGAGGTAATTGATATGATTTACCTCACTCTTAGAATACATCAAAATATCATTAATAAATAAAATGATAAACAAGTACAGAAACTGACGGAAAACTTAATTCATAAGATCCATAAATGTTGTCGGGGCATTGGTCAAATAAAAAGACATCACCAAAAAACTCAAAATGACCATACTGGGTTTGGAATCTAGTCTTAGGGATGTTTGATCCCTAATCTTGAATTCATAGTACCTAGAACAAAGATCAATCATAGAAAAGTACTTAGCACCCTGAAGCTAATCAAAGAGATCACCAATCCTTAGAAGGGGATACTTATTTTTCATGATCACCTTATTCAATTGGAGGTAAGAAATACACATCCGAAGGGAACCATACTTCTTATGCATGCAGAGCATGAGATAACCCCACGGTGACAGACTAGGGTGGATAAAACCCTTATACAGAAGATCTTTCAATTTCTCTATAAGTTTTTTCAGCTCAGTTAAAGCCATTCTATAGGGAGGAATAGAAATAAGATGAGTGTCAGGAAGAAGATAAATCTCAAAATAAATTTCTTTTTTGGGAGAAATACCAGAAAGATCATCAGGGAACACCTCAAGAAATTCACAAACCACAGGGACAGTCTTCCAAGAAGGACCTTCAGACCAATAATCCTTAACATGCAATAAGTGATAGAGGAACCCTTTAGAAACTAATTTCTGGTTTCTAAGATATAAAATAAACCTTTCCTTAGATACTAAGGAACTACCTTCCTATTCAATCATCGGCTCATTAGGAAATTGAAAACTTGTTCTTTGGGTCTGACAATCAAGGGAAGCATTTCACCAGTACAACCAATCCATTACCAAATTATATCAAAGCCTAACATGTCTAACTCTATCAGATCCATTAAGGTTTTCCTACAACAAACCGACATCACATAACCCCTATAGAGCCTTATAGCCACATTGGAGTCACCCATCAGGGTGGACACAGAAAAGGGATCTAGAATACACTCAGGATCAAAACCAAAATGAATAGCCACGTAAGGGGTCACATAAGAGAGGGTAAACCTGGGATCACGTAGACAATATACATCACGAAAGATGAGTTTGAGCATACCAATAATAACATCGATGGATGCCTCAGAATCTAGGAAGGTGGCAAGAGCGTACAAATGGTTTTGACTAGTGCTAGAGCGAGAAGTAGAAACAGCACCTTTTAGTGCAGGAGTTTATAAAGTAGAAAAAGGAATCTTATTTGCTCCATAAGAAACCTTAAAAGGACAATCCCTATACATATGGCTAATCTGACCACATTTAAAGCTCTTGTTCCTCCTCTCTTCACAAAATCCATGATGCACATAACCATATAATCTACACGGGGGATATAATGAAGCTGCTTGAGCCCCACTAGCCTGTGGTGCTCTAAACCTACTATCATAAAAATAACGATGATCACCTGATGGTTATGGATAAGGATCACTAGTCATAGAGTAGGAACTAGAATTCCCTTACCTATTATTAGACCACTTTCCACCATCTCTACCACTCTGTTGCTGACTTCCACCCTGATTTAAGTAGCAAAACTTCTTATTTTTCCTTTCACTCATCTCTACTTTCTTTTTCTTTTCTTCTTCCACTTATTCCATATACACCACAGGTATAGAGCTATCCATATTCTTATTAAACAAGGTAACCTTTCTCTTCAAGATCAACTCATGGGACAACCCAGAGACAAACTTCCTTATTCTAGCCTTCACACTAGACACGAATTTTGGAGCATATTGCAACAACTGATGGAACTTCAAGGAATACTCCTTCATTTATATCCTTGCATGCTTCAAGTTCATGAATTCCTCATCCTTCGCCTCCCTCGACTCCTGAGAAAAGAAGAGACCAAGAAAAGTACTAGAGAAGTCGTCCTATAAAGCATACTTAGCATCATCACCCCTAGAATAATACTATTCCTCATACCACTAATACATTATATCCTTTAACTGGTACACAAAGAACTCTACACTCTCTACATCGGTATCATGCATCACACAAAAAATAATTTTCATCTCATCAATGAAATTTTAAGGATCTTCCTAAACTTTAGAATTGGTGAAAGTCAGAGGACTCAACCTCATAAATTGTCCAACTCTAGTGACCTCAGAGAATGGAGCAATAGAAGAAATGTTTAGTATGCGAGGCCACCAATTGAGTAAGAAAATGAATCGACTAGCAAAACTCGCCATTAAACATATCAGCTTGGGGTTCTCAAGGAGGGATAAGAGGCACTAATGGAGATCTATTAGGAAAATCAAAGGCAGCACCACTAGATTGGGTCTGAACTCCTGGAGTAGAATGAGCTCCATCCACATTGTCCTAAAATAGGAGAAGAGTTTTGCACGAGCATCAATTTTCTAGGAGGCATGATCTGAAAGTGAACATACGGGATTAAAATATATTTCAAGACCTTAGACTCAATAGCTCAAAATAGAACAACAAAAAGGGGAAAATTTCCTATATGCCTCATATCCTCTCCATTATAAGTGTAGCGCACTACACATAATCAAAAGAAACTCTACTTGACACGACTTTGTGGACACCTAATGACACCAAACCTAGGCTCTGATACCAACTTTGTTATGAACCAAACTAGGGCCTTGCTATGATAGGTATCTCAAGTCCCACATGGAGAGGATATCACCCCCTGCACTTAACCAAGTGAGCACAACATCTCCAATATCGGATAAATTCCAAAAATATAACAAGATAGCATAGGAATAAGTTTAATGTTGTTTAAATCATGTCTATAACTGATAGTCGATAGCTAGCCAAAGAACCTACTAACATTACTTAAGTCCACAGTAATCCAATAAAGCCTTCTAATAAAAGAAACAAAACTAGTCTTTTTCGAGACATGTGCCCAACTCTGACAATGAAAATAATAATGTTAATGATAATCAAACCTCTCAATTCTAATCTATGATATGAACTGATGAAATTTCTAAGACTTTCAGAGAATGGAGGCTCACCACTTCACCTAAAAAACTTATGAAACAGGCCAATCCACCTAACTCTATATAGGAAAAATAGAAGTATCGCTGGTACCTGTATTTCATGAAGACACAACATCCAGAGACAGATGTAGGATTAAAACTAACATGTAACTAAGGGATAAGGATAACATAATATTGTGATCAATAGTTCAAAATAATTCTAATCCAATGCACATAATCAAATGCATATACATATATATATATATCACATGTCGAGATAAGGGAAAAGGCTTATCGTGCACTTTAAAACTTTAACCTAGATTATGTAGCTCAATCATCATAAAAAATGAAGGCACCCATAGGATATATGGGCCTAGATCTCCCCCAGTTGGTAGGGGCCTAGTGCGTAAGGTCGCACGAATTAGAAGGTATATATACATACTATGGCGGACTTAAACCTCCCGGTATATCCAGGTGACACAAACATCCAATCATGTAGTATAATATGAGTGACTCCAACCTCCCAATCATATGATAATAATAAAGGAGACTCGAACCATCCGAACTTATAGACTCCTACGTCGGCAACCATGGTTTTTAGTGTTGGTTCCTCGGGACCTCCACTTTTACGACTTATCTACACAACCCTCATAAAATCCCAATTAAAACAATTAACACACATTCTCATTTATTGAACCATGATACACATTTAGGCATACATTATCGGTATCGTTATACCAACTACACTTGCAAGGTAACATCATCATATCAAAACAATTACATCATGCAGGGAGAATTCACAACCCCCTTGCCCAATTATACATTACCTTGGGGAATTACACAACCCATAAGGTTCAATTCAAAATTATTATGCTTCAATAACCTTTCATATCATGCAATAATTCAAGAGTAGTTCAATGTGCATATTTTTCATACTCAAATCCAATTTCACAATATGGGGTTAAGATCATAACCACTTCAGAAGTTATAAGTTAAGAAAATCATAATCCCTAAGTTTATAGCATGAACAAGCTAGTGTAAGCAATGGAAAACATTATTCAACAACAAGCATTTAAAGCCCTCAACACCTATTTTAAAACCAACATCAAAACTACATGAATAACAATTTAAAACACATGCTTTTACGAATTAGTAGTGGGGGGAGAGTAACATTCCTGAATAACCTAAATTTTGGAGAGACTCCAAACCTTGAGCCCTTGGATGGCATACTTTTTTGAAACCTGAAGTATCTTGCTTGAGGAGATTTTGAGAGAATAAAGAGATTCTTGGATGTGTTAAATTATGGAAAGAATGCTTTAAAGGTGTTTTATGAACATGGGGTCTAAGTGGTTAAAGTGGGAAATATCCAGTGTTCCCTCAATTTAAAACCTGATAAAAATATCACCGGTAACTTCGGGTAACACGCCGACTCGTAACAACAACTTGCAACTTGTCACCACGAGTCATAACTATGATAGTGTTAGGGGAACCCATACTTTTTACCCTACGAATTAAATCATATGACTCATATTGTGACCCTACGACTCATAAGTTCCAAGTCATATCCAAGACAGGACCACTTGAGTTGTACACTGGTTACCCTACGATTTGCACCAAATAACTCATAACGAGTCCTCACAACTCATAGTGAGCCACTCATACTCAGAGAAAAACCTAACCACACATATTCTATTTAGGCAAAAATAGGGTCCCTAGGACCCATCAAGACTCCTTCCAACTCATAAGGAGAAGGAGTCATAGCCGGGGAAGTGAGGATAAAATTTCAGAAATTTTCAAGGACCAACACCTAGATGTTTCATAAATGAATTTATATTTCCTCCTATATATGAACCAAAGATGTAAATTAGGTATATTCCTATCCTAAACACAATTCTTAACTTTGATCTGACCCAGTATAAGATCCCACTCTATATATCCCATGATCTAATCTATTATTCCTCCTTCGAGGCTCACAATAGAAATATAAGTTTATCCTAAGGATCGTGAATCCATAGAATAGTAAGAATAAGTGTATATGAAAAAAAACAATGATAATAAACTTAAATCAAACTTAATTGAAAGCATAGGTGTTCATGTTTTTTGCCTCAACCCTAGATGAGAGTGTTTAGCCACTCGTGGTCTTACAATAATTGAAAATAAGGAATTCATTTATAAAAAACAAAAATAATCTAAATTAAAGATAAATAACACTAAGAAATCCTCCTCGAGTGTACTTCCATACCCAGAAGTCATCCAATGTGTTTATAAGAAGAGACAAGTGTTCCATTCATACTAGAAAGCAAGTAGCCCATTTTTGGCCATTGGGCATGTCATGCTCATTCTCCTCCATGCTTAGGGAAATGGACTGAAATTAAAGAAGATTCAGACTATTTTAAGCATTGTTATTTTATGTTTTGTGTCATGGAACACTCTTATCTCGGGGTCTAGAGGATGTGGCACGCCCATGGCCTAAAAAATTCAAGATTTTGCCATCAATCGCTTCTTCCTTTTGTATTTGTTTTCCTCACTTGGTGGATACCTTCCCACTTCAATTTCAGCTTGTTTAGCTTCCTAAAACTTATTTTAACATCATCCATTGGCTACTATAACATCAAGAAAGATGAATTAGTGCATACAACACCATAGAATTCAACAAGATACACTAAAACAACACCTAGCTCAAGCTAGTGCACTAGTTTTCTCGTCTAAACTCTAAGTGACCAAAATGATTCCAAACATGTTTTGTACACACCGTAAACACCATAAACAATAACCAACTCATTACGCACACCAGAAGTCCTTAAACTAGGCTAAACAAGGGTAGATAATGACACTTAGGTGCATAAATCCACCTACTATCACCAAATAGAAATTTCTAAATTGTCCTCTTAGATATTACAATTTGAGTACCTATTACTAAAGTATAGGCTAGTGGAGTTTGGTCCTGAGCTCTCTGCCCCGCTTATGGAATTAGATCTACAGATGTGGCATATGAAGCATAATACTCATGAACTAACTTTGGACTATTAGATCCTAAAGACTCACCTATCCATCAAAGTCTATTTCTATCAAAAGTGGCATTGATATCAGGGATCCCTGCCAAGTTTGTTGAGTTGATGCGGGGCTTCTCCACATAATGGAAACTGTAAGGTCTTATTTTTGAGTCCAGTCCATGACTCATGGACTGAGTTTAAGACTTGTGGAATGTGCTTGTGAATTGAGGATTTAGTTTACAAGTTCAATAAATGAGCTATAGATTGAGTACAAGTGTTGTGAATCTGACTCATGAAAATCAAACAAGACTTTTGAGATTCAGAATCTCAGGTTTGATTCCTACGAGTCTAATCCATGACTCATGAATGTAATTATCAGGTCATAGGTTGTACTTATGAGTTCAAACATAATAATTAATCATTATATATCAGGTTTTTGGATTCCAATTGTCATACTTTTCTACCTAATCAGTTCAAATTTGATCAAATATTATACTTATCCCTATTTAGTTCTCATTGGTTCAATTCACATGGGACAAGAAATCATGATTATCACTTTTATTGAAGTGATGGAGAATCATCAATTGCAAAACTAGAAATTTGGAGAACTAACCTTTTACACAAATAAAGATTGAAAAAAAATAATTTTTGTAGTTGAAGGCCTTTTCGTGAGTATGGAGAGTGCAATAGGGTTTTGATTTTAGTAGAGGTAGTTTGATTGCAGTGGGGATAGTTTAATTGAGTGGAGAGTAAAGTAGATTTTTGTTTTGTATAAGAGAGGAGGGAAATGTATTATGAAGGTGTTTGAGTTTAAATATGAATTGGTGTGGTTGTATTTGTTTTTCAAAATTGAGTTTAGGGTTTATTTTTAGGAAAAGATTGAAGTCGGGTAGAGTACATGGGCCTCCATATTTAATTGAAATTTTTTTAAAAAAATTATGCACTTGGACCAACGAAATGACCTATGAGTCATGGGTGGGACTCACAACCCGTAGGTTGAGGTCGTGAGTCAAGTTCTGAAACCTAATTGTTAATTTTGATTTCCAAGACTCGACCCGTGAGTAGTGGGTGAAAATCTTGACCCGTGAGTCATGGGTGAAACTCACGACCCGTGGGTCAGGATCATGAGTAAAGTTCATAGAGAAGAAAATGAACTCTCTTTCTCATGAGTAACGACCCATAGATTCCACTCGTGAGTAGTCTTACTTGGAATTGTTTGAATATTTCTATTTTTTCTTAAGTCAGTGATTCCCGCATGCTCCCTTCCCCAAAAAATACAAAACAAAGTTAACACTAAAACCTTTGTTTGCAACCCAAGAAGCACTTGATTTAACATCATGACACAATGTGGCTATGTTGGGTGCTCAAAATTCACCAAAAAGCCCATTAGTTGCCTCCCATGAAGCACCTAGTTTAATATCGTGGCACAAATCATCTCCTTTGACTACTCATACTTCGTTAAGCTTCATATTCCTACACACTTTAATCTCCTTTGTGTTTCCAAAATAATACTCAACACGTTGTTCATTCACCTTGAATAAAACATCACCATCTCACTGTATATCGATTCCACTATATGGAAATACACTCATCAGGGTGAATGGTCCGACCATCTAGACTTCAACTTCCCAGGAAATAAGTGAATACTCAAATTATATAGCAAAACCAAATCACCGGGTTGTAATTCCCTTTGTTCAATTCTTCTATCATGGTACAATTTTATCTTTTCCTTGTATAAGGCTGAACTCTCATTGGCATAAAGGTGAAACTTATCCATATCATTCATCTTCTTTAATCTCAAGTGGGAAGCAATACTCCACTCAAAATTTATCCATTTTAGTGCTCATATTGCCTTATGCTCAAGTCAACTTGGATGTGGCGTGCTTTACCATACACAAGTTGATAAAGAGATGCTCCAATGGGAGTCTTGTATGTTGTTTGGTAGGACCATAATTCATCGTCAAAGTTTCTCAACAAATCAATCCTATTAGCATTCACCGTCTTTGCTAAAGTAGACTTTATCTCCTTGTTGAAGATGATCTTAGGTGGATTTACACACTTAATTGTAGTATCTATGCTTATATAACTTAGTTTTGAGGACTTTTACTGTGCTTAATGTGTTGTTAATGATTTAAAGAAGCATTAAAGTTTTAAGTTATGTATTCTTTATGTTTAAGGTATGTTAATAGTGAGTTTGGAGTCAAAACACTAAGTTAAGGATCAAAGGACAAAACTAGTACTCTTAGCTTGAGCTATGTTCTTTACAAGTTCATCGTCTTGGATTGTATATTATTTTGAGCTCTAATTTGTGGTATTTTATGGTATAGGATGCTTGCTGAGTTGATCAATATGATAAATGGATGTTAAAAACGCTAGAAATATAATAGAAACAACACCACAAAGCTTGGGATAAAAGGATAAATGCATAGAGTTTACATGGTGGAAAAGCTAGACATTTTGGAGTTATTAGTGTGCCCCGCAACCTAGATGGCGCGATAGGTCCATGGCACTCCCTTGGAAGAATTTTTGATGGAGGATTACAGTAGCTTAGAGAGATAGTTACATGGCACGAACCCTAGGCCACGTGATAAGGGAGTTGCACACCCCTATGTTAAAAAAGGTCAATGTTGTCTAACTATAAATTGGACACTTAAACTCTTTGGGAAATAGTCTAGGGGAGGAAAATGGGTGGATCAGATCGAATTTGGATGGATTGAAAATGGATTTAGCTTAAATGGATTGAATTGCAATCCACTCATATAATATATGGGTAAATATGGATTTGGTCATATATGGATCAGGTAAGAATGGTCCAACCCACTTTTAACTCCTAATACCAAAAATTTAGGACTTCTATATACATATCAACTTGATTTTTTTTTATCTCCAACAACATACTCACCCAACCCCCGCCAAAAAAAACATAGTACTATTTTAAAAAAAAATTAAAATTTTTTCTATCCTTCGCCCCCCACCTAAAAAAAATATATTTTCTCAAAAAAATATTTTTTTTCAGAAAGAGGAAAACTAAAAAATAAAAAGAAATTTGCACCCCCTACATACCCCCTCCCCCCCCCCCCCCCCCACATCCCATAAAAAAATATTTTTCAAAAGATAAAAGTTTTTCCAAAAAGAAAATTTTTTTAAAAAAATTCCAGCCCCCAACCTTACCCCTACCTCCCCCCTAAAAAAAAACATATTTTTCAAAAAGAATAAAACCAAAAAATGAAAAGGGTAATTGCACCCCCACCCCCACCCTACCCTTCAACCACCACTATACCCCATCCCGAAAAAATATTTTTTCAAAAAGCTAAAATATTTATAAAAAATTATAAACCCCCCCCCCCCCACTACTATCATACCCCCAGCACGCCATAACCCCCCGGCCCCACCCCACCCACCCTAAAAAATATATTTTTAACATGAAAAAAGCTAAAAAAAAATTAAAATAAGTTGCACCCCCCACCCAACCACAACCATACCCCCCAGTACCCCTCCTCCTAAAAGAATATATTTTTCCAAAAAATAAACTTTTAAAAAAGAAAAAAACCTAAAAAAAAAATAAAAATTAAACCCCCACCCCTACCACCATAACCTCCCCAGTCCCTCCCCTCAAACAAAAATATATTTTTTACAAAATTTATTTTTTTTAAAAAAATCTAATACTCCCCTCAATTTCCTTTCCCCCAATTTTCTTTTAAATCAAATAATTTTGTTTAAATGATAAAATAATTTGTTTTTTTTTTAAATCTGACCCCTCTCCACCCACCCCCACACCTGCAACCCCTAATTTTTTATTAAAAGTATAATATTTTTCAAAAAACATGTATATATATATATATATATATATTTGCTCTCCCCCAACCCTAACCTCAACCACTACAGTCTACCCCACCCTTATCCTTAATTTTCTTTTTTCTTAAATAAGATTAAATTTTATAGTGCAATTAAAAATTTTAAGCATATGTGAGTGATCTCTATATTGAAATGAGTACCCATATGTACCCATTTTATCCATATTTCTATGTGCTTTTAAAATGGGTTGAATTTTATATTTACCCACTTAAAATACTAGTGATCCAACTCTAGAAATATGGGTTAAATGGACTAAAACTGCCACTCCTTGGAAACACCTTAGACGATCTTAAGGCTTGAACATACATTAGAGAAAGCCGCAAATAGGGTTGTCTTCCATTCCTTTAGTTTAATTATGGATTTTAGCATGGATTATGTCATTATGATTCTTGTTACGTTCATGAGCGGCTAAATACCTTTTTCGGGATTAAGGCAAAGAACATGACTATTATTGTTGTATATTGAATTGGTTTTGGTTATTGATCATATTTGGTTGTTTGTTTATCCTTGTTATCACTATTTTAAGGATTCTTGACCCTTAAAATATATGAATAACTCTATTGTGAATCTAAAAACACGAATGATAAGTTAGAACGTGAGATAGAATAGGATTGTAATCTATCAATTGAATGAAGTTATGATTTGCATTTAGGTTAGAATATACATAAGTGCCCTATTTGGGTCAATTAAATGATAGAATAAGAATGCATTAAACTTAGTTCTCCCATCCCCGCTAAACGATATAGTTGTGCGGCTAAGTTAGATAATTGATTAGCAGTTCGGAAGGCCATAGTCATAATATCGACCCCGTGGACCAACACCAAGATAATTAACCTAACCAATAAAGTTATATAATGGAGTATGATTGTTCATAGTGCCTTAACCCTGGGTTTCTCCCTATTGATTGTCCAAGAACCTTTACTTTACAATATTGTTTAAGTTAACTTTTGTTCGTAACTCTCAAATACTCTTAGGGTTATTTTTGTACTTATTCAATCTTTGAAGTGAGAACGGATTAAGATAGTTGTTTAACACTAGTTTCTGTGGGATCAAAACTTGGCTTTTGATATAGCCACGATATTATTTGGGTGAACCATGTACAGTTGCATGTGCGCTTGGATGCAACAAGTTTTTGGTGCCATTGTCGGACACTTGTAATATCACGACCTGAACCAGGGCCTAGTCGTGATGGGTATCTCAAGTCCGTTAAGGACCGAAGACCACCCACATTAGACTAGCAAACCAGAACCCAATACAACTAGCAGTAGATAAATTTTGATCATATAACAAGATAGGTATATATAATAATACATAAAAAAATTACAGAATTCCAACAACCATCCCAATCCACAGTAATCCACAAACCTCTAATATCCAAAGAAAAACCTATATCGAGACATACCCCCGACAATAGCCAGAAAGAAAACTAAAGAAACATATATAAACTAAACAAAGAAGAAACAAGCCTTCCGAAAGAAGGAAGATCACCACTTTAAAATGCCTCACAAAAAATCCAGGAACCAACTATCACTGCACAGAAAAATAGAAGTGTCTTTGTTCCCTGGATTGCGGAAGGATACAGCCACCAAAGATGGCTGACAGGTGAGCGCTAGCATGTAACTCGATATATGGATTAAATAATGCCAATTCAAAATCCAATCCAAACTCAATATACATGTTCACATTCATGCATACATACATGTATATAGAATATGATGGGATAGGGAACAAGGTTTAGCATGAGATTTAAAAATATTAACCTGCACTGTGTAGCATTAACTGTCATAAAAAACACCCACGGGCCATATAGGTCCGTCTTTCCCTAACGGAAGGGCCCCCATGCGTGTTAGCCGCACGAACCAAAGGTATTATAGAAGACCAAGGAATGTCCCAACCCCACATCCTTCCAAGATATATATATATAGATAGATAGATATATAGATAGATAAATAAAGTGTGATCTGTGCGCACGGTCATAAGACCAACCCCCACACCGATAAATGCAGGTTTCCAGCATCGATCCCCTAGGACATCCACATTTACGCCCAACGTCACAATCCTCTTTAAGCCCAATTAAAAAATTTACAGATTACCATTCATTAAACAAAGGACCATCCATTAAGGCACATAGCATTGGTATCGTCTCACCAATTTTGCTTGCAGTCTTATACTTATTTCAATCCAATTTCATTATCCAAGGGAAATACCTCGATCCCCTTTTCTCATTAAATCATTTGGTGGAATTCCTTAACCCTCTTTGTTCATTTAATTATTTGAGAAAATTCCATGAACCTTTTTGTTCATTAAATTATTTGGGGAAATGCCTCAAACCTCTTTTTTCATTAAATCAAGTTTAAATCAAAAACCTGGCAAACAAGGCCTTTTAAACCCTTTTCATCTGTTTAACCATTTATGCAATGCAATAGTTTAGTGAAGTAAGCTAAATCATGTGATTAACCATATTTCAAATTCAATTATACAAGTGGGTTAAGGGAATACAATTTCCAATACCATATTCCAAACCAAATCATCAAATTGGGGGAATACCTCGACCCCTCTTCCACTTACCATGGCTATGCACCCCATTAATTTAAAACCAGCAATGAAGTATAAATAATGCATCATGAGAACATCATTTAAACAATAATCATCCAAAATCCTCAACCCAAATTCTAAAGCCAAACCTTTAATCATATAAATAATAATTTAAATACATTCCTTAGCAAAATAAATTTTGGGGAAGAGGTACATCCCTAAAAGTATCATTATTATGGAGAGAAATCATCACTTGAAAGCTCAAAATGATCACCCTTGAGAAACCAGAGCTTGTTATTGACTTAGGAATTTGAGAAAGTTTAAGAGTGTGCTTGATTATGTTTTGAATGTTAGTGAAGTCCCAAAAAAGGATTTTAAGGTTGTGGCTCACAAGTGGGGGAAGAGTAAAATGACCAAAGTGCCCTTAATGAAACACTAAAAATTTATCACCCAGTTATTTTGGGTTTCCTTATGACTCGTAATGCGTGACTACGAGTCATCCCCTAGACTAGTATCTGGGTAGTGTCCTAACGAATCTCCATTGTTAAACCTAAGAGTCATACCATATGAATTGTAATCTCACATTCGGACTTATAGGGTCCATTCTTTAAGTCAAGAGAAACTTTGGCTATTACACTAGTTTGGTTATGGATGGAACCTATACGACTCGTATAGAGTCTTTATGACTCATTAGGTAGGATTCATGGTTAGTATAGAAGACATGGACAACCTTACTGGTCACCCTATTACTCGAGCCCTAAGACTTGTAAATAGACATTACAATTCATTGGGTGAGTCGTAGCTTGGGCAGTAAACACAAATCTCAAATTTTTTTAAGGCTAAAATTTTGGTTATTACATTCTCCCCCCTCCCAAGGATCATTCTTCCCCAAATGATGAGTCAAGGCATCTTTTAGCATGATTCAAATACTAAAACACAACCACAATTTCCTTTAATAAAGTCATAAAATAAAGATTATACGGAAAATACATACCTTAAGCTTAATTGTATAATCCGGTGAACAAGAATGGATACTTAGACTTCATGTCCTCTTCAGTGTCCCAAGTAGCTTCTTCTATTTTTGGATTCATCCATAGAACCTTTTCCAAAGCAATGTCCTTAGTCCTTAAATAACAAACTTGCCTATCCAAAATCTCAATCGAGAATTCCTCATAAGACAAGGAATTTGAAATACCAATATTCTCAATAGGCACAGCCAAGGAAGGGTGTCACAACCCGAGACCACTCCCTAGTCGTAAGATGGTGCTTAAGCCCATGAGTGACCCAAAGCTAACCCATGATGTAGAACAAGCTATAAATACTAAAGGAAAATAACAAAATACTATGATAAAGTCATTTAATAAATGTTTAAGTAGTCATGCCAATAACAAAGGAGTCTGAAATACATCACTGAAAAACAAAACAAACTGTCTGTACTGACTGAAAGTCTCTAAACATGATGAGTTATTGGGATAGGTCCCCAACTAACTCTGAATACTGAAATAAACATTAACTAAAATATTGGAAAGCATGATAAATGATATAATTAGTCCTTTATTGGTGATGACTCACCAATGCTATAGCTAAATGGCACATAAATTATCTAAGTACGATCAGGGAACTGAGTATCTGAACCTATGTTATAAGACTATATTGCACAAAAGAGAGTCTGCAATTAGTACTTTTAATGTAATGGTGTGTGAGATGAGGACTAACTGGTATATATTTAAACTGAGCATGAATACATGAACATGGAAATAGAATGCAAGACCAAGCATAAATGTGTACTGAAATAATCTAAATAACTGTATAACTGATATATGGGAACTTGGTCATACAAACTTGAACTGATGTAGTCTGAATACTGAACTAAAAATATGGGATCTAACATTTATCGGACATGCCCTAATTTGATCCAATCGGGGTCAAATCTGTAATCCCAGTTAGAAGGGTGTCAGTACCTTTCCATGGGTACTAACACTGGCTGTGTGGATCCACTAAACTAATTTTCTGAAGGACTAGGGTATCACCCAAACTAACAATTTCCATTAAGAGAGTATCAACCTTATAGTTGCAGGAATATCTCTCATAACCTATGCTGGCTACGTAGTTTTGGAACTTAGGAACTGCTACTAATGGTCTCACTCAAAATTGTCAGGTAAGCCTTCATCACTATGTTCTCCTGGTGCTAAGTTATACTCCCAACTGAACTGACACTAATATTGATAAAAATTTAGCATGATTCAAACTAATAAATGCTCAACATGATAATAATCTAAGTAAACTAACACAAATATGATCTGAATATCTCGGGACCTAAAATCTATAACATGCATGACTACCTAGGTATCGGGTGTTCATAACCCACCAACACTAAAAGTATAGTAAATATATAATTATCAGAATTATAACATGGTGGGGAAATTTCTTGACTTGATCTAAAGAATATTACAGTCTTTTTCAGTATTGAGATAAATCATGGTTGGGATACTGAAGTGTGTTTAAATTTATAGGGGAGCATATATTCATGGTAGAATTCAAGAGTTAAATTGAAGGATTGAGCAATTCATATTTTTCATAGAACTCTAAATCAAAGTGGAATTAAACTTGAGAGTTTGGAAAAATCCTTGGGACTCAATGGGTGAAAGAAGCCTATTGATGAATATCCTACATACTTGAAGTAGAAGCTTTGGTAAATTTCTTCTTGAGAATTGGACTTTCTAGATGAACCCTAATTGTTCCTTTGAAGAAGAGAAAATTGTCCCATTTTGGTTTCTTTAAGTGAAATTATATTTAATCATATGATTGGGGACTTTAGGGATTTTATACTACTCTTTGGGAAGCCTAAACGATGTGGGTTAGGCTTTAAAAGGAGTAGGAAAAGACTTAAAATCCGCTGGATATATGTGTTGAAAATTGGATTCCTAGTCGTTACGGATCACACTACAACTCGATGGGACTGACTACGAGTCATAGTCTGGGTCATAAGCTAGAATCTAGGGTCAAGGACCCTTTTCTATCCTTATTACCACTTCCCTCTTATGACTCATCATGACTAACTATGAGTCATAAGATAGAGTCGTAGTCTGAAGCTTGAGTTTTAGGTCCTTTACTGGTCAGGATACGTGTCCCTCCATATGACTCGTAGTCATTGATTATGAGTCTTAAGGTCTTATCATAGACACTAGGCACAAACTTAGGCCCTTTACTGAAGTGACTACGACTCATTGATGTTGACTCATCAAGAGTGGTAATGAGTCATCATCATGGAAGTGTGTCAGGCCTAAAGGGAAAATTTCCATAACTTTTTTCCTCAATATTAGATTGAGGTGATACTCAAAGTGTTGGAGAGCTAACTTAGTGGTCCATTTTTTAGAGGGTCTAGAACTTGAAAATTTGGGGTATTACAAAGGATTACCCACACACTTCTTCAACAATGAAACATGAAAAAATGGGTGAATGGAACCCAAACTCAAAGGCAAATCCAATTCATAAGCAACATTACCCACTCTTCTCAAAATCACATATGGACCCATATACCAGGGACTGAGCTTCCCCTTCTTCCTAAATCTTATCACTCCCTTCATAGGAGATACTTTTAAGAAAATCTAATCACCAACCTCAAACAATAACTCTCTTCATCTTACATCCTCATAAAACTTCTGGCAACTCTGAGCAGTCTTAAGTCTATCCCACACACTTTAACCTTATCCATGACTTAGTGAACCAAGTTCAGACTGAACAACCTAGTCTCACCAATATCAAACCATCCAATAGGAGATCTATACCTCCTACGATAAAGAACCTCAAAAGGATCCATCCTAATACTCAAGTGACAACTATTATTATACGCAAATTTAATGAGAGGCAAATGATCCACCCAACTACCTCAAAAATCAATCACATGGGCCCATAGCATATCTTTTAAAGTTTGAATGGTCCTCTACACTTGTTCATCCTTTTGAGCATGAAATACGGTGCCAGGGCTCACCCGTGTACCCAAGGCTTTCAGAAACGAATGCCAAAAGTTAGAAGAGAACTATATAGATCGATCTGAAATAATGAATACTTGAGTACTATGTAGTTTAATTATCTCCTGAATAAATAATCTAGCATAATTCTATCTAGTGTAAGTATTCCTCAAAGGAAAGAAGTGAGCCGACTTAGTCATCCTATCCATGATGACCCAAATTGAATCAAACTGATGGGGAGATCACAGAATACCAGTAACAAAGTCTATGTTGATAACCTTAAATTTACATATAGGAAACTCAACCTCTTGAGAGATGACACCAAGCCTCAAGTTCTCAACCTTCATATGCTGACACACCATACACTTATCCATGAAGTTAGCCACATCCCTCTTCATGTTTTTTCACAAATAGATATCCTTCAAGTCATGATATATATTTGTCGAACTAGGATAAATTGTATAGCTCAACTCATAAGCCTCAGTCAAAGCCGTTTCTCACAGCCCATAAACATCAGGAACGCACAATCTTCTTGGTACCTTGAGATACCATCTCCTTCACCTCTGCACCAACTGATGATTTTGCCACCTCTTGTATAAACACATCTCCATCCTCAAAATCCATAAGATGAACTCCAGTACTAGCCAACTAGTGAATGTCCTTCACCAATCCTCACTTCTTTTCACCCACATAAGACAAAATACCCATGGACAACTGATACGCCCAAATTATAACCTTCTTATGAAAGTGTAAGCGATCGGTATCAAATATAGAACACAACTGGGTTAGGTGTTGAATCCCATAGGGAATACTGTGTTTACTAAGTATTGTGGTTATTATTTGACTATTGGTCAAAGGTTCCTAAAGAAAAGGGGGGGTTTGATTTATCAATTGTATAAAAATGTTTGTCACAGAAAGTAATTCACTTGTTGATTGTAAAAAAAATAGTAATTCAGTAAGAGTAGTCAAGTTAGGGTTATGAAGAGTTTTATATATGAAGACTATGATAACTAATGAAAAATGCAAGATATCCCCATAGTAAAACTTAAAACTTTTAATCAACTTACTTACAAACACTTGCCCTCGCAACTTTTCAGCTCCCAAGTTGCTATTTTAATCCACTTGCTTACAAACACCCTTAATCAATTTTTTTAAATATAGCACCTTCCACCCTCAACTTATGCTGATGTAGTAAGCCGAGGTACACAACATATTTGGATAGATCAGGGCCAAATTCCTTTAAACTATATTCTAAAGCACCTTTCCACTGGGTTCTTGTATTTTTATAACAGCCACCCTTAACTTAGGTGTTTTCCCTAAGTTGAGGTACACAATGCCAAATATTGGGCCAGAGACAGAGTTGAATGCTAATGCCCTATGGAGAGTTAATTATTATTATAGGAAGTGAAAAACTACTAAGAATCTCAAAATGGGTTCGAGCAAAAAAAAATCTTAGAGGGGTTAATTATTTAGGCTAAGCAGACTAAAAATACAAGGGATCCTGTCATCCTATCCTATTGAATCAGTTAGAGAACAACATAAATGACTCAGAAAAGTTCTAGGCACTATACTATGCAAGAATCAATACAAATCCTCACACACACAGTGGCAACTGAGTTAAACTTCTTTTGCTTCTCTAAGGATTTCTATCACATAATTCATGCACCTCTTTCATGTTAATGCCAAATGCAGAGTCATGAAAGGTTATGCACACATGCTATATGATTAGAGTAAATAATTACACATTCATTCTCATAGTCTTATGCCAACATCATTCATTATTCATATCTATAACGGGATACTGAAACAAGGAAAATTTTAATAAATGACATTAAACACAGAAATAAAAACACCCTAGACATGCTGATTCTACTAGATAGAACATGGAGGGAAAAGAGATCGACAACACAACCCACCATGGTAAAAGTACAAGTACACCACCCCTACAAAAAAATAGATGCATTGTCCTCAAAGCATTGATCCAAACTACAAGGAAATGGTTTTACTTCATTTGCCTCTTATTCATCTGAGGCGTCTGTGAAGTGTGGCGAGGCTCCTACATACTTACCTTGTGTAATATTGGCCAATATTGTGTTAGGGGCACTCACAACCTCACCCTCCAAGATTAGAGGAATCATTTCTCGAATAGATCCTGCACTGTGCCCCCTTGTTGGGGCAGCGCTAGTGGATACCCATGCTGTTTTATCTTTTTCTTTCTTTCTCCTCTTTTTTCATCCATCAATGTCTTCTTCTGAGATCTCTTAATATCATGTTGTTCTCATTGTACTGGTGTTATTTCTTCTCTCTGTCTCCTCTTTTCATTTTTTTCGTATAGCTTTTTCATCCATTTTCTCCTTTCCTTTGGTCTTCACTGGTCTTCTCATCAAGTCCACTATACCTTCATCAACATCACTTTCCACCAAGGTTGGGTGAAAAATAGGCTATTGTGGCTGCTTATTCTTTAGCTCTACTATGTCCTCCTTTGCTTGTTCAAATTCAGCCATCAACATGGCAAGGTCAGAGACGAATAATGAATCAAACCTTTTGTTGATATGAAGTTCCATGGTACCCATTCTAGCCTAAATGGTTTGGTATGGACGAATTGCATCAGCCATAATTTCATTAACAAATGTTTTAAAGTCTGCAGCCCATCTATCTAGCTATCTTTGAAACCTATTTTGTGTCTTGATAGACTTAGAAAAGTTTTCTGGTGTGAACCTGTACTCAGCAAAATCTACTCCACCCATAGATAGTGTGGAACCTGACCCTGCAAATATGCCTTGGGGTACAAACTCAGGTAGCACATAGGTGGAAATGGACAAAGGCATATCTATGGGAATCTCTGAAGTATCAGGAGCTAGTGTAAATTGAGTCTTATAGGCTAGAGGCTTTATGATACACATCTCAAATTTTGAGTCGTCTTTTGACTTCTCAAGGTCTTATTTGTGTATAGCCTGGATCTCATTGTCTACTCCGCGAATCAAGGTCACACCAGCCTGTCTGCATAAAGCTATGATTAAGCATGGAAACGGCAATGCATTTGAAATTTTATGGGCCCTTACGAATATCGCATATACAATTATCTGGACAAAGTCAACTTAAAGCCTTGAGATCAAGCTTTCCACCAACATGACTCTGTGTTTATCCAAGTTTCCATCCTTTTTTATTGTCATTAACCTCAAACGAACAACAACCCACCAAAATTTAGCCTTAAAACTAAGGCAATATTTTGCGATACACTACCGTGAGTTGGTCAACCAAAAGGGGTTACCATCCTCAATCAAAAATAAAGACATCCACTGCCTTTGAGAGAAAGCATTTCCCAATCTGTACTCAAGATCAGGTACCGAAAGCGGGGCCTTGTACTCTAGTCCAAATAACATTCTACTGATTAATAGGGATGAAATATCAATGGTGACTCCTTGGATAGGCACAGACTCTCTGTTCAGCAAATTTGTAATTGATGTCCCCTTTGGGCAATCTTGTTCTACTAGTACAAGATAATTTCCAAAGAATTCTCTTACCTAATTCGGTTGATAGGATCTTGGTGGATGGCTCATCCATACTAGTTAATACTCATTGAAGCGGTATTCTAACTTAGGATATTCATGTAAGTCCTTCATCAAAATCTGATGCTCTTCCACAAATGACCTTTTGATCCCTCTCACAGTGGGTGTTAAACCATCATAGAACTTCTCACGTTCTCCTTCTATCTTCCATCTAATCACCTCCCGAACTTCAGGATCCTTTTATCTAATAGCGTGAGCATCTTTAGGTTCAGTTTCTAAAGTCTCTGCTTATGCTTTCCCTTCTACATTGGCATCCTCAGTTTCAACATTGGCAGGCTCAGATGAAGTGACATCAACTGCGGCCTTGTCTATGCTCGAACTAGTACTGTTAGTACTATCCTCACTTTCCTCTTCAAACAAAGAGAGTGGGGGATTTTCCCTTCCATATTGTCTGGTGTTATATCCAGGTTTGGGTCCACCGCTACCCCTTGGAGATTTTCCTCCTCTGTTTACTGGTAGTTTGGGATCCATAACACCTGAAAAAGAGGTAAGAAATCAGTCCATAACAAAAATCTATCAAATCAGTTCATTTCATGACTTGACAGTCAAAATGGCGATTAACTATTGTCCACCACTATGGTCGTCAAGCCTTATCCAGTGTCCTAGAATTTTTATAGTCCTGCGACGGTCAGATTAGTGGTCCGTTACAAATTTGATGGTCCACCACTTTGGACGTCTAGCCTTATTAGTGTTCCGTAAATTTTATAGCCCTGCGACAGTCAGATTAGTGGTCCGTCGCAAATCTGACGGTCCACCATTTCAACTGTTGCACCTCCTTCTTTGGGTTCAGCTTTCAACTAGGCATATTTTTGAGCATTGGTTGAGCAACATTGTTTATTTAGAAACACTTGACAATCATAACACAGTCAAGCACAACTTTTCATGTTTTAATCATGTAGGTTACTCAGACTTCACCTAAACAGATTATTCTCAAACTCGTATTTGAAAACCTTCAGCAATTTAAAGCCATATAGCTATAACAAGATGATAATTCCTTTACAAAACAACTCGCCAAACACAACCAACAACTGAATTCGTCATGTAGACCAAGAAAAATAGAATTGTACGCATACCTTGGTTCTGCAGAGAGATAAGCTTGCAATTTTAGAGAATAAGTCTAATTGGAACAACTCTTCAATGGTGATTTACTTGATTATAATAAAGAGAACAATAAGACTGGCTGTGTTTAAATAGGAAGGAAGGGAGGAGATGTAGAGTCCTACGACAAGTTCCTTCAGATTGTTTGAACTCAAAGGAAGTTGAACAATTTAAGGATATGAAGGGGTTACAACATATGTAACTATTTTCTTTAATCATTTTAAAACCTTTTGGGTCAAATATAGGCTATTTAACAAGGCTTCTGAGTCAACCCGACCCAACCCAGACTTAGGGTTACAGCGGCGCCAGACCCGCTAGTCCGTTAGACTTTTGATGGTCCACCAGGATGGCCATTGAAACTTACCAAGACCTAAGCATTTCTTCTTCATAGCGATGGCTAACAGGATAGACCACTGAATTTTTAACAGTCCACCAAAGTCACCGTCGCACTATATTAGAACCTAGGCCATCTAGGTTAATTTTGACGGTCGAATAGACGGTTCACCACTTTAACTGTCAACTTGATCCAGTGAATGAATTTTTGTGCCTTTTTTTCGATGGTCAAAATGGTGGTCCACCAGATGACTGGTGGTCTACCAAATCATCCATCAATTTTGTTCCAGTAGCTTAGATTTGTGTCCTATGTTCAACTGTATCCCTCCTTCCCCCTTTTTATTGCATTTTTGGTCCTGCGCACTCCACAAATACATCAAAATACACAAACACATAACATGAACTCTAACTATTGTTACAATAATAATTTGTTGGTTGCCCCCCACTAGCGCCTGATTTACCATCGCGGCATGACTTAGATACCTTGATTACTCAGACTTTATCAAGATAGAAGGTATCAATACTTTTTATCGAGTGTTTTAGACTGATATAAAGCTTGATTCGTTGACCCTTAACTTTGAAGATGCTTTCGTATTCATTTTAAAGTTCAACTACTAAAGATGAGTAGACTTGACTAACTTTAAACGGTCCTGACCACTTGGACTTGAGTTTACCTGGAAACAATTTAAGTTTGGAGTTGAATAGAAGCACCAAATCTCCTTTTCAGAAATCTCTACTCTCAATCCTTAGCTCATGGTACTTCTTTATATTTTCTTTGTAAAGATCTACCCTTTCATAAGCCCCGAGATGGAATTCAACCATCTCATTCAGTTGCCCTAATCTTAGCTCTGCTGCCTCCTTTCAATTCATATTTACCTTTTTAAGAGCCAACAAAGCCTTGTGTTCCAGCTCGATCGGTAAATGACATGCTTTTCCATAGACTAACTGATATGGTGACATACCAATTGGTGTCTTAAAAGTAGTCTGATATGCCCATAAAGAGTCATCTAACTTTCGAGACCAATCTTGCCTATTAGCGTTCACTGTTTTAGCTAGAATAGCTTTAATCTCCCGATTCGACACCTCCACCTGCCCACTAGTTTATTGGTGGTATGGAGTTCCTAATCTATGTTTTATCACCCCATATTTTTTGTTGAAAAAATGAGATCCTTCGTCGCTTATAATAGTTTGTAGTACACCAAAGCGAGAGAAGATGTTCTTCTTGAGTAACACCAAAACTCTCTTCCCTTCGTTATCAGACAAGGCAACGGCTTCGATGAATTTTGACACATAATCTATAGAAACTAAAATGTACTTCATTCCATACAAGCTCACCAAAGGGACCATGAAATCAATGCCCCAGACGTCAAACAATTCTACTTCAAGCATCTTAGTCAAACGCATCTCATGCCTCTTAGAGATCGACCCCTGCCTCTGACATTGGTCACACTTTATCACAAACTCATGATCATCTTTGAATAATGTCTACCGATAGTAACCACTCTGCAACACCTTTCTATCTGTTCGGTCACCTGCATGGTGACCTCCAACTGGGGAAGCATGGCATGCATCCAATACGCACAATATATCCATTTCTGGCACACATCTCCTTATAATGTTGTCAGCACATCACGGAAAAAGATATAGCTCATCCCGAAAAATAGTGTGTCAGATCATGAAGGAATTTGTTTCTTTGATGGAAAGAAAGATTTTTTGGAATGACCTCACTCACCACATAGTTTGCAAAATAAGCATACCAAGGCACTTTTTCCATAGCAGCAACTAAGACTCCTTGTCATCAGGAAATGCATCATTAATCTTAACTTCCTTACCAACTACTTGCTCACCTTCCATCCTAGATAGATGATCTGCAACTTAGTTTTAGCAATGCTCCTATCTTTGACTTCAAAGTCAAATTCTTAGAGCAGCAATACCTATCTAATTAATCTTAGTTTTGCTTTCTTATTAGCCATAAAATACCTCAAGGTTGCATGGTCAGTGTGGACCAGCACCTTGGTCCCTAGCAGATAAGCTCAGAATTTCTCAAAAGCATAGACTACAGCAAGGAGTTCTTGTTCGGTGATAGTGTAGTTATTTTGAGCCCCATTTAGTGCTTTGTTGGCATAATAAATCGGGTGAAATTATTTTTCCTTCTTCTATCCCAATACTGCTCCAAGGGAAACGCCGCTTCTATCACATATGGTCTCAAATGGTTTTGACCAATTTGGTGCGACAATAATAGGGGCCTCAACCAGCTTCTCTTTAAGGCATTTGAATGCCTTCATGCAACCATCATCAAAGACAAACTTAGCCTCCTTCTCTAAGAGTTTGCAAAGTGGATTTGCAATCTTGGAGAAGTCCTTTTTTAAACCTCCGGTAAAATCCTGCATGTCTAAGGAAACTACGTACTCCCTTCACTGAAATGGGGTGTAGTAGCTTCTCAATAACCTCAACCTTGGCTCGATCAACTTCAATCCCTCTTGCTGAAATTGTATACCCTCCTTCACCATGATGTCATATTTTCCCAATTAAGAGCAAGGTTGAATTCCACACACCGCTGGAAGGATTTACTCAGGTTTACTAAACATAACTCAAACGAATCTCCTACCACAGAAAAGTCATCCATGAACACCTCCAGGGTATCTTAGACCATAACTGAGAAAATAAACATCATACACCATTGGAAGGTAGCTGAGGCATTACACAACCCAAATGACATCCTCTTAAATGCAAAAGTACAATACGGGCATGTAAACGTTGTTTTCTCCTGATCTTCAGGAGCAATGCATATATGATTATATCCCAAATTACCATCCAAGAAGTAATACCACCCCCTTACTGTCAATCAATCGAGCATTTGATCTATGAAGGGCATCGGGAAGTAGTCTTTCAAAGTCCATGAATTTAGTTTGCGGTAGTCCATGCAAACTCTCCACCTAGTCACAGGCCTAAGTAGAATCAACTTATTCCGCTCATTTGCAACAACAATCATGCCCCCTTTCTTAGGAAACATTGAACTGGTGTCACCCATTTACTATCAGAAATAGGATAAACCACTCCTGCGTTCAACCACTTAATGATTTCCTTCTTAACTACCTCTTGCATCTGTGGTTTAAGACGACATTGGTGCTTGATCGTGGGAGTACAATCTTTTTCAAGTTGTATCTTATGAGTGGAAATTCTAGGGGGAATGCCAATAATACCTGCAATAGTCTACCCTATAGCTCTCTTGTACCTATGAAGTACCGAAAGAAGTGCTTCCACCTGCTGCTCGCCTAAATCAGCTACAATAATAATGGGTAGTGTGTTTTCATTGCCCAGAAACATATACCTCAGATGTCTTGGTAGATCTTTCAATTCCAACACCGGTGGCTCTTCAACAGATGGCTTAACCGGTGGTGTTGGTCGATTAGTAAGATCAAGATCTAACTTTTTAGGAGTATTAGAGTATGAACCCATTCCTGTCAGAGTACAAATAGTCTCTTCATACTCCTTAATGCCTTCATGATCAAAATTCATAAGCACTGCAGCTAAAAGCTCGATATCAAACTTCTCCTCTATTGGTACTTCCTACTCACCCTCATAATATACGTCAATAATTGAGAACAAACTTATTTCCTTATGTTGCTTCATCGTTTGGCACACATCAAAGTGTACCACTTTATCATTCATCCTAAATAAGATCTCATTAGCTTGTAAATCAATAAGCATACTTCCAGTTGTGAGGAAAGGTTGACCCAAGATTATGGGTACTTCAAAGTCCACCTCCCAATCAAGAATTATAAAATCCACAGGAAATATGAATCTAGCCACCTTCACCAACATATCATACAAAATACCAACAGGTCATTTTACCGACCTATCTACCATCATAAGTCACATATTGGTGGGTGCAGGATCTCCCAAACCCAACTTTTTATAAGCAACCAGGACATCAAATTGATGCTCGCTCCCAGATCACATAAGGCCTTAGAAATTTCTAGAGACCCAATTGTACAAGGAATAGTGAATGCCTCTGGATATGCATTCTTCTGTATCAAGGACCTTGTAGAAATAGCACTATAATGATGGAATTATCCGTCGGTTCATAACTCACTGCTCTTTTCTTCATCACAAGATCCTTCATAAATTTAGCATATCCTGTTATTTTTTCAAGTGCCTCTACCAAAGGAACATTCATAGTCAGTTGCTTCAACATTGCCATGAATTTACTAAACTTCATACCATCGACCTTCATTTTCAATCTCTGAGGAAAGGGATTTGGTAGTTTTGGGAGAGCATTAACCGCTACTTCCTTTTTCTTCTCTTTCTTTTTTCCTAACTCTTCAACCTTTAATGATTATAAGGGATAGCAATGCATCTAGCTTCTCAGACTCTACTGTATTACCTTCTTTAAGCTTAACATCTTCTTTGACCACCTCATCATTTATAGCTTTACCCCAAAAAGGGCCTAATAAAACATTACTACTCCATGTGGTAATAGCCATGAATGAACCGTCATTCCGAGGGTTCTCAATTGTATCACTAGGTAGTGTTACATTCTTTATCTGATTCAATGCTGTAGAGAGTTGGCTCATTTGCTGTTCCAACTATTTGATCAAAGTGGAGTTCGAGTTTTCCAACTGACTCATAGAGGAAAAATCAGTCTTCATAGTAGTCACCCTAGAGTTGATAGCTTCAACTCCCTTTAACAGTGTCTCCATCATGTCCTCTATGGACATCTTGCCAGACCTAGTTGCAGTATTATCTCTACTTCTGGGAGATACATACAACCCACTTCTATCATTCTTGCTCTTCCAGTTTCCTTAATCCCGCTCCTTATATCTAGACTTGTCATAATAAGTCCAACCTTAATTTCCTTGGCTATTGACTCAAAACCCCCCTGGTTATTCAAATAATTTACCTCTTATTTTGAATCAAAATCATCTCTACCATGGGATGCCACAACCTTCACTTTTTCAGTCTTTGTAGATAATAAGTGCTTGGTCAACAAGACCATTTGCATTTTCAAATGTGCCATATATTGATCACATTCTTCCCCTTTCTTACATTATTCTTTAGTCATACCAACAGAAACAGTCGGGCTTGCTACCACATTATCCCTGGTATGCCAAGCTCTGCTTTGTTTGGTCATCCAATCAAATATCTCCAAGGCCTCTTGAAAAGTGAGATCTATAAATGATCTCCCTGCAGCATTATCAACAACTGGTTTGGTAATTGAGTTCAAAGAACGATAAAGAGTGTCTATCATATGAATATCTGTTATATTATGTTTTGGGCACCGTATTAACTTTTTTTTAAACCTCTCCCAAGTTTCATGAAGATCTTCGATTGGGAGCTAACTAAAATTACTAATCTCATCCCTCAACTGTACCCTCCTGGAAGGAGGAAAGAACCTTTCTAGGAAAGCCTCCTTCAACTGCATTCAGTTGGTTATAGAATCAAGCGTCAGTTCATTAAGACACAATGTTGCCTCCTCAGATAGAGACAATGGAAATAATCTCAAGCGAATATCATACTGACCTACTCCAGGAATTTCAAAAGATCTTCTAATGGTGACAAAATTCACCAGATGCATATTAGGATCATCTCGTGGAACAACGCCGAATAACCCCTTTAGATAAAAGAGTTGGATCATCGTACTAGTGATATTAAATTTTGCTTCAACTGTTAGAGGTGGAGGAATAAGAGTTCCAGTCGCTCCTGCACCATCTATTCGGTCATCATCATCATTGAGATCATATTGAACAGGTTGGTGGTCCTGTCTTCCCCTGAAAGGGTAATTTCAATGTACATTGCAATTCACAAGTGCAGATATATTTCCAGTACGCCTTGGGTTTATTGAATCTAATAAGTCATCATCTCCCAGGTCCTCATCTTCAGGATTTGGCACCCGACCTGGGTTATCAACATTTTTGTTGATTTACTTAAGCATTAGCCAAAGCGGATAATCTTTTTGCCTCTTGTGGATCAGTCATTCTACCGATCAACTGAGGCTCGGGATGAATTGGTTATAATGGTGCACCTGATATCCTTGTATTATGCATACACAATTATCAACCTGCACAAACAAAAACAATAAATAAAAGTAAAGCTTTATGACACTTTGACCAAAGGGTCGATTAACAATAACATACTTAATTGACAACCTATTCTTCAGCAACGGCGCCAAAATTTGACACGCCCAAATTACAACCTTCTTATAAAAGTATAAGCAATCACTGTCAAATATAGAACCCAACTGCATTGGGTGTCAAATCCTACAGGGAATACTGTGTTTACTAAGTATTGTGGTTGTTATTAGACTGTTGGTCGAGGGTTCCTGAAGAAAAAGAGGGTTTTTGATTTATCAATTGTATAAAAATATTTGTCACAGAAAGTAATCCACTTGTTGATTGTAAAAAAAAAAAAATTCAGTGAGAGTTGTCTAACTAGGGTTATGAAGAGTTCTTAGATATGAAGACTATGATAACCAATGAAAAATGCAAGATAGCCCCATAATAAAAACTAAAACTAGTATTTATATGTTCTCAGGTAAAAAGAATCTAAAATTTGAATTCAAAAAACCACGTCCAAACTAACGGCCAAATTGGAGGTCCGTCGAGGGGTTGACAGTCTGATGTTTGATCCGTTACTGCTGATCCTGGATAGTCATATTCTGGATAAGGATGACGGCCAATCTGGTCCATCGCTGAGTCTTTTAGGAGGAAATTTTTAGGATAAGACTGACGACCAAGATGGTGGTCTGTCGAAGATCTGATGGTCCACCATTTGGTACATCACTGAGTCTTTTAGGAGGCAATGTTCTAGATAACACTGACGGCTAAAATGGTGGTCCATCATAGATCTGACGGTCCACCATTTGGTCTATCACTGGGTCTTTCTGGAGGGTATGTTTAGGATAAGACTGAAGGCCAAGCTGGTGGTCCATCGCAGATCTGACGATCCACCATTTGGTCCGTCGCTGAGAGTTCTGAAACCATGGGTTCTTTCTAAGACTGAACAGTAAGGTTGGTCGTCCATCGAAGGTGTGATGGTCCACCATTTAAACTGTCAGAAGTACTTTTTTGCCACTTTCCAGAGTTTTTTCCTTCAGCTAACTCCTTTCCCTGAAACAATAAATACCCACATCAAATGCAACCTTGGTTGCTCGAAAATATCCAATTTTCCCAAAAAAAGATGCAAAATGTTCCATCAAATGCCGAAACATCAACAACCTTCTAGGAGTATTAGCAACCACATTAGCTTTACCTAGATGATAATGAAGACTCATATCACAGTCCTTGAGAAACTCAAGCTATCTCCTTTGTATGAGATTTAACTCCTTTTGGGTGAACACATATTGAAAGCTCTTGTTGTCTGAATATATTTCAACATGCACTCCATACAAGTAGTGACACCAAATCTTCAAAGCAAACATATATACCGCCAACTGCAAATCATACGTTCGATAATTCCTTTAGTAACTTTTAACTACCTAGAAGCATAGGCCACAACCTTACCCTGCTAAATCAACACACAAACCAGTCCTACATAGGATGCATCACAATACATAACAAAACCATCAGTACCCTCGGGCAGGATCAAAACAGGCATAAAATTCAATTTGTCCTTAGTTTCTCAAAACTACCCATTCAAGCATCGGACCATAGGAACATTAATTTTTCTATGTCAATTTAGTCAACGGAGCAGCAATAGAGGAGAAGCTCTCCACAAACCTCTATAATACCCGGCTAAACGCAAGAAGCTTTGAATAATAGTTGGAGTCCTTAGAGTAGGACATTTATTAACCGCCTCAACTTTCTATGTATCTACCATGATCCCCTCACTTTATACAACATAACCTAGAAAGTTTACAGCATTCAACAAAACTTACACTTTAAGAACTTGGTAAATAATAGTTGATCCTTAAGAGTCTGTAGAACTACTTAGAAGTGATTAGCATGGCCCTCCTTACTCCTCAAATATACCAAGATATCATCAATAAATGAAATCACAAACAAATATATGAACTGTTTAAATACCCGATTCATCATGTCCATAAATACAGCCAGAGCATTAGTCAACCTGAATGACATCAACAGAATCTCATAATAACCATATCGGATTTACAGGCAGTCTTACGGACATCCACCTTTCTAATATTCAATTGATAATAACCCAACTGAAGATTAATCTTAGATAATTACTTATCACCCTGAAGGTGGTCAAAGAGATCATCTATCCTCGAAAAAGGATACTTAATCTTCACCATCACCTTATTCAACTAGAAATAATCTATACATATCTGAAGGGAATCGTCCTTCTTACATAGAAAAAGCATGGGAACACCCCACGGAGTGACACTAGGAAGGTAAAGCCTTATTAAGAAGATCCTTTAACTTCTCCTTAAGTTCTTTCAAATCAGCTAAAGTCATTCTGTATGGAGGGATATAGATAGGATGTATATCCGGTATAAGATCAATCCAAAAGTCTATTTCCCTATTTGGAGGAATACCAGAAAGATCATTCAAAAATATTTCAAGAAACTTGTTAACCACATGGATAGATAGTAAAGAGGGAACCTCAAAACTAGAATCTTTGACCCAAACTAGATGGCATAAATACCCTTTGGAAATAAACTTTTGGTCTCTAACATAAGAAATAAACCTTTCTTTAGGTAGAGAATCATAGCACGAGTGAAGCCAATCCATCCCTACTATTCTATCACAATCTAATATATCCGACTCTATCAGATCCACCAATATCTCTAGACCACAGATAGATACAACACAACCTCTATAGACCCTTCTATCCACAACAGAATCACCCGTTAGGGTAGACATAGAGGAGTGATTGAAAATACACTCAGAATCAAAACCAACGTGAATAACCACATAAGGGGTCACATAAAAAAAGGTAGACCTCGAATAAATTAGAAAATATACATCATGAGAGAAAAGTTGTAATGTACTTGAACCAATATCAGCAGATACCTCATATTCCTAATGGGTGGCCAGAGCATAAAGATGATTTCGACAGTGCCGGTACTAGAAGTAGCACCTTTTGGTGTAGGAGCTGAAAAGTAGAAATTGGAACCTTATTAGCTCTAATAGAAACATTAGCTGACGGGAAATTCCTTTGAATATGACCAAGCAAGCCATATCTAAAACATTTATTCTCCTCTCATCACAAAAACCATGGTGCAACAGTCCATAAAATCTGCAAGGAGAATACGATAGAGCTGACTAATCTCTACAACCTAAGATTGGTCACCTTGTGCCTTAAACCTACTGTCAGTCTAAAAGCGATGATCATCTATCGGCTTAGGATATGGAGCACTAGTTGTAGAATAAGAACCTTAGTTTCCCTAAGTCCTCTTCTTACCCCATTACCTACTTCATATACTATGTTTTTTTGGCCTCCATCTTCTTACTCTATTTTTCCCCTATTTTAGATTTCTTCTTCTTCTCATCCTTGACTTGCTGCATATAAAGAACCAGCCTAGAGATATCCATGTCATTATTCAACATCGGTTCCTCACATTCTAGTACCAGGTCCAAAGACAAGCCTAAAGCTAACTTTCTTATTCTTTCCCTTATGCTAGATACCAACTTCGAAGAGTAATAAGACAATTGATGGAACTTCAGGGTATATTCTTTAACACTTACCAGACCTTGTCTCAACTTCACAAACTCTTTGACCTTATCCTTTCTTAACTTCTGAGGAAAGACACTATTAAAGAAAGCACTAGAAAACATTTCCCACATAGCCTGCTCAGTATCATCACCCCTCAACTGCTCCCACTCCTCATACCACTGGTATGTCACGTCCTTCAACTGATATATGGTAAATTCCACAACCTCCACATCAGTAGTGTGAATTACCCTAGATATATTTTCCATCTTATCAGCAAACCCTTGAGGATCCTCCTAAACCTTAGATTCTTTGAAGGTCAGAGGATTCAACCTCATGAACTCGGCAACTCTAGTTACCTCAGAAGATGGAGCAACAGAACCAACATGGTCGGGCTGATGACACTGAGAAGTCACCAATTAAGTTAATAGATTAATAGACCTATAGAATTTGGCATTAAAATAGCCTATTGAGGCGGTGGGGCATGATCATTATCTACTGGAGAAGGATTGGTAGGAACCAGTAGAACTCCATGAGGGTTAGTAAAATCAAGAGATGAGGCCCTTGACCAGGTCTGTACTCTATAAGTAGGATGAATTCCATTAACATTGTCCTCGGGTGGGAAAGGGAGTTTCTACAAGCATCAAATCTTCAGAGAGGCATGATTTGAAATGCAAACAAATGAGATTAGAGAAGATTTCAAGACCTTAGACTCTATAGCCTTAAAATATATCATAATAAAGTAAAACATTCCTAAATTCCTTATATCTCTCCTTTATAAGTGTCGTGTGCTACATACCCATAAAAGAGACTCTACTCAACACGGCTTTATGGAAACCCAATGACCATAAATCTAGTTTCTGATACCAAGCTTGTCACGATCCAAACTAGGTCTTATTAGTGATGGGAATCTCAAGTCATCCAAGGATAGAAGACCACCCATATTAGCCTAGCCAACCAAAACACAATACAACTAGCAGTAAATAAATTCCTAACATACCATAGATAGGTAAATCAACTAACTAAAAAGGAGTCAAAGAATTCCAATAACCATCCTATTCCATAATAATCCACAAGCCTCCAATATCCAAAGAACAACCTACATAGGATATGCGCCCAATAATAGCGAAAAGAGAAACAAAAGAAATAGTCTATAACATAAACTAAACAAAGAAGTAACAGGCCTTTTGGAAGAAGGTAGCTCACCATTTCAAGATAACTTACAAACATTTCAAGAACCACTTATCACTGCATAGGAAAAATAAAAGTGTCTTCATATTTTGTGCCGCATGGGAATACAACGTTTAGAGATGATTAGTGGGGTAAGCACTAGCATGTAAATCAACATAGGGGTAAAATATTACCAATTAAAAATCTAGTCCAAACTCAATGTACATATTTACATTCATACATAAATATATGTATATATTAGATGTTGGGATAGGGAATAAGGCATAACATCAGATTTAAAATCATTGACCTAGAATTTATAGCATCAACTGTCATAAAAAGACACCCATTGGATATATGGGTTTGCCTCTCCCACAGGAAGGGCCCTAGTGCGTGTTAGCTGCATAAACTAGAGGTATCAAGAAAGACCAATAAATCCCTAACTCCACGTCGACAAATGCGGGTTTCCAGTATCTGTCCTCCCGAGACCTCCACCATTACGGCCATCTACACAATCCCCTTTAATTCTAATTAAAAAATTTACATATTCCTATTCATTAATCCAAGGACTATTTATTAAGGAACATACCATTGGTATTTATATACCAATTTTACTTGCAAGATTATAATTATGTCAATCCAATTTCATCATCCTGGGGGAATGCTTTGACCCTTTTTGCCCATTAAATATTAGGAAAATGCCTTGAACTCCTTTGTTCATTAAATTATTTAGGGTAATGCCATGACCCGCTTTGTTTATTAAATTATTTGAGGGAATGCCTCAACCCTCTTTGTTCATTAAATCAAGTTTAAAATTAGAAACATGACCAACAAGGCCTTTGAAACCTTTTTCATCTATTTAACCATTTATGCAATGCAATAATTTAGGAAAGTATGCCAAATTATATGATTAACCATATTTCAAATTAAATCATGAAAGTATATTGAGAGAACATAATTTCCAAAACCAAATCATCAAATTAGGGGAATACCTCGACGCCCATTCCACTTACTACACCCATGCACCCCATTAGTTCAAAACCATCAATGAAGTATGAACAATGCATATAAAAATTATACGAACATCATTTTAACAACAATCATAAAAAACTCTCAACCCAAATCCAAAAGCCAAACCTTTAACCATGCAAATAACAATTTAAACACATGCCTTAGCAAAATAAATTTTGGGGAAGAGGTACATGCCTAAAAGTATCACAATTATGAAGAGAAATCTCTACTTGGAAGCTCAAATGATCTCCCTTGAGAAACCCTATCTTGTTCTTGACTTAGGTATTTGAGAGAGTTTAAGAGTGTGCTTGACTATGTTTTGGATGATAATGAGGTCCCAAAAAGGGTTTTAAGGTCATGGGTCATAAGTAGGGAAAGAGGAAAATACCAAAGTACCCTTAATAAAACACTAAAAAAATTTGCCTAGTTGTTATAGGTCACCTTACAACTCATAACGACTGACTACGAGTCGTTCCCTAGACTCATAGTCTTGGCAGTGTCCTAACGAATCTCCATTATTGACCCTATGAGTCAAACCATATGACTCATAATCCCACATTAGGATTCATAGGCTGCAGTTGTTAAGTCAACAAAAAATTTGGCTATTACACTGGTGTGGTTAGGAATGGCACCTGTAAGACTCATATAGAGTCTTTAAAAATTGTCCAGTGGGAGGTGTGGTCAGTAAAAAAGACATGGAAAACCTCATTAGTCACCCTACGAATCAATCCATATAACTCTTAAGGAGACCTTATGACTCGTTAGGTAAGTTGTAGCTTGAGCAGTAAGCTCAAATCTTAAAATTTTTGAAGAGCAAAATTTTAGGGTGTTATATGTAATTTGGCAATTGTCATTGTTTTAGTTTTACTTGGTGATTTTGGAATTACTAATATCTTGAACTTAGCCTCTTAATTTTTTGGTACAGGTTTAAAAGTTAGTAAATTGGTAAGGGATAGGGATTTGGTTGAACCATATCTCAAGCTCGAGCAACATTTACACCTATGAATGAGAGAAGTAGTACTTCTCTATAGGATCCCATAAATTCACCAGCAAGAGGAAGATCATGTTGTACCTATGGCTGAAGATCCACTATCCTATAGGACTGTACGCAAAGTAGCAAAACTACTTACGACTAATCTGACCTCTGGTATTCACAAATCGGCTACTGGAGGTAGATTTGGGTTGAACAAGAACATGGTTAAACTTTCACACAATAGTGGGTAGTTCACTAGGTTTTCAAATGAAGATCCAAAGGTTCACTTACAGAATTTCTTGAAAATCAATGACACATTCATTCCCACAGGTGAGTTAACTTACTATGTGAGGCTAACACTCTTCTCTTTTTAACTTTTAGGGAAAGCAAAGAAGTGGTTGAACGTTGAGCCGACAGCTTCTATCATAACATGGGATAACTTGGTCTAAAAGTTTTTCATCCATTTCATTCCAACCGGCAAATACTGCAAGATTATTCAGTAAGATTTTGAGCTTCAAGCAGAAGCCGAATAAGAATATGTATCATGATTGGGAGAGATTCAAGTCTCTTATTTGGAACTACCCATATCATTAGAAGTCCAATGAGATATTAGCTCACACCTTTTGTGAAGCTCTTAACCATAACAAAAAAATTTTGCAAGATTCAGCTACAGGTGGTCAAGGACTAGAGAAAACTTATGATGAGCTCTAAACTTTGTTGAACCACGCTATCAAGGAAATCATAATTGTAATGATGACATATCCATAAGTTCATTGAAAAAGGTTGAGGGCATGATTGAATTTGACAGTATCAAAACCTTAGCAACCCAATTATCAGCCATGCAGAATCAGATAATGACCCAATTTAGCAAATTAGTTGTTAACTAATATCTGGCTCAAGTAAATGTAGTGCAGAAGAAACCAGGGTGGTGTGAGATTTGTGGCAATAGTGGCCACTTTTCAAACTTGTGTGGTGCAAACCCTGAATCGGTAAACTTTATAGGCAATGCACACAAGCCAACTTATGCAAATGCCTACAAGAAAAAGTGTCAGACTTATCCCAATTATTCATAGGTCAATAATCAAAACCAATATTTCCAGTAGCAGCACAACACACAGACCAACAATATAGAGAAAACTTTAAAAAAAATCCTGGCCAAGTAAAAACAAATGGTTGTTGAGATAAAAAATCATAAAGTGGCTCAAAAGCAGCTAGAGCAACAGTTGGGGCAACTATATTAAGCATAAAATACCAGTCCTCAAGGTGGTTATCCAAGTGATAATAAACCTATGAAGCAAGTTATAGCAATCACTTTTATGAGTGGAAAGAAGCTTAATGATAGACCTCTAAAATCAAATAAGGAGGTAGATGCAGAGTTAGACCCACAACATGTTATGGGCAATGATGTATATAATTCTTAGTGGTCTGAGTACCCAAAATCAAAGGCGGTTGAGAAAGTATGGGAAAGACCACCACCACTATTTTCATAAAAGTTTAAAAGGCAAAGAAGGATGTTTGTTTTAAGAAGTTCTTTAACACATTTAGAGAACTTCCCATTAATTTGGATTTTTTAGATGGTTTGTAGGGTATTCTGAAGTACACTAAGTACTTAAAGGATATGGCAACTAATAAGGTGAAGCTGCAAGACATTGAGACAATGGCACTTTCTAGGAAGTGTAGCTCTGGTGATGAAGAAGAAGCCCAAGAAGCTTAAGGACCCAGGAAGTTTAACCTTTCCCATACAAATTGGTGAAAGATATGAGTTCCATTCTTTGTGTGATTTGAGGGAAAATATCAACCTGATGCCCCTATTAGTGTTTAACACTATTGGTTTAGGTAAGTCGAGGCCATGTTCTATGCTTCTCCAAATAGCAGACAGGACCATTGTAAGGCCTGAAGGAATCATTGATGACATGTTTATAAAGGTTTTTAAGTTCATTATTCCTTATAACTTTATTGATCTTGACTATGATACATATAATAGGGTACCAATCATATTGGGTCGCCCATTCGTAGCGATGGGCGAAGCCCTGATAGATGCGAGAAAGGCATTTTTAAAATAAGATTGAATGATGATGAGGTAGTATCCAAAGTTCATAAGCCACTAAATCCACCTTCCCACTACAAATATTTATAAATGATTACCGTGATGGAAATAGATGAGTATGGGGTGGTAGAGTACAAGCCACTGAAGATATCTTCAGACTGTCTCATTGAGTTTCCCAAGCCACCACCAAATCCCAAAGGGATGATGATTGATGATCTTGAAAATTTTGTTGATGGGAAAGATGTTTACCTTGAAAGTTCATACTCAAGAGATCAGAAATGAGTGAAAAGATTTCCTCCTAGTAGGCAAAAGAGGACAAAGGAATTATGTTGAGTTGTGATGTTTGGTCGTGTCGTGACATTAAATAAGGAGTTGCTTGGGAGGCAACCCAAGTTAATGTAGATTTTATTTTCAATCTTCTTTTATTTAATTAATGTACTTTTTGTTTTTGTTGAGTCACATGTTGATGGGAAGTTTGAGTACCGAAGACCCGAGCTAAGGATCATGGAAAAGACTGTGTGGGGTCCACCCAACCTTACCAATATTTAAAGATACTTATAGCTAGTCCTATAGGCCTCAGGGAGTATTTTTATCTCTACTTTTAAATTCAACTTTAGGGATAAAGTAGATATTTAAGTGTGGGATAGGGGAAATTCTCAGTGATGGTGAAAGAATTAATGTTGCATAAGAGTTGATGAAAGAATATAGAAACGTTAATTTTTTTTCACATATGTTTTCAATTTTTTTTTAAATTCTCCTTCTGATCTATTTTAGGAGTATTTTTTTTTTATTATAGAATGTACCAGAAAAATCTAAAAAAGGGTTGAAAAAATGATACATGCACGATTTATAGCGCAAAGTAACTACTTTGAGAAAGCAAGTAAAAGATTCAATTCATTACCATTGTTTGGACATAGACATAGATTTGCGATTTTGCATAATAAAGACAAGATCAAAAGTGAATTGAGAATTAAGTTTGATCCGCACAATAATGAATTATACTAAAACCTCAACACTCAAGAAAATCACAAAAAAATATGTTAATTTCAACAACTGAAATCTGGCTGATCATCATCAACTATTTTCGCCTTAAATTTAAATAATTTGGAATTGCAGACATTTTACTTTACTTTATGATCTTATATTTATATAGGAACAAGAAGTCAACAACTATTAATTCCTTATTGTATTTGGTCACAATTATGTATAAAAGTTTACTTGTAAATATTTATAATTTTTTTTCCATAATTTTTTCTTACTATTTTATTTTTGGCAAAGTAAAACAATGTTAGTTTCCTAGTTTTTTTTCCATAAATTTTTTCTACTGTATTATTTTTGTCAAATTAAACAATGTTAATTTCCTAGTTTAACACTAACATATCAAATTTTATAAGGAAAAACATCACGTATTGGAACATATGCTAAGGAAAAACATCACGTATTGGAACATATGCTATTTAAATAAGGAAAACATTAACACTTTCAATTTTAGTTGATTTCAAAATATTAAATATTAAAATGAAAATTAAATAGTAATTACAGAAAATAGGTGAAAAGACTATTTTATCTATTGCGAAGTATTTTAATGAAGGGTAAAAAGTTTGAATCACTTTTCTAAGGGTCTTCACACGTTTAATACATTACAGATATAGATAAAGGGAAACAAACTCATGAGGACTAAGGGTGCATTTGTTTTTTTAAAGATTAAGACGTTTGAATCTGAATGGATATTTGAATGATTAAGATGTTTCTAGATCTGAATACTGAATGATTAAAATGGTTTGTTTTTTTTAACATCTGAATATACGTAATTTATTTAGTTATAATAAATTTACAATTTAAAATTAAAAAATAATAAAATATTATATTATCTAAAAATGTTATATCATACAACCACTTCCAGTTTCATTCCGAAATTATCAATTCAATCAATGTCTCTTGACGGAGTAGTATGAAACTGTACAAGTAGGATATTTTCGATACACCCTCGATACAGAAGATTGAGAAGCTAAAATAATAATATATATTATAACGACACCAAAGGATGTGCTAATAGGACTGTACAAAGTAGAAAAAGAATATATTAAAGTGTTCCACTTCTAATCTTAAATGAATTCTAATGTTTGTTATTTTATTCATTTACATGTTGTATCCTACACGATGAGCAAAACAACAATATACATCTATGCGCATTCTAGCAAAAACTTAAGTGAAGCAAAACAAACTACATGCCGGTCTTTTCCACCTTTATTTTATACGTGATGAATTAAGAAGATTAAATATTATTTCAATTAAAGATCCAATTATATCTTCTGGAGTAGAGCATGGATATTGAGCAGCAAATAGTGCATGCTTAAATTGATAATAAAAATATTTATAAATAGTTTTAGTGAATCATACCTGAAAGAGAAGGAAAATAATGTGAAGAGAAAGAGGAAGAGAGAGAGAAATGTGAAGAGAGAGAGCAGCGTGAAGAGAGGGTGAGAGAACAACGTATTTAGATTCAGACCTCCATTAAGTGCAAACAAATAGCGCCTAAGTTGCCAAATACCCTTTTTGAAATTTTTGTTTGCCCTTTAGACACAAGTCTTGAAAAATTTATCAAATATCACTAAAAGGGTGTTTGAATGGGCTTAAAAGTTGGTCAAAATATGATGTCATCATCTCTTCTTTTCAAGTTAACAAATCTAGCACACAGGTTTTTAATAATACACTTTAACCCTCCTTCTTCATCCATAATTATATTGAATATATCTTTTTAAAAATAATTTTTTAAAATAATTCTAAAAGTGTAAAATAGAAATTCTTGTTTCTCTCCAAAATTCTCCGATTCAGGCACGAATCTGGCGATTTTTTCCGGCGATCAGCTCAAATCAGTCTCAAACATCATAATCTTATCCGTTCTTACCCTATTTGTTTGTTATTCTCTCAAACACACATTCCACCATTGTTAAAAAGCTTTCAAATAACTCACATTACTCAAAACCTCTTTAAAAAGTACATTATAGTAGCTCGAGCGATTCCAACTTCGTTTTTCTATTCTATAAACCCAATGATCATTAATTAGAAACAATATTAGCAATTTCACTATTTTGTACAGATATTTTCCCAGTCATCGACCATTCATATACCAGACATATACTAGTAGCATAATTGAGGATCGAATAAAGGGTAATTCTAGGATGTCTATTGCAAAGTTTGTTCTGATTTTTGGTGATTTCATGAGAGGAGACTCCTAAATGTTGGAATTAGAAATCTTTTACTAAGGCAACATTGCCCACTGCTGTTCGCCACAATGGCTTATACGACGACTTAATTGCAAGTATAATTGGGAGCGGAGATTTAGATTGCGAGCCGAGGGACGTGGTGATTAGTTATCTAATGAATTTGAGGGAAAAAGAGCATACTACAATCATAAATCATGACAGATGTATGTCCTTATACATGATGGATGTTGGTGCTGATGGCTTTAGGCCTATTTTAAGAATAAATGTAGTTGAGAGAACCTTTGAAGAACCGTTGAATTCATCACCACCCTACCTCGGCGCTCGACAGTCGATGACAATTTAAAAGAATATGAGAAAAATGGCGATCATCCAATGAATATGGAAGCCGATTCTATGGATATGGAATATGATTTATTAGACTCACAAGTTGTTGAAGAAGATTGTGGAACGGGATCACAATCAAGTCATTCCTTCTTTCATGGAACTAATTTCTATTATGAACAAACATTCAAAAATAAGAAAGAGCTGAAAATGCTACTTGACGGAGCATCGGTGGCACAACCCGAACCAGGGTCTTGTCATAGTGGGCAATCCCAAGCCTAACTAGGATCGGGAACCGGCCCCATTTCCCAACCCAACCACCAAACGCATACCTTGAGTCAGTTGAAGTCCGAACATATAACAAGATAACATATCCAATCATGTGGTGACGTGGGATAAGTTTATATCCGAGACCAACCCAACCAAGTCCAACTACCCAATAACCTACCAAACCAATGCGGAAACCATAAACCAATACCATGATAATAAGTCAATGTATATATGTACATATAACAAAACAATCCATACCATACCCAAGTCTGCAGTTGTCCATAGAAAGCCTATAGAAAAACCAAAAAGTACCTAGTCGGGACATGCCCCCGACCATAACCAAAACCAAAATCTATGAAAGACAAGAAATATGTAAATAAATCATGACATGAAATGGATGACTTCCAAATTATTGAAGCTCACCACTTCAATCCAACATCGACTGTTACCGAATTCGATCAGTAAGCAAGAGAAGTAGAATGGTCGATCCCTGCATAACATGGGTATACAACCGCCCAAAGATGGATTAGTGAGTGAACACCAGTATGCACTTAGGATAAAGATAAGATAATGCATTTATAAAACCAAGTAAAACCATCCATGATGCATACAACCATACATATATATATAACCATGTCAGGAAAGGAACCTGGTTTAGCATGCCTTTAAAACCTTTACCTGGGATGTGTAGTTTTGCCGTACTAAACCACCCATGGGCTAAATGGGTTCAGCTCTCTCTGCTGAAAACGACCTAGTGTGTGTAGCTGCACTACCAGGGAAGAAACCTGAGATGACTAGTACATCTCCAAATATAAAGTGTGACATCATGCACATGGTCACCAAGACCAACCTCACATCGGCAAATATGAATTTTCAATTTTGGTCCCCCCGGGACCTCCACCTTTCACATCTTTGCTACACATCCTGACATTATTACCCATTTAAAACCATTACCAAGCAAACAACCAATCTATTTACCATTTATTAACCAAGGCCATTTAGTGGTGGTATCGTCATACCAACCATACTTGTAAGTACTATCCATAGCCAACCAATTATAGGTTTAAAGAGACTTGCAAGTGCTCATAATATCTAATTCATGGTGTTTTATGTTATATAAAGCTTGGTTATATGTTAAAATTGATAATATAATGATAAATAAGCTATTTTTGATGAGTAAAAGCTATCACAAAGCAAGGAAACAAAGTCCAAATGCTGGGAGCAAAGAATGACTAAAGCTGGAATTTTTTGGCTTAGGGGGCGTGCCACGCCCTCTATACTTTATGGTAAGGGCATGCCACACCATTAGACATAATCCCAGATGCAATTTCAAGAGTATCATTGCAAGAGGGGAGTGCTACTCTCCCTATCCTCCGCAATAAGGGTGTGGCACACTAGTGTATCATTTTCGGCCAATTGTCCCCTAGTATAAATAGAACACTCCAATTATTTTGTAGACATCTTAGACGACCTTTGGTGCTTGGAATACACTTTCACAGGATTCATTTAGTATTTTTAAATCTTTTCTTTGGTTTACTTTTGGATTATTACATGAATTTCATGATTGGATTCTTTGTAATTCCATGAGTGGATAAACACCCTTATCTAGGGTTGAAGCTAGGACATGAGAATTTAAGCTTGTAATTAGGGTAAACACATATTTCTATCATGAGCTAGGGAGGTGAATGATTGAATAGAATATGGGATATATAGGATGAGATCATAATCATTCATAAATAAAATGTGGAATATATAGGATGAGATCATAATCATTCAAGGGAATAAAGTTATGATTTCAATTTAGGATTAGAGTATTCATAATTCTCCATATTTGATTTATAAATGAGAAGAAATACAAATTCATTTAGCTTAGTTCTTGTATCCCCACCCAACTATATAGTTGTGAGGCTTAGTTAGATAGTTGATTAGAGGGATGAAAGACAATAATCATGTTATAAACCTCGTTAATTAAAAACTTAAGTAATTAAATAAACCAATGAAATTATATAGCTAAGTAGGATTGTAAAAAATCCAAGAATGTGGCCATGCAATAATTTTTGGTTTTGAACAAGTTGACCAAGGTACGATTAATCAAGCCACTCGTACCCTTGTGTAAGACTAATATCCACTTTCCCCTACCCTTTTATACCCTAAGAAGCCTATGAGGATATCATCTATCCTCTATATTACTTGGATTTCACTCACTCATATACAAGAGTACGAGTCGTACCTAGGTGAGTCGTATAGTGCATGGTTATTAGTGAAGACTGGACTGTTGTTGATATGTGTCTTGGATATGGTTGGGGTGTAAGTCATACCCTATGGATATGACTCAATGATAGGTAGTCATACCCTTTATAGTGTATGTGGCCTACGTGGAGCCGAGGATACAAGTCAGGGTACCACTCATACACTCGGGTACGATTCCCTTATGAGTCGTATGGAGGTGTTGTACCCTTGGATGGGTTAATTTTCTAACTTATAAATAAGGTCCTTGTGGCAATTTCCCTTTCTTAAAACCCTAAGTACCTTAACTACATATGACATTATAGCCTCCTAAGTCTTTATTTACAAGACTCAAACACTCCAAAACACTCTACAAGCTTCTTGAAGCAAGATTGGAGGCTATAGTTTAGAGGATGCTCACCTAGTGGCTAGAAGGAGTAAAGATTCTTGGTGTATCATCTTGTTTATGGAATTTAACTCTTCCCCTTTATAAATAAATTAAATCCCATGTATTTCACACTTATATTAGTAAGTGTACATGGTGGTTTTGATATCAATTGAAAAGGGTTTGTTGCCTAATAATTAATAATGTTTATTCTTACTTAGACTTGTGTTTATACATGTTATTAATGATGATTTTCATATGAGGATGCTTGTTTTATGTGTTTTAACATAAGGATCTTGAGTAACCCTAATCTTGATGATTTCTACCATGAAAATAGCCTCATTAAAAGTATGCACACAGGGCATTTGTAAAAATAATTAAGTGCATTATCTGGTCACATGTTGGTGATGTTTTGAATTAGGGAAATAGACCAATAAGAATTAATGATTCCTAAATGATATGGTAAGGGTATTGTGAGTCATGTCGTATGTAATTGATGATATTGTTGAGTTAATAACTAATAAGGGGTAGCAACCCCTAAACATAAAAATGAACTTTATGTGTGGGTTAAGCCTAAATGTGGTGAGACTATGGTGTAATCTAGATAATGAAAAATGAATGGTTATGTGGGTTTTGAAAACCATAAATATAGTTAAATGATGAGTTAAATAAAGGCATTTAGTCCATTGAAGTGATAGTTATAAAATAGTTTTGGGAAGGTCAAATATGTATCTATGGAATTGGTATAGTGAATATGGATAGGTCATGATAATAACTGAATGAATGTGAATACTTTGTAAGTGGTTAGTAAAGGCCTTATTATCCATAAATTGAGTTACAATGATTGTGAATGCTTAGTAGATGGTTGATAAGGACCGTGTTAAATCATGTAAAGAATTAGTTTATGGCTTTAAATGATGTGATGGTCCCATGAGTATGACTGGTTGATAATCAGTGTTGTGATAATGTTGTTATCTATGTAATTGATTAAATCGTGACCATGTTGGTTTGATGGCAAAGAAGTGGTTCAATTCCCTAAGTTTGAACTTAAAATTTTATGTGGAATCTAGAGTGTGGCATGGAAATGTTAATAATTAATGAATGAGTTAGTAAGGGTCTTGATGATTGCTGGTTGAATTAAAGCATTAACCTAATAAAGTATTTAATCGATAAATATTTCCATGAATACCTTATGGTCCCATGTGGGTCTTGATGACTATTAATTGAATTGTATGATGAAATATATTAACGCATCGGCCTATTGAAATAGTTGAGCAATGAAGGATCCCATGAGGACCAGGTGGTCATGTATAGTGTTGAATTGGCTAATTGAGCTAAAGTCCTTAAATGTTAAATAAATTGTATGGATATTAACCCATGAACTAATGAGTTAAGAGTTAAATTCTGACTAATAATGAAATGACTAGGAATTTGTGTTCCTAGTTCAATGAAATGGCTTGTCGTTTGAGTCCCTTGCCTGATAATATGGCTAGTGGTTTGAGTGCCTAGGCTGATGAAATGGCTTTTGGTTCAAGTCCCTTGACTGATGAAAGGCTTGTGCTTTAAGTCCCTTGCCTCACCTAGTGAAAAGACTAGTGGTTCAAGTCCCTAATTTAATAAGATGTCTTATGGTTTAAATCTCTCACCTAATGAGATAGCTAGTAGTTCCATTCCCTAGTCTGATGTTATAACTAGTGATTTGTGTTCCTATTCCAATGAGACAAATTATAGCCTGAGTCACTCGCCTAACGAAATTGGTTAGATTCATTTAATTAGTTGAATTAGTTAACTTAGTGGACTCTGTCGAATGTAATGTGATGGTTGAGTTGGTTTGAGGTTCGGACCCCCATGACTAATGTAACGATAAAGATTAAGGTTATAAAATTGTAAGGTGGAAGATTAAAAGTTCTTTACTCTATGGCTCATGAATGAATAATTTAAGAATGCATGTTATAACTTGTCCCATGCTCTAGTTCGTTGTGTAAATACACCTACAAGTACCTTTATATATGCCTATGTTTGTTTAAATGTGATTGCATATAATGATTTAATTTGAATTGAAAAAATGTGCTATTTTAGCCTTATCCTTAGGTTATGTGCTAGCGTTCCAACCGCTAACTATCTCTGGACACTATGTTCCCATATGACATAGGGGTCGGAGCATCTTATTCTATGTTGTGAATAAGTGTTTGAGCAGTTCGGGCATTGACTTTGAAGTGGTGAGCTTTCACACTCCAAAAGACCTACCTTTCATAATCACGTTACTCTATGTCTTAGACTTGTATAGCTTTTGTACTTGGCTATTATCAGGGGCTTGTCCCAAGGATATTATTGACTTTAATTTGGTAGAGGTTTTGTCGATGATTGTGGACTTGGGTATTTTGATTAGACTATTGGCATTAATGAAATTTAGTTATAATCTAATAGTGACTATTAGCCTTATATTTCCTCTATCTTATTATAAGGTTGGGATTCATCCAGCCTTTGTGGTTGTTGGGATGATGATTAAGGAGTGTTATGGGTCGACCTCCAGTATATGCATGCTTGAGGTGCCCATGCAACATGGCCCAGTTTAGAGCTATGATAAATTGGTATTAGATCTAGGTTCATTGTCAGTTGGGAGTCCACAAAGCTGTGTCGAGTAGAGTCTCTTTTATGGGTGTGAAGTGCGCCATACTTATAAGAGTGGGGCTATGAGGCATTTAGGAATTCTTCCTTTTCTTGTGTTTCAATATCAAGATATATAGAGTTTAAGGTCTTAGATTCTTCTGATTTCTTCTTGATCATCTTTCAAATTATGTATCCTAGAAGATCTGACGTTAAAGTAAGCCCTTTTATCCTAATTGGCTGCAATATAGACAAATCTCGTCCAACTTCTGGGATCCAGATTAGGTCAAGGGTAGTGACATCTGACTGTTCTTTGGGGGTTCCAACTATTCACACTAACCTTACTATTGGAGGTAACCTTTCTCCCCAGTAGCCTTAAAATGTTGGGTTCTGTCACTCCTTTTCTCAATTGTCTTAGGTTAGTGGAAAGTGATCTAGGAGAAAGTATTGTGGGGGTCCTAATTTTCACTCCATGGCCAATGCTCCCTACCTAAACTCATTGGGAGGTGGTTGTATTTAGATTTATATTGCTTATAGGGCACAAGGTGCCAAATATTAGGTTAACAAGGCCCAATTATTATTCACCTATCTTCTTTATTGGTATTGCAGTCAATCACAGCGTGGTTGTTATGATAAAGGAAAGAACCGGTGTTTTAGGTATGGCCAATTAGGTCATATGAAGTGATAGTGTCCTATATTAGTTGCCGTTTGGAAAAAACAAAGGATGTCGGTTACAACTTTTCTAGTTTTTAAACTCAGGGGTGCCACTTTTAGCTCTGACATTAGTCAGGACTATCTCAATGCTCTTATGATCCCTTGGGATCCCAAAGCATCTTTTAATTCAGGTGCAGGTATTTTGGGACTTTTCTCTTGTGATGTGTATTATTTGGTTGACCCAGGGTCTACTCTTTCTTTTGTGACCCCAAATATGACTGTACACCTTGGTGTTGGTCCTTAGAGTCTGTCAGTCATTTTTTCTATTTCTACCCTGGTAGGAGACTTTTTGGTTGTTAAAAGGGGTCTATATAGGGTATGTGGTTTTGGTGGTAGCCATACTCTTATGATCTTCCTAGAGTTGAATGTGATTGATTCTGATATCATTCTGGGGGTTGGATAGGTTACATTTGTGTTTTGCTTCCTGAGGTCATGATACCCATAGGGTCACGCTTAATTCCCTAATGAGCCAGTAATTATATGGGAAGATGGTTCTTTAGTTCCTAAGGGAAGGGTCATTTCTTATCTCAAAGCCCAAAATTTAATTTTAAAGGGGTATTTGTATCATTTATCTCGAGTTCAAGATTCTAACTCAAAAGATACCTTCTCTAGAATTCATCCCCGTGGTTAATGAGTTTCTTGTTATGTCCTTCGGTTGACCAATGCCATGGCGGGATTTATCGACTTAGGGAATAGGGTCTTCCAACAATTATTGGACATGGTTGTCGTAGTCTTCATTAATCATATCTTAGATTATTGGATAAGCAATGCAGATCATGTAGATCACCTTTGTGTTGTGTTGCAAAATTTGAAGGATCATTATTTGTATGCCAAGTTCCCCAAGTGTGAGTTTTTATTGGAAGTCATAGCTTTTCTTGTTCATGTTATCTATCTATAGGGAAGGGATCATGGTGGATCCCCAAAAGGTATGTGGTGGTCTATCTTTTGGTATTCGATCTTAAGGGCTCCTTTGTCATGTTATGTCATGATAGGTATCATTTGTGACCTAGGTGGGTGCTATGAAGCACTTTGTACCTTTAGTCTTGCCTTGATTGGCGTGAGTGTTTCTTGTGCTTATGTACCTCTGTGACCCTTCTTATGTTGGATATTGGCTCGAGGAGCATAGTGATTCTTTAAATGGGGGAAATATAGAAGTCCCTAAGTGGGAAAGGTTCTAGGGTACCTTTTTAGGGCATTGTATAGTAGGAGATTCTTTGGTGGTATGAAGTTGATAAGGGTAAGTTACTTGTCCCCGATTTAGGTCACCAAGTCTTAGCAAAGGTAAAAGTGATTCGTGAGAGCGTGAAAAGCACTTAAGGTCACCAAAAGTCCTACGTGGATGTGTGTCATAGGATTTTAGAGTTTGGTGTTGACAAATGGGTATTCTTGGAGGTATCTCTCATGAAGGGTGAGGTACGAGTTGGAAGAAAGGGAAGCTTGGTCCCTGTTATGTTAGTCCCAGTTTTGTCTTGAAGGGGTTGGCAATGTTGCCTATGATTTGGAGTTGCCTTCTAGATTGAGCTCCATTTCCCAGTGTTTTCCATGTCTCTATATGGCGAAAATGCGTAGATGATCCCTCAATGATTGTCTTCCTGGGAAGGCATTGGTATTTTTGGGTTTCTTGCCTTGTTAAGAGATCTCAGTGGGGATCTTGGGTTGATAAGTTTGCCGGTTGCGAACGAAAGAGGTAGTTTAGGTGAAGGTTCTATGGAGGAGCCAAAAGTCCAGCGCAGCTACTTGGGAAGAAGAAGAGGACTTAATGTACAAGTATCCACATTTGTTTCTTATTTCGAGAACTCATGATAGGGGTATATGTTGATATTCTTTCATCGATTTATGTCTTTGATAGATGATGGGTGAAACCCCGATGCTTATAATTGATTTATTTCCTTGTTAGATAAGGGATTAAAGTTCCCAATGCATGAGTTGCCTAATATCCTTAAAAGTCTATGAGTTTAAGCCCTAAGCTTTGGATTGATCAAGTGTTTTGATAAACAATGGGTATGAATTCCAGAGTTGATGAAGTGAATAAATTGATGATGAGCATGATATGTGTTGCGTCCTTGTTAAATGCATGCTTTAACATTGTTTAAATGTTGATTTTATGTGTATTGATCTGTTAACTTATGTTTATGTTTACCTTACCCATCATTCGTAGACGAATGACCCTAAGTGGGGGAGAATGAAACACCCAAGAATGTGGCCTTGCAAAAATTTTTGGTTTTGAGCAAGTTGGCCAAGGTACGATTGGACAAGTCACTCGTGCCCTTGTTTACGACTTATATCCACTTATCCCTCCTCTTTCATACCCTAAGAAGCCTATGAGGATAGCATTCTATCCTCTATACGACTTAGCATTCCCTAACTCATACACAAGGGTATGATTCGTACCTAGGTGAGTCACGTAGTGCATGGTTCTTGGTTAAGAGTGGACTGTTGTTGATATGGATCTTGGATATAATTTAGGTGTGAGTTGCACCCTGTAGATATGATTCAATAGTAGGTAGTCATATCTTTGACATTGTATGTGACCTAGGTAGAGCCTAAGGTATGAGTCAGGGTACCAATCATACCCTAGTGTACAGTTCCCTTGTGAGTGGTATGAGGGAGTCGTACCCCTAGATGGGGTCATTTTCTAGATTTTAAATAAGAGCCTTGTGGTAATTTCCCTTTCCTCAAACCCAAAGTCCCTTCAGTATATAAGACATTGTAGCCTCCTAAGCCTTTATTTACAAAAATCAAACACTCTAAAAGCTTCTTGAAGCAAGATTGGAGGCTAAGGTATGGAGTATGCTCATCTAGTGGCAAGAAAGAGTCATGATTCTTAGTGAATCTTGTTTAAGGAATGTAACTCTTCCCCTTTCTAAATAACTCTAAACCCATGTATTTTACACTTTGATTAGTAAGTGTACATGGTGGTTCTGATATCAAATGAAAAGGGTTTTGTTTCCTAATAATGAATAATGTTGATTCTTACTTAAACTTGTGTTTACAGATATTATTAATGATGTGTTGCATATGTGGATGCTTGTTGTATGTGGTTTAACATAAGGGTCTTGAGTAACCCTAATATTGATGATTTGTTCCATGAAAATAGCCTCTTTAAAGGTATACACACAAGGTGTTTGTGAAAATGTGTAAGATAGACCCCACAAAATTTCTAAGCTTAATTTATCCTTTTAAGCTTGTCAAGGGGTCTCAGACTTAGAAAATTCTAGCTAAGTTCCCAGACTTATTTTATTTTTGGCCTTCGAAAGTTGGCAATCTTATTTTGTAACCTTAATGTCCCTTAATGGTCCATATTTTTGTTGATTCATGATCAGAGAGGTTGCTAGATGTTCCCGAATAAGTTTCACAATTTTTGAAACTCATTTAGACCACGTTTGGTGTCCTAAAATAGTGGACCAAAGCGATCTTGGTGCGCCGCGTCACCTATCACGTTGGTGAATATTGTTGCAGAGACTGCAAGTAAAAACAACTGAGGCTTGGAGCGATCATGGTGTGATACGTCAGGTATCGCAAGGGTCAATTTCCAACCCCTATATAAATCTATAACACGAGATTCAGCAAGGTTTTCACCAAAAGATAGTTGTTTCTCTAAAATTCCATCAAGAACAAGTGTTGGGTTTTCAATTGAAGGTTTAAAGCCAGGAGATTCCACCGTTAATCTTCAAGAAACTTCCATCCAAGGTATGTAAAGTATTGATTCATAGGTTCCTTTCATCCATGAAGCTCAAGAAACTCTTACAAAAATATAAATTTTGAATTCCATGTTATGAATTGAATCATAACCATGTTTATGTTGTTGTATGATTACCAAGTTGAAATCTTTAATACCTATAAAGAAATTATGTTAGCATGTGGTCGGAATTCTTGTATTTTAAATGAAAAATGTTTCCATGATGTATTATTTTAATGGTCATACCTAAACCTCAAGTTATGCATGCAAGCAATTTGCTAAAATGCCTAAAGGAATAAGAATTATTCTTTATGACTCAATTGCGACCAAATTGATGAATCCATTCTTTACCCTTATATTCACAATGACCTCCATGTAATTGTTATGCATTTTAATGGTTTGGTAGAATTATCATGATATTAAACTTACGAAATGTTTATATGTATTCCTATTCATGTGTAACCTTATGACATACAAATACTTCATGAAAATCCCCAACGTTTGTTCTATGAATTTTTGAATATGGTCATGTGTTCAAGAAGTATCATGTCTTATAAGTATCATGCTATCGAGTCCTGGGGGTTCTTGTACCCGACAATTTAGCTGTGTGCCTAGAGCCAATGTCAGTTTCAGGATAATCTTAGTCATGCCATGATCAATAGTATTCTCAGTCAGTTTCAGCACTCAGTAGAATTCAGTTAGTTACATGACTTAGGAAAACTCAACAATCTTATGAACATAGTCAATTAATAGAATGTAGCAACATTCCGTCAGTTCATGGAACACAGTGAACTCAATCTAGTTCATCTCAGTATAATTAGTTCGATGTCTATTCTATTGGGAGAAGGATTCAGCACAGACCGAACCCAAGGATGAGGGCACACACTGACAGTTGAGGGTATGACCCTTAGAAGCAATCCTTGCATGATAGAACTATGTAGCCAACCTAGGTTGAGACATCAACACCGACAGTTGAGGGTTGATGAGGTGGATTAACACTGTAAATTGAGGGTCCCACCATTCTCCTTTGCGAACACTACCAGATAAGAGTCCCTCACAGCTTGTCCTTACTAGTGGCGTGGTATTGATACCCTTACAGAAAAGAGGTATATCGGTAAGATGGCTACTTCCCACAGGCTCAGTCTTAGTTTCAGTAAAAGAACTCAGACAGTTTTTCAAATTCAGGACTGTCAGATATAGTCACTCAGTTCAGTATGGAACTTAGCTAGTTCTATTAGAATCAAGACTGTTAGACACAGTTACTCAATTAATTGTATATCAGTTATACGAAACTCATGTTATCAGTATTCAGACTCAATAGTCAGTATTATCATGATCTCATTTACAATTATGTATTCATGCATGTATTCTCACGTTCATGTTATTCAGTCAGTAAGTATTATTCATGCATATGAACCCCATGCATTCAGCCTACCTCACTTTGCATACCAGTACATTCAAATGTACTGACATGTACTTTTCTTATGTGCTATGTTGTTTTATACCCTAGGTTCGGATGCTCAAGTTCACGATCTCACTTAGCTTTAGATTCAGCCAGCAACAGTAGATTTGCAGTGAGTCCTCATCAATTAAGGATAGAATGATTATTTCATTACTTCATTATTTTAGTTTTAGTAAAGGAAGTTAGTTGGGTACATGTCCTATCAACTCCACAACTTTCAGACAGTTTAGAGGCTTTCAGACAAGCATGTTCAGACAGTTTATTTCAGTTTTGGTGTTGATATACCATATTTCTAGATGTTACATTTTATTAGATATTTGAACCTTATGGACTTTCAGACCTTTTATTCCGCATTTATACAGTATATTATGCAGTGCTTAGTTATAGATATCAGTCATAGATTAGATTGTGGTCCTCCGGGATTGCTAGCACCGTGTAGTATTTTGGGTATTGGACTCGGGGACTTACAAACTTGGTATCAGAGCCTAAGGTTAAACAATGTTCTAGGAAGTCTGAAAGCCACATCTAGTAGAGTCTTGTGCTTGGGTGTGTTCGCACCACATTTATGTACAGGAGGCTATATGATATTTTAGGAACAATTTCCCTTCTTTCACTATTCATGTCGTGATAGTGAGCATGCCTCCCAAAAGAAGAAACGAAAATCAGTTAGCCTCTTAACCCATCCAAACAGATCCCTTGGACGAACATATTTCTCATGCAGAGTTCTGAGCTGCATTCACTACTCCTGCTAATTTAGTTAATGCCCATAATGAACGACCTGCTCTCATTCCAACCAACCTAGTGGCCAATTTAGCTATAGCCAAGATTCAGGACTTCACTCGAATGAATCCTCCATCCTTCTTCGGGTTTAAGTCAGATGAGGACCCTCAGGAATTCTTTGATTAGGTTCAAAAGGTTACAGATATCATGGGCTTACCACTTGTGAGAGTGCTGAGATAGCTGCATATTAGTTGCAAGATGTGGCTCACACATGGTTTAAATAGTAGAAGGCAGAGAGGACTATTGATGCAGGGCCTATTGAGTGGGAGGAGTTTGACACTGCATTTCTATATATATTATTTCCCATACAGCTAAGAGAAGCTAAGGTGTTAGAATTTATCAACCTCAGGCAGGGCAATATGATAGTGAAAGAGTATTCTCTTAAGTTTACTCAATTAACTAGACACATTCATCATGTACTGGAAGACAATGGGCTAATATGTGTAAGTTTGTTTCTGGAGTGAATGATAGGGTGGTCAATCAGTGCAAGTCCACAATGTTGATTAGTGAGATGGACATAGCCAGGCTTATGATCGATGCTCAACATATAGAAGAGTAGAAGATTAAGATAAGAGAGAAGTAGAATATGAGAGCAAGGATAGGTAGTTTAAACTTTGCTTAGCCTAAGTCAGAGGGTAGGAATCACTCTCAGTTTCACCTAAAGTCATCCATTCTAGGTCCTTCCCCAGCCAGTGCTCCAGTGCAAAAATTCATAGAGGACAGTAGGAATAGGACGTCAGGACCTAAACCTCAGTGCAGTGTTAGCAGTGCCTGCACTCATCCTCTTTGTTAGACTTGTGGCAAGAACCATCAGGGTATTTGCAGAGCTGGAAGCGATGTCGATTTTGGATGTGGAAAGCCAGGCCATAGGGTCAGATATTGTCCCCAGTCAGGCTTTTAGGGTCATCGTAACCATTTCTCAGCTAAGTTCGATCGCTCGAACCAATAGGGTGCCACTTTCAGCGCCACCAGTAGGTATTGCCCAAATAGACTATATGCTCTTTAGTTCTGACAAGATCAGGAAAATTCTCCTGATATGGTCACTGTTACATTATAGATCTTTCATATACATGTTTACACTTTTCTAGATCCAGGAGCTTCTTTCTCTTTTGTTACTCCTTATATAGCAGTTGATTTTAGAGTGAGTCCCAAAATTCTAGCAGAGCCCTTTTCAGTCTCTACCCCAGTAGGTAAAACTATCATAGCCCGGTGGGTATACAGGAACTGTTCGATTATGGTATCTTAGAAAGTTACATTAGAAGACTTAGTCAAATTAGCGATGACTAATTTTGATGTTATTTCAGCATGGATTAGCTTCATTCCTGCTATGCCACAGTTGACTACAGAAATAGAATTGTCCAGTTTTAGTTCCCGAATGAACTTGTACTAGATTGGAGGGGTAGTACTTCAGCTTTCATAGGTTATCTTATTTCCTACCTTCGAGCATGGAAAATGATATCTTAGGAATGTGTCTATCATCTTGTTCAAGTTAAGGAAACAAGTTCCAAAACTCCCAGTCTTGAATCAGACCCAGTAGTGAATGAATACTTAGATATCTTTCCTTAAGATCTTTGCGGAATTCTTCACGAAAGGGAAATAGACTTTGGCATTGATCTTCTTCCAGATACTCAGCTTATATCTATTCCTCCATACAGAATGGAACCAGCAGAACTAAGAGAATTGAAAAAATAATTGAAGGATCTCCTAGATAAGGGATTCATTAGACCCAGTGTATTCCCGTAGGGTGCTCTAGTCTTATTTGTGCGAAAGAAAGATGGTTCTCTCAGAATGTGCATTGATTACCATCATCTCAATAAAGTCACGGTCAAGAACAAGTATCCACTTCCCAGAATTGATGACTTGTTTAACCAAATTCAGGGCGCCAATTAATTCTCTAAGATAGACTCAGATCGAGTTATTAGAGTCAGAGAATGTGACATTTCAAAAATAGCTTTCTGAACTTGGTATGGTCACTTCGAATTCTTAGTTATGTCCTTTGGTATTACCAATGCCCCAGTGGCCTTCATGAACTTGATGAACTGAGTGTTCAAGAAGTACTTGGATTTGTTCATCATAGTCTTCATAGATTACATCCTTGTTTACTCCCGCAGTGAGCATGATCATGCAGAACATCTCAGAATAGTTTTTCAGACTCTCAAAAATCATTAGCTATTTGCCAAATTCAGTAAGTGCAAATTTTGGCTAAGGTCAGTATCCTTCCTTGGTCATATTATTTCTGGTGATAGTATTAGATTGATCCTTAAAAGACTGAAGCAGTAAAAAAACCAACCTCGCCTTATCTCTCCATTAGATATTAGGAGTTTCTATGGTTTGGCTAGATATTACAGACGTTTTGTTGAGGGATTTTCATCTATTGCATCCTATGTCCAGACTGAGTTAGAAGAAATTCAAGTTTCAATAGCCAGATCCTTGTGAGAAGAGTTTTGGCTCACTCGACTCACCTCAGATCCAGTTTTGGCTCTTCCAAATAGTTTAGAGGGGTTTATTATGTATTGTGATGCGTCCATAGTGGGTTTGGGTTGTGTCCTCATACAGCATGGAAAGGCCATAACCTACGCCTCCATACATCTTAAACCCCATGTGAAGAATTATTTGACTCATGATCTTGAGTTAGCGGTCGTAGTTTTTGCCTTAAGGATTTAGAGGCATTACTTGTATGGGGTGCATGCAGATGTATTCACAGATCACAAAAGCCTTCAGTACGTATTCTCTAAAAAATATCTTAAGCTCCAACCAATAAGGTGGTTAGAGATTTTGAAAGTCGACGACATAAGTATCCTTTACCATCCGAGCAAGGCCAATATAGTGGCCGACGCTCTCAGTAGATTGTCTATGGGTAGTGTTGCTCATGTTGGGGACAGTAAGAAGAAGTTAGATCAAGAAGTTCATCAGCTTTCCCAACTAGGTGTTCTCTTAGTCGATTCAGAAAAAGGTAGTATATGGGTTCAAAATAGCTCAAAATCATCTCTAGTTTCTGAGGTAAAAGAAAAATAGGATAGAGATTCCAATATAGTCAAGTTGAAAGAGTCCGTCAGAGATAAAAAAGTTGAGGTTTTGTCCCAAGGGGGAGATGGTGTATTGCATTGTCAAGGTCGTCTCTGTGTGCCAGGTGTAGATGACTTGAGGTAACTAATTCTTACAGAAGCACATGGTGCGCGATACTCTATTCATTCAGGGGATACTAAGATATACTGCAACTTCCGAGAGATCTATTAGTGGAGTGGTATGAAAAGAGATATTGCAGAGTTTGTGGCTAAGTGCTCTACATGTCAGCAAGTTAAGATAGGGCATCAGAAGCCTAGTGGGTCTATGCAAGAGTTCAATATTCCCACTTGGAAGTGGGAAAAAGTGAACATAGTCTTTGTGATGAGTTTGTCCCGTACTCATCATCAGCATGATTCAGTTTGGGTCATTGTATATAGGATGACCAAATTAGCTCATTTCATTCTAGTTCATACCTCTTATTCAATCGAGGATTATGCCAAACTTTATATCAGGGAGTTGGTTAGATTTCACGGTGTCCCATTTTCTATTATTTTAGATAGAGGTACCCAATTCACCTCTCATTTGTGAAAGCATTCCAAAAAGGTCTTGGTACCCAAGTTTACCTCAGTACAACCTTTCCTCCCCAGACAGATGGTCAAGTAGAAAGAACCATCCAAACTTTAGAAGATATGCCGTAAGCGTGTGCAATTAATTTTAAGGGTAGTTGGGATGACCACTTTCCTTTGATTGAGTTTGCATACAACGACTATCATTCCAGTATTAAGATGACTCTATTCAAGGCTCTTTATGGTAGGAGATGCAGATCTCCAATCAGTTGGTTTGAAGTGGGTGGGCTGTAGTAGTAGGGCCTGACTTGGTATTCGATACCTTAGAGAAAGTCGAGTTGATCAAAGAAAGGCTCAAGATATCTTGATAGAAATCGTAGATAGATGTGTGTAGGATAGATATCAAGTTTGAGATTGGTGATCACGTTTATTTGAAAATCTCTCCCATGAAGGGAATGAAGCAGTTTGACAAGAAGGGGAAGCTCAGTCCCCGATATGTCGGTCCCTTCAAAATTCTCAATCACTTCAGCAAGGTAGCTTATGATCTTGAATTGAATTCAGATCTAACCTCAGTCCATCCAGTATTTTATGTCTCCTTTCTTAAGAAGTGCATAGGTGAAACAACAGTTGTAGTCCCTATAGAGGGCAAAGACATCCAGAACAACCTCTCTTATGAAGAAATTCAGTTTAAATCCTTGACTACTAGACCCGCAGACTGAGGAACAAAGAAGTTTCTCTAGTCCAAGTTCTTTGGCGGAATCAGTCCGTTGAGGGAGCTACTTGGGAAGCAGAAGCATACATGCAGACCAAGTACACTCACCTTTCTCTGTAAACTCAGACTCAACCCAAGGTAATAGCTTTCCTTAAAGCTTATTCATTTTCATGTTCAAATTTTACTTACAACTTGGTATTCAGTTTCATGCTTAGATTTCCACTATAAACTTGGTATCAACTACCATTGCATATTAAGTCATGTATTCATGCATCATATCAGTCATGTATTCGTGTATCAGATATGCATGAACAAGTGAATTAGTACTCCTAGTCATGCATTCATGCATCAGCTTAGTCATGAAATCATGCATCAGATATGCATGCTCAGTATGAATCTTAGTAAATTAGTAATGTTAGCCATGTACTCATGTTTTAGTTGTTCATGATCTGTATATACTTCAGCTTATCATCTCTCCCATCTCAGTTAGTCTCATTTGAGGACGAATGTTCCCAAAGGGGAGATATTGTAAAACCTCAAAAAATTTCTAAGCTTAATTTATTCTTTTAAGTTTGTCAAGGGGTCTCAGACTTAGAAAATTCTAGCTAAGTTCCCAAACTTAGTTTATTTTTGGCCTTCAAAAGTTTAAAATCTCATTTCATGACCTTAATGTCCCATAATGGTCCATATTTTTGTTGATTCATGATCAGAGAGGTTGATAGGTGTTCTTGGATGAGTTTTAGATTTTTTGGAACTTGTTTAGACCATGCTTGGTGTCCCAAAGCAGTGGACTGCCAGTACATCACATATCATGTTGGTTAACATTGTTGTAGGGACTGCCAGTAAAAACAACTGAGGCTTGGCACGATCATGGCATGGCGCATCGGGTATCGCATCAATGACATCGATGCGCTGCTTTGCCAATCGCGTTGATGCCCAGTTTTTAGTCATTTAATGTCCACATATTTAAGGGAAAAAGGGTCAATTTACCACCCTTATATAAGCCTATAGCATGAGATTAAGCTTGAATTTCACCAAAATATAGTTGTTTCTCTCAAATTCCCTCAAGAACAAGCCTAGGGTTTTCAATGGAAGGTTCTAATCCAGGAGATTCCACCGTTAATCATCAAGAAACTTCCATCCAAGGTATGTACAGTGTTGATTCATGGGTTCCTTTCATCTATGAAGCTCAAGAAACCCTTTTTAAAATATAAATTTTCAATTCCATGTTATGAATTGAATCATATCTATATTTGTATTGTTGTATGATTACCAAGTTGAAATCTTTAATACCTATAATGAAATTATGTTAGCATATGGTTGGAATCTTGTATTTGAAGTGAAAAATGTTGCCATAATGTATTATTTTAATGTTCATGCCTAAGCCTCAAGTTATGCATGCAAGGTATTTGATAAAATGCCTAAAAGAATAAGAATTATGCTTTAAGACTCAATTACGACCAAATTGATGAATCCATGCTTTATGCTTATGTTCACAACGATCTCCATGTGATTGTTATGAATTGTAATAGTTTGGTAGAATGCTCATGAGATTAGACTTACAAAATTATGACATGTTTATATGTTTACTATTCATATGTAAGCTTATGACATACAAATACTTCATGAAAATCCCCAACGTTTGTGGTATGAATTGCTAAATATAGTCATGTGTTCAAGAAGTATCATGTCTTATCAGTATTATGCTATCGAGTCCTGGGGTACTTGTACCTAACAATTTAGCTGTGTACCTAGAGCAAGTGTTAGTTCTAGGATAATCCCAGTCACCCTATTATCAACAGTATTCTCAATCAGTTTTAGAACTCAGTAGAATTCAGTCAGTTACATGACTTTGGAAAACTCAACAATCTCATGAACTTAGTCAGTTAATAGAATTTAATAATATTTCGTCAGTCCATGGAACTTAGTGAACTCATTCCAGTTCATCTTAGTCTATTTAGTTGGGGGTAGGATACAGCATAGAGCGAACCCAAGGATGAGGGCATACATTCACAGTAGAGGATATGACCCTTACAAGCAATCCTTGCATTCCAAAACTATGTAGCCAACATAGGTTGAGACGTCAAAACTTACAGTTGAGGGTTGATGAGGTAGATTAACACTGCCAGTTGAGGGTCCCACCGTTCTCCTTTGGGTACACTACTAGATGAGGGTCACTCACAACTTATCCTTACTAGTGGCACAACATTTACACCCTTCCAATTGGGGTTACAGATTGTACCCCAACTCTATATAGAAAAGGGGCATGTTGGTTAGATGACCACTTTCCACAGGTTCTGTCTTAGTTTCAGTAAAAGAACTCAAATAGTTCTTCAGATTCAGGACTATCAGATACAGTTACTCAGTTCAGTACAAAACTCAGCTAGTTCCATCAAAATCAGGACTTTTAGACACAGTCACTCAGTTAATAGGATATTAGTTATATAAAAATCATTCTATCAGTATTCAAACTCAATAGTTGGTATTATCATGATCTCATTTATAGTTATGTATTCATGCATGTATTCTCACATTCATGTTATTCAGTCAGTTAGTATTATTCATACATATAAACCCCATACATTCAGCCTACCTCACTTTGCATACTAGTACATTCAGACGTACTGACACATACTTTTCTTCTGCACTATATTGTTTTATACCATAGGTTTGGACACTTAAGTTCTTGATCACACTTAGCTTCAGATTCAGCTAGTAGTAATAGATTTGTAGTGAATCCTCATCATTTGAGGATAGCATGATTATTTCATTAATTCATTATTTCAGGTTTAGAAGATGAAGTTAGTTGGGGACATGTCCTAGAAACTCCACAAGTTTCAGACAGTTTAAAGGCTTTTAGACTAGCATATTAAGACAGTTTATTTTAGTTTTGATATTGATATATCGTATTTCCAGATGTTATGTTTTATCAGATATTTGAACCTTATGGCCTTTCAGCCCTTTTATTCTGTATTTATATAGTATATTGTGAAGTGCTTAGTTACAAATATCAATCATGGGTTAGCTTGTGGTCCTTTGGGATTGCTAGCACCATGTAGCATTTTAGGTATCAGATTTGGGGCGTTATAAAATATCTAAGTAAATTATTTGGTCATATGATGTGATATTTTGGATTAGGGTAATGGCCGAATAAGAATGAATGGTTTCTAAATGATATGGTAAGGGTATTGTGAGTTATGTATTATGTTATTGATGACATTGTTGGGTTAATGACTAATAAGGGGTAGAAACTCCTAAACATGAAAATGAACTTGATTTGTAGGTTGAGCCTAAATGTGGTGAGAACATGGTGTAAGCTTGCTAATGAAACGTGAATGGTTATGTGGGTCTTGATAATCATAAATAGAGTAAAATGATGAGTTAAATCAAGGCATTTAGTGTATTGTAGTGATTATTGATAAAATGGTTTTGTGAAGGTCAAATGTGCATATATGGAATTGTATAGTGAACATGAATGAGTCATGATAATGACCAAATGAATGTGAATACTTTTTAAATGGTTGGTATAGGCCTTATTGGTCATGTTTTGAGTTATAATGATTGTGAATGCTTAATAGATGGTTGACTAAGACCCGTTAAATGATGTAATGAATTAGTTTATGGCTTTAAATGATGTGATGGTCCCATGAGTATGAATGTTTGATAATCGATGTTGTGATAATATTGTTAACCATGTAATTTATTAAATTGTGACTATGTTAGTTTTATGGCTAAGAAAGGGGTTCAATTCCCCAAGTTTGTACTTGAAATTGTGTGTGGAATCTAAAGTGTGGCATGGAAATGTTAATGATGAATGAATGAGTTAGTAAGGGTCTTGATGACCGCCGATTGAGTTGAATGATGACTTGAATTGAGGCATTGGCCTAATAAAGTATTTAATCACTAAATGTTTCTATAAAGACCTTATGGTCCCTTGTGGGTCTTGATGACCATGAAATGAATTGTATGATGAAATGTGTTAAGGCATCGACCTATTGAAATAGTTGAGGAATAAAGGCTCCCATGAGGACTAGGTGGTAATGTATAGTGTTGAATTGAATAATGAAGCTAAAGTCCTTAAATGTGAAATGAATTGTATCGATGTTCAAACATGAACTAATGAGTTAAGAGTTCAATGATGACTAAATATAATGAAATAACTAGCGATTCGAGTTCCTAGTGCAATGAAATGTCTTGTGGCTCGGGTACTTAGCCCGATGATATGGTTAGTGGTTTGAGTCCCTAGGCCGATGAAATAGCTTTTGGTTCGAGTACCTTGCCCGATAAAAGGCTTGTGGTCTAAGTCCCTCACCTAAATAGATATCTTGAGGTTAGAACTCTTTACCTAATGAAAAGACTAGTTATTTGAGTCCCTAGTCTGATGAGATGGCTTGTGTTTTGAGTCTTTTGCCTAATGAGATGGCTAGTGGTTCCATTCCCTAGTCCGATGTGATGAATAGTGATTTAAGTTCCTAGTCCAATGAGACAGCTTGTAGCCCGATCCCCTCTTATAAAAAAATTATTAAGATTGGTTAAATTGGTTAAATCGGTTAACTTTGTGGACTTTGTCGAATGTAAGGTGTTGGTTGAGTTGGTTTGGGGTTCCGACCCCCGTGACTGATGTAAAAATGAAGCTTAAGGTTATAAAATTGGTAACATGGAAGAGTGAAAGTTCTTCACTCCATTTCTCATGAATGAATGGTTCTTGGATGCATGTTATAACTTGTCCATACTTTGGTTCGTTATGTAAATACACGTACATGTACCTTACCATATGCTTATACTTGTGTAAATGTGATTGCATATAACAATTTGACTTGGATTAAACAATTGTGATATTTAATCCTTATCCTTCGGTTACGTGCTAGCTGTCCAACTGCTAATCATATCTAGACACTATGTCCCCATGTGACATAGGGTTCAGATCATCATCATCATCATCTTCTTCTTCTTCTTCTTTTTCTTCTTCTTCTTCTACGTAGTGAACAGGTGTTCGAGCCCTTTGGGCAATGAACTTGAAGTGGTGAGGTTCCATACAATGGAAGACCTACCTTTCATAGTCACGTTACTCTATGTCTTAGACTTGTATAGATTTGGTACTTGGCTATTGTCGGGGGCTTGTCTCGATAAATTATCGACTTCAGTTTGTTAGAGGTTTTGTGGATGACTGTGGACTCGGGTATTTTTGCTAGACTATTGGCATTAATGAAATGTTAGTTATTTTCTAAGTATTGACTATTAGCCTTATATTTCCGCTATCTTATTATAAGGTTGAGATTCATCCGACCCTTGTCATACTTACACCAATTAAGTACCAAAACAAACCTAAGCGAAGCTTACACCAGTTAAGGAGAGAAGTAGTACTTCTCTTTTGGATACCTCAAATTTAGTGAGAGAAACCTATTCCTTATCCCATGGATGAAGATCCATCCTCCCGTAGGACAATACATGAAGTGGAAATCTAACTTGCAACAAATGTTACCTCACTATTCATAGACTGAAAGCTGGAGATAGATTTTATCTGAAACAGAACATGGTGCCAATTTTGCACAATAATAGACAGTTTACTGACTTGTCACACAAGGATCCATAGGTTTATTTGTAGAATATTTTGGAGATGAGTGCCACATTCATTCCCATTGGAGTCTCCACAAATCATGTAAGGCTTATGCTTTTACCCTTTTCATTTTAGGGGGATGCAAATAAGTGGTTGAACATAAAGACAACAAGTTCTATCACTACATGGGATGACCTCAAAATAAAGCTCCTCAACCGTTTCTTCCCATTCGACAAGACTGCAAGGCTACACAGTGAAATCTTAAGTTTCAAATAGAAACTGAATGAGAACTTGTATCATGCTTGGGAGAGGTTTAAATCTCTCCCCAAGGAATATACACATCACTAATAGTCCAATGAGGTATTCTCTCATACTTTCGTTGAAGCTCTTTATCATAATAAAAAGATTTTATGAGATTCAACTGTAGGTGGTCAAGCGTTGGAGAGAATATATGATATGCTCTATACCTTGTTGAACCAAATTACAAAAAGTAATCCTGGCTAGTATGGTGACATCCCCAGAGGTGCAGTAGTATACGGGCATGATTGAAGTTGATAGTTTCACAACATTATCTACCCAATTGTTAGCTCTTCAGAATCATACAATGACATGAAACTGTGGGAGGTAATCATCTAACCGACATGCCCTGAATCTGAATTTGTGGGGTCCAACCTATAACCCCGGTTAGAAGGGTATCAGTACCTTTCCACGGGTAAAGAAAAGCTGTGAGTAAACCTTCTCTTGACATGGAGCTCTTCCGTCAACCCCTCTTAGAAGGAAAACTCGGATAACGTGTATAATAACTAAACTCGTAGGGTACATCTCAACCCCCACTGGCTACGTAGTTTTCGAATGTAAGGATTGCTTCTAAGGATCAAACCCTCTATTGGCTAACTGGTGAGTCCCCATCCTTTGGTTCACTCGATGCTTAATCCTACTCCCAACTGAAGAGACACTGAACTGATTTAAACTAAACCAAACTATTACTGATAGTATTGTTTATTTGATTTGAACATAGTTCACTAAATTTCCATTGATTGACGGAATACTACTGAGATCTGATAACTAACTGAGATTACTGAGGTTACTGAGATTACCGAGAGTACTGAGATTACTCAATTTTCCTATTTCATGTAACCGACTGAATTCTAATGATCATGGCATGATTGAGAGTATAATGAAAACTGACATTGGCTCTAGGCATACAACTAAATTGTAGGGTACAAGTACCCCAGGACTCGATAGCATGAAAATGACAAAACTTGGCACTTCTTGAACACGTGACCAATATCAACAATTCATCATACAATAAGTTGTGGATTTCATAAAGCACATAGTTACCATAATGTTGTACATGGATGGAATTGCATAAAGACATGTCATACTTTCATCAACATAATCTTATAAACATTCCATCAAATACTCATAGTGCACACAATATCATGGAATCATTTTTGGTCATAAGGGTAAAGCAAACATTTATTATTTGAGTCACAATTGAGCTATAATGCATGATTTCTATTCTCTTAGGCATTTAATCAAACACCTTGCATGCACAACTTAAGGCATATGCATAATAATCAAATTATTCTTTCAAAACTCCATGAGTCGACTAAACTTATAGATTTCAAGTAGTACTCTAACCACCGATTCAACGTCAACCATGCTTCAACCTCAGATCGTTGGTGAGGAAAATTATGAAACCGCCCAACGAGTTTAGCAAACTTTACAATGTTACAAAGAACTTTAGGACATTATAGCTATCCTTGGATTGGACGAATTATCCGAAAAAGATCGTTTACTCGTACAAAGAGCACAAAAAATTGAGCATTTCTTATCACAACCCTTTTTCGTAGCAGAAGTATTTACTGGTTCTCCAGGGAAATATATTGGTCTAGCAGAAATAATTCGAGGATTTCAATTGATCCTTTTCAGAGAATTAGATGGTCTTCCTGAACAGGCCTTTTATTTGGTAGGTAATATCGATGAAGCTACCGCGATGGCTATGAACTTAGAAATGGAGAGCAATTTGAAGAAATGACCTTAAATCTTAGTGTACTGACTCCTAATTGAATTATTTGGGATTAGAAGTGGAAGAAATCGCGTTATCTACTAATAGTGGTCAAATTGGCATATTACCAAATCACGCCCCTATTGCCACAACTGTAGATATAGGGATTTTGCGAATACACCTTAACAACCAATGGTTAACGATGGCTCTGATGGGTGGTTTTGCTAGAATAGGTAATAATGAGATCACTGTTTTAGTAAATAATGCGAAGAAGGGTAGTGACATTGATCCACAAGAAGCTCAGTAAACTCTTGAAATAACAGAGGCTAATGTGAAAAAGGCTGAAGGAAGGAGACAAAAAATTAAGGCAAATCTAGCTCTTTGATGAGCTAGAACACGGGTGGAGGCTATCAATCCAATTTCATAACTAGTTAGTACGTTCGAATAATAAAAAGAAGCTCTCTTTCTAATCCTATTTAGATTCTATCGGGTGAATACAATCAAATACAATCAAACAGAAGCCAATTCTGATGCAAAAATTCAAATTTAAAAATGAAACAGAAAAGATACAAAATCAAAAAATAAATATCAATAAAGGTGGGTCGTAAACCTTATTAGATACCATTGAATCTGGTATCTAATAAGTTTTACCTACTATTGGATTTGAACCAATGACTCCCGCCGTATGAAACCAATACTCTAACCACTGAGTTAAGTAGGCCATTTATAATTCCAAAGAGAACCAAATGAAACCCATCATGGATGGAAGAAATCCAGAACATAATCAACCCATAACAAAATATTCACAATACAAGATTTAAAACATTATTCTTTAACTTCATGGATGGAAGAAATCCATGAATGAACACTATGCATACCTTAGTTCTTGATTATATGAAGATTGATGGAGAGATTCTTGAATTTGAGTATTAAATTTGAATCCATAATTCAAAAAACCTAACTTGTTCTTGAGAAATAATTGAGAGAGACACTATATTTTGGTTGAAATGGGGCTTAATCCTATGTTTTAGACTTATATAGGGGTGGGAAATTAACCCTTTTACTCCGCAAGGATGAAGAAATTTGATGACTGAAAACTAGGCATCGATGTTATTAGCGACGTGGCGCGTCATGGAATTAATATAGTTGTTGATGCGTCATTCCCTCATCATGTCGAGTCTTAGTACTTTGACCCCGTCAACCTGCAATTATATCAATCAATGCGATTGGCGATGAGGCACGCCAAAATTGCATTGGTCCACTATTTTGGGATTCCAAGCGTAGTCTGAATGAATTTTGAAATATCTGAAACTTGTCCAGGAACACCTATTGACCTTCCTGGTAATGAATTATCAAGAATACCAACCATTAAAGGATATTAAAGTCATGAAATGAGACTGCAAACTTTCGAAGGCTAAAATAAACTAATTGTGGAAACTTAGCTAGAACCTTCTAAGTATGGGACCCCCCTTTAACAAGCATAAATGGACTGAATTAATCTTAGAATTTTATGGGGTTTTAAAATATCTCCCCCTTGGAAACATTTGTCCTCGAATGATACTGACTGAGATGGGGTAATGATAAGCTGAAGTACATGCTGAACATGAACAACTAAAACATGAGTACATGACTGGCATTATTGATTTGCTGAGTTTTGTTCTGTGCATGCCTATCTGATGCATGATTTCATGTCATGACTGATAAGCTTAATATATTATACTGAACATGCATATCTGATTCATGAATACATGACTAATTTGACACATGAATGCATGACTGAATGTGCAATGGTAATTGACACCAATTTTATCATGGCAATCTGAGCATAAAACTGGATAAATTCAAGGGAGACTATTTCCTTAAACTTAAAATGCAAATAAGCCTAAGATTAATTACTAAATATGCATGGCCGAAAACAAGAGAATGTAACTAAGTATGGAACATGATACATGAGCTGAATATCATGATTTAAACTGAGTACCATGATGAGTACTCCTTACCCCAAACTAGATTCATCACAAAAAGAGAGAGTGGCACGTTTATGTTATGAAGGTTCAAGGAATTATAGTGTATCTCCCCCTTGGGACACTATGTCCCTTAAAAATACTGGGCAGACTTTGCTAAGATACTGAAGAAAACTGAGATGATGCACAAGGCACCTAGGAACTGAATCATGACTGATTATCTGGGATCTAAAACGAAGACATGATGCATGAACTGGGTTGAACACGTAACTACCTAGTTAGTCCATCTTAGAATGATCATATTCATGAGAGTTGGATAGTGGGACTAGATGGAAAGATGGAAACTACACTGCCCAAATTTGTTTGCCTGACTGCTAAACTGAACTACTGGCTCTGCGGACTAACTTATGCTGAAAACTTATACTCGACTGGAGCATTTCTATGACACTTTTTCTATAGAGTTTTAATGACTGTAGAGAGAAAGTAAATCTTAGCCTGGTCTAAGTAAGACATCTGAATAGGACATCGCTACATGGATAGAATTCTTGTATTAGGAGGCAAGGCCTATGAAACATCATCTACGATAAAGTAACTAAACCTTATGCACAATAACTGAGACTACTAAAAAGGTTCACTTGGTGTTGAGTACGAATTCATAAATATACTAACTGATCTGATTAACTGGCTAATAGATAGATGAATGCTGGGCATATAAGACTAAACTGTACTTAGTTTGAATAACTAGCCTGGGGTTGTAGAGTATTATGCATAGGAGGTGAGGAGTGACTAAGTGACATGAGGTGACTGGGCATGGATTTATAAAGCTATATTACTTGAAATTATAAGACCAAGCGTATGACATGATTCATAAACATTCTGTAGCTGAGGTACTGAAATACCAATAACTGAATAACTGATGGCCATATGCTATGGTTGAGTAATCCTAAAAGTGAACTGAGTTTATGATATGACTGGACTAGGAATGGGACTGAGATTGTATCTAAGATAGTAATTGAGACTGTAATCGTAACTAAGACTATAACTTGGACTGAATGCTGGTTCCTGATAACTGAGGGTTAGACTGGTATGAAAGGAATTACAAAAGAAAAATAAGTTCCTGAATCTAAAGAATTATGAACATGTAAATGAGGGATCTATAACTTACCAGTGGTTGCTTTAGGAGGACTTTCCTTATTTTGTCGGGATTGAAGTGGTAGAGTCTATTTGGGCGTTGCCAACTGCCAGCACTAGAAATGGCACCCTACTAATTCGGGCGATCGGACTGAGTTGACGGATGACCTTGCTGACTTCGTGGACCGAGTTTAAGACTGTCTCATAACTTGTGACCTGACTCGCCATATTTGAAACACACATTACTGTCGGCTCTACACATACCCTTATGATACTTAACACATTCTTTGCAAAGTGGATGAGTGCGAATAATGCTTGCACTATTCTGAGATTTGGAGCCTGGAGCTCTACTTTTGCTACCATTTCTGAACTTAGTAACTGAAGCATTGGCTGAGGAAGGAGCTAGAACTAAAAACTTCTAGCTATACTGAGAACGATTACCACCCTGTGACCCTGGCTGAGAAAAACTATAACCACCTATTCTGGCTCTCTTATTCTCTCTCTCCTTCTTCTTAAGTTTCTGCTCTTTAATCTATTGAGCATGGACCATATGTCTAGATATGGCTATTTCCTTAATCAATATCACAGTCCTACACTCCTTAACCACTCTACCTGAAACCCCAGACATAAACTTACTCATTCTAGATCTATTGTCTGCTACTACATGGGGAGCATACTTGGCTATCTGGGTGAACTTAAGGGAGTATTGTTTTACGCTTATGCTACCTTGTGTGAGATGAATGAACTCTGAAACTTTGGTTTCTATCTGCTCTAGGGGAAAGAATCTATCTGAGAAGGCCATAGCAAACTCCTTCCAGTTTATGGGCCTCGCATCTGTACCCTTTTATACTTTCCATTGCTTAAATGACATATGGGCTACATCTTGTAGCTGATACACGAATAACTAAGCACTCTCACTGGAAGTCACTTCCATGATATCTGTGACTTTTTGAACCTGGTCGAGGAACTCCTGTGGATCCTCTTTGGACTTAGAATCAAAGAATAGGGGAGGATTCATTCGGGTGAAGTCCTGGAACCTGGCTGTAGTTGAATTGGCACTGGGTTGGCTGGAAAAATAGCTAGTCATTTATTTTGAGCTATGACTTAATTGGCTAGAGTTGTAAATGAAGTCCTGAATTCTACATGGGAAATATGTTCGTCTAGGGGATCTGCCTGAACGAGCTGAGGTGCTGGCTGAATACCGATTCTTTTTTCGCTAGCCCCTTTGGAAGGCATATTCTGTAAGTAAGAGGAAGAAGTGGATTAGAATGAGAAAATAATTATTAATTATGCTCACTGGCACTACATGAATACTGAAAGAAGGGAAACTATTCCTAAAACATCTAATAGCCTCCTAGACATAAGTGTGGTGCACAACACACCCATGCACAAGACTCTACTAGATGCGGCTTTTAAGACATCCTAGGAGACTATTGAACCTTAGGCTCTGATACCAAGTTAGTAATGCCCTGAATTTAGTACCCAAAATGTTACACGTTGCTCATGACCCCGAAGGACCACAAGCTAACCCATGACTGAGCACTAAATAATATATTGTAAATATGTAGAATATAAGCTGTAAGGCCATAAGATTCAAAACTGAACTAATACTGAATATACAAGAATGTCTGTAATGAGGTATAGCAATATCCAAAAACTAAAATAAACTGTCTGAAACATGCTGTAGTCTGAAAGCCTCTAAAACTAACTGAAAACTGTGGAGTTGATGGGATATATCCCCAACTAACTTCGAACTACTAAAATAATAAAGTAATAAACTAATTATCTATCCTCAAATGGTGTAGACTCACTACTAGTCTGGCTGCTGAACGTCTGATCTACTAAGGATGCTTGGGAGCTCGTGCTTCTAAACCTATGGTATAAAACACCATAGCACAAATGCGTCAGTACGATTGAATGTACTGGTATACAAGTGAAGTAATCTGAATGCAAAGGATTCATATGCATGAACAATACTAACTAATTATATACATGACCATGAGAATACATGAATGAATATGTAATTGTAACTGATGTTGTGATTTGATTGAGTACTAAGGTCTATCTACTGAGTCTTCTAACAATATGGATTTACTGATATCTGAGTTTACTAGTAGTTGATAACTGAAAGACTATTTCTAACAGTCTTGATTATAAATAACTGATCTAAGTGTGATATGGAGATGGATAACTATATCTGATAGTCTTGAAATCTGATGGAACTAACTGAGTTCCATACTAAGGTGAGTGATTGTGTGTGATAGTCCTGATTTCTATAGAACTGGATTGACTTCTATTCTAAAGACAGAATCTAAAATTGAAACTGTGGGACATAATCATCTAACTGACATACCCCGAATCTGAACTGGTAGGGTCCAACCTGTAACCCCAATCAAAAGGGTGTTAGTACCGTGCCATCGGTAAAGACAAGTTGTGAGTAAACCTCTCTTGACAGGGAGCTCTTTCATCAACCCCTCCTTGTAGGAAAACTCAGATGAGGTGTGTAATCCCTAAACTCATAGGGTACATCTCAACCTATTCTAGCTACGTAGTTTTGGAACACAAGAATTTCTTCTAAGGATTACACCCTCTATTGTCTAACAGGTGAGTCCCCATCCCTGGGTTCACTCGGTGCTGAATCCTACTCCCAACAGAAGAGACACTAAATCGATTTAAATTGAACTAAACTGTTACTAATAGTATTGTTTAGTTGATTGGAATAGAGTTCACTAAATTTCCATTGACTGACGAAATACTACTGAGATCTGATAACTGACTGAGATTACTGAGGTTACTGAGATTATCGAGAGTACTAAGTTTTCCCAAGTCATGTAACTGACTGAATCCTAATGATCATAGCTTGACTAAGAGTATCGTGAAAACTGACAGTGGCTTTAGACACATAATTAAATTGTTGGGTACAAGTACCCCAGGACTCGATAGCATGAAACTGACAAGACTTGACATTTCTTGAACACATGACCAATATCAATAATTCATAATACAATAAGTTGGGGATTTCATGAATCACATGGTTATCGTAATGTTGTACATGGATGGAATTGAATATAGACATGTCATACTTTCATTAACCTAATCTCATGAATATTCCATCAAATACTCATAATGTACACAATATTATGATAGTCATTATTGGTCATAAGGGTAAAGTAGGCATTTATTATTTGAGTCACAATTGAGCTATAATGCATGATTTCTATTCTCTTAGGAATTTTATCAAACACCTTGCATGCACAACTTAAGGCATAGGCATAATCATCAAATTATCACTTCAAAACTCCATGAATTGACTAAACTTATAGATTTCAAGTCACACATTAACATAGTTTCATGAACAACACTTAAAGATTCAAGCTCGGGAATTACATCATCATAATCTCATAAAAATAATTAACCCACAATAAAATATTCACAATACAAGATTTAAAACTTGATTCTTGAACTTCATGGATGGAAGGAATCCATGAATGAACACTAAGCATATGTTAGTTCTTGATTATACAAAGATTGACGAAGAGATTCTTGAATTTGAGTATTGAATTTGAATATTTAATTGAAAATCCTAACTTGTTCTTGAGAGAGACACTATATTTTGGTTGAATAGGGCTTAATCCCATGTTTTAGACTTATATAGGTGTGGAAAATTGGCCCTTTTACCCCTCAAAGATGCAGATATTTAATGACTAAGAACTGGGCATCAACGCTATAAGCGATGCGGCGTGTCATGGCATCGACCTGATAGTCGAAGAGTTGCGCCATCATCGCTTCAAGCCTCAGTACTTTGACCCTGTCAACCTGCAACAATATCAACCAACGCGATTGGCGATGCGGCGCACCAAGATCACGTTGGTCCACTATTTTGGGATTCCAAATATAGCCTAAATGAGTTCCAAAAAATCCAAAACTTTTTCGGGAACACCTATTGACCTTCCTGTTCATGAATTAGCAAGAATACGGACTATTAAAGGACATTAAAGTCATGAAATGAGACTGCAAACTTTTGAAGGATAAAATAAACTAAGTCTGGAAACTTAGCTAGAACCTTTTAAGTATGGGAACCCTCCCTTAACAAGCATAAATGGACTAAATTTAGCTTAGGATTTTATGGGGTCTTATAGTTAAACCAAATATTCATAGGGAAATGATTAAATTCAACAGCTTTAGTAGAATTAAAATATGCAGGCTAACAATATGAAAGAGACATAAAAGAAGATTCTAGGCAACTAAGAACAAATTGCTGCTGCGATAAGAATTCAACAACTTTCTTAAAACAATTTAGAGATTCAGTTAGGAAAATAGGCTCAGGCATAGAGTACCAGGCCCCCTGGTGGATTGTCAAGTGACACAAAAAATCCTGAATAGGTTGTGGAAATCACCTTAAGGAATAATAGAGATCTCATTGACAGGTCTCCCAAGAAAAATAAGAAAATTCAAGCAGATTTGGTCTCATAGTAAGTTGAGGAGAAGTAGGTTTCAGTTAAATATGCTGACACTTTGGGGAAGTCATAGGACCTAAATTCTAAGAAAGATGAGCATTCGCCTAAAATACCACCACCACTATTTTCTTAAAGGCTCAAAAATGCCAAGGAGGATATATGCTTTAAGAAGTTCTTTGACATTTGCAGAGAACTTCACATCAATCTTCCTTTGTTTGATATTTTTTAAGGTATGCCTAAGTATGCTAAGTACTTACAGGATTTGGTGACTAATAAGACAAATTTACAAGATATTAAGATGATTCCACTTACTGTGAAGTGCAGTTTGGTGGTGATGAGGACGATGCCTAAAAAGTTAAAGGACCCAAGGAGATTCAACCATCCCATACTAATTGATGATAATGATGCGGTCTATGTTATGGGTTATCTGGGGTAAAGCGTAAATGTGATACCCCTATCGGTATTCAATACTCTTGGTTTGGGGAAGATAAGGCCATATTTTTTAGTGCTCCAATAGCAGATAGAACCAGAGTTTATCCTCAAGGGATTATTGAAGAAGTCCTCCTTAAGGTTGGTAAGTTCATTATTCTTGCTAACTTTATTGTTCTTGTAGATGATATAGATGACAGAGTGCTGATCAATTTGGGAAATCCATTCTTGGTGATGGGAGGAGCACTAGTTGATATGAGAGAGGGAACTCATGAGATTGGATAATGAAGAGCTGATCTTCAAAGTGTACAAAATACTCAATTTACCTTTGATTTGTAAATAATTATGCATAATCATAGACATGGAAGTGGATGAGCATGGGGTGATAGATTCTAAACCACCAATTACCTCTCCATACAGTCTCATATAGTAGCCCAAACCACCACTTGTGCTTGAAGTTGTGAAGTTGAAAGATGATCCTAAAAAGTATATTATTGAAAAAGATATAGAACTTGAGAGTATATACTCAAGAGGTTATTAAAGAATGAGAAGATGACCTCTGAGTAGGAGGAAGAGGATGAAGGAATATGATTGAGATGTAGTGATATGGGTTGTGTCACAACACTAAATCAGACACTACTTGGGAGGGAACCCAAGGTAATATAGGTATTTTATTTTCATATATTATTTTTTATTTAACTTAGTTTTTGTGTCACAGGTTAAATGTAAGTTGAGTACCAAAAACCCAAGCTAAGAAGCATGGAAAAGATTGGGTGTGGGGTCCACTCAACCTTATTTATATTTAAAGATGCTACTAACTAGGACTAGAGGCCTTAGGGAGTATATCTATCTCTACTTTTAAGTATACTTTGGGGATAGAGTATGTATTTAAGTTTAGGGTGGGGATTTTCCCATGGTTTAGGGTGAAGTGTTGCTATTTGATTTTTGTTCTTAGTTGTCTTCTAGTTTTTAACTAAATTAAAAAAAAATTACAAAATATTTTCTCTTTGTGTTTTATTTTTGTTGTTGGTGTTAGTCTAGTAGGGGCACACTTCAATCATCCCTTGGTTATTCTTTTTTGTTCTTTTCCAATGGGGCACCCTTTGAACTCAGTATCCTTTTTTTCATTTTTAGGAGTAAATGTTAATATTTTTGTGTTTTGAATAAGTGGGATGTTTTATCTAGTTTCTATGTATGATTACATGATGCAAGTAGTTTAGAATGTAAAGCATATTGATTGTGTTGAGTGAATACTTTGAGACACCTAGGCTCATGTTATGACTCTTATACAATGTTGGCTTAATTTTGAATTCATGTTATTGCTTGGTTTAGAGTCTATAATGATCCTACCTAAGTTGAGTAAGTGCCATGTGTGAGTGATCTTTCTTGTCTATTCTTTGTTACATATAGATTTCAAGAACTTCCCTAATATGTGTGCAAAGCAAAATAAAAAATTTTGGGTTTAGGAGATAATATAGGCATTTCTTAGATATCCATGTTTATACCCGCTTTAATCTACTCTTGTGAATAATCTTAGTTATCCTCATTGAACCTTTATCCTATGCTTTGGTAGCCCTATGTCCTTATTTGATTGGTCATAATTTGATTTGAAGCTCCTAAGAGCTTTAGTTATAAGTTTAATAAGGTTGAGTGGAAATTGTAAGAAGGAAAGAAAGTGAAAGTAAAGCCCCAAAGTAGTAGCTATTGATGTTGAAAAAGTTGATGTGTTGTGGGTGGGAGTAATGTAATGAAAAGAAAGAAAATTATACAAAATCAAATCATGTGTAAATAAGAATCCTCCCTCCTTAATATATGTAGACTATATTGAGTAGATGGGGCAAAACGAAAGAGATGTGTGAAGGTGAAGGTGGTGAAAGTTTGGTTTTTAGAGAGCAGTTCAGTGTTATGTGTGATGTAGTAAAGCACTTAGGGATGATAGTCACTGATACTGGCCAAATACTTCCTACCCGTCCCTTAGCTTACATTATAACTCTTAAAGTCCTATTTGATCTTAAGCTTTAACATTCGGATATTAGTAGAGTACTACACTACGGGAAAGCTTATGGTTCATCTTATGTGACATGTGAATTCTTTGTGAGAGTGAACGTAGTTTTCTTCTTATATCCATTCTTGTATTCTTGTGGTAAATTGCATCTTTAAATGTGAAGATGGGTAGATCTCTCTTGTGGTTAACGCACATGATTGATGATAGTTAGGTGACTTGCATGATCCTTTTGATTAAGTAATACGCAAGATTTTTCCTACTTGGTGGAGTTGATTCTTGAGGCTAAAGTGTTTTGAAGTAATATTCACGAGCTTTCAATTGCATATGACAAGTTGGTTTGTGGAAATTGATATTTTTGTAGTCATTATAGAGCTAGCGTGAGTGTTTTTCTTTTAGAAGTAATGTTGGATGCTATATCTAGTTTTGATTATGATCAGCTGACATCAAGGGACAACGTCCTTGGTTCTTCATGAGTTCAGCACAACTGTCACTATCTTACGCAGTTTTGTCAATTAGTGTAACAAACTATACAGGTGAGCTTGTACCTTCCAGGACACTTGGCCCAATCATATTTCTACCCAAAAAATTATCCAAGATATAAATATAAAATAATGTTCGTCAATTCATATTTTTTTAATCTAATTATTCAAGAAAAAAATCAGAAAAAAGTCAAATATTACTCAAGTCCTAATATTTTATGTGTTGAGAAAGTGCGTGTTCTTGAGTCAAGTCTTGGTCTATAATTGACTTACTCATGTTATAAGAGTAATGCATTTTCTTTGTGTTCTTGAGAGTTCTTAGGTAGAGTTACCTGAGTTTGATATTGGTTAGAGTTAATCAATATTGAGGTGAGTTCTTGCTAGAGTAGTAAAGGTAGGTTTGTAATAGAGTTATTGCAAACTTATGGATCTTAGAGTTAAGTTCCCATTTGAGTTTGTAATCAACAGTTTGATTATAGTGCATTGTTGAGTGCTTATGAGGGCAATTCATGGATTTAATCCCTTGAGCAAGAAGATTTCCATGTTAAATCGTTTTGTTCTTTATTTTCCAGCAAAGTTTTAGTTTCCTATTACTTTACTGTTTGATTGCCTGTGTCTGACTCTATGGGACCTGGTCCCTTATCGTGTGGTGCAACCCCCTATGTTTCAGCAATTGGTATCGAAACGAGGACACTCTAAAAGGTTCATATCTAGAGTGATTTATTGATCATGGCTGCTCCACCTAATCTGAAAGAAGAGAAATCTACAACTAGACCACCCCTCTTTAATGGGTAGCACTATGGGTGGTGGAAAGATAGGATGTATAACTACTTTATGGCTAAGGATAGTGAGCTAATAGATGTAATACTTGATGGTACTCATATGACTTTTAGAGAGGTCAAATAAGGAGATATAACAAGGATGGTAATTAAAGCCAGGAGAGAATTTGATGATGAAGATTGAAAGATAGTTGAGAAGAATTACAAGGCAAATAAATTGCTTGTCTATGGTATAGGACCTGATGAATATAACAGGATCTCTGCTCGCAAAAATGCTAAGGATATCTAGAATCGCTTGAGGACTACTAATGAAGGAACCACAGATGTGATGGACTCTAAAGTTGACTTGTTGACTACTCAGTATGAAACCTTCATCGTGAAAGAAGGAGAGACAATTCAAGAAATTCATACAAGATTCACTTCTATCATAAATGAGCTACATTTCTTAGGAGAAGTGATTCCTTTGTATAAAAAAGTGATAAAAATTCTAGGTGTTATTTCTAAGTCTGGGAAAGCAAAGTGGATGCTATTAAAAGGTAAGTAACATGAAGACTCTCACTATGGATGAACACATTTGCAATCTAAACACTCATGAGCTCAAGAAGCAGAAAGGAAAAGAGAAGAAGGAAGTAAAAAGGGAAAAATATTTTTCATTAAAGGCTTCAAAATCTAATTCAAGTGAATAAGATACTGATGTTTCCTATTTAAAAAAGAATTGCTAAAGAAATGAAAAAAATTGGTCAGTTTCAAAGGAGAGGAATTAGCAGCAAAATGGGTGGTACTATTTAAGTTTATCACAAATTTGGAAGTCCTGAGCATTTCAATAAAGACTTTACAATGAACAAAATTTAATATTAGGCATATCTAAAGATTGGAGGTGACAAAGGAAAGACCAGGTCTCTATAAAATCAAGAAGAAAGGCTGCAACTAATTATGCAGTGAAGCAGTCCCTAGCAACGTTTGGAGATTACTTTAGTGAATCTGATGAAGCTAAAAAGGTAGAGTATGTGTCTATGCTGGCTATGGAGAAGTGTAAAGTTATCTATGATTTTTTGTTTGATCTCATGGAAAACACTAAATATGAAGAATAAAATAAGGTAACTCTCTTTGATATTAAGGAAAATTTAGATAACTACTCTACTAGAAAGATAAAGTGGCTAGCAAATGTGTTGATTGATTATGTGTGTGAACTGACTACTGATAAAAATGCTTTAGAAGAGAAATTAGAGAATAAATATATTTAATTAATTTCTTTAACTCTCTAGATATCTGAGATAGAGGAACAGTTAGCTAAGTGGAAATTTGAATATCTGAGTCTAAAGAGCCAACTAGAGAAAGTAAATAATTTTAATAATAAAGGGAAGAAATAGGCTTCAAGGTTTCAGATTGAGCTTGATGAAAAATTGAGGGATTATCAAAATCACCTTATGACTATTGTCCATAAGAATGAAGAGATGGAAAGGGACCTGGTCTATATCAGAGAAGAAATTAACAAATCACCAAAATGGACCACATTCTCTCAAAGCCTTTCTAATTTGATTGGTCAGAGGATCAATAATGGTAAAGGGATTGGATATCAGTATTAAACCCAATCACTTAGGTCTCATGGGAATGATTTTCATGGTATTAGAAACAGGGTCCAAAAACCTCTACGTACTTATTGTGGGAGAGATGGACACTTGAAGGAAAACTATCAGTATTAGCTTAGAGCTAGAATGAGTAGTACTGAATACATTTAATAAAAGATTTATTATCCTAAGGGTTTCATGCCCTTGAAAAATGTGAAGAAGAGTAAGTCTCTACCTAGATGGGATAAGAAAGATTTGATCACACCTTTGTCTTCCTATTGGGAACTTAAACTCAAGTAGGTTCCAAAATCTAATAAATGACTATGTTTGCTAGTAGGATGAGAATGCAGTCACAACTGGTTCATGGATAGTGGATGTTCAAAGAATATGACATGGAGGACTGATTGCTTTTTTTCTCTTAAGACACTTCAAGGTGGAGGTGTCTCTTTTGGAAATAGTAAAATGGGCTATATTCATGGTATGGGAAAGATTGGAAGATCAACAGAACAAGAAATAAAAGATGTTTACTATTTGAATGGCCTAAAGTACAGTCTTCTAAGTGTTTCTAAAATTTGTGACAAAGGTAATGAGGTCAAATTCTCAGCTGATGAATGTACTATTTCAAGCTTGATGTCTAGAAGAGTTATTCTCAAAGCCAAGAGGATAAAAATATGTATGTGGCTTATTTAGAGTCTATGGCTGATCAGGAATTAACTTGCTTAAGTGTTTATAGTGAAGATGCTTATTTATGGAACAAAAGGCTGGTACATGTAAATTCCTCTTTGCTGAATAAGTTGATTTCAAAGGACCTGGTCAGTGGCATGCTAAAGCTGAAATTTCCAAACAACAAGGTTTGTCATTCTTCTTTTAAAGGAAAACACACCAGGTCTTCCTTTAAGTTGAAGGAGCAGGTTAGTACTTCTAGACCCCTTAAGATGCTACATATGAATCTATGTGGACCTGTTACAGTCCAAAGTGGAGGAGAAATGAAATATGTATTTGTGATTATTGATGATTACTCAAGGTTTACTTGGACAATGTTCTTGAGAACAAAGGATGAAACGTGTGAGGTTCTAGTTATTTTTCCAAGCTATTTCAAATGAAACTGAATTGTAAGAATGCTTAATTCAGATATGATCATCAAACTAAATTTGAGAACCCCTAAGTTGTAGGATTATTTGTTGAAAATAGAATTAGTCATAACTTCTTTGCTCCAAGGACTCCTCAGCAAAATGAAGCAGTTAAATGAAAGAACAAAATCCTCATAGAGATTGCCAAGACCATGTTGATTGTTAGTTGGCTTCTAAAGAACCTTTGGGTTTAATCTATAAGCACTGCTTTCTATGTAAAAAACTGGTGCTTGATTAGATCACTCCTGAACAAGACCTCTTATTATCTTGTGTTAAATAAAAACCCTAAGCTTTACTACTTAAAACCTTTTGGGTGCAAATATTTGTTCTAAATAATAGGAAAGAATGATCTAGGGAAGTTTGACTCCAAAAGTGATGAAGCAGTATTTGTGGGATATTCATCAACAAGTAAATCATAAAAAGTTTTCGAAACAAGAACTTCATGTATTGAAGAAAGTGGTTATGTGGTGATGAGTAAGGAAAGCTAATGAATCAAGGTGATAGTGATGATTCAGAAATTGAAGAACTTATTCCTATTCCAAGGGATGATATTACTAAAGATGATGGTCAAGGACTAAATAATACTGATGAGAATGATGAAAGTAATAGTGATCTATAATCACAGTCACAGAACCCAACTCTAGTAGAAGAACAATAAGAAGGGTCTAATCAAAATTCCTAGAGACCTGGTCCCAGTGGAACTAATCTCAGAAGGGAAAACAAAAGGCACAAATTTTTTACCCACTTGAGAATCTGACTACACTTTTGGAATTCGGAGTCCAAATAAGAGCTCAAGCTAAGAATTTCATTGCATTCTCAGCATTTATTTCCCAAATCGAGCCTAAAAAAGTGAGAGAGAATATGAAAGATGCTAACTGGATTAATGCAATACAGGAAGAGCTTCCACTATTTGAAAAAAGTAAATTTTGGCACCTGGTCCCCAAAATTATTGATAGAACAATTATTGGGACTAAATGGGTATACAAAAACAAGCAGTATGAATAAGGAACTATCAATAGAAATAAAGCAATTCTGGTTGTTTAAGGATATAACAAGAAGGAAGGAATTGATTATGATAAGACATTTGCCTCTATAGCAAGGATAAAGGCTGTTAATATTCTTATTGCTTTTGCTGCCTATATGAGGTTCAAACTATTCCAAATGGATGTCAAAAGTGATTTTCTTAATGGAAACTTGAAGGAAGAAGTCTATGTCAAAGAACCTTCAAGTTTTGAAGATGGAGATTTTCCTCATCATGTACTCAAATTGGAAAAATATCTCTATGTGTTGAAGCAAGAACCTAGGGCTTGGTATGAGAGACTTTCAAAGTTTCTTATATAAAATGACTTTAAAAGAGGGAAAATTAATAATACTCTCCTTTTAAAGTCTATAGGTAGCAACTTACTGATTGTTCATATATATGTTGACGATATAATCTTTGGAGTTACTTCTTAATCCCTATGTTAAAAGTTTTCAAACTTAATGAGGAGTGAATTTGAAATGAGTATAATAGGTGAACTGAGATTCTTCCTAGGATTGCAGATCAAGGAAAGTTCAGAAGTGACAATGATCTATTAAGATAAGTACATCACGGAGCTATTGAAGAAATACAACATAGGATATGCCAAGCCAATTGAAACTCTAATTGGAAATAGTTCCAAGATGGATAATGATGAATTTTTCCCCTCAGTTAATAAGACCATGTATAGAGGGATTATTTGATCTTTACTATATCTCACTGTAAGTAGGCCAAATATTGTGTTTAGTGTGGGAATGTGTGTAATATTTTAGTCCTTTCCGTAGGAGTTTGATTTAAAAGATGCAAAAAGAATTCTCAGGTATTTGAAAGGTACCGAGGACATGGTCCTATACTATTCTCCTTGAGATAGTTTTGATATGGATGGATATACTGATTTGATTATGCTAGATACCTAGTGGATAGATAAAAGTACATCTGGAATGGATCATTTTTAGGTTCTTTGTTAATCTCCTGGGGTTCTAAGAAACAAAATTCATTTTATTTATCAACTATTAAAGCTGAGTATGAGGCTGCAGCTTCTTATTATGCTTAATTATTATGGATCAAACAACAATTGAAGGACTTTGGGATTTTTTCAGAAACTATCCCTTTGATGTGTGATAGCACAAGTGCTTTCAACATGGCCAAGAATCTAGTGCAGCATAAGAAAACCAAGCATAGTAATGTGAGACATCACTTTCTAAGAGACAATGTTGAGAAGGGATCTGTTTGCATGAAGTTTTGCAAGACTGAAGAACAAATATCGAACATTTTCACAAGGAATAATTTGTGAAGAACAGGTTGAGGCTGGGGTTAATCAAAATAACCCGACCTACTAGATTAATTAATTTTTCTCCCTAAATTAGTAATGATCAAAAGAATGGTATCCTTGATAAAGTATGTGCTTATTGGTATAACTCAGTATCATACCTTTGTAGGTATACACCCATGGGAACAACTTTGGAGAAGACAAATGTGACATACATAAAGTTAAGGATTTACTCAAGAAATACAGGGACCTAGTCCTATCTCTCAGGTTAGTATCGTGAATGTGCATTTTGTTTGTTCTGTTAGAAAAAGCCGTTTCTTATCTCTCTCTGTGTTAGAAATTTATCCTATCCTAAAGGGATAATGATTTACCTCATAATTGACAAGTATTTTTAGATGGCTACTAATAGTCAAAAATAGCCCTCTTGTGACAAGGATTTCCAAAGAAAGAAACCTAGCCACAAATAGCCCTCTTGTGACAAGGATTTTCAAATGGCTGCTAATTCCCTACTCTTATGTCTTTCAATGGAATCTGAACTTAGCATAGATAAAAATCCTCTCTCAAACATTCTTGAAAGATACCTTTGTTCTCCTACCCTTTTAAAGCTAAACTCCTTCTTCACTCTAATCATTAATAAAGATTCATCCCTGAAGCTTCATAACCTTTTTGGTAGAATATTAACAGATGATTCCCGCATTGCTGAAAATCTCATCTTACTATCAAATATCCCAAGAAAGAGCATGGTTGGTCCTAAGTAATAAAATATCAGTAAGATAATAAGAAATAATAAAGAGAAGTCTAGAAGTTTTACTGAGAAGCAATAAACTTTTGAAGAACCTCGTCCTAAGAAAAGGAGAATGACTGAAGGAGAACCTACCAAAGTTTCTAAGAAGGGAAAACTGGGGAAAGAAACAAGGTTTATGCTAACTTGGAGTATATTTTACTAAAGTGTATTAACAAAACTAGGTATGAGGGAATTACTGGATCTTCTTAAACATCAAAGATGGCTCCATATTATAGTAGGACCCAGTCCTATAGTCATTGAGGAGGTAGTCAAGGAATTCTATTCCACATTTGATTTTTTTGAAGACAAACTGAAGATGACTGCTATAGTTCAAGGGAAGACACTAAATCTAGATATTGTATTACTTGGGAAGATTTTTGATGTTCCTATCAGTGGAGTGAGAAATTTCTCAACACAACAATCCTCGATAGAGTTCATGGAAAATGCATTAAAGGTTAAGGGAAAATCTGTGGCGAAGTAAATAGGAAATCACTCTAAAGTGTGTAAAAATTAGTCTTTGATTTTGTTAACAAAGTAATTTGGCATAAATCACAAAAGAGGAACATTGCTTCAGCTCCTAACTTGTGTTTGATGGAGTGCCTTAGCAGTTTTAAGTACACTAGTTTACCTGCCTCGGTAATGGGGCATATGAATAAAGTTGTTCATGGGAAAATGGAAAATGTTACATGCCTTATGGATATTGGTTGAACAAAGTGTTTTATTATTTTGGTATTGTCTGTAAAAATAGAACCCCAGGAGATGTGATGCAAATGTTTGGTATAAAGACTATGATAAAAAACTGAGTGTGTGGAAAAAACTTCAGGTAGCATCTCTTAAGAGGAGCTCAATGAAGAAATATAGGAATTGAAGTTCAACACAGCTTCTAAGGATGCAGAGATCAACAAATTACAAATGAAGATTCAAAATTTTTCTAATAAGGATCCAAGTGTCTTTGAGGAGCTTATAACTAAGAATGCTAAACTAAAAAAGAGTGTTTTAACTCTAAATAATGAGGATCTTAGCTTGAATAAAGAGATAAGGCTTCTAAACAAGGAATTGTTACACTATCATACTACAGAAAATAATAACATGGGTCTACTTCTCCAAAACCTCCTCCCAAGTCCTTCATATGTTTAAATTTTCTTGATTCCTTTGGCTATTTCTCTGAAAATTTAAAGTATGCACTGAAATGATACTTACCTTTTACATATGAATGAATCTTTATTTGTGCATCTCACCTATCTCTTCCTTACTTTAAAGTTATTCTTCATGTTAGTGTTTCTCTAATGGCCATGAATTAGCTCACTTGTGCTTATTTTACTTTAGGTTTACTGTTATCACTTTTCAATAATGCCAAGAGGGGGAATTCTGAATTCATATAGTAGGGATCAGGTATGATGTGTGTTGAATGATGTGTTAGGACCAGGTACTAGGTGCATATGAGTTGAATATTGGTGAATATCATATTGAAAGGGGGAGAAATATTATAAGAATATCGGTAAAGCATGATGTCATATTGACAGGGAGAAGCATAGTGCATAATAATATGGGTAACATTCATCCAGTAGTGATAATAACTTCGAGTAAATGAGATGAATGAACATTGATGCTAAAATATTTGTGATTGGTTTATCATCATCAAAAATGGGGAAAATTTCAATATTTTGTTTTGATAATGATCAACTGATATCAAGTGACCAGGTCACTGGGTTTTCATAAGTTTAGTACAACTATCACTGTCCTAGGTAGTTTTGTCTATTAGTGTAACAAATTTCATAGGTGAGGTTGTACATTTTAGGACACCTGGGCCAAGCATATCTCTACCATAATTATTATTAAAGCTATAAATAGAAAAAAATTCTCCTTAATTCATAGGTTTTGCAATTAGATTATTCAAGAGAGAAGTCGATTGAAATTCAAATATTGCTCAAGTCCTTATCTTTTGTGTGCTGAGAGAGTGTATGTTCTTGAGTCAAGTCTTGGTCTATAATTGAATTACACATGTTATAAGAGTAATGCGTTTTCTTTGTGTTCTTGAGAGTTCTTAGGTAGAGTTACCTAAGTTTGATATTGGTTAGAGTTAATCAATATTGAGGTGAGTTCTTTGCAAGTTGTCAAGGTAGGTTTGTAATAGAGTTATTGCTGACTAGTGGAGCTTAGATTTAAGTTCCCATTTAATTCTGTGATCAAGAGTTTGATTAAATTGGATTGTTGAGTGATTGTGAGGGCAATCCATGGTTTTTCCTTCCTTGATCAAAGAGGTTTTCACATTAAATCATTATGTTCTTTAATTTCTAGAAAAGTGTTAGTTTCCTATTTATTTACTATTTTATTGCCTGTGTTTGATTCTATGGCACCTTTTCCCTCATAGTACGGTGCAACCCCCCATATTTCAACATTGGAGTCTTTCCTAGAAGATGCTTAAGGTAAAAAGTTTTTGAGAATTTATGAGTGATGAATCTACCACTCAATTGTACTCCACATTCATGCATATTACCATGTTTTGAATGATTAAGTTAGACATAATTGTTATTATATGCAATAATATTCACATTTTGCAGGCACCAAGATGATAAGATAGAAAGATGTGGATTAGAGCTAAAAAAGGAACAAAAAAGGGCAAAAAGGTGCAGCTGAAAACCTGGAACAGAACATGGCCTCAGTTATAGAGATTGCAGCTTGAGGACTGCGATCGTGGTCAGCCAATATGGTAAAGATACCATGATGCATGCCATTGATCGCGGTCACGGTAGGCGTGATCTCAACAAAGCTGGTATGATCGAGGCCTAGCAGAAAATCAACCATGGGAAAAGATGTAAATACACACAGTTGTTCCCAAATTTTCCCGAAAAGAAGAATCAAACCCTATCGTTCCATCATTAATTTTACAATTACCAATTATTGAACATTGTTTTAGTTCTTAGCCTCTTTCTTGGAGAAGAAAATATTGTATTAATTTTTGGTAAAGAATACATTGGAGTACCTTCCAACTGAAGGATTAGCTAACCCCCATTGAAGATTTGTGGATTATCAATGTTTGAACTAACATTCACTTATCCTTTCACAAATCAAATCAATGGAGGTCATTGGGTATAATGTGGTTACTATTTTTATGTGTATCTTTACTTTCCTCTTTGTATTATGCTAGATTAGGGTGCAATTATGTGTGGGAAGTGATTTTCTTGTGCATTTACTAGTTTGTGATGTTGGGTTCTATTATTGCTTGACTAAATTAGTTGGGATTTGTGGGTGAAAGCCTCAAATACCCAAATTGGGTTTGTGGTTGAAAATCCCAAGCTCTTAAAAGCTTAAACCATTCTTGAATAAGGGGTTTAGGTGAACTTTAGGAACCCACATCATCCTTAAAAGAGGTATGTGGGAACCAAGGCAATAATATACAATTTATGAGCATGGTTGGAGAATTCTTATTATCTTAGACATAAGGGTGATTGTTAAGTTGACTATACTTAGGGCACCATCCAAGAAATAGGGGTGCCTAATTGAGGTACTGGGTAGATTTTATTGACACACTCATTAGGTACACGAAAGGTTCTATGAGTGAAACCCTTGATGTTTTGTTGATAAACTAACCTCAAGGACTTTCAACCTAGCCTACCTCATCACTAACATTTATAATTTGCATCATGTCATCACACCGCTATGCATAAGTCACCCTCCTAGGAAAATATAATCCCAGGATCCGAGTCTAATTAATTATACATTAGTTATTTGTAACCTCGAATTAATTCTAGAAAATCCCAAAAAGAAATACTAGGTGTGGTACCATTCACCCCCTATTTTTACATTCTTGTACTCTAGGTTTGAATTTTAGCATCCATTATTTTGAGATAATCACTCACAATGTTCCTTATGGATTCAACCCTGACTCAAATTTTGGTAAATATATTGATGATGACCACCTTGAACTTAAATTTAAATGTAATTTAAGATTTATAAAGGATGAACAAGGCTTTAAGTGTGGGGTGATGATTTTAGGTTGATTTAAGAAGCTAAGTGTTGTTATCTAGAATTATTTAACCTAGTTTTGATGACTTTTCGTGTTCATAATGAGTTAATATTCATATAATTGAGCATATAATTGTTAATTTACATGTTTATACTTTTTATGACATGTTCAAACCAAGTTAGGAAGCGAAACGTTCACTTGGTGTTTAAACGGGGCAACTAGTATTATTAGGTTGAGCTATGATTTATTCTAGTTTGTCTTGTTGGATTTTATTGTATTGTAAGCTCTAATTCGTGGTGTTTTATTTTATATGAAGATTGGTGAGATGTTAAAATTGGTAATGGGATGATATACAAGCTTTTTTTTATGAGAAAAAGATACCACGAAGCAAGGAAACAAAGGACAAATGTAGGAAGCAAAGGATGACCAAAGCTGGAATTTTTGGGCTTAGGGGTGTGCCACGCCCTCTAGCCTCCGTGTTAAGGGTGTGTCATTCCAATAGGAACAATCCAAGATTCAATTTCAAGTGTTTCACACCATGAGGGGCATTCCACGCTCCCTATCCTCTGCGATAAGGGCATTGGAAGCTAGTGTGTCAATTTTGGCCAATTGTCGCCTAGTACAAATAGATCACTCCAATCTTCTTGTAAACACCTTGGACGACCTTTGGGGATAGTAATACACTTTATGAGTCTTCACTTAGGGTTATTAATCCTTTCCTTTGGCTTATTTTCTTATTCTTACATAAATTCCATGATTATGAATTTTTGTAATTCCATGAGTGACTAAACACCCTCACCGGGGTTGGGGTCAAGAAAATGAGTACTTAATCTTGTAGTTAAGTTCGTTTATGTTTATTATCATTATTGGTTATTCATAATTCCTTGTTATTTATATTCTATGGATTCATGACCCTTAGGGTAAACACATATTTCTATTGGTAGTCAATGAGGAGGAACAATAGAATAGAATGTGGGATATATGGGATGGGATCATAATTATTCAAGGGAATCAAGCTATGATATATATTTAGGATAAGAATATACCTAACTTGCCTATTTTATTTATATATGAGAATAAATACAAATGCTTTTAGCTTAGTTCTTGCATCCCCGCTCAATAATGTAATTGTTAGACTAAGATAGTTGATTAGAGGCTTAAAACACCATAGTAATGTTACCAATGTTATGAATCAATGAAAAAAGATAATTAACTAAATTAGTGAAATTATATATATAAGTAGGATTATTCATAGTAACTTAGCCCTGGGTTTCTCCCCATTATTGTTCAAGTACTTCATATTACGACATTGCTTATGTTTAGTTTTAGTTTTTACCTCCTACCATTATTGGTTACTTTTACTCTTGTTTAATCTTCATAGTTAGACTAAAATTAGATATTTCTTTAGTATAAGTCCCTAAGGGATCAATACTTGGCTTTGAAAGACCACTTTACTACATGGGTAACGATGAACACTTGCATTGCACTTGGACGCAAAAGATGTTTAACCCTAGGTAATGGATTTACCAACTTACACTCTTTTGGACATGGGTTGAGTCTATGCATTATTATATATTCATATACACATCTCTGTTATTAGATAAAGTAGAAGATAATGATAATGGTTATTGGAAATCCTAGACCAAGACAAGGTCGGTGTCTATGGGTACTCTCGAAACCCCTAGAGGCACCTTCGTCTATGAGCCATCATGATAGAGAAGAGAGGTCACCATAGGTCATTTCTTTACAAGCTGTCAAGTTGGAAGAGGTGTATAAACTAGGTTAAATTATGCTACTTGGTTTAGTTATAGTAGTATGGAATATGGAAGGTTGATTACTGGACTGGTACTGAAATTTGTGGTATGATTCCGATTCCATTATTTACGGTTGCTTTATTATGGATAATTATCTTAATTTTATATGTATGGATTAGGGATCCTGATTATGGTAGTACTAGTTCTTACAATGATTAGGAGGCCATAACATGTTAGTATTACTACTTTAGGTTTTACCTTTGGGTATGCCTTGTTTATGTACATTCATTTATATATGTAGTTATGATATTACCATATATCCCTCCCGCCCATCACATGCTTATGTTGTATATCCATTACTTAGCTTTGTATATTATTATATATCCTTTATCTACTCTTTATTTGTATATAGTCCAACAATAAACGGTATAGTGCTTAAGTTCCTGAGTATGGCTAGAATAGGATAGTTTATCCTTATTGTCTCCTTAGCTTTGCAATGTTAGTTCCCAGATATTTGAGTTTTGTTTACATTCTTATTTTTATGTTATGGTTATTTGCATTATCTTTGAAGCTTCATCGACAGTTTCCTGCTGAGTACCATATGTTAAGTACTGATACTGTACTTCTGTAGCATACAGATCATAGTATGGGTTCTCACCAGTACTGTTTGTGTCGTGCAAAGTAGCTATGGTTCAAAAACATAGGGTGTGCTCCCTGCATTTGGAGTATTTCTATTCTCCCCCTTATGTATTAGACTAATCACCATTTGTATTAAGAGGTAGGTTGTATTAGTATATTCATTTTATACTTCTTTTTAATCTTATTACATTAGAAGCTCTGGTATAGATTCAACTAGGTCTTGGCACTATTTTGCATATTTTATCTTTTTTACTATATTTATTCAGCATTCTTCCTATATTTCTCTTAGTGTTCTTTAATAGTAGTTCCAACTATGGGTTGGCTTACCTACTGATGGGTTATAGTAGGTGCCATCATAACTTGAGAAATCGAGTTGTGATTAATTAGTATCAGAGCCTAGGCTTACCAGTGTGTTTGTTTAAGAGCTAAGTGCCAAGTAGAGTCAGACAGATTAGTCCAAAGACATCCATAACCTATATTTGGGAGGCTACAAGGCTTGTTTGAGAAATTTCTATTCTTGACTCCTTCTAGTGTGTCTGTATTTCTATGAGCCTCAAGTATGTTTCTTGATTCTATTCTTTCCCAAATAGACATTGTAAGGTTATTGATAAATACAGAAGGGACTTCGACACATGTTTCCAAAGTTTTAGCACAGTATTATACTAGGGAGTCAAGGATGGCTATCAAAGATCCTCAATGTCAATAAGAGGATTTAGAGTCTAGATAAGCTTAGGTGGAGCTCATGAAAGCTTTAGCTTTTGAGATTCAATATTAGCGGTCCTAAGTCTTTTTATGGATACCTCACAGCCAGGGATGACATTTGGTTCATTGAATAGTTCTCAGGTGAGAGTTGGGTTTGTTGGTGTTCATCAGGGTTCCTTTCCTATTTAGAGAATGGATTTAGGTTTTCTGAGTAAGATAGAAATATTCCTATGCTATATACTTCAGACGATGACATGGTGCATGGATTTATTAGAGGATTAGCATTGTCACTTCGTTTGACATCAGAGCACTTGATAGCACCTGGGTCTTTCTTCTCTTTGGTTATTAGTCACGTGAGGGCCACAGAGATTATGTATTGAGACTTACAGAGAGGGCAGTAAGATGCCATGTCATTAGTACAGTGCTATTGGTAATTTTTAGGAGTGAGGATCCTCCTGTCAGAGGTTAACTTTACTTATAAACTATCAGTTCTATGCTGGTAGAATCTCAGGCTATGGGTGGCTCACAAATTAGTCGTGATGATCACAACAGGAAAAGTTCTTGTCAGACCTTTTGTAGTATTTGTAATGGGTCTTCATGTCAAGGAGGCCATTCTAGATCAGAAGGGACAACATATCAGAGTATTGTCTTGAAAGTGTCCAAGATGCAAGTGGTTGTTCAAAAAAAGCCAACATATGTTTCTTGCCAACCTAAAGTTCCTGAGGTGTGTTAAGATTGTAGAGAGGATGGTAATTTTAGTATGGAGTGACCTCAGCTTTAGTTGGTTTACCAATTGGGGTTAGCTCATATTTCTCATAAAGTTAGGTCTTTAGGAGTTTTCTACAACTTTAGAGAGATCGGTCACCAGTTCAGAGAGTATCCTAAGCATGGTATTAGTATTTATTTAACTCATTCAGATTATTCGTAGTATTGTATCATCTTTGGTCAGAGGCAGGGTGGTTAGTGCCATAATCAATTAGACAAACTGTTAGCTTGAGTTTGGACTAAATTTAAATTTGTTCAACCTTGGGAACATCAGGCATGTGTCTTTTGATTTTACCATGATAGGTGCAATTTTATTTCCTGGCTTTACCTTTTTCACTTATGTATTGGGGTTCTAGTACCACCAATGATCGTATGCTTGGAATATTTATATAGATTGTTGTGTGCCTTGATATAGAGTTCATGATTATATGACTAACCACATATATTATTTCTTTTAGTTATGGATGAAGCAGATTAATATTGATATTTTCCCTATGGGTGTAGTATTTTTGTTAGAGTTTAATTTACATTGGCATATTGGCCTTCTTACGGCCCTAGGGGTGGTATTTGTTATTGATTTTTATTATTGGATACCACCTATCCTTTGTACTTATGTTTATATTACTATTTTTGCTATTGTTATTATTTGATATTTATCAATCCTCGCTTGATAGACATCTACACTAGTAGTATCAAGTTATTATTCCCCTTCCTTGCAATTCTTATTCATTGGCTTGGGCAACTAGCTGAAAAATCCTAGGTTTTGGACCCTTGCAAAATTTCGTGGGTTTTGGACTTATTGGACTTGGTATGACTCAAGGTTACTAATCATACCCTTGGATATGGGTTAGGGGGGTTAGTTTAATCGATCATTTGTACATTGGATAGTAGGGTTAGCTTGGTTAATGCCTGAGGTACAACTCAACGAGGTAGAAGTTGTATATAAGGATATGAGGGATACAATGCCAAGTCGTATGTTGCATGTTGGTTGGTCTTGTTGAATCTTGGAAATACAATGCCCTAATGTGTTTGATAAAATGCCTATAACAATGCTTTCATTATAATATTAGGTTTTTAATGGAACTTATGCATGGTTTAGACTTGGTAATAAAACCCTAAATGATATGAGTGGTCTAAATAGTTTTGGAATGGTTTGGCTAAATAAACATACTTGTCGGGTACAAGGGAATCCCCCAAGTTAATATGGTAATGAATACTTGTGGGGTTTATGGGAATCCCCCAAGTTACTTTGATTACATGGTCTATGGGTACATGCAATTCCATCGACCACTAAAAGGTTTGGCTAAGGTTAATACTTGCAAGTTGTAGTCCGTATGACGATACCACTATTGATAGCCTTGGTAAAAATAAAAGGAATAATGGATTGGTTAGTTTAAATGGTTTTAGTTTGGTAATAATGGCGGGGTGTGATATCTAACCATGAGGGTGGGAGTTCATTGAACAAACACTGGAAACTCATGTTTTCTGACATGAGGGGTAGGGCATGGCAACCCTTATATGATACTATGAGGTACACAAGAATCCTCTAAGTACAATGTACATGTATCTCATAGAGGGTGAGGATACTCAAGAATTCCTTAATCTTATGGTTTCTCCAATTTGTGCGGCTATATGCATTAGGGAATGTTCAGGGGGTTACACTGGACCCATATAACCCATGGGTGGTTAAGGACAGTTAAGCTTTACACACCGACATTAAAGATTTTAAATATATGCTAAAATCAGTTTTCTTTCGCGAAATTGTTAAATATTTGTATGATTTGTATGCATATGTATGGTTTACTTAGTTTTATTTAATTGCATTATTTTGTCCTTATCCTGAGTGCATGCTTTTTTTCACTCGCTAACCTGTCCTCAGGTGGTTGTATCCCCATGCAATGCAGGAACTGCCCATTCTGCTCTTCCTGCTTAGTGATCAAATTTGGGATAAGCTATTGGATTGAAGTGGTGAGCTTCCATAGTTCGGAAGGCATCTATTTTATGTCATGGATTACTTTATATACTTTTGTCTTTCATAGACTTGGTTTATGGGTATGTCAGGGGCATGTCCCGACTAGGTGCTCTTCGGTTTGGTCTAGAGGCTTTGTATGGACAACTGTGGACTTAGGTATAGTTTGATCATGTTATCTTATATATATATATAAAAATATACATTGGTCTATTGTCTTGGTTTTGGCACATAGTTTTGCATGGTTATTGGTTGACTTGGATGGTTAGTTTCAGTTATTGAGTGAATTGACCTTGTTGGGTGGTCCTGGATATAGACTTATTCCAAAGTCACCATATTGGCAGATACATTATCTAGCTATATGTTTGGAGTTCATACGACTCAGGATGCATGTCAGTTGGTTGGGTTGGACAGTCTTCAATCTCAGATGGACTTGAGATTACAATATTGCTCCAATGTAGGTGTAAAGTTGGTATTAGAGCTTTAGGTTTCTGTGTCATGAGGTGTCCACAAAGAATTTTCGAGTAGAGTCTTGCTTATAGGTGTGTTGTGCACCATACTTATAATTAGGAGGCTACAAGGCAATTAGGAATGTTTCAGTTTCTTAGTTATTCTACTTTTAGGCTATGGAGTCTAAGGTCTTGAACTCTTTCCTAAATCTTCCTTGGTTCACTTTTTGGATCATGTCCCATCAACGATCTAAAGTTTGTGAGACTCACTTGTCTTACTCAAAGACAACATGGATGGATGTAGTCCAACTTATGGGGCATAGACTCGACCAAGGTTCAAAACTTCTTATTTTTCTTGTAGAGTCCCACTGGTCTCTATAGACCATATTTTAGAAGAAGTCACTCATGCTAGGTTACCTCAAGTAGAGGTTACTAATGCCAAGTTTTGTCATTCTATTAATCTATTGATTGAAATAGTGATAACTTTGTCACACCGGTTTAGTCTTATTTGTACGGTAGAAATAAGGCAAGGATAATAAATATGCAAGGTAAGGGGTCTCGATTCTCTGAACAAAGGGGAAGACAATGGTGTGGTGGTAAGTGGTCTAAGAGGAAAGAGTTGGGTGTGTCCTAACTCCTATTTATGGCTTGTTCTCCCTACCTGAATCCATTCAAAGGCAAGTGTTTTTAGATTGGTAAATTCTTCTAGGGCACAAGGTACCCAATCTCAGGCCAATGGGGCCCAATCTGCATCATCCTATCCTCTTTATAGATTTTATGATTTGTCGCACTGTGGTTGTTGCGGGGAAGGAAAGAATTGGTGCTTTCATTGTGGTTAATTGTGTCACATGCAAAATGAATGTTCTATAAGGATTGTTTCTTGGGCAAATAGGATATCAATTGCTATTTCTAGCTTTGGTACATGTTGAGATTTCCTCAATGTTCTTACTATCCGTCCAGAGTCTAAGACATCTTTTGATGCTGACACTGGTATATTGAAAACTCCTTTCTTTGTGATGTTTATGGTTTACTTGGTTTAGGGTCCCCTCTCTTTTGTGGCCTCATTTATGGTGTTGTATTTTGGTTTTGTTCCTAAGGTTGTTTCGATCTCTTTTCTTTTCTGTCCCTACCCTGGTCGGCGACTTTGTGATTTCCAAAGGAGTCTACGGGGATGCATGGTATCCATTGGTAATAAAGGGGTATAGGTTGATTTACTTGACATAAACATGGTGGATTTTGATATTATTAGGGGAAATAGATTAGTTACACTCATGCTATTCATTATTAGGTGGTTGGATCCATAAAACTTTGATCTTTAGGATCCATAGTGAGTCGGTTATGGGATAGAAGGATGGTTTCATTCCCTAGCTATTAAAGGGAATGTTATATCATATGTTAGAACTCGGAAGTTGGTTTCAAAATGGATGTCTTTAAAATTTGGTCTTAGTTAAAGATTCTAACTCACAAGTTCATTCTTTGCATTTGATTTTGGTGGTGAATGAATTTCTTAAGGTCTTATTGACAAACCTCATGGTGTCTTTCTAATAGAGAGGTGAATTTGGGACTGGTTTTATATCAGACATTTGTCCAATTTTAGTTCTTTCTTTATAGAATGGTTCTGGTTAGGTTAAAGGAGATTAAGAGAGATTAAGGAATCTCTTAGATAAATGATTTCATTTGTCCTAGTGTCCTTCTTATGAGGTGGACCATGTATGTTCATATTCTAGATGGGGCGCTTATTGGTAGTACGTGGTGGTTGATAAATTCTAGGTTTGATCCTAGGTGTTGATTTTGATAAAAAAAAGTGTTTTAACTTGGGGATAGCAATATGGGCATGGTGGAGGTAAGTTAATAGGTAAGATAAGGTGTGCAGAATGGGTAAGGTTTGTGGCTTGGGGAATACAATAGTGGTAAAGTGTGACATATAGGCTGTAAGTTCTAGTTGAACTGGTGGATTGAGGGTCTAGTCATTTGATGGGTTAGAGAATAGAGTTTGTATGACTATAATGGTTTCTAGGTAGCATTTGGATGGATGATATTTTAGGTATAGGAAAACTAAGTGCCCTTGGTATACATCCATGTTGATACCAATCAGGGAGGCGTGTTGTGCTTATAGGTGTCATAGGATGAAGGTCGGCAGTTGTTCTTAAGTTTTCTTTTTATGATGGACTTCAAGAGAAGGTCAGGTCGAATATTCTAGTTATACTCTTCTATCATAGTTAAGAGAGCACTCTACTAGTGTTGCATGCATTCTTATACCGCTTATGCCTAAGGTTCCCATTTTACATTCATCTTGTTCCCTGGATATGAGTCTTGACTTACATTGCATTACTTATGGTATAGGTCGTTGCATTCCTTTTAGTGTCCAGTTCTAAGGACTTCTTTTATGGTATGGTTTGGTCAGGTTGATTCTTCACTATGACCTAGGTGGTTGTTATGAAGAACTTCATGCCTATAATGCTGTGACTTGTTTCAGGGGTCTTGCCTTGTGTGTCATAGATAAGTCTTGTAATTTGGTCCCTTACATAATTTTTCTTGTGTTAGGATGGTAATGGCATTGGAGGCATGGTGATATGGTGAAATTGAAAATATAGAAGTCCCTAAGTAGGGGAGAGTCTAAGGTGACTACCAGAGTTAAGTTTTTTGAAGGTGAGGTAAAGGTGTTTTCCTGAGAAATGGTTAGGAAAGAAATAGGTGGTGGAAGCTTTTGTGAAATATCAAAGGTACTAGATCTTTGGAAGGATAGATCATACCGTGGGTATATAAGCGGTAGGTTTGAATTTTGTGATTTGTAGATAAAACAAAAGTTGTATTGGGTACTTGAGAGATATTATAAGGCATGGTTTTATGAATTGTGTTCATGACATAGTAGTGTATGGTTTTGCGTGTTCAATTATAGGTTGGGTTTTTTGGTTATAATAGATGGATATGGTTGTGCATATCCTTTACCCATGGTTTCCATATTATAATGAAGGTGGAAGTAGAATAGTATGTTAAGATGGATGGAAAGAGTAGAGCCTGGTGGCTTCACTCCTTTTATCTTTGGATAGGTTTGAACATGGAAGTGGTGGTGTATAGTTAGACTCAAGCTCTCTTAGTGACGGGTCTCAGAAAATTGTAAGTTGAATTGGACTTGCTCCTTTGTATGAGTCTATTCATCCGGTATTCCTTCTGGTTGGATTAAGGTAAGGATGGATGGTCCTTCGTTGGCCGGTATCTTTTAGTGGTATTGTTATCTTGGATTCTTTGTTCCTTAAGGAGGTCCCAGTGAGGGTCTTGGATTGGTAAGTTCTTCGGTTGCAGACGAAAGGTGTGGCTATGATAAAGGTTCCATGGTGAAACCAAAAGTTCGAGAAATCCATTACTGAGGCGGAAGAGGACATGGAGTTCACGTATCCGTGTTGGTTCTTTGTTTCAGAAATTCATGCATAGGATATATGTTCTTCAACACATCTTTGTTTTCTAACTTGGTTAAAGGTAAGGAACGGTTCATCTTGCATCTTTGCTTTCTAACTTAGTTAGAGGTCGGGATGGAGGTGTTGGAGTGTAAATTATTTTGAGGTTATGGGATGATCATCTCATCTTAGTTTATGTCCTTGTCTTCAATTTTTGTTGACAAAAAGTTGATGGGTGTTAATGTGTTATCTCGTGCTTGTTCTTACCCTTACCCATTATTTGAGGGCAAATGATCCTAGTGGGGGAGACTAAAACACCCTAGGTTTTGGATCCTTACAAAATTCCTTGGGTTTCAGACTTACTGGTTATAAATATGATTTGGGGATTTTGGTTATAAATGCTTGGTTATGATTTTCCTATGCTTTAATTATGTTGTAATGGTGGTTTGGGATAATTGGATCGCATGGGAATGGTTATTGGTAATGGATTTTGGTTTTGAAAATACTAAACCCCCAAAGTGTTTTATAAAATTCCTATAACAATTCTTTCATTATAATATTAGGTTTTCAATGGAACTTATGCATGGTTTAGACTTGGTAATAAAACCCTAAATGACATGAGTGGTCTAAATAATTTTGGAATGGTTTGGCTAAATAAACATACTTGTCGGGTACAAGGGAATCCCCCAAGTTAATATGGTAATGAATACTTGTAGGGTTTATGGGAATCCCCCAAGTTACTTGGATAACATGGTCTATGGGTACATGCAATTCCATCGAACACTAAAAGGTTTGGCTAAGGTCAATACTTGCAAGTTGTAGTCGGTATGACGATACCACTATTGATAGCCTTGGTAAGAATAAAAGGAATAATGGATTGGTTAGTTTAAATGGTTTTAGTTTGGTAATAATGGCGGGGTGTGATAGCCAACCATGAGGGTGGGATTTTAATGAATGAATATTGAAAACTCATGTTTACCTAAATGAGGGGTGGGGCATGGTGACCCTTAGATGATACTGTAAGGTACATGAGAATCGTCTAGGTACACAATATATATGTATCATGGATGGTGAGGGTACTCGGGAATCCCTTACTCTTACAGTATCTCTAGTTCGTGAGGCTACACGAATCGAGGACCGTTTAGGGGGTTATAATGGACCAATATAGCCCATGGTGGTTAAGGATGATTAATCTTCACATACCTAGGTTAGGGATTTTAAATGCATGCTAAACTAGGTTCCCTTTCCTAGCATTAGTATATATATTTATGTATGGTTTGTATGCTTATGGATAGTTTACTTAGTTTTATTAAATGACATTATTTTGTCCTTATACTAAGTTCATGATAGAGTTCACCCGCTAACCCGTCCTTGGATGGCTGTATCCCCATGCGATGTGGGAATTGCCCATTCTATTCATCCTTTTTAGTGATCAGATTTTTGATCAACTATTGGATTAAAGTGGTGAGCTTCCATAGTTTGGAAGGCATCTATTTCATGTCATGGATTAATTTATGTACTTTTGTCTTTCATAGACTTGGTTTATGGCTATGTCAGGGGCATATCCCGACTAGGTACTCTTCGGTTTGGTCTAGAGGCTTTGTATGGAAAGCAGTGGACTTGGGTATGGTTTGATCATTTTATGTTCTATATATATATATATATATATATATATATAAATATCCATTGGTCTATTTTCTTGGTTCTGGCGTATGGTTTGGCATGGTTATTAGTTGGATTCGATGGTTGGTTTCAGTTATTGGGTGGATTGACATGGTTTTGTTGGTTCTGGATATAGACTTATCCCAATGTCACCACACTAGAAAATACATTATCTTGTTATATGTTCGGAGTTCATTCGACTCATGATATATGTCAATTGGTTGGGTTGGGCACTGGGGCGGTCTCCGAACCTGGATGGACTTAGGATTACCTATTACAACAAGGCCCCGATTTGGGTTGTGTCAATAGCTTTGTTGGAGGATTTCTCTCATGTAATGAGGTGATCATGGTCATTTTATTTTTTGTTGGTGAAGCTAGAGGGGTTTTTGAGTGGGTTATGAGAGTGAAGGTAATTTGGCCATCCGTGGTTCTGTTATGGTTCTAAAGATGACAATTGGCTATATTATCCATTTTTGGGTTTGAGATTCCTGAACTTGCCTCCTAAGTGTCAGACCCAAAATTGGGACCGTGATGACACCTATTCAACCCACTATGATAGGTAAGCTATGAAATAAACCCCAAATACAAAATCTCTAATATATAGAAGCGAAAGAAAATAAGAACATAATAACCATTGAATAATCCCAAAAGTAGATTAATAGCCTAGTATAGTTAAACTTAAGTAATCCCAGGTCTGGTAGTCACTAATACAAGCCACTAGATATAGAATTCAAGAAAACATTGAGTATCATAAAATGCAGAAAATGCCTAAAGATAAGTCTAGAGGAGATTTTAGTGCTCTCTAAAACCAATAACATATACTTCGAATCTCCAAAGATGCCAATGAAAGAACCAACAGAATCAATGTCCAGAAGTCATCGGATCAATACCTGCACGTAAGGTGCAGAAAAAGCAAGGGTGAGTACGGAACTACGTGTACTCAACAAGCATTTTTGATCACTCCTAATTAAAAGTAGTGATGTGTAACACCATGTCAATCATCTAAAAAAAATAATACAACCTACACTCAAGAAATCCACCCAATTCTAACTAAATAATCAAGTCTAACAGTCATAAAGGATATCATAACACAATCCAAGAAATCCTCAATACCGTGAAATCAAGTAACTGATAGTTAAGTACTTAATAAACAATACAACGTCAAAAAAAGCACCTTATCAATCTAAACCATGAATGAAATGAATGAACAAATACCGTGTAATGAAATGCTTATGCTTTGTACATACCAATTGAGCAATGGATTCATGGTCAAGTCCCGTGGGTGACTCACAAGGTCCATGTACTGTTCAGCGTGCAATCCGACCACAATATAGACAATAATGTGTAGATATGCACTCTGACTTATAATAAATAAATAATATTGTGTAGGCGTGCACTCAAACCCTATATGTAATGCAATGCATGACATGTAGAGTGCAACTCCGATCCCAAATCAACAATAATGATAAGCAAAGAATTTCATGTCTTATGCTAAATAAACATCAATCCCAAAATTAACTCAACTTATCAAGTGGGGGTATTCTCATTAGCTAGCTTTTTCAATAATTCATTTACCATAGAAAATTAGTTGATCGGGCTAGCAAATAGGAATAATAGTTCAAAAGATACAATTATCTTATTTTAACTCCTCAAATAACACCAGTACCCGCATAGATGCTCGTCACTTCACCTATACGGGACCCCCCATCCCCATTACTCTCATTACACATAACTAACAAATAAGAACTTTGAATAAGAGTTTAAGAAAGTCTCAACTTGCCTCATACGAAAGACAAGCATCAATCAACAAACTTTCCCTTACGTAAAGCTTCCAAATGGTCAAAATCTGTTTCTAATATATCTTTCCCGCAAGAATACAAATCTAATGACTCCCTTATTGCTATTTTATCTTTTGTTCAAAACATAGTCAAATCTTAATTTCAGTGAATTTCAAATGTAGACCTAAGTTTTAACCATCTACAACAAACACAACTCAGTATCACCATCCGAACTTAATTAAGAAATTCACATCTAATATGCTAATATCATATCTCAAAATGAAAATTCAATTCAAAAACCTAAAGAAACAATCAAAACAGTGTCTTGTAATTGGCAAACTCTATACTTAAACCTCAACTTCTCAATCTATTTTAATGTGATGCTCAATATAATTATGACATCATTATTGTTTTTCTGCTACTATCAAAAGTAACAATTGTTAGTTCTAAATCTCTAAGGCACGCTGCTAAATGCAAATAATGGCATGATATATCACTTTATACCTATTAACATTTCACAAAATCTAATACAATAACCAGGAAAAATTTACCATAATTTCTTCTACCTAACTTTATTTTTCCGTACCCTTAATAGAGACAAAAACACAATTGCTAACATACTACCTAACTTTGTTTTCCCTTAGCGTTAACAAAGATAAAAACATATGTTATTATACTGCCTAACTTGTTTTCAATTCTTAATAAAGATGAACAACTTAATCATTAGACAATGCCTAACTTTTTTTCAATTCTTAATAAAGATGAAACAACTTAATCTTTAGCCTATCATTTAATAATTATTACAATACTACACTTAACATCATCATGAACAAACTTTCAAAACAATTTCACTATCAATTTTCTCAACTTATTTGAAGTCGTTGTCCTTTTGTTTTTCTAGTGTGATAAAGCCTAAGAATAACTTCTACACCCACCTCTCAATCTATCTAACCTTATTTTTAATAAATATGATAAACTCTTCTCACTAAAATTAATTCTTATGCTGACTACGTAAGAAAATAAATCACAACTTTGGCCCATTAAATCACTAATTAAATTATTTATCTAAAATACCTAAAACTTTAAATAGATCATCAAAATTTATCGGGAACACTTAGAAAACATACAAAATATTGAGTAAATAGTTTATTATGGACCTATTGAAAAACATTATATCATTAATATGATGTCGTCTCATTGAAAGGTTAACCATGATCTAGCTTAACTTTACTAAACATCAAGAACATGATCAATGATTTAATTTTCCTCCGAACTCCACAAGAACCGGCGCTACCCTTTCTAGTAAATCATAGATAATGTCTAAACACTACGAGAAGGTTTAAAATAGGATAAATTGGCAAAATGATATGGAGGATCATTACATCATCCACCACTAAAACAAATGCTTGTCCTAAAATGTAAAGAGAAATAAAGTACCTGGACAATCAAAGAGATGAGGGTGTCTACTCTGCATGTCAGACTCAACCTCCCAAGTTAATTCCACTATGGGATGATGCCTTTATTGTACCTTTACTGATGCTATATCCTTTGACCTCAACTTTCTGACCTATGTAACCTACAATAGTTTTAGAGCAACAGAATGAGGAGCTAAAAAGATTGCTGAAATTTTAGGAGTCTAGAAAGCAGTGATGGAACTTAATAGGACTAGTGTAGGAGGTCCAAATGGCATGACATGGGATTTTTTCTAAAATTCATGGGATTTTTGGAAAAGGTATTCACAATATGGTTATAGCTTTCTTTTGTGGGTTTGAATTACCTAAACTTGTAACACATACAAATTTAGTTCTTCTACCCAAAAAGTTAGTGATTATCACCTTTTCATACATGAGACCAATCTCACTAAGTAATTTTTTGAACATGATATTTTCAAGAATTATTAATTACAGTATTAAATCAGTGCTACCAGATATAATTTTACAAAATAGGTTGTATTTATGCAAGGAATAAGTATAGAAAAGAACAAATTAATAGTGCAAAAAATAGTTGAAGATATTACAAAGAGAGGTAAGATTCCTAATATGATAGAGTTGACTGGCTTTTTCTTACCAAAGTATTGAGGAAGGTGGGTTTTAGTGAAATGCTGATAGATATGGTATATAGACTTGTTGGAAACAATTGGTACTCCATTCTGTTAAATGGACAACTAAAAGGTTTCTTCAAGTCATATATAGGGTTGAAACAAGGAGATCCCCTATCACCTACCCTCTTTATTATTGCAGCAAAAGTAATGTCGAGGGCACTGAAGTTATTGATGCAGACCAAGGACTTTAAGATGTTTGGGCTGCATAGGGGGAGTCCAAAGGAGAACCACTTTGCATTTGTAGATGATATGATAATTTTGTGCAAAGCTAAAATTCACACAATGTAGCTGGTGACTACCTTTTCTTATCTAGACTATGTCTTATTTTGTATTTGGAGATAGAGTTTGTTCCTTTGGACTGTTATTATATCTTTTTACACTTAAGATGTATTTAGTAGTCCTTGCACTGCGACACCAGATTTTGGGATTTGGTTAGGTATCATTGACTATGTATTTTCACTTTTATTATTATGTGTGTGGTTAGACTCCACTCTAGGAGTCTTGCCTTGGGTTTTGGTATTGAATCTTTCATTTTATATCTGTTTAGGTGATAGACGTACTTATCAAGGCTTTTCATGATAAGTTCCATCATGACCCTTGGCTTTTAGGCCATGAAAATTTTTTATTAGAGTAGCCAGGTACATTGGTCTCAACAGTGTAAGAATGAGATATCTAAGAGAGTCTCGTAGATCGCTGCATAGGCATTTGGATCCATGTTTAAGGGACTATAAGATATGTTTAGGAAACTTTCCTTAATTTAATCCTTATCGTGATGATCTTTCTAATCCTATATTCTAAATTGAGTTTCACTTCCTTTGTATGAGTGTACATGGTTTTCCTTCACTTATGAGTTAGTCTACAGAATGACTACCACAATTAAGGGATCTCAAGAGTGAATCTTTCTATCTTTCTTGTGTTTAAGGCATCTTGCTTCTGCCTCATTGTTAATTCAACTAAGAGGATATTTCGATGAATGTTATTCATGATATTATTATGGTATTATTTTGGTTTTGAAATTAATGTTGGGGTTTTTGGTTGTTTATCGTTGGATAATGTTTTCCCATGCTTTTCTTATGGTTTTCATGTTATAATCATGGTTTGAACATGTGGTTACATTGAAATAGTCAATTGATGCTTGGCTTTTGGTTTTGGAAATTATATGCCCTTGAACATATTTGTTAAAATGCCAATAAGAATAATTCTATCACATAGTTTGGCTATTCATGAAATCTTTGCATTGCATAAGAGGTAATGATACTTAAATTGATTTTGTTGGTCTTAAATGGTTAAAAAGTCCTTGATGGTTATCGTTTAGGGTTTAATTAAAGATCTTGTGGGGTACATGGGAATCCCCTAAGTATTGGATAGTAATATTGCTTGCAAGCTATAGTCGATATAAAGATACCACTTCATAATGCCTTGATAATGGACTACCTGAATTAGTGGTTTGGTTATGTACTTAATGTTTCAATTGGGCAATAATGATATATTTTGGTATCTAACCGTGAAGGTGTGAGTCCAATGGACGGACACTTGAAACTCATATTTGCCGATATGAGGGTTGTTCTTGCTGACCCTATATTTTTTGGGTACATGGGAAGGCTCCAAGTTTAACCTTGTATATATGTATCATGCAGGGTGAAGGGTACATGAGAATCCCTGACCTCTATGATATCTCTATTTCATTTGGCTACACGGACTAGAGCCCATTCAGTGGGTAACAGTAGACCTATATAGCCTGTGGGTTGATTATGATGACAAAGCTACATAACCTAGGTAAAGGTTTTAAATGCATGTTAAACCCGATTCCCTTTTCCAGCACGAAATATATGTATCTATGTGATTACATATGGTTATTTACTTTATTTTTGAAATACATGCATTATTTTACCCTTATTCCTGAGTACATGCTAGTGTTCATTCCACCAACCGTTTGCAGATGATGTATCCTTATGCGATGCAGGAACCGATCATACTCCTCCTCCTACTCAGTAACTTAGATTTGGGGATAGCTTTCCGTCAGACTGAAGTGGTGAACTTCCATACTCCAAAAGGCTCTATTTTATGCTATAGACTTCTTTTAGTTTTTATTTCCTTGGTTTGGTTTTAGCTATTGTTAGGGGAACATCCAGATCAAATGTTATTGATTCTAGCTATAGGCTTTGTTAGACAATTATGTGCATGGACGGTGTCGGTATGGGTGTCAGCCTGGGTATTAGTATAGGTATTTGAGTTAACACCTATTAGATACTTGGTCGGATATTTGGTTGGTTATGGTCATGGACCTTATTAAATGTCTTTCAATTACTATTATTTTATCTTATTGTATGTTCAAAATTCATCTGATATTAGGTGTAGGGCCGTTATGACTAGGTATTAGGGGCATTCTTTAATCCTGGTCGGATTTTAGATGCTCGATACAACTAGGCCCTGGTTTGAGTCATGTAAGATATTATGATAGAGTTGTGTGAGTAGGAATCTTGTTACTTTTTTCCAAGTTTGGTATGGATAACAGGTTCTAATAAGAAAAAGAAGGTTGTATTTGAATTTAGAGTTGGTTTCATGATTCACGCCTTCGTTTGCCTTTGACTTGGAAGATTTTTTATATGATTTTTCTGGTATCAATTTATTATCAATATGCCGTGGTTTAAATTTTCATGCACCATCCATTCTAGATTTAGTTAGAGACTAGTTGATGGTTGAGGTTGAGTTTTGGTTGTTCTAGAGTGAAGTGTGAAAGTTGGTTAGAAAAGGGATACATATGGCAAAGTCCCTTACAAGAGCTGTTTCTTATTAGAAGTGATCTAGGAAGATGTGCTCAGAGCATATGGTCCTAATATATCTTCCCTTAAATATCTCGTGATCTTTCTATGAACTGACTTTCACATATAAAAGTCCTTTTAATAGTAGATATTGTGATTACCCTCCAGGTTATTTCCTTTATTTGAATCCATCGTTTTAAGACTTCCTGCAGTGGATGTAAGTTATCTATGACTTGTTGGAACTATCGATTTAGTTAATGGATAGTTCGTTTTGATTTTAGGCTCATTTTCCAGTTTTGGAGCTTTTTCTATTTAGGATTTGGTCTTAGGCCAAAACTCTTTGTAGATGACCTCATATGAGAGAACTAGGAGCCAAAAATCTTAGTAGATGACCTAATTTGAGAACTTTAGGGACCCTTATTTTAGGGCCCAAGGCTTTCAGACTTATTTTGGTTTATTGGGCTAATTATATTAGAAATAAAACTATATGTGTAGGATCCATATTTAGCCAAAACAATCTCAAATGAAAATTTTGATGATTACATTGGATATGAAACGTGTTTTACCATTAATTTTGCACTATTGGATCATGTTCATAAGGTTCTGAAAAGATTTTTAGACATTGTTGGTACTGGTGTGGTCGTAAAAGTAAACTTTTGATCTTGTTTGAGACTATTTGTAACAACTTGATTTTTGGTGATTTTTGCGAAGTATTCATTTTTGTGTAATTTGATAATTTTAACCCCCCCCCCCCACCGTGGTTGCTTTATGATATTTTTGGGGTATGGGGATGGTTGACACAGTTTTCAATACATTTTGGTGTGATTTATATGAAATTATTATTTTTGGTGGTTATCAAGGCTCTATAGTTGACTTCGGTCAGCATTTATTGATTTGTCTTCCAAATGGCAAAATGAACTATACCAGCAGATCCAAAACCTCAATTTTAGGTTGGTAACATAATTGTTATGGTTTTATGGCTTTTATATTGCATTTCAACCCTTGGTTCAAAAAGTTATGACTGTGGGATTCGGGGGTCAACCTTATGAAAATGATGTTTTTTTAACAATTTGATATTCCCATTAAGTCTAGAATGTCGAATTTGGGTTAGTAGCAAGGTTGGTTCGATGTCGTGGATTTTATATCCTATTTTGATCCTTGGTTTGGAAATAGTATAATTAGGGTCCCGGTGGTCAATTTTTTTATAATGACCTTTTTTTGTAAATTTAATAATTCCATTGGATCCGGAATGTATTTTACAATAAAAACTCACTATTGGACATGTTCATAGGTTTTTGAATGCATTCCAAATGTCAAAAGAAGTTTTCAAAATTGCTGGTGCTTGTGTGATTGCATACACAAACTTTTGGTCGTGAAAGCGACAATTTGGCACTTTGATCAGGTTGCATAGGTGATCAAAGTATCGCATACACGACTATCACTGAGTATACGACCCCAAATTTATATTTTTGACATTTTGGGAGATACGAAGCTCCTACTTTTATGATTTTTGATATGTTTTTATTGTAGAATCATTTTCTCAATTTAGAACTCTATCCTTCCGATTTACCAAGAACTTTTATTTTTATTTTTCATGATTTTTACCCAATTTGAGAATCAAAACCCCATTTTCACTATTTTTAAAGCTTGGGAGCTCAGATTTGGATGATTCTAAATGGGTTTTGGAGATTAATTTTATTAGCAATTTTCTAATATTATAATTATCATTCTTCTCTCGGTTTCATATTCAAAAAGACTTTAAATTCTTGAGTTTTAAAATGGGTTTTGGGGGTTTTGCTAGTTAAGCTTGAAAATAGTTTTTCTTGAATTTAAACCTCATTTTTACTTATTTTTTCATGAGTTTTCTGCTGTAGACTCTTACGAGTATGGAAAACATGTTTTTAAAATAAAATTAACCGTGTTTTTAAATATCCATTTTGGGTCCGTTTTGACTTCAATTTAAAAATAGGCAATATGGGTATCCTTGGCCTTTTTTTCCTGTGTAGATTCTATATTTGTATGTTTTAGTTGATTTTGGGTCTGCCAGTGAGGGGAAATCTCCATATTAAAGGCTTTTTGGAATGATTTTTGGCATTTGAGGTAGGTTATTCCTTAACTTTCTTTAGGCTAGGTTTAATAGTTAATAATAATTTAAAATCATGCTATGAGAATGGAGTTGTATTTAATGTGCCCATGTGGGGGCTATTTGGATAATATTTGGTAGTTTTGAAACATTATTTTTTGTGTGTGATCGTGTGGGATTTGGTATGTTGTTGTTTACCTAGTATTGGTATATGTATTTTTGGTTACACTCTTTTTAGTTGGAAAAGCCTAGATTTTGGGAATTATGTAGTATTAATGACATTTTCTTGCATATTTCACTAAACTGTTTTTGGATTACATTGGAACATAGAAGGTTGGTGAATTTGAGTGGATTTTTGTCTCACATGGTTGGCACATTAGTTAGATATTGGATATTCTCACTTTGGTTAGTTATGAGCTCTATATTATTATATCATATTCATGTATGAAACATTAGTACCACCATGGAAATATTGGAAATTTTGGCTTTTTTGGAAAGAAAATGTGACATCTTCAAAAACCCTTTACCAATAATGTGTCGGAGAGGCGTTATAGATATTGGCATTGGATCTTTGTATATGGGTTAGGTATCATTGACTATGTATTTTCACTTTTATTATTATGTGTGTGGTTAGACTCTACTCTAGGAGTCTTGCCTTGGGTTTTGGTATTGAATCTTTCATTTTATATCTGTTTGGGTGATAGACGTACTTATCAAGGCTTTTCATGATAAGTTCCATCATGACCCTTGGCGTTTAGGCCATGACAAATTTTTATTAGAGTAGCCAGGTACATTGGTCTCAACAGTGTAAGAATGAGATATCTAAAAGAGTCTCGTAGATCGCTGCATAGGCATTTGGATCAATGTTTAAGGGGCTATAAGATATGTTTAGGAAACTTTCCTTAATTTAATCCTTATCGTGCTGATCTTTCTAATCCTATATTCTAGACTAAGTTTTACTTCCTCTGTACGAGTGTACATGGTTTTCAGTCGTACCAATATCTACTTATGTTAGTCTACAAACTCTTATTGTGTTCCTTTCTTGGCAGATGGTATTCCGAATGTCAGGAGTTCAGTCTTTATCTATATTACCTCCTCAGGTGGGATCTCAGCCAACCAGATTTGCTATACCTCCTATTGTTGCAAGTATAATTTTGTTTTTTGAGGATCAAAAGAGGTTGTAGAGATTCACTCATTTGGGTTCTCCTAGGTTTAGTAGTGTTATGGGCGAGGATGCCTAGGAGTTCTTGATTGATTATAAGGAGACTTTTTATAACCTTGGATTGCTTGAGTCGCATAGGGTTGCTAATACTACTTACTAGTTAGAGATACAGTCAGAGATTGGTAGAGGTCACTTGTTAGTTGCAGACCTCTCGATTCTCCAAAGATGACTTAAGATTAATTTGTTGAGGCTTTTTAGATAAGTTTATGCCTTACAGTCTGAGGGATCAGAAGAGATGTGAGTTTTATCACTTGGAGTAGGGATCTATGACTGTTATGGGGTATGGATACATTTCCATGCCTTGTCTAGGTATTCTTATGCCAACGTTGACACCAAATCTAAAAATATTTGGAAGTTTATGAAGGGGATATATGTTTCTTTTCAGCTATCTACAGCTTAGATGGTTGTGTTTGAAGCATCATTTCTGAGTACATTGGATCTTGCTAAGATGATTGAGTCTATTCTTTGAGTATCTCAGGGAGGTTCCCGAGAAGGTTCAAGATCAGAGTGGGTTATAAGGTCACACTTCTTAAGGTAGAGATTCTAGAGGTTTTTATGGGTATAATAGTAGACCCGTGAAGGTAGCTTTGTAGAGTTCAGGTAGTGGGTCTTCTAGTTCAGCAACTTTGGGTTTTGATTCCACTAGTGAGTCTATTGTTATGTCTTTCTTTGTATCTACCTTTGTAGAAGACTTAAGTGGTGGATATGGTGAACGAATCATTTGTTGTGACTTTTGTTGTCTTAAGACTTGATTAAATTTTCTTATCTTAGATATGGTATATTACGGCGTCATCTTAGGTATGGATTGGTTAGTTCCTTACTATGTTGTCCTAGATTGTTATTCTAAGACTGTGACTTTAGCTCTGCCAGGTGTGCCAAGGAAAGATTAGAAAGGTACTCTTCATTCAGATTCGAAGAGAGTGTTATCCTTCATTTAGGCTTGTCACTTGATTGAGAGGGGATGTCCGTCTTATTTGGCTCATAATCATGATACTAACATTACTTCCCCTTCTTTTTTGGGTTTTGTTTGTATTTTCTATGAGTTTATAGATGTTTCCCTTATAGATTTTCCTAGTATGCCTCCAGATCATCGTATTGACTTTTCTATTGATGTTGAGCTGGGTACCAATTCCATTTCTATTCCTTCTTTTAGGATGGCACCAACTGATTTAAAGATATTGAAGGATCAATTGCAAGAGTTGTTAGATAAGGGATTTATCTGACCTAATGTATCACCTTGGGGTACACATATCTTATTTGTAAAGAAAAGGGATGGGTCTATGCATATGTGTATTAATTATCAACAATTGAACAAGGTGATGATTAAGAATAAGTATCATCTTAGTCGTATTGATGATTTGTTTATTAACTTTAGGGTACTTAGTATTTTCAAAGATTTTTTGAGGTTTGGATAGCACTAGCTGAGGATTTGAGCTTTGGATATTTCAAAGACAACTTTGAGACTCAGTATGATCACTCTGAGTTCTTAGGCTTGTCTTTGGGTTGACCAATGCCATATCTACATTCATGGTATTGATGAATCGAGTATTTCGACCATACCTCAACTCCCTTTTTATTGTATTTATAGGTGATATCTTTGTTTATTCCAAGAGTGAGGTCAATCATGAGTAGTATTTGCTAATTGTTCTTTAGAGATTAAGATATAAGAAGATGTATTCTAAATTCTATAAGTGTGAGTTCTAGTTATATTCTATCTCTTTCTTGGGTCACCTAGTGACCAAGGAGTACATTATGGTTAATCTGACAAAGATACAGCGGTTTGTGATTAGGCTTGGCCTACTTCTCATATCGAGATTTAGAGTTTTATTTGTTTACTAGGTTACTATTGATGTTTCATTAAGGGTTTTTCATATATTTCAGTTCCATTGAGTAGGTTGACTTAGAAAAAGATTTCCTTTTAGTGGTCAATGTTTGTGAGGCAAACTTTCAATATCTTAAGGACTTATTTACTTTAGCTCCTATCTTGAGTTTGCCCAAGGAGGTTGTTGGTTTTACTATTTTAAGTAATGCTTCTAGTATAGGGATAGGTCCTGTGTCAATGTAAGAAGGTAAGGTGATTGGTTATGCTTTTCGTCAAATGAACACCCATGAAATGAATTACCCTACCCATGAATTAGAGTTGTGCATAGTTGTTTTTTCTTTGAAGTTGTGAAGGCACTACTTTTATGGAGTCCATTGTGAGATTTTCTCGGATCATAGTTGCTTTCAATATTTATCCACCAAACAAGATCTTAATATGAGGCAACACTATTGGCTATAGTTGCCTAAGGATTATGACTTGATTATTCTTTATCATCTGGGCAAGGCTAATGTGGGTGCAGATGCTTTAGGCCAAAAGTTGAATAGCCTGGGTAGCTTGATGCATCTTTTGATGAAGGAGAGGCCTTTGGCCTTAGAGGTGCAACCTTTGGCTATCAAGAGGGTTAGGCTTGATATTTTGACACTTGAGTGTGTTTTGGAATTTGTGGAGGCTAGATTTTCATTGATGGAGTAGATTCAATCTCATTAGTTTGATGATGTTGGTTTAAGAGTAATTCGAGACAAGATGTTAAGTGGTGAGGCTAACGAAGCCTCACTTGATTCTATAGTGTTTTGAGGATTGAAGGTTGAGTTTATATGCCAAGAGTAGGAGATTGGATTAGATTGATTTTACAGGAGGCTCATTGTTCTAGGTATTCTATCCATTCAGGAGTGACTAATATATATCATGATTTGAGATAATATTAGTAGTAGGGTTGTGGTGTGAGGAAACATGTAGCTTGTTCCCTATGTTGTACAGGTGAATGCCAAATATTTTAGGCCTGGTGAATTGATTCTGAGGTTACCCATTCCAGAATGGAAATAGGAAAGGATCACTGTGGACTTCGTGATTGGGTTGCCTCATACTGCTCATAGTTCTTATAGTTTTTGGATCATCTTGGATCGATTGATCAAATCTGCTAATTTCATTTTTATTTAGGTTTCTTTCTTTGCTGAGAGGTTGGCCCATCTATATATTCATAAGATAGTGCGTCTTCATGATGTACTAGTATTTATTATCTCAGATCACGATTCAATGATCACATATCACTTTTGGAAGACCTTTCAAGAGTTGGGTATCATAGATGATCTTAGTACAACTTTTCAACCCAGATACTCAGTTGGAGTGGACTATTAAGGTTTTAGAGGATATGTACCATGCTTGTGTTATTAACTTTAGTGGTCAGTTAGAGCAACACTTAGCTTTGGCGGATTTTGTATATCTACCATTCTAGTATTAATATGGCTCATTTTGAGGTTTTGAATGGTAGATGTTATCGCTCTCCAGTTGGTTCGTTTGAAGTTTCTGAGATTAGACTTTGAGGTAAAAAATTTCTTTGTGAGTCACTGGATAGAGTTCAGATCATTTAGGAGAGGCTTCGAGTGGCTTACAGTAGGCAGAAGTGCTATGTGGATCATAGACTTTGTGCCTTAAATCTAGTCTTAGTTATCAAGCTTTACTTCGAGTTTCTCCCTTAAAAGGCATGATAAAGTTTGGGAAGGGGACAAACTTAGCTCCAGGAATTTTGGGGTTTTTGAGATCCTTTGAACTATTAGTGATGTGGATTATGAGTTAGCATTTCCCCTAGATTTATCAGTTGTTCATCTAGTTTTTCATGTTTTTATGCTTCGACATTACATTCCATAAGAGTTTCGTGTCATTCGTTGGGATTCACTCTAGTTAGATGAGTGGTTATGTATTATTGAGCAGTCTGCCGCCGTCCTAGCTAGAGATGTTAGACAGTTGTGTTCTAGAGTTATTCCAGTGGTTAAGATCCATTAGAGACATCAACTTGTAGATGTTGTTACTTGGGAGGTCGTTTCTGATATGCATAGTAGTTATCCCCAGCATTTTATCGTTTCAGGTATTTCTCTTTCCTTTTGTTTAAAGACAAACTAGATTTTTAGTGGTGGATGATGCAACGAATAGATTTTTTGTGATTTTGGTGAAATATTCATTTCTATGTAATTTGATGTTTTTACCCCTCTATGTGGTTGCTTTGTGGTATTTTTGGGGTATGGGAATAATTGGCATAGTCCCTAATGTATTTTGGTGTGATTTATGTAAAATTATGATTTTTGGTGGTTATCAAGGCTCTATAGTTGACTTCGGTCAATATTTATTAATTTGTGCATTGTATGGCAAAACGGACTGCGTCAATAGATTTGAAACGTCGATTTTAGGTTGGTAACATGGTCATTATGGTTTTATTGCTTTTATATCGCATTTTGACCCTCAATTTGAAAAGTTGTGAAATTAAGTTTTTGGGGTCAACTTTGTGAAAATGACATTTTTTTGAAACTCTAATATAGCTTAAGTCTGAAATGTCGAATTTGGGTTAGTAGCAGGGTTGGTTCGGTTTCATGACTTTTAGATTTCACTTCGACGGTCAGATAAGTTACACTTTGACCCTTTGATAAGGTCGCATAAGTGATTAAAGTGTCGCATACACGACCATCGCTAAGTATATGACCCCAAATTTGTAATTTTGACATTTTGGGTGCTAGGAAGCTCCGATAATGATGATTTTCATTGCATTTTTCTTGTAGAATCATTTTCTCAATTTAGAAATCTATTTTCCCCATTTCCTAAGAAGTTTTATTTTATTTTTTGTGATTCCTACCCAAGTTGAGAAAAAAAATCCAGTTTCACCATTTTTGGAGCTTGGGAGCTCAAATTTCAGCGATTCCTAAGGGATTTTTGAGATTTCTCCATGGGTAAGTTTTTAATCATATAATTATCATTCTACTCTTAATTTCATCTTCAAAACAACTTCAAATTCTTAATTTTTAAAATGAGTTTCGGATGTTTTTGCCGGTAAAGCTTGAAAATGGTTTTTCTTGAATATGAACTTTGTTCTTTCATTTTCTTCAGATGTAGACTCCTATGACTATAGAAAATATGTTTCTCTAATAAAATTATGATTTTACCCTTCTTTTTTGAAATCCGATTTGGGGGTCTATTTTGAACCCAACTCGAAAATAGGCAATATGGGTATCGTTGTCTTTTTTGATGTGTAGATTCTGTATTTGTATATTTTAGTTGATTTTGGGTCCATTTGGGAGGATAAACTTTGGGCTAAAGGTTTTTTTGACCTATTTTTTGCATTCAAGGTAGGTTATGGATTAACTTTCGTCAAACTGGGTTGAGTAGGTAATAATAATATAAAATCATGGTATGTGATGGGGTTGGATCATGGAAAATGTATTAGGTGATTTATATCCCCATGTGGGGGCCTATATGGATACTACTTGGTGGTTTTGAGACATTATTTGCTATGTGTAACCGTGTGGGGTCTTGTATGTTGTTGGCTTGGTATTGATATATATTTGTTTGGTTAAACTATTTTTGATTGGAAAATCATATAATTTATGAATTATGTGGCATCATCGATATTTCTTTACATGTTTCACATAGTGGTTTCTAAATGATATTGGATCATGGCTGATTGGTTGATTTGAGTGGATTTTTGGATCATATGGTTGACACATTTGTTGGATATTGGATATTCTCATTTTGGTTGTTTGTGATCACTACATCCTCATATTGTATTCATGCATAAAACTTTGGTACCACCATAAAAATACTAGAAATACTACAAAATACTGGTTTTTTCAAATAGAAAATGTATCATATTCAAAAATACACTATAGATGATTTGCTGAAGAGGAGTTATGGATATTAGTTGTATATGGGTTGATGAACCCCTATGGAGTCCTACGTCTGTAGATGAGTCCGGTCGGTGTAGGTTGATTAAACCCTTATGGGTCCTAGTTTGAACCAAAGCTCAATAGGTGTATATAGAGTTTATGGGATAACCTTTTGCATCATTCATCATCATCTTCATTGTATTTTACATTCATTGTGCTCTTTCTGTGTTGCATTATTATCCTTAATGTGATATCTGTCTATGTGTATCTTTTTCTTTGTACTTGTGTGTGTGATATTTGTATACCTGTATCTCCTTGTTGTATTTGTGAGTGGTATATGTGAATGTTGTAAAATTGTTAGTGGAGACAGTGGGCTATCATTTGGGATATTTTTCTATTACAAGTGATGTGCGCATAGTTTGTATTTTGTATGTTTTATTTTCTACTTTGTTCAATCGGCCTATGATACCTATTTAATACAAGTAGACAATACTCATCCTTACTGTGCCCTTTGGTGCAAATCAAGGTACGAGTGCATCGCAGGGTAGCTAATTCAGGCGGTGCTTGCAACCTATTCGATGTAGTGGTTGACCTATGTATCAAGAATCGATCTACTACCCTTTTTATCTAGACTATGTCTTATTTTGTATATAGAGACAAAATTTGTTCCTTTTGGACTATTATTGTATCTTTTGGCACTTGAGATGTATTTAGTAGATCTTACACTATGACACAAGGTTTTGGGATTTGGTTTGGTATCATTGACTATGTATTTTCCCTTTTACTATATATGTGTGTGGTTCGACTCCGCTCTAGGAGTCTTGCCTTGGGTTTTGGTATTAAGTCTTTCATTTCATATCAGTTTGGGTAATAGGATTACTTGTCAAGGCTTTCCACGATAATTGCCATCATGACCATTTGTTTTTAGGTAATGACACTATTTGACCATTTGACTAGGTCATGAAAGCAAACTTTGTGTCGCGTTCGCGACTATCGCTGATGGTTCAGACAGAAATTGAACCTTTTTCATATTTTTGATATTTTGGGAGCTAGGAAGCTCTGATTTTTTGATAATTTTTTATGTGTATCCTTGTATAATCATTGTCTATCAATTTAGAACTCTATTTTCCCCCATTTCCTAAGAACTTCTATTTTATTTCTCATGATTTCTACACTAGTTGAGAATAAAAACCCCCATTTTCACCATTTTAGGGCTTGGTTGCTTGGATTTGGGGGATTCCAATGGAGTTTTTGATATTTCTTCCATGGCTAAGTTTTGTAATCTTATAGTTATCATTTTCCCCTCGATTTCATCTTCAAAACAACTTCAAGTTCTTGATTTCAAATTGGGTTTTTGGGGTTTTTGCCGATAAACCTAGAACATGGTTTTTCTTTGATTTGAACTTCATTTTAACTTGTTCTTGCATGGTTTTTTTACTTTAGAATCCTATGAGTACGGGGAATATATTTCTAAAACAAATTTATAGTTTTATCCCTTTTATTTTTGAATCCTTTTTCGAGGTCCATTTTTAGAACCTTTCTGAATATAGAAAAATATTTCTTGTATTACTCCTGACGATATGTATAGTACTATTTTGATTGCATAAAGGGATTTTGGGATCCTGGAGGGAAGGCAGACGATATATAGGTGATTCAAGGATTGCAGTTCGGCTTCTATCTACAATTCTTCATGAGATAGTGTAATAAATATGTTGTATGTTAGATCGGGATGTTAGGATGTGATTGTGGGTAGAACACCGTGAATTAGCCTAGTTTATGAGTTTAGAGTTAAAAGGTTGAATTGAACCTTCAGGTAAAATACTTGTTATTCTTCTAGGATCCGATTACCTTAGGTTACTAAAATGTTAGGCATAGTTGAGGATAATAACCTTTTATTATAAGGTTTACTATGATACTAGGTGGATTGTGATGGTTTTCTGTATTATGATATTGTTATTTGTGATATTTATTATTGGGCCCAAGACCTTGATTATGATATTAGTTGAATTTTTGAAGTGATTTATCGTTGTAAAGGACATAACCTTAATCTATACATGTTTTGATGATTATCATTATACTATTTGGATGATGCTGATAGAATGCATAAATTTGATAGCTTCATGCTCACTAAACATTAAATGGTACAATTCCTACTAAATATGTGGTTTCACTACAATTTTCCTAAAAGGGATTTATTCTCACTTTTCACTTTAAAATGAATTATTTCATAACGGGAATCATACAACCTTAATGAATGATTTATGATACTTTGAAAATTAAAATGATATCTTAAAGATTTGACTGAGATAGATTTCAGTCCACGATTTTACCACTATTATGAACTTTGGTCAAGAGAGACTCCGACACTTTCTACACTTTTTTGGTGATTTTGGTCCAAGGCTTACCCGCCGGTAATGGATTTACATGATGAGATCAATCACTTAGAGTAAGGATCCAGTCATTGAAGAGTAAGAGGCTTCTATGCTCTATCTAGGTAATTATCCACCTTCATTTCAACTAACTTAAAGACGAATCATAAGTTTGTGATAGGATTAGCTGGTCCATATCATTTGGCTACTGCCAAGATGGTTGTTTAAGGTATTTTTAAGTGTATCATTGAGCATGCAAATTTGATCGGGTCTATTACAAAGACTACTTAGGAAGGAAACAAGAAGGTATGTCATTAAGGCAAGGTTAGTAGTCGCACCGCCCACAACCAAGATTTTTTTGTAAGGTTTTCATGGTTATCATGGTAGGTGATTTAGGTTACTCTGCTTATTAGGTGGTAGACCTCCAGTTTCAACAACTTTAGGTAGCCAAACACATGTTAATGCTAGTGGAGGTTCAAGTTTCAGTTCTTCAAGCCAAGACAATTATCCTATTTCATTTGTGCCCTCTCAAATTGAGTCAGGTTATAGAAGGTATTTTTTGTGTGATGAGGTAGGACATTTGTCCAAGATTATCCCTTGCATGTGTATGGACCCACTCAGTAGGGTTATTAGTTACAACTTTTCTTTACATTGATATCTACAGTAAGAGATAGTAGTAGCAATAATAGAGGTGGAGGTAGGGGAGCTCTTGGAGGCAGTCGTAACCCTACTCAGTTTGGGAGCATACGTGGCTAGCGTTATGCTATACCTGGGAGACCCAAGGCAAAGCTGTTGATGCAGTTATTACAGGTGTCATCTCAATTTGCTACGAATTTGCTTTTGTGTTATTTGAACCTAGGTCTACATTTTCCTATATGTCTTTATATTTTTCTTATGGTTTTGATGTTGCATGTGAGCCCCTTGCTATGCCTCTTTATGTTTCTAACCCTGTAGGAGATTCTTTAGTGGTGAGTCAGGTATACCGATCATATATTATTACCTTTATAGGCTATGAGACTTGGGAAGACTTTGTTATCCTAGATATGGTTGATTTTGATGTAATTTTGGGTATGGATTGGTCAGTTCCCAATCATTCCATTTTGGATTGTTATGCCAAAAGATCATGACCTTCGCTACACCGAGTATGCAAAGGTTTTCTTTGAAAAGTATGCTTAGTTAGAGTTTGAAGGAATTTATATCTTTTTTATGTGCTCGTCGCATGGAATCAACTTAGTGTCTTACTGAACCTCAGTATGACAACCTCCATGCTCATGTTATTCCATCCTACCACTTTGTTGTAGGGTTCTTTAAAGCTCAGGATCAAGTGGGATCAAGAGATTGCCTTGATGTAGAGTATTAGGCATACAACGGTGTACTCCTCAAAAAAATAGAAAAATGAAAACCAACAGCCTCAACAACCTCAATCAATTAATCCTTAATCGTATTCCTCGCAATGACACCAAACTTTGATGTCACCCAAAATTACACCTCAAAAAAGTTATAATGTGGTTGTTGTCAAATAAGGAACCCAACAAAGTTTAGGGACAAACCCATAGGAAATAGGACAAATCTCTATCATAAACTTGTTGAAGAAGTTGAAAAGTGCAAAAAGTAAATGGGGGGATTTGTGAGAACTAATAGTAGTAAAAAATCTTGATCACTTTAATTTGAAATCAATATGATATTAATACTAGGACTTTGTTCTCCCTGACTTCCTAACTTCACATACTTATCATGGTCGTTAAACTATCTCGATGCCTTGCATGCAGAATCTAACAAGTTATGTATCACCAATCATCTTTTGAACACCTTGGTAAATTTCACTTATCTCTTTTTAAATCTCAGAGTGTCGCATTACTAACCCTTGTCCTAGATACAAAATAACTATCTTATTTTGGGTCTTAAGTAATTAGATAAAGGTCATTAGCTTCAAATTACTATTGATCCTCTTTTACTAATCTCAACCTCTCTCTCAAGTTAGTATGGAATACAGGAAGGTTCTTAAGTTTGTAGTAATTGAGAAAGTAGTCAAACCGAAGAAAATCATAACAAAGGCAAGAACATCATTTAAGAAACACACTTCCTCTACTTTGTTATTCCTCAAAATTCCCACAACCTTAGTTAATACGTTTAGCTGCTCATTTTTTCAAGAACACCGATAGAATTCATGATAGAAAACATATTAATAATCTTACAATCAATTAAGAAAGAAAACCATAATATAAAATTAATCTCAAATAAACCAAGAACAAGAATTCAAAGATCAAAAGTGTATCTCAGAATCAATATAATTTTGTAAGTATAAGGAGTGCATAAACTAATAACAAAACATAAATAGGGTATTTATAGGATACATCAGAACTATAAAAATTCTAACCTAAATAAAATAGGAAAACTAGGTCAGCACCTACCTACGAACACACTTACAAGCCATAAGTTCTATTTATGATTACTAGGTAGGTCATAGGTCTAAGAGAAAATCAACATCTTCAGATCTTCTACTTATGAGGTTACTTATGATGGGCATAGGTACCACCTACGCCCCATAAGTACGAATTCATAGGTCTAAAAATAACTTGGCATTTTCTGAACTTTCAGAACTCTTTTCTCTTCATAGTGGAACTTATGAAGGACGTAAGTCCCACTTAAGACACGTAAGTGGGTCCTTTGCAACACTTCAACTCTTTTTTATTCTCTTTTTCTCCTAACTATTTTCCTGCAAAACAAACACAAAAGCACCACATCTAAAAAAAATGATCTAAGTACTAGCATAATTTCCAATTTTATGCATCAAAAGTGCCATAAAACCATGGAAAATTTTATAGAGAGGGTGTTTGTCTTATTTTTATAATATTCACAATACTAGTGTTGCCCTCATCATCTTTTATGGAGTCTATTTGGATTGTTTTTTAGTTTAATAATATGTTTCCTATGGATTTACCTAGTATGCCTTTGGATCAAGGTTTTAATTTTTCTATTGATATGGAGATGGACACCAATCCATCTCTATTCCTTCTTGTAGGATGTCCCTTGCCGAGTTAAAGGAATTGAAGGAGCAATTGCAAGATTTGTTGAGTAAGGGGTTCCTTAGACCTAATGTTTATCCTTGAGGTGCTCCTATTTTGTTCATGAAGAACAAAGATGGCTCCATATATAGATATATTTATATATATATATATATATGTATTGATTATGAGTAGTTGAATAAATTGATGGTTAAGAACGAGTATTCTCTTTCTCGCATTGATGATCCTTTTGACCAACTTCAAGGCGCTTTGGCATTTTCCAAGATTGATTTGATATCTAAGTATAAACAGTTAAATATTAGTTCTTTGAATATTATGAAGATAGATTTTCAAACTCAATATGGTTATTATGAGTTCTTGGTCATGGTTATTATTAGTGAGTTTGGTTTGATTCTATCTATTTCTTAGGTTATGAAGTGACTAAGAATAGTAGTATGGTCGTGACTAGGCTAGACCTACTTCTTCTACCAAGATTTGGAGTTTTGTTGGTTTGGCAATTTTTTTGGTGTTTTGTAAAGGATTTCCCATCTATTGTTTCTATTTTGACCAAGTTAACCCAAAAAAGGTAGTTTTTAGTGGTAAGATATGTGTGAGAAGATCTTCCAAGAACTTAAGGAGTTTGTAGACTTTGGCTTCTATCTTGACTTTTCCTAAGAAGGGGGTAAGTTTTACAATGTTATATAATTAATTTGGAGTTGGTTTAGTTATGTTGTTGGTACAAAAGGGTAAGGTAATTAATTATGCCTCTCATTATTTGAAGCCAAATGAGAGAAAATACCCTACCCATGAGCTAGAGTTGGCAACTGTAGTATTTGTGTTGAAGTTGTGGCATCATTACTTCTACAGAGTTCCATGAGAAATTTTCTCATACTATTATAGCCTTCAGTACTTCTTCAATAAGTGAGATCTTAACAAGAGGCTATATCATTAGCTTGAGTTGCATAAAATTATGCTCACTATTTTGTATCATCCGAGCAATGCTAATATGGTTGTTGATGCCTTAAGCCAGAGGTCTACTAGTATGGGAGTTTATCTCATATCCTTACTCATAAGTGGCCTTTAGCCTTAGAGGTTCTGTCTTTAGATGACCAGATGGTTAGGCTAAATATTTTAACACCGAAATATATTGTAGTCTTTGTTGATGCTCGATATTCTTTGATGGAGTAGATTTGAACCCCTAATTTTATGTTGATAGTTTGAGAGCGATTCAATATAAGGTGTTGAGTGGTGAGGCTAAGGTTGCATTTCTTAGTTTTAGTGGTGTTTTGAGGATAAGAGGCTGAGTTTTTATGCCAATAGTTGGTGCATGGGTGAGATTAATTTTGGAGGATGTGCATTGTTCTAGTTTTTCCATCCATCCAAGAGTGACCAAGATGTATCAGGATTTTGAGTAGCATACTGGTGGGGTTGTATTAAGAATGATGTGACAAACTTCATAGCTTGTTGCTTGTGTTGTCAATAGGTAGAGGCCGAGCATCTAAGACTGGGTGGCTTGCTTTAGAGATTACCTATTCTTGAGTGGAAGCGGGAATGGATCATTATTGACTTTGTGAGTGGGTTGCCTCGTACTTCTCATTTTTTTGACAATATTTGTGTCATCACGGATTGATTGACTGAATTATCCCATTATATACCTATTCATATTTCCTTTAGTACTGAGAGTTTGGTTGGTATCTACGTTCGTGAGACAGTTTGTCTTCATGGAGTACCTGTGTCTATTATTTTAGACTGAGGCTTGATATTTATTTCTAGATTTTGGCAGGCATTTTAGGAACAGTTATGTACTCAGGTTGACCTTAGCATAACTTTCCACCCCAGAGAGATGGTTATTGAGAGCGGACTATTCAAGTTTTGGACGATATGGCTTTCTTATGTTATGGACTCCAGAGGTTCGTGGAAGAAGTATTTAACTCTAGCAAAGTTTTCTTACCATAATAGAAAGAATTCGAGTACTGAGATGTCACCTTTTGAGGCGTTATATAGTATGCATTATCATCTCCCATTTGTTGGTTTGACATTTTAGAGGTTAGACCATATAGTATCGACTTTCTTCTTGAGTCTTTTGATAGAGTTTGGGTGATTATGGATAGGTTTCAAGTAGCCTAGAGTAGAAAAAGAGTTATGTCAACCGCATTCTATGTTCCTTGATGTGTGGGATTGGTGATCGAGTCTTTATCAATGTGTTTCCTATGAAGGGCAGGCTGAGGTTGGGGAAGAGGAGCATGCTTAGACCTAGGTATATTGAGCCATTTGAGGTTCTCTGTATAGTTAGGGAGGTTTCTTATCATTTGGCATTACCTTCAGAAATTTCAGCCATTCATCCCATATTTCATGTATCTATGTGTCAATGCTATATTTAAAATAAGTCTTACATGCTCCATTTGGACTCGGTTCAGTTGGATAAGATATTGACCTTTGTAGATGAGCCAATGTCCAGTTTAGCCTAAGATTTTAGACTGTTGTACTCAAGAGATATTTATGTGGTTAAGGTTTAGTAGAGGTATCGCCTAGTTGAAGATTCTACATGGGACGTTGAGTCCCAAATGTATAGTATTTACCCTCAGTTCTTTAACAATTCAGGTATTTCTTTTCCTTTAAATTTTAAGACTACCTAGAGTTTTAGTGGTAGATACTGTAATGGCCTTGTAACACACCACGTTTTTGAGATAGAAATCAAACCGTCGTTCCTACACGCATAAGCTCAAATTCCATGGTTTATATATAATTATTCATGGTCCATAATCTTTATCCTAGAATATCAAGTGATTATGGGGTGAAAAATATTTATAGAAGTGGCCTAAAACAAGGTTGAGCTAAGAACTTTTCATTCATCCAAAGTTGGATATTTGATTCTACAAAGGTCTACTTTAAACGAGTATAACTCATGATACACATAGAATTTTGCAGCTCAAGACCCACCAAATTTTATATAATTGAATTAGCTTTCCAACGATACCAATTTTGCTAAAATCCGATAACCGAGCGAAAAGTTATGACATTTTCTGTGTGAGGCAGTAAGCCAACGCGATGCGCCAGCCTGCGCGTTACAGAAAATTTTTTCACGCCAAATCAGTTTCTAATAGGTATAGGGGCATTTTGGTCATTCCTTATCAAACAAATATTTTCTATAACACCGAATTTAAGCCCTAGAACAACATTTGAGCCCTAAAATTCACATTCTCCCAAAATAAAAATCATGCTCTCTTTCCCCAAAGATTCATGAACTCATCCCTAAGATCAAGAATTCCAAGAAAAGGATCAAGATCTAGGTTCCATTCTTCTAACTACGAAATCTAAGGTACGTGGGGTTTTTCTAAAAATTTATGGGCAAAGAAAACCTTCTTTAATTCATGCTAATGATTTAGAAATCATGATTTTACGGAAAGGGTTTGAATCTTACCATCACTAGCATGTTTTAGAAGCTTTAATTAATAATGTTTAGTCTTTAGGCCTTTCCCCAAAGTGATTTAAAATCCTATGGATATGTATGTATGTCTTTTAATATGGTGTTTGAATTGAGAGAATGACTCATATGAAATACCTTTTTTGATATGATTTATCCTATTTTTTTATATGATATGGATTGTTTTGAAATGTATCTTGAAAAGCATGGTACCAAATGTATTGATTTATACTATGACATTAATATAATTTTTGAATCAAAAGAGAGGGTTGTTTGTATTGATAAATATTGAATACAAATATCTAATGGAAAGAGTTTCATGGTTGGACAAAGATTTCAAGACCACCACATTGTTATTGAAAGAATGATAATCCTTGCATAGTTTTGACATGTTCTTTCGGAACATGAAATCTCTTATACTATTTACATGTTTGGATAGTTTGAATAGATTTTTTGATGACTGAATCATGCATAATGTATTATGGCTCAGTAATAGGACTTGCAAATCTTGATGTGATGACACCAACTCGGATAATGCCATGGTAATTCAGAACAAAATAGAATACATATTTGGAATCAGAATTTAAGATTTTGAAACTAGAATGATGTATACTTCAGAACAAGCTAAAATTGGGTATAAAGAGATATCAGGTGGCTCCCCAAAGAAGGAACGAGTTCAAATAACTCATTGTCCAAAATCATGATTTGTCGATCCGAGTATATTATTTTATGCTGGCCTAGTGCCCTATGACATATCAGACTCAAACACTCCAACCCTTGTGGCATACTTGGATTGGGGGCTTCCCCGTCGAGTCAATGGCAGATTCCATATAACCCGTGGAATATCAGACTTATAGTGGAGTGCCACCTAACTCAGAAGTAATACGAAGAATAGATTGCATTGACATAAAGGTTTTGTGATTTTAAAAATGCCCATGTATTTTGAAATTATATCCTTCATGATGTTTATGACTAGCTCTTAATTATTTTATTTATATAAATGCTTTATTTTGAATTTCTTTGAGTACCAGTACATCTGTATTGACCCCCTACCTTCCAAGTTCAGAGGCACAATCTAGGGGTCCTGATAAGCTATAGATTTCTTTGAACAAGAGTGCAGAGTCTAGTTGGTGAGCCTTCTATATTTTAGAAGGCCTATTACTTTCACATATTTATCATTAGTTATATTTTTGGTCTACTGGGGGCCTTGTTCCAGTTTTCAGATAGTTGTTATTTGATCATGTAGTAGAGATTTCACAGATGGTTTTCAAATGTTGTTAGTTGGTATTGGATTTGATTCTTCATTGTTGAACTATATCTAGAATATGACCATGTTTCTGTATTAGATTATATTTCCGCATCTTCTTTTATTATATGAATGTTGTGCATGATTACCAGATAGAATAGGGAGTCCTAGCCTTCATGGTTTGGGATGTCCATCACATCCTGTCCCTAGTTTGGGTCATAAAAAACTTGGTATCAAAGCATGGTTCATGATCCCAGGGTATCTAAAAAATCGTGTCGGGTAGAGTCTTGTTTATGGTATGTAGCACGCTATACTTATAAGAAGGAGGCTACAAGGCATTTAGGAATATATCTCTTTCTTCATATTTTAGTTCGTACAATAGAGTCAGAATATTCATCTTTCATACTCTAATTCATGCTATGGTGGTGCCCATACAAAAGTAACAGTCATCCCAATTCTTTCCTTACATATATGTTCTCAGACATGTCGCATTATTGGGGTGATTCAAGTACAGAAGTTTAGAGTCTAAATGACATGGTTCTTTCTGATTGAATCATATAAGATTTTAAAAATTGTGCAAGGACTTGAGAAGAGTCCTTTAGTGATTTAGAGTGTATTATTTCTAGTGTGAACCTTGATCTTGATGAAATCATGCTTTTAGCCTGTGGTATTAAGTATATTTGATCCTTTTCAAATATTTATATTGCAGATGTCATGCTTAAAGGGGGGATGATGTTTAGTTAAAACAATTTTCTCTATTGGGTTAAGGGTAAAATATACATAGGGTCTATATAATAATTCAGAGAATATAAAAAGTTATAAATATAGACAAAACACAAAGGTTGGAAAATAGAATCAATTAGTTTCAATGATTCTTAACTTTTACTAAAGCTTTTTATATACGTTCTTCTCTAGATATGGAGAGATGGAAATAGAATCGAAATATAGAATTTTTTTAATTTAATTCTACAAATAAATAGGTCTGTGGGAAAATCAAACTACCCACCTTATAATAATGTTGGAACTGTATTTCCACCCGAGTAGTAGTATAAGTTAAGTGTTGGTGTCATGACCTATTGGTAGTGATATTGGACCAAGAAGTTGGTGATGTGAATTCACAAAGTTAGATGTTAGAGTGAGGGTGAATTTTATGTAAATAAATATTTTAGATGAATAACCGATGTTTGAGGATGATTTACACTTTTGTAGTGATAAACTAATGTAGTAGCTAGTAGCATGTGTAGATTGTATGGTAGTCTGTGGGGAAAGTTTTTGTCTCAAATTTTTATTTATATAGAGTAAGATATGTATTCCTAGATCATTGATTAGTGTGTGTCAAGTTTCTATCCCTTGTAATCTTGTTATCATTGTGTTGTTGAAACTGAAAGTCTAGTGAAGCTGTGTGAGGCTCTTTTGATTCACTAGCATAGTTTCCTTGTCATTCCTCTTATTTTCTTGTTCAAAAAACAAAATCAAAGTCTAGTGAAGCCGTGTGAGGCTGATTTCAATTCACTAATAACTTGTTGTTTATCTTGTTGATTCTTGTGTTGGTTGGAACTGAGGGTTTAGAGGCGTAATGACAAGAAAAGTGGTAAGGGCGATTTATTGAATGTATGTATAGCTGAATTTTTTTTTGTGCATGAGATTGCATTGGTAATAAAGTGATACATCCATGTGTGTTAGTTTAGTAGAAGGTAGAGAAGGAGTTATTAACTAAGGTGAGTTGTTGTTTGCTCGACATATGAAAATGACTAGATTAGCCAGTAAGTTATAATTAAAGATACAAGGTTGTTTATGAAATTTGAAGGTAGCCTAAATGTACGCTTGGGTAAGTAAGTGTGATGTAAGAAAGTCGTATAAGTAGATAAGATTGTATGGGGTTATAAAATATGATTAAGGTTGACTATGTCTATTATGTGACTCTACCCTTTGACCTTTTTTTATTTGGTAGTTGTAAGCTAGTACTATTTGTAAGAAGGTATGTAGTAGATTTTGAGGCATAGCAGTGATGTTATGAAGGTGTTTTATTTGTGGGCTGTATCTAAATAAAATGATATATTTGGGTAGAATATCCCAATTTGATGGACTAGAATATTATGTTGCATGCTTCATTGGTGGTAGATAATTGATGCTATACTATAGGCTTGATGTGTTGAAATAGTGTGTGTTAATGAATTATAATAAGGAAAACCGTAAGGTAATGATCGATTATTGTGGCTACGGAGTTATAGTGTACTATTGTTTCTTGATGTTTTATTTTGTAGTTTCCAAGTGAGAATAGTGTGTAAGGTTGGGTTGTAAATCATGTATAGCACTAGACATTAAGTTTGAATAGCTGATGGCCAAGAAGGGGGATGTGATTATTTTTTGGTTAATGATAATAGTGTTATTGAAGGGATCTAATAGGCTTGAACAGTTCATGCAAGAGCTTAGTTTTATTTGATTCGTAATGAAGTATGATGTTGTATGTATGAAGTAGAAGTATGCCAGGGTGATATGAGGTTGTAGTATTTTTCTTAAGGCTATTACATGTTGTGTGTGGCTAGTGGTACTGTTGAGTTGTTAGGTGGAGAAGGACTAGTTAGATAGTATATGGTGTTCTAAATAGCAAAGTTAAGGAGTTTTGATCGAAAATGTTGAGCATTTTGATATGATCTTGATTCTCATAGTATAGAAATATAAGTTTGGAGTCGCGATATTGGTAGGCTATGTCGGAAGTAGCATGATTCATCAAAGGTTTGGTGATACCTATGTTAAGTGTTAGAATCTAAGTTTGAATTTTTGAAGATTGAACCGACAGAAATAAGAGTTGAAGCTCTAGAGGGTGTGCACTCCCACTATGGTGATACTCATGAAGATTCGAAGTTAGTAAGTGTTCAGGTATTATATGATGACTATTGGGGGGCTATAGAAAGATACTGTATATCTCAGAATGTAGTATTAGTAGTGGGTTTTCCCACTTCCAGTGTTGTCATTTGGGTTACGTTCTATTTAATTGCGTGTATTATCGTATTCCAGACCCTAGAGTTCAGTTAGTGTGGTTTAGTTTAAAGTTTGGTAAGGGATCTCTCAAACTTAAGATGATGGCTTGAAGCTAAGGGGGATATGATAGAGTGAATAACCAAGTTAGGCTCTCAGATTCTAGTAGTGATGTCAGTATGATATAGAACATCAGAAAGTGAGGGTGAGACTCAAACCATTCTTATCTCAGTATTTTTCAGTTATCCTAATACCTACTCATGCCTTAGGTTTCAGTTCCATGATTATAGTTCATGTTCATACTTATGATAGAGAATCATGTACTCTTCCAATTAAAAAATGAGAATTTTCAGTTCATTCAGTAGTCAGAATCACATTCCATATGTAATGAACTCCAATTTGAGGTCATGCAGCTCATGACTCATGTACTCATGCTTTATAGTGTTCTCAATGCCCATAAATCATACTCTACTCCTAATGATTGGCAAAATTCAACTTATAGCCATGTATGCCCCAATTCACATCACTTTGATGAATCCCTGATGTTGATTTGCTATTCCTCCGACCTCAGTTAAGTGTCAAGTCTCATATAGTATCCTTCCAACTTCAAGGTCTTATGTTCTAACCTTTTAGTGACAAACTTTGTATACACAAAAGCCATACATGCGTTAGCTCTTAGTAGCATGCTCATAGAGTTAAATAGTAGAAAATTCTTCTAAGTGTCAAAGAGACTTAGTCTCATTTTTGAGCTCCAATCCTTGAGTATTTTATTTTTGACCTTCCCAACCTCCGTTTGTTGATTTTCGAGTTGATTTATGATCAGGGGTGTCGAGGGCACGTCCCAGATAAGTTTCAGAATTTTTGAACCACGTTTAGACCTTGTTGGGTGTACCAAAATAGTGGAGTAACGCGATCTTGGCACGTTGTGTTGACCATTGAGTTGATAAATTTCGTGCAGAAGATGCCAGGCAAAAAGTACTGAGACTTGGTGCAATTAAGGCATGATGCGTCGGGTATCGCGTCGATGGCATCGACGCGCCGCATCTCCAATTGCGTCAGTGTTCAGTTATTTCAACTTTTTAGTTGGGTTTCTTGCGTAACTCATGCCCAAAATTCCTTGCTCCCTAATGCTACTAGAACTTTTTTATAAAGAGTGTTGAAGTGATACTCCAGTTAAGTATAAGTGTCCAGTATAATTCAGTCTGTGTATCCAATAATTCAGCTTAACAGTCAGGTAGACAAGTTACTGTGGTTTTTTCCACTTTTTTACCCAGTCCTACTATCTAAAGTCTTATGCATATGACCATCCCAAGAGATAATCTATTCCATCCATGTAAATTGCAAATTTAATTCAGTCTAAGCATCATGTTTCTAAATCAGTTATGTAGTCATGACTCAGTTCATAAGAGTTCAACGCATAATCTCAAATTTTTCCAAGTATTTTAGCTCAAACAGTGTAAGGCTTGGGTACGATCTAAGTCTTGTTGCCTTATGATTCGTACTTGCATAAGTTATCACTTCTCAATTTAATATGTATGATTGGACCATGAACATTTCAAGGGAATCCTAAACTCTCAGCACAAATTAGCTCTTTGAATCAAGAAAAGTCAAGTTAGCTCAGAATTTAGTTTGATGATAGAAGTTAAATGTTTCAGATCAGTTATGTCCTTTCTTAGAAGGAACATCCTGTCCGCGTTATTCCATACCTTTAAGCTTCAACAATTTGCTACCCATCATTCGGGACGAATGATCCAAAGGGGGAGATAATGTAACACCCCACTTTTTTGAGATAGAAATCCAAAGGTCGTTCCTACGCGTATAAGCTCAAATTCCATGGTTTATATATATTTATTAATGTTCCACGATCTTCTCCTAGAATATGAAGTGATTATGGGGTGAAAATTTTTCATAGAAGTGGCCTATAGCAAGGTTGAGCTAAGAACCTTTTATTCATCCAAAGTTGGATATTCGATTCTACAAGGGTCTACTTTCAATGAGTATAACTCTTGATACACATACAATTTTGTAGCTCAAGACATACCAAATTGTAGATAATTGAATTAGCTTACCAACGATACCAATTTTGCTAAAATTCGATAACGAGCAAAAAATTATTACATTTTCCATTAAGGCAGTAAGCAGACTCGATGTCAACGCGATGCGTCGACCTGCGCGTTACGGAAAAATTTTTCACACCAAATCAGTTTCTAATGGATCTAGGGGCATTTTTGTCATTCCCCCTCACCCGAATTTCATCTATAACACCAAATTTAAGCCCTAGAATAGTATTTGAGTCTCTAAATTCACATTCTCCCCAAATTAAAATCATTCTCTCTTTCCCCAAAAATTCAAGAACTCATCTCTAAGATCAAGAATTCCAAGAAAAGGATCAAGATCTAGGGTCCATTCTTCTAACTATGAAATCTAAGGTACGTGGGATTTTCCTAACAATTTATGGGTAAAGAAAACCTTCTTTAATTCATGCTAAAGATTTAGAAATCATGATTTTATAGAAAAAGTTTGAATCTTACCATCACTAGCATGTTTTAGAAACTTTAATTAATATTGTTTGGTCTTTAGGCCTTTCCCCAAAGTGATTTGAAATACTATGTATATGTATGTATGTGTTTTAATGTGATGTTTGAATTGAGAGCATGAATCATATGAAATCCCTCTTTTGATATGATTTATCCCTTTTTTTATATGATATGGATTGTTTTGAAATGCATCTTTAAAAGAATGATATGAAATGTATTGATTTATACTATGACATGAATATGATTATTGAATCAAAAGAGGGGTTTGTTTGTATTGATAAATATTTAATATAAATATATAATGAAAAGAGCTACATGGTTTGACAAAGATTTGAAGACCATCACATTGTTACTGAAAGAATGATAATCCTTGCATAGTTTTGACTTGTGCTTTCGGAACATGAAATCTCTTATACTACTGAATGTTTATATGGTATAAATTGAGTTTGTGATGAAAGAATAAATCACGATTCATTATGGATTAGAAATAGGACTTGCAAGTATTGGTGTGACGACACTAATTCAGATAATGCTATCATAATTCAGAACATAATAAAATATATGTTTGAAATCAGAATTTATGATTTTGAAACAATAATGATGCATACTTCATAACACGCTAAAATTGGGCATAAAGAAAGCTTAGGTGGTTCCCCAAAGAAGGCACGAGTTCTTACAACTCATTTCCCAAAATCGTGATTTGCCGATCCAGGTATATTATTTCATGCTGGCTTAGTGCCCTATGGTGTATCAGACTCAGACACTCCAATCCTTGTTGGATTGGGGGCTTACCCACAGAGTCAATGGTGAATTCCATATAGCCCATGGAATATCAGATTTGTAGGGGAGTGCCACCTAACTCAGAAGTAATACGAAGAATAGATTGCATTGACAGAAAGGTTTTGTTTTTTCAAAAATGCCCATGTGTTTTGAAATTTTATATTTCATGATGCTTATGACTAGATCTTAATTATTTTATTTATTTACAAGCTTTATTTTGTATTTCATCATATTCCATTACATCTGTATTGACCCCCTACCTTCCAGGTTCTGAGGCACAATCTAGGGGTCATGATAAGCTGTAGATTTCTTCGGATAGAAATGCAGATTCTAGTTGGTGAGCCTTCTATATTTCAGAAGTCCTATTTACTTTCAGATATTTATCATTAGTTATGGTTTTGGTCTACTGGGGCCTTGTCCTAATTTTCAGACAATGCCTTGAAGAAGAATGAAGATTGATCATCACCAAGCTAGATGACTCGTTGTCAGAGGCGTCATCTTAACCATATTTTGTTCTCATGTTTTGTTTAGGATAGTTTTATTTTTAGCTATTAATACCCAATATGGGTCTATTGATTTATTTTATGTTCTATTACTACTTTTAAGATATATTGTTGAGTTGCGAGTGAAAACATGATTCTTGGGTTTTAAGTCAAGTTGATATTTTAGGGTTTTATTTTTATTGTAACTTCATAATTATGATTTATATATGAATTATTTTGGTGTTCTTGGAATCATGAGTATCTAAAAACCACATATAGGGTAAAGAGAACCATGATGAATTAATAAAGTGGTTTAAGTACGAATCAATTCTTGACAGGCGTTCTTGCATATATTGGTATTTCCCACTACTCTTTTGTTTCCCAAAATTCCCCCTCATTTACTTCTTTGCCAGTTACTTAGAAAAATACTTGATAGAATGTTGCCTTATTCCCCATGGGATCAACCCCAATCTAGTTGGGTCCTATATTTGATTCTGTGACCACTTTATACTTTTGGGATGTGTAGTTTGGGCAACATAAAATTTTGGCATCATTGTAGGAGAATATGATTATGGAGTTGATAGATTGTGTTTTTCATTTTTTTTGCTTTTCTTGATAATTTTAATTTTCTACCTTTTCTAGGGTACACACCAGTGTATTCCCAATACGCGATCTCCTGATTCTATTTTATCCTGAACTTGAGAGAACTCTGAGATAAAATTAAAGAGTAGAAAGTAAAGGAGTTCATGATCAAGGAGCCCTACTCTAGGGGTTCATGGTGAAGCATCAAATTTGAGATAGCCACTACAACAACGTGATGTTTTCGAAACTATGGGATAAGTCACTACTCGATTAACAGATGAGGAAAATCCTAGGTAAGTTGCTACCCAATAGGAAACAAGAGAAGAAAAGGCTAGACCAGATGGTAGATCATCTACCCATTATTTATTTAAGAGAAAAGTTGAGATAAAATAGGGAAAATATCCTCTCCAACAATATCTAACTTTTATGACGACCCAGGCGAAGGCTTGGGTTATTTAGAGCTAATTGAAAATAATGAAATCATTCCACCTGAAATGCCTTAAGGTACTAAGTTTGGCATCACGAGTCTAATCATCTAGCGACTGTATTTGAAGGGGGTACTTGTTGACCTATCTGATGATAATGAAAATACCTATATCATGATTTTTTTAGGGATCTGTGCTTTATATAATCTATCTAGAGTGAGATAGGAGGATATTTTCATTCTCGCTATGGTCGAAGCTAATCTGTGGTTAGGTGAATTGCCTCGTGGATCTATTACTACTTTGAATGAGTTGAGGACTCAATTCATGGATTAATTTTTCATGCCCCTTAGAATCCTATAATTGAAATAACTTCTAACAGTTGCATTCAGAGGCACTATATGAGACATGGAAGAGGTACAAGAAGAAGCTACAAATTTTACAAAAGACAACATTACTAGTCAAAACTTTCTAGAGATCTTCTACAGAGCCTTGAATGCTAGCACTAAGGCTGTAGCTGACACTATCACTAGTGGGGTTTTCATAAGTCTATGATGGGAGCATGCTTTTGAGATCTCAAATTTGATTAAGGAAAAACATTGAGGGTGATATACTCGGGAGGAGAAAAGATCAATCAGTACTAATACAGTTGGCACCTCCAATGAGCAGTGAATACTAGATGAGATAGTGGCTTAAGAGGCGGCATAGATAAGGGTTGAGATTTTTCTTCTTACTAAGCAATTTATAGTAGACGGAGTAGAAAAAGTCAATGCAGTAGGTGCACAAGGTAAGTCTTTTAGATATGAAGACTCAGATTTTGAGAAAAAGGCCAAATGTCTTGATAGAGAGATAGCGGGTTTTCGAGCAAAAGGACAAAGGTGTAATAAAGAAATTGCAGATCTGGGAAAGTTTGAACTACTACGGAGACATCTATAATAATTATGGGTATAGAGACATAAGTGGAGACAACGACAATGATAGGAAGTGAAAAGATAATTATAAGGACAAAAATGGCCTTTATGTTCCATCAGGGAACCATGATATTGAGTCTAGAAATTCAAGTATTAAAGATTTTCTTTTGAAACTTCTTAAAGGGTTAGAGAGCCATGAAAATTACCTTATGGAGATTACGACATATATTTTAGGAATGATCCAAAAAGTTGAATCTCATACGACCGCCATTAAATAACATGCGTAATAATTTGGGTAGATGTATGCCACACTCAACTAGAATCAACTGGGGCATACTTCTGAGCAACACAATCCAGAATCCTAAGAATAATAGTCATTTCTTAGTTGTTACTACTTAGAGTGGTATGGCTACTAATGATCAACCTAAGCTTGCGGTTGATGTAAAAAAGGGACGTCCTAGAGGACATTGATGATATGAGAGAGAATACAACAAAGAATTTGGTGGTGAATGAAGATGCATCTCAAAAGCCTCTAGCTATAGGAAAAGAGACAAAGTTTGATAAAGGGAAGGATAAGAAGGTCACACGAGTATTAAGACCCATTTACCGACTACCTCCTCCTTTTATCCAAATATTAAAGAAGAAATGTAAAGAGGGAATATATCAAAAGTGTATTTTAATGTTGATAGAGATTTCAGTGAGCATCCCTCTAGTGGAGGCTCTATAGCAAATGTCGGTCAATGAAAAATTTATGAAGGATTTGGTGACAAACAAGAGGACTGTGAGTTTTGAGACTATGGAAAATGTGCACTATCATAGTGAAATTTCTTATTTCTCTCTAGTGGAGAAGAAGAAATATACAAGAGCTTTCATTTTTCCTTGTACTATCGAGTCTTTGAACTTTGTAGGGATCTTATGTGACATGTCCCTGCATTAACCTAATTTTGCTAGCCTAAATTGACCTGTACGAGACTTCTTATCGCATATTTCACTATGAAGAAACTGGTGAAAATCTTGTTTAACGTGTTGATGAAGGTAGCATTATTCATATTTCTGGCCAACTTTGTGATTCTTGACTGTGAGGTTTACTTTGAGGTCCCCATTATATTGGGAAAAACATTTCTTTTCATTGATATAGAGACCGTGCAAATAAAGTGTTGGTTTAATAATTAGTAGGTAACTTTAATGTATGTCAATCCCTAAAGTAGATAGGACATGCACGTGATCTTTGTGACAGATACAGTAAATGAGAATAATTTGGTAGTCCTTACTGAGGAAAGACTTGGTGTTGAGGCTCTTGCAACAGTTATAATGAATTTTGTTAGTGCTGGTACTGATTAGTATGATCAGATAGTAGTTCACTTGTTGGTAGGAGTTCATACACTTATGTATCAAAGAAGTTGGATCTTGATTTAAGAATATAGTGACCCTCCACTAGATAAATTACCGATCGAAGAACCTCCCATTTTTCAGATATGGGCCCTTACTTCTCATCTATGTTATGTATTATTAGGGGTTAATAATACTATGTCTATTATTATTGCAACTGATTTATTAGATTGTAGGTTGTGTCCTTGGTGTATGTTTTGCAAGTTTAAAAGGGTTATTGGATGGTCTATTGCTGACATTATTGGTTTTCCACTTAGAATATTTACTCACAAAATACAAATTGATATAGATTATATACCTAGCATTGAGCACTAACATAGATCGAATCTTCCCATGCAAAGATCTTATAATGAAAAGGATTATTTAGTGGTTAGATGCAGACATGGCTTATCCAATTTCGGACAGTAAATAGGTTAGCCTAGTTCAATGTGTGCCAAAGAAAGGTAGAGTCACTATGGTTCCCAATGGAAAGAATGAGCTAATTCCTATTATGGTAGTCACCTGATGGAGTGTTATCATAGACTAAGAAGTTGAATTCATGGACTGAGAAGGATCATTTTTCTATGACTTTAGAAAGATCATTTTTCTATGCCTTTCATAGATCAGATGGTAGACCGACTTGCTAGTAGAGGATGGTATTAATTTCTAGATGGTTATTCAGAATATAATCAGATTTCTATCCAAGAGAAGATAACTTTCAGTTGTCCATATGAGATATTTGTATTTAAGAGGATGTCATTTGGTCTATATAATGCTCCTGCTACTTTTTAGTGTTGTATGATATCCACTTTTTCTGATACAGAGGAGGACACTTGTTTCTCCCAAGAGCACATGCAAGTTTACATGGTCACCCATGTGTAAAGTGGCCCTTTCGAGCTGAATATCGATCCCTCAGGGACTTGGTGATTAACAACTACCCAATTCAAGCACTGCTAATAAGATTAAATAAGTGCAAGGGTAACCAATTGAGAATTTAAATTTTATAATTGTAACCAAGAAAAAAGAAATAAAAATGGTACAAACTTTGGATTGTAAACAATATAAAGAGAGCTTCTAGGGTTGAGGCATCTACTTTACATTCATGCTTAACGATAGTTTCACGCCGGTGCTGGTGTTTATCGTAATTGTTGATCTAAACAGTTGATAATAAGACTTGGGAAAGGTAATCCTCTAAGTCATCTACCCAAACTTATCTAGAAACTACATCGTTGAGCGGCGATGTGATTCTTTAATTCGAATGCATTATACTATCTTCTCGTTCATTATCCAAGTGGGGTGTATAGGTATATCTCTGTCCTAAACACAAATAATTCTTTAAAAATTAGATTATAATGATTAAATACATGATCCAAACCCCCTAAATTCTTCATTCCATCTGTTAAATCCTATGGTCAATTTGTTTTGGGATATTTATTTATCCTAAAGTTCGTGAAGCTTTGAATAGTAAACTATAACGTAAGAACAATCACATTCTTGAGAACATATAAAACAACTATAAACCACAATTACACAATCATTTTAGTAGACTCAACCCTAGAATTAGGGGTTTTATCCACTCATATTCTTACAAATAATCACCAAAGTTGAGTTCATTATGTAAAACTACACAAAAGTAAAGTTTGAGAATAAAGAACCCTAGTTTGAGCCCCTTGCTTGCTTCCCTTCTCTCCAATTCGTGTATTTCTATAAAAGTGATTGTGTCTTAGTTCTTATTTTATAGTATTTTTGGTATTCCTTGAGTATCCCCACACGAAATATATCAATTGACAATACTTCCCCTAATTTAGGCGGCTTAAATCAAGTTTTGGATATCACAAAGGCTACCCCACAACGAGAGGCTTTAAAATTGGATTTTGGGTCACAGATCAAACCCAACACAATTACAAGATAGTTAGGGGTCACTCTAGGGGTCTCACTACACCCCTTGACTTTCCTTGAGTTGTGCGGTGCAAGGAGTACTCCTAAGTGCCCGATTTTCCTCCATTTGGCTTCGATCTCGTCGTACATTTTCTCCTTGTTTCCCACTTTGTAGGACTTTTTTTAGGATTCAATTATCTTACAATAAACCTAAAATGTTCTCCTACAACATTATGAATTATTTCATATGGAAAAATTTTGTTCATCAACATATACTAGAACCAAGCATAGCTAAGGCGAGCACATCTACTTTACTTATCTACTGTCTATTTGATCCTTTTAAATCTTAAATTTTTTCAAATTATCCTTAAACACTCTAAAAATGTTATTAACCACATAAATACAGAATTAAAACCTTAATAAAACATTAAGCTGTCCAAGAATTCCTTTAAACTAAGCTAAACACACATAGATAATGATACTTAGGAGTATAAATATGCCTAAGATCATCACCCAACGCTTAAAATCTTGTTCGTCCTTAGATAACTCTATTACATCTAGCATATCAAGGAAGGGTCTAACATCACTAGTACAACTAAGTAACTCAAGCTAGAACTACAAAGACTACATAAACAGGAAGTCCCACAACAAGCATGTTATATTACAATCAAAAAACTCATGAGCACTACTTCAAAACTCTCTAACCTAAAGTATTGACTCTACCATGTTGGCCAAATTATGAAAAATACTCAACAAAGAGATCATACATGTCACCTAACCATCATAAAATATGTGCCCTCACCTCAAGAGAGATACCCATATTTAATCATAAATATGAAGTTCACCACAAGAATGGGTACAAAAATCAAATTTTGCTCACTCTTGCAAGGAATTCCCATGTCACATAGGTTTAACCATAAGCTTGCCCTTAGTGTAATTCTCCACTAATATCAAAATATTGAGGCTAAAGATCAAGTAATACTTTAAGGGATGTAATGTAGGCTAAGGGACAGGTAGGAAATATTCTAGCCAGTAACTGTGACTATCTTCAATAAATGCTTAAATACATCACATTATACATTGAACTCGTCTCTAAGCAGCCAATTTCTCACCTCTTCTATCTTCTCACTTAACCTTTGTTTTTCCCCATTGCTTTTAAGCTAGTTCACACATCTTAAGTAGGGAGTATTTTCTATCAACATATGATTCACTTTTTGATTAAATGGTCTTTTCATTACACTCCTCCACACTGACAACACACTAATATTTTCAACACACCAATAGGTACTATTTTAGGCCTTCAATTTCACTCTTTTACTTCTTCAATTTAAGCTCATTAACATCTCAATCTTTCAACTAAATCACTTAGTAGTTTTGGATCAAATTATGGTCAACTAAAATAAAGGAAGTAATCTATATACGAGGTTACCAAAGAATAAGCTAAGGACTCAACAAGGCTAACTAAGATCATACAATAAATGTAGATAAAAGATGGCATAAACATGACTATCAAAAAAATACCTATATCATCTCCTAAACCCATATTCTTTATTTCTCTTTGCACACATACCAGACAAATTCTAGAAACTAATATACAATAAGGAATGTACAAAAAAGCTTCCATCACACATGGCACATGCTCTAATCAAGTAGGATCACTATAGACTCTAAACCAAGCAGTATCATGAATTTAAAATTAAGCCAACCACACGCAACAGTCATATAAATGATCCTAGGTGTCTAAAATAGTCATTCAACACAACATATATACTTTTACATTCAAAACACTTCCATCATGTGATTACACTTACAAACTACCAAGAGCATTTCACTTATTTCTAACACACAATTCTTACAATTTATTTATAAAAAAATTTAAAATGGATATTAGGTTCAAAGGAGCCTCTTCAAAAAAAACAAAAAGAAAAACCAAGGGGTGGCTAAAGTGTGCTCTTACTCGACTTACACAAAAAAAAAACAAAGAGAAAATCTTTTTGTATTTTATTCAAATTTATTCAAAAGCTTGAAAATTAAACAAACCAAAAATCAAATAACATTACTTCACCCTAAACCATGGAAAGATTCCCCACCCCATACTTAAAATCACATTTTTTTCCCCAAAGTATAACTAGAAGTAGAGATAGAAATACTTCATGAGGCCTCTAAGCCTAGCTAGTAGCATCTTTATCATTACTGAGATTTTATGGACCCTACACCCAATCTTTGTCATGTTGTTTGGCTTAGGTTTCTAGTATTCAGACTTCGCTTCAACATGTAACTCAAAACAAAAGCAAAAACAATAGTGATACTAAAGACAAATAATAAAATAAGATACCTACCATAACTTGGGTTGCCTCCCAAGCAGTGACTAATTTGGTGTCGCGACATGACCGATTTTACTACCTTCAACCATATTCCTTCAACCTTTTCCTCCTACTTGAAGACCATCTTCTCACTTTTTTCTGATCTCTAGAGTGCTTACTCTCAAGGTTTGCATCTTTTTTAAAACTAGCCTTTTCAAGCCCTTTATCCAGTTTTTCATCATCAAGCTTAATTGATGGTTTGCGAAACTCAATGAGAGTGTTAGAATAGGTAAATGAGGATTTTCAATCTACCACCCCACGCTCATCCACTTCCATGGATATGATCACGCACAAATCCTTAGAGTATCAGGGAGGGTTGAGTGTTTCACATTTCTTAAAGACCACCTCTTCATCATTCAATCTGATTGTAAGAGTTCCGTCTCTAACATCAGTCAGTACTCTTCTACAAGCTAAGAATGGACATCCCAGTATAATTGAGATGACACGACCCGAATTGGGTCCTTATCGTAATGGACATCCCAAGTCTAACCAAGATTAGGGATACCCTATGTTAACCAACCCAACCTCCAAACATGTAACTTGAGTTGGATGAATTTCAAACATATAAAAAGATAGTTTTTATTACAATTCTAGAATTGGATGAATTTCAAATATATAAAAAGATAGTTTTTATTACAATTCTAGACTCTAGGATAGGTACATGACTGTGACCAACCTAAACAAGTCCAATAATCTATTATCCAACCAATATCCAATACCAAAACAAAACCATAAACCAATCCATACATCCTATACCAAATGATTTCTAATATAAATATATATAATCCAAAACATAATAGGATGAAAAAAATCATAAATATAGTCAAATGGTATCACCCCAACACTATTTTCAATACAAAGGCTGACACCACTGTCGACACTGCCCATACCAACTCATAGTAGTTCCACAAAGCTTTTAACCGAAAGTAAATCAATATCTGGTAGGGACATGGCCCCAACCATAGCAAAAACCAATATCTATGAAATAACTAAAGTATGGAAATATATCCATTGAATGAAATGGATCCTTCCAAAATATGAAATCTCACTACTTTAATTCAACCAAAGTTGATCCTGAATCCTATCACTAAGCAGGAGGAATAGAATGGCCAGTTCCCGCATCGCGTGGGGATACAGATTCTTGAAGAGCAGTTAGTGAATGAACGCTAGCATGTAATTAGGATAAGGATAAAATCCTTCCAACCCTTAAAATAGAGTAAGAAAACCATATACATTAATGATCGTACATACATATATATAACCATGCAGTCTCATGAATTTGAGATAACCATAGGAGTAGGGGATTCCCGAGTACCCTTCTCTATCCATGATACATATGTACAAGTGTACTTTGGGGATTCCTATGTACCCTGTCTTATATATTATGGCCAGGAACAATCATCATATTAGCAAACATGAGTTTCTAGTGTCCATCCATTGGACTCACACCTTCACGATTAGCTATCATACCCTGCCATTACTGCCCAATTAAAACCATTACTGCACAACCAAACTAACATTCCATTTATTATTAACCAAGGATATAAGTAGTGGTATCGTCATACTGACTATAAATTACAATCAATGTCTTTATCCATCCTTTTTAAGTAAACGGATTCCCATGTACCCATAGATTGCATTATTAAGTTGAATTGGAAGAATCCCATGTCCCCCATAAGTGATCATTATTAAGCTTGCTTGTGGGATTCACTAAACTCTAGAAACCCTATATCATCCTTGAAAGAGGGATGAAGGTGAATATAAGGGAACCCATAACATCCTTGAAAGAGGGTTATAGAGGGACAAGGAAATGGTGGAAAATTAAGCCTATGGTTTGCTCTCCATTGCAATCTTAGAAATAAGCATTTTAGAAGTATAAATCATGTCAAGAGAATCATCCTAGAAATAGGGATGCTTGATTGAGGTTTTGGGTGATTATGAATTTCACACTTGTTAGGTGCTCGAATAGAGTCTTTCAACTTGTACTTTCTTCAGGTAACCTACTAGCTATCTTAAGCCCAAATTTTAGTTCTTTAAAACAAGAATGCTTCATACTTTCAAAACATTCAATACTTATCTTGTTAAGTGTATGTAATCATCGGGTATCATTATACCCTGACTTGCAAGTAAATAACATATCCAATTTATAGCCCATCATATTCAAAACATGGATATGAACACCAAATATTCATAACATCACAATAAAGTCATCACTTTGAAATCACAAGAACATTTAGGGAGTTAACCTCTCATTGTAAGATTCAAAACATATGGTGGTCATGTCAATTTATTCAATTAAATACAATTATTTCCCCTTTAAACAAAAATGTAGCGATAACAAGAAACTCTCTCCCTTCATCTATAAACCATGTCAAATACCATGATATTAAGAAAATCACTTTTAAATCTTAAGGCATGTACTTCAAATCATTCACAAAGAAAAATGTAAACTAGAGTTCACAACAACAGAGAAAATTCATTCCTCTTCTCTCAATCAATCTTAAAAAATACACGAAATATACATACATATAGTTATTATTCAATTTCCATGAAAAGTGATTCAAGACAACCATTGTTTTCACCAAAACAATCCCACGATGTATACTTTCTGAAAATCATATTGAATACTTCATTATAAATCATAATTGGGGATATTTAATCTTGATAAAACATTTAAACTTATGACCAAGCTATTTAGAGTAGTCCCACATACCTTAGATTATAAAATTTAAAAGATGGAACCTGAATCTTGATATATGGAACCCAGATCTTGATCTGTTTCTTGGAATTCTTAATCTTACCGATTAGTTCTTGATCTTTGGGAGAGGGGTTAGGGATTTTATTCTTGAGAAATTTATGTAAAAATGGGCATATTCTGCCCTAAAAATGCTTTAATCATAAGTTAATATGATTAGGAATTGTAGGGAAAAGATGAGATAACCCTCACACTTAAGAGTTACAAAAGAAATCCCATTTTTTGAGGCTTATCATGATGCGCTGAGTGGGTTAATGCGACACCCACCTCTACGCAACGGAATCATGGTGACTCACTGGATTTTGACAATTGCCATTTGGGTATTCACCAAGACGCGGTGCATTCGCGATAAATTCATGGAATTTGACAAATGTTGAATTGGCCTCCATCGCGACGCAGTAAGGCTTCCATTACTATTTCCACCGCGACTTGGGGAGATTCGTGGTCGCTTGCTGGAATAGAAATCCAAATAAATTTTAGACTCTCATCAAGACTCAAACAATAGGAAGGCTTTTGGAATATTGATGCATAGGAATGATGGTCTACATTCTATCTCGAAAATACGGGGTGTTACATTATCTCCCCCTTGGGATCATTCTTCCCCGAATAATGGGTAGGGTCTTTTTGAAACTCTATAAGTGTAGAATAAAGAACGAAACCTTTCATTGAAAATTTTTCCCTAAGAAAATATGTAAAGGCATCGAACGAGCTTCATGATAACCCCTAATAAAATGTGAAAGCATGAAACATGGGATAATGAGATTTTACATATGGATGATCTTGCACATGTGTTCTATGAATCATAATTATGACAACATAAGGAAAGGGTTTATTTGATGATCATAGACCGATTTATACTGGTACTAATAATGAAATAAGATTTCTCAGAAGATAGGATTTGAAGCATTCTCTACCTTACAAGGTACCACGAATAGACTTAAACTTACAGGTATTAATTGTCTACATCCCAAATAATAAATAGCATACTTCACACTCGTCAACTTACAATTCTCAAATCACACATCTAGCCATAAGAATTTGAGTCTCACTACTTAGTACTGCTATGTTGAAGCCAAACTCAGAGTAAAAAGGTGATAACTTAAACTATAGGACCTTGTACTTTACATCCCATTAAGAATATTGTCTCACTTTATCACTATCTTTAGACACTCTCAGGTTTTAATACAAGGAATACTAACCATATTATTACGCTTCCACATCCACCATCGCACTAATATATGGAGGGTTATTAAGAGAACAGAGCACAATCATCATGAATTGGAGAAACACTACTTAATTATAACCCATACCTATTGACCTACATCAAGGTGGGACATGAGGTGAATATATGATACCATCATGAAGTACTTCATATATCAAGTATATGGATAATAACTAGAGAGTCATTCGGAAGAAACATAATACATCATGAATTCTTAGGATATAGCATCGTAAGAAAACATTGGTGCATATATCAAGATAAAATAAGGAGAAAAGACTAAATTACCCTCCTAGACTCAGAAATCAGTAAGATGAATTGGGCAGCTGATGCATTAAACGACGCATCGACATTGCGTTGGCCCACTATTTTGATGAACCAAGCATGCCTAAGTCTTTTAACAATTAGAAAATTTTCAGGTTATCAGCTCTCCATACATGCAGCCGAGAGTGATATTGAGTCAGGAATGCTGTGGGGTGTTACATTACAACTAAGACAGATTTTTCCTTGAAGCGAATGCTAATTATTTAGGGAATTGAGATTTTCCATGAGTTTGCATAAACTTTATCACTTTGCCTAAACCCAATATATGATGAATCGGTGACATATAGAAACATATTTTCTTAGGACCAAGCATGCTAAGAGACATAGATTTTCATGGATTACGAACAACATAACATATGGCTTGAATACATGAAAAACTAAAGTACTGACAGGCATAATTGCTTCTAGTTTGGAGGTCAAATCATAAACATAAGTCAATAGAGAACGCAAACCATAGGCATAGGCATGACTTGAACACATGACATAGGACATTAGCAGAATAATCTCTGAGATAGAAGTAGGAGGAGTATGCTTGAGTAGGAATAGATTTATCATGACTCCTCCCCACAACTTGCCACATTGAGAAAATTTGGGAACTAACTTAATTCCTTATCTCCCCCTTAGATCAAAGTCAAAATTCTAGACTTACGGACATATCCCCTTATCAAATCTATAGCCACAACCCTTAATATAAAAGAGACATCATCACATACTTAAACTCTAAACTCTCCCTGAAGAACTATGCTCTGAAGGCCTTGCTTTTCTGTAAATGCTACTCTTAACATTTGCTAGCCTCTATAGCCATCACTCTACAACTCCCACTCTTATGTGCTCATGCATCCACACTCCTTATCACAAAAGGGGTATCAGTATATACATGAACACAAACTTCTCTCATTAGTTCTAATACAAAGACACTAAATTATTTTCTAGGACATCCCCTTTCAAGGACACTAATCAAAATTTCTTCTAACTCCCAAAGTCATCAACTTACGACTAATATTTTCATGGGCATAGACAACCATTCTTCTAACTACTTAACGCTCCATCTTCAATTCCTTAGAATACTATTATTACACCTCTAATCACATAACCTATAACTTGACAAAAATTTGTAAAACCATACCCAAGGCTCATATTGCCGACCTATTTTTTCCCATCAATTCAACTCTAGAGAGCACCATACAACATCTTCTCAGACCTCTCCAAACAACATGATTCAAGAATTAAATCTAGTTACACAAAACACGTATACACATAAACATTATTTAGCAACCTGCTACAAAGGGTTCAACTTATTCCCATATACTTAAGTTCTTATCCACTTAATGATTCAACCACAATTCATCATTTTAACACTAGTCCTCATGTACATATATACGTCACGATTACCACTTACACTTTTCATAAATCATCAACCTAGGTCACTTCTCACATCACATCAAGCCTGCCAATTACTCCATAAAAAAGAATCATTAATCTTAATCTATTATTCTCACCACTATAATACACACCTAAACTTCACGTCTAAAGTTCTAAACTGTTGTCTACCTTTAATTATATACCACTGTTAAAGCATGACACATACTACACTAGTCCATCAAATTGGGAAATCAACCCAAAACTTTACTTTACTTAAATACTACTTAATATGCCCAAATTACACCTCTTTCCCGAGAGAGTAAGGGGTCGTTGTCAAATATAGAACCCAACTAGGTTGGGTGTCGAATGCCACAGGGAATATTGTGTTAACAAAGTATTGTGATTATTATTAGATTGTTATATAAGATTCCTAAATAAGAGGGGTTTTGATTTATAAATTATATCCTAAGTAATGGTAACAGAGTTGTTCCATCTAATGATTCTTTATGCTAGTAATAATTCAATGATATTAAACAAACTAGAGTTATGGTAACCAAGATGTTTAAACAGTTACGGTTGTAACTCACTTTTGAGTTCCACTAAATATCTTCAATTGCTAGGGCAGTTGAATTCTAGAACTTACCCATTAGTTTCTCAACCTTAATGGATAGTTTATAATTTAACTCTCTCAACTTAAAGAATATATTGATTATTCATCCATTTTTCTCATGTAGGTTAATCCTTGTTAAGGCATTCTCTATTTATCTAAAGATTTAGGTCTCTAGATTTCATGCAAACCCTTTCTTTTCACAACAAACACCTTTCTATTTGAACAACTTATTGTTCTTGGGTTCACTTTTCAAGTTTGCAACCAAGAAAAGTCATTAGAGTGAAGAAGGGTTTATGTAACATTAATTAACTACAAAAATTCAATTAGAATCACAACTCATATCAACTATTTTACATCAAGGCTTCTATAACCCTAGTTATGGGAGCTTAGCCACTCATCTCCATAGAAGAAAGAGAAAGAATACTTGTGTTATTTATAAACAAATTTATTGTTCACTTACCTAGGTTACAAGAATTAATTCCTAAATCTTCTATAGCAATGGAATGATTAGATCCACAAATGTAGTTTGATTCATAGATTTCTACATTACAAAGAGTTTCAAAAATGAAAAAACTAAGATAAACAATCTCCAAGATTCAGAATGTCCCCCAATAAAACCTAGCTGTATATTTATATGCTCCCAGATTTATAAGGTTTAAAATTTAAACTCAGAAAATACCGCATCTAAATTGACGGTCCAACTGACGATCAGTCCGGATTCTGACGGTGCATCACATGGACGATCACTAAGTGACCCATGATGTAATATTCTGCTTAAGACTAATGGCTACCTTCGCAGAACATTCATGATCTGACGGTCCATCGCTCAGGCTTCTAAAATATTACGTTCTGCTAAAGTCTGACGGCCAAGTTGGTGGTCCGTCGCAAGCTTGATGGTCTACCACTTGGTCCATCGCATGGGTCTTCCATCTGGAACTGTCTGTTTAGCTCTGACGGTCCTCCTGGTGGTCCTTCGCATGATTGACGTTCCGCTATTTTGGCCGTCATTGACCCTTTTCTATTATTTTCCTGAGTTTTCCTCTTCAGCTGACTCATCAACCTAAAATCACACAAATACACTATTAAATACAACTTTAGTTGCTTGAAAACTCATAATTTTCTTGAGAAAAAGATGCAAAATATTTCATAAAAAGCGAAAACATCAACACCCTCAACATAAGATCATTGCTAGTCCTTAAGAAACTCAGCACCAAATTACAAATATGAGCAATACAATGACAGGCATTCAATTTGGTGAACCAGTTTTCACACAACCATACACTTTTCCTCCTACTTATATGATTCAATATATTAGAGTCTATAACTAACATTATTTCATAATCAATACATATACAAAAACATGGTTACAAGAATCTACAGATATCAGCCAAATTAAGTATGACTTAGATTTCCCTCACAGTTAAGGAAATCCACCACTTATTTTATTTTGTGGATACAAATCAGAACTCTCACACTTGTCAAACAAGTTACATACATAGTACACATACCCATAGGATTTCCCTTATCATCTAACGCTCCCTTATAGTTGATTCACCAAGATCAACCAGGTTTTTTTCAGGCTTGTAATGATGCTTCAAGGTTAGGTGAGGAAGGACTTTTGGGAAAAAATGACTAAACACTAGGATTTAACTCTCTTTGCCCTCAAGTTCTACCTACTAATGCCATTTTTGAACTAGCTTATTCACCCTTTTCTCATTCATTTACACTTTACCATAACAACCCCGCTTTATATATATATATATATATATATATATATATATATATATATATATATATATATATATATGCATAAACATCAGCCACCTTTAACTTATGTTGATGCAATCTATCAAGGTGCTTAATGTCTTGAATAAACCAGGCTGGATGTTCTAAACCAACTTTTTCTTAGACAGCTCACAGCTTTGACAATAGCCACCCTCAACTTAGGTGTTATGCCTAAGTTTAGGGTCACAATGCCCACTATTGGTCTAGGGCTAGAGCTAAGTTCTAATATCTTAAAGAGAGTTAACTAGAGTGATTGATGATAAAGAAAACAAATTAACATAGGCTCAAAGAAGGGTTCAAAAATAGAAAATTGTTTTTGGTGAGGTTAAATATGTCGACTAAGTGAAATAAAAACACAAGGAGGCCTGCTATCACTTCTTATTTCATCAACTACAACACAACACCAATTAAACCAGGCATGTTCTAGTTACTACACTCTATAAGAACTAATACAAATACTTTCACACACAGGCAACTGAGTCAAACTCATTCTACTATTCTTAATATTTACACCACATGTCAAACATATTCTACAAGTCAATGTCAACTACAGATTCACTAAGAGTTGATCACATATACTAGAAGCCAAAAGTAAATAGTCATATGGACATAGTCATAGCTTGATACCAACATCATTCATCAACCATATTCACAACAAGGTGGTAACAGAAATTACACTTTTATTTCATGGACTAATATTAACAACAGTATAGGACTTAAGAAAGGAAAAGATTAAAACCTAAAGTTAATTATAGAAATTAAAAAAAATGCGAACTTAAACATAACCCTAGACATGACGATTCTTCTAGATAGAACATGGGAGGAAAATAATATCGGCAACACAACCTCTCATGGTACACCACCCCCTACAAAAAAACATATGCATTGTCCTCAAAGCATCAAATAAAATTACAAAGGAGTGGGTATACTTTTATTACCTCTTATTTATATGTGGAATCTGTGAAGTGTGGTGTAGAACCTGTGTCCTCACCTACTGCAATGTTAACCCCCATGGTGGCTGGGGTACTCAGAAAATTTCCCTCCAGAATTAGAGGTATAACATCCCGGACTGGGTCTAAAGTTTGCCCCTTAACTGGGGCAGAACTAGTAGACACTCTGACTTTTTTGTCTTCTACTCTCTTTCTTCTTTTCTCTTCATCTTTCCTAGAACTTTTCTTGGCTTTCTTTATGTCATAATGCTCTCACTACTCCAGATTCATAGGCTCTCTCTTTCTTATCTTTTCAGCTTTCCTCTAGCACGATCATCTACCTATTATTTTTCTTTATCTTTTATAGGTCTCCCCATCAGATCAAGAATTCGTTCATCATCATCACTCAATACCAATGCTGGATTAAAAGTGAGTTGTTGGGGATGCTTACTCTTCAACTCTTCAATGTCAGCCTGTTCTTTCTTAAACTTTTCTATAAACCTTGCCAGGTATGAAGTAGATAGTGAATCTACCCTTTTGTTATTTCTCTCCTCCATGTGATCCATTACTATCTGAATGTCTTGGAATAGACAGATTATGTCAGCTACAATTCTGTCAACAAAAGGCTTGAATTCTGCAGTCCAAGTGTCAAGATGCCTTTTGAATTTCTTTTGTAATTTTACAAACTTGGCGAAGTATTCCTGCGTCAACCTATATTCTACAAATTCTGCCCTACCCATTGATGGTGCAGATTATGACCCTAGAGATGCGATTAATGGCATATAATCAGGTGGTACATAAGTGGTAATCAGAACGGTATACCTGTTGGAATCTCTAAAGTATCTGGGGTTGGTACTGACTGTGTTTTGTAGGCTGGTGGTTTGGTGACCATTATTTCAAACTTTGAGTAATCCTTAGAGTTCTCAATATCCTACCTATGTATTGCACGAACCTCATTATCCACCCTATGAATCAGAGACACACCTGCCTGCCTACATAATTTAGTGATTAAGCAAGGAAATAGTAGAGAACTTGCCACCTTATGTTCTCCTATAAATAGCTCATCAGCAATGATTAACCATTGGCATAAGTCTCAATCAAACCATAACCTATAAAAATTTAGCTCGACAGCTAAGAGATGACTTTCTATGCGCTCACGTGGCTTTATAGTCCAAGAAGGATTTTGATCATCAGTCAACACTCCTCCCAACCAGTTCATTCGGGCAGATACGTTATGCAGTCAATACTCAAGTTCTGGAGTAGCAGGTGAGGCTTCATAATCAGGCCCAAATAGCATCTTGTTGATGGTTCGGGCTGATATGTCAATGGTGACTTATTGAACTGGTACTGACTCTCTATTTGGCAGATCAAAAATCTTCGAGCACTTTGGAACATCCTTTTCTGTCAGTACCAAATAGTTAGCAAAGAATTCCCTTACCAGATTTGGCTGATATTATCCTGGGGATTTGCTCATGCATACCAGTTCATACTCATTGAAATGATGCTATAGCTCAGGATATTTATGCAACTCCATCGTTACAATTTGATACTCCTCAGCAAATGGCCTTTTAATTGACCTACTTATTATTTGTGCTAAACCATCATAAAATTTATCCCTTACTCTATCTAGCTATTATCTGATGGTATCCCTGATTTGAGGATCCTTTCTTCTGATCATGTTGGCATCCTCAATCTCATTCTCAGCCTTGGCTACTTTAATTTGTTCCTATACATTGGTAACCCCAGTTTCGGCCTCAACTGGGTTAGGGCGAGATGTGACTACCCTTGGCTCATCGGGACTCGAGCTAGTGCTGCTAGAGCTATTGGTGTTTCCATCACTCTCCTCTTCAGATTGGGAGAGTGTAGGAAATGTCTAGTATTTTTAGCGAGCGTTGAAGGCTGGTGGCTTCTCACTCCTAGAAATTTTTCGTTGACCTCTTGCTCGACCACCGCATCAAGTTAATAGGAGTTTTTATGTCATGGTGCCTGGAAATAAGTATGGATTCAGTTACAAAAACAAAAATCTTCAATGACAGTAACAAAAATTTGGTTGACGGTTACACTGATAGGCTATCGATGATGCGACGAATCACCGATTAGGCCGTCAAACCTTATCTAGTGAGATCTGATTTATAGAGACTTGAGACTGTTGAATTATCGATTCGTCGAGTTACTGACGGTCCACCAAGTTTCTTGTCATGGCTTATCCATTGAGCAACTTCCTTTGGACATTTACGACGGTCAACCTGATGGTCCGTCACAAATTCGATGATCCTCCAAAGTGACCGTCAGTCCCCATTTCTAATTTCAGACTTCTTTTTGACATTTTGTCAAATGGTTGGTCTACCTTATTCGATTTTCAGCAAACAATGACAATAATTTGATGGTTATGCATATAATTTTCTACTCTAAACACTTGGGTTACTTAGACTTCACCCAATAGTGTATACCAAATTTTAGAACTCAGACATCAATAAGTTTTACCGTAGAAAGAAGAAAGATGGACCTTTATAGACCACAACTCCTTCTATCATGTTTTTTACTTTGAGAAGGAAGAAAATGGGTTAAAATCATACCTTGAGAATGAGAAGTTTCACTCTAGTTTCTTGCACTTTATAAAGAAAAACTACTTAATAATTTAGCCTGTGATTTCTTCTTTATTGTGATGAGGAGAAAAGACAGGAAATGAAAAGTTTAAATAGGGGAGAAGAAAGAAGATGGAGAGTCCTAAAGGGACTAACTGCCTTCAGATACTTGGAATCCATAGGTATTTGGACAGTTTTAGAATTTTAAGAGATTACAATGTATGTAACCGCCTTATTTTATTTCTTAAAAAACATTTGGGTTAAGTATAGGCCATTTAAATATGAATCATCTTTAACCCGACCCTACCCAATATTATGGTTATAGTGACGATTTAGCTGATGGCCCGTTAGGTATTTGACAGTCCACTAGGTTGGCTGTCGAATCTTACCAAATATTGGGAAACTCTATTTTATTGTGACGGTCACTTCAACAGTGTATCAATGATGCGATGGTCCATTCAGTGGTCCGTCGTGCCTTTCCAGAGACTCAGTATTTTAGATTCAGTTTGACGGTACCTCCGATGGTCCATCAATTTGTTGAAGGTCCACCAGCTCAACCATCAAGCCTTATCCAGAATGATCAATTTTTCACCTTGACTTTGATAGTTAAAGTAACGGTCCATCAACACTTTAACGATCTGTCAGTTAACCCGTCAACCACCCAACAATAGTAAAAACTCTTCTCTTTCAGCAATTTTAGTCCTACACACTCCATAAACACATCAGATTGCACAAAAACAACAAATAAACTTTGATTATGATTCCAACAAAACTTGGTGGGTTGCCTCCTACTAGCACCTGATTTAATGTCTCGGCATGATGCAGTCATGCTGATTACTCAGACCTCAACAAGATAGATAGTAGCTATTTACTTTATCAAGTCCATTGGACAAATATAAAACTTTAGTTATTGCCCATTTACTTTGAAGATACTTCCATCTTCATTGGCAAGTTCAACTACTCCAGATGAGTAGACTTGTTTAACTTGAAATGGACCAGACCATTTTAATTTTAACTTACCTAGGAACAAATTTAATCTGGAGTTGAAGAGAAGCACCCAATCACCCTTATGAAAATCTGTTTGTGAAATTCTCCAATCATGGTACTTCTTTATCTTCTCCTTATAAAGATTAGATCATTCACATGCCCTGAGATGGAACTTATCCATTTCATTTAGCTGCCCCAATCTCAACTCCGTTAGTTTATTCCAGTTTAAGTTCAGCCTGCTAAGTACCCACAACCCCTTATGCTATATTTCAATTGGTTAATGGCATGCCTTTCCATGAACCAACTGGTTCGTTGACATGCCGATTGGTGACTTGAAAGTTGTTCTGTAAGACCATAAGGCATCATCAAGCTTCCTAGACTAGTCATGTCTAGCAGTATAGTCACTGGAAGTATGACCTATAACCGGGGAAGCATGACATCCTTCCAATATAATCAATATATCTACTTTTGTAGTACATATCCTTATGATATTATCACTACATCGCCAAAACAGATACAGCTCATCCCAAAAATAATGTGTCACATCATGAAGAAATTTTTTTCTTTGATGAAAAGAAAGATTTTTTGAAATCACCTCACTCACCACATAGTTTGCAAAATTAATATACCAAGGTATTTTCTCCATAACAGCAGCCAATATTTCCTCTTCTGGAAATGCATCATTGATCTCAATTTCATCTTTAACTGCTTGCTCACCTTCCATCCTAGAAAGAGGATTCGCAACTTGGTTTTTGCAACCCTTCTTATCTTTGACTTCAAAGTTAAATTCTTGAAGCAGCAGCACCCATCTAATTAACCTTTTTTTTGCATCCTTTTCTGTCATTAGATATCTCTCAGCTACATGGTCAGTGTGGGCCACCACCTTGGTTCCTAGCAAATAGGCCCTAAACTTCTCAAAAGCACATACTACTACAAGAAGTTCCTATTCTGTGATGGTGTAGTTCTATTGAGCTCCATTCAGTGCTTTGCTGGCATAATAGATTAGATAAAATAACTTGTCCTTCTTTTTTCCTAGAATATCTCTAAGGGAAACACCACTTGCATCACATATGATCTCAAATGTTTTTGACCAATCCAGTACAACAATGATAGGAGCATCAACCAACTTCCCTTTTAGGCATTCAAATGCCTTTAAGCGATTATCATCAAAGACATACATAGTTTCCTTCTCCAAGAGTTTGCAAAGTAGGTTTGTAATATTTGAGAAGTCCTTTATAAACCTTCGATAGAAGACAGCATGACCAAGAAAACTACGCTCTTCTTTCATTGAGATGGGAGGTGGTAGCTTCTCAATAACTTGAACCTTAGCTCGATCGACCTCTATCCCCTTTGTTGAAATTTTGTGTCCGAGAATATTGCCCTCCTTCACCATGAAGTGGTATTTCCCCCAATTAAGCACAAGGTTAAACTCCTCACACCGTTGTAAGGCTCTACTGAGTTTCACCAAACACAGCTCAAACGAATCTCCTACCACAGAAAAATAATCCATAAACACCTCCAAGGTGTCTTCAACCATATCTAAGAAAATAAACATCATGCATCGTTGAAAGGTAGCGGGTGCATTAGACAATCCAAACGATATCTGATTGAATGCAAAAGTACCATATGGGCATGTGAATGTCGTCTTCTCCAGATCTTCAGGAGAAATAAAGATCTAATTGTAACCAGAATAACTATCCAAGAAACAATACCTCCCCTTCCCACCAGCCGATCAAGCATTTGATTTATAAAAAGCATTAGGAAGTGGTTTTTCAAAGTCCATGAGTTGAGTTTACGATAATCCATGCAAACCTTCCACCCAGTCACAGTCCTGAGTGGAATCAACTCATTCTTTTCATTTGCAACAATAGTCATGCCCCCTTTCTTGGGCACATATTGAACTGGACTTACTTATTTACTGTCGGAAATAGGGTAAACCACTCCTATATCCAGCCACTTAATAATTTCCTTCTTAACCACCTCCTGCATTAGTGGATTAAGATAGTGTTGGTGCTCAATGGTCGGAGTGTAATCTTCCTCAAGTTGTATCTTATGAGTGCAGATGCCAGGAGTAATACTAATAATATGTGCAATAGTCCAGCCTATTTTTCTTTAGTACCTCCGAAGCACAGAAATAAATACTTCAACCTGCTGCTCGCCCATATCAGCTATAATGATCATGGGTAGTGTGTTTCTATTACCCAAAAACACGTACCTTAAATACCCTGGCAGCTCCTTCAACTCCAACACCGGTATCTCTTCAATAGATGGCTTAGCCGATGGTGTTAGTCAATTTTTAAAATCAAGATCTAGTTTCTTAGGAGCATAAGAGTATGATCCCATTCCTGTCAAAGAACAAACAGCCTCCTCATACTCCCAATGCCTTCACGATCGAAATTCATCAGTACTGTTACTAAAGGCTCTACAACAAATTTCTCCTCTATTCGCACCTCCTACTTATCCTCATAATAGACATCAAAAATAGAGAACACAATTATGTCCTTACGCTACTTCATAGATTGGCACACGCCAAATTATACCACTTCATTATTCAGACTGAATAAGAGCTCATTAGCTTGCAAAATAATAAGCACGCTTCCGGTTGCGAGGAAAGGTCGACTCAAGATTATGGGCACCTCACAATCCAGAATAATGAAATCCACAGGGAATATAAAGCTAGCTACCTTGACTATCACATTATATAGAATACCAATAGGTTGCTTGATCGACCTATCCGCCATCACAAGTCACATGTTTATGGGTGTGGGATCACCCAAACCCAACTTTTTATAAACAGCAAGCGGCATCAAGTTTATACTAGCTCCCAAATCACATAGAGCTTTTGGGAAATCAAGAGACCCATTAGTGCATGGAAGGTAAATGCTCTTGGGTTTGTCTTCTTCTGTACCAAAAACCTTCTAGAGATAGCACCACAATAATAGAGATCGTCCACCGGCTTATAGCTAACCGTCCTCTTCTTTTTGATAAGGTCATTCATGAACTTTTTATAATTGGGCATTTGTTCCAATGCCTCCACCAATGAAAAATTGATCATCTACTACTTAAGCATGTCCATAAATTTACCAAACTTTGTGTCGTTGGCCTTCTTTTTCAATCTATGAGGGAAGGGAGGCGGTTATTTTTGTAAAGAAGTCACCACTGCTTTCTTTTCCTTATCTTTCCATTTTTCCGATCCATCAACTAGCTGATGATTAGAAGGAACATAAATGTCTTCTTATTTCTAAAACTCCACAGGATTACTTTCTTCAAGATCGACATCTTCTTTAATTAACTCTTTAATATTAACTTTGCTCACAGAAGGGCCTGGTAATACCTTACAACTTTATGTGGAATTGCCATACAAGAGCCATCATTTCAAGGGTTCTGAACTGTATCAATTGGCAAAGTTCCGCTCTTCCTATGATTCAATATTGTTGAGAGTTGGCTCATTTGATGCTCTAACTATTTGATAGAAGTAGAGTATGATTTTACCAACTGACTCGTGGAAGACAAATCACTCTTCATAGTAGTCACTCGGAAGTTGATAGTCTCAACTCTCTTTAATAATTTCTCCTTCATGTCTTTCATGGACATCTTGCTAGATCTAGTTGCAACATTATCTCTGGTTCCAGGAGGTACATATAGTCCACTCTTATCATTCTTGCTCTTCTAGTTTTCTTGATCCCTATCCTTGTAACCAGCCTTGTGGTAATTGTTTTGACCTTGATTTTTTTAGCTATTACCTCAGAAACCCCTCTAATTATTTAGATAGTTCTCCTCTTCTTTTGAATTAAAGTCAGCTGTACCTTGGAATGCAACAATGTTCACCTTCTTAGTTTTTCCAGACAATAGATGCTTAATGATCTAATCCATTCATGTCTTTAAGTGTACCATATCCTAGTCATGTTCCTTCTCCTACTTGCATTGCACTGTAGTCATACCACCAGACATAGTAGGGCTTGATACCACAAAATCTCTGGTATGCCAAGCTCTAGTCTGTTTGGTCATCCGATAAAGCATCTCTGAAGCTTCTAGAAAGGTAAGATCAACAAACGACCCTCTTACAATATTATCCATGACTAGCTTCATAATAGAGTTCAAAGCCCGATAAAGAGTCTCCATCAAATAAATATTTGTCATGTTATGGTTTAGGCATTGAATTAGCTTCATTTTAAACCTCTCCCAGGTATCATAAAGAGCTTTAGAGGGAAGCTATCAGAAGTCACTAATTTTGTCTCTCAACTGTACCTTTCTAGAAGGTGAAAAGAACCTTTCTAGGAAAGCCTCTTTCAACTAACTCTAGTTGGTAATAGAGTCAGGTGTCATCCCATTGAGCCATAATGTCACCTCCCTAGATAGAGACAATGGAAACAAATGTAGGCTAATAACATTTTGTCCTGCTCTTGGGTTATTGAAAGAATTGCAAATGGTGACAAAGTTCACCAAGTGCATGTTTGGATCATCTCTAGGAAGACCACCGAACAACCCCTTAAGATAAAGGAGTTGAATAATTATACTGGTAATATTGAATTTAGATCTAGGTGCTATATGACTCCACTAGCACCTGCTCTATCCATTTCATCTTCGTCATTATTTAGATCAAATTGCACAGGTTGATGCTATTTCCTAGCCCTGAAGGGGCAATTTTTATTTACATTGTAGTTTACTGATGCAGCTACATTATCTGCACGCCTTGGGTTAATAGGATCTAACAAATCATCATCCCCCAAATCATCATCATCAGGATTAGGATGACGCACCGGCTGGCCTTCATTTTACTGATAAAGTTAACCTCTAGCCAGAGCAGCTAGCCTTTTAGCATCTTGGGGGTCTGCCATTCTTCCAATTAACTATGATTCCAGATGTATTGGTAATAATAGAGCACCCAATCTCTGTGTACTTGGCATACACAATAACTACCCTACACAGAACTAAAACAACAAATAAAATTATAACTTGGGAAACTTGACGAAACGTCAACTAACAAACACAAACTTAATTGACAACCATAGACCCTGGAAATGGCACCAAAATTTGATACATCCAAATTACACCTCTATTTCGATAGAGTAAGCGGTCGTTGTCAAATATAGAACCCATCTAGGTTGGGCGTTGAATCCCATAGGGAATACTGTGTTCACTAAGTATTGTGATTGTTATTAGACTGTTGATCAAAGTTTCTTGAATAAGAGGGGTTTTTATTTACAAATTGCATTCTAAGTAATGGTAATAGAGTTGTTCCAACTAATGATTCTTTCTTCTAGCAATAATTCAATGATATTAAACAAACTCGAGTGATGGTTACCTAGATATTTTAATAGTTAGGGCTGTAAATCACTTTTGAGTTTCGCTCAATAACTTCAATTGCAAGGGAAGTTGAATTCTAGTGCTTACCCATTAGTTTCTCAACCTTATTGGATATTTTATCCTTCAACTCTCTCAACTTACAGAATATATTGATTATTCAACAATTTTTCTCGTGTAGGTTAATCCTTGTTAAGGCATACTCCATTAATCTAAAGATTTAGGTCTCTAGATTTCATGTAAACCCTTTCTTTTCCAAACAAACATCTTTCTATTCGAACAAATAATTGTTCTTGGGTTTACTTTTCAATTTCTAACCAATAAAAGTCATTAGAGTGAAGAAGGGTTTATGCAACATCAATTACCTATTGAAACTCAATTGGAATCACAACCCATATCAACTGTTTTATATCAAGGCTCCCATAACCCTCGTTATGGGAGCTTAGCCACTCATCTCCATTGAAAAAAGAGAAAAAATACTTGTATTATTTATAAATAAATTCAAAGTTCACTTACAAAGGTTACAAGAATGAATTCTTAAATCTTCAATAGCAAGGGAATGATTAGATCCACAAATATCATTTGATTATCTGATTTCTACATTATAGAGAGTTCAAAAAATGAAAAAACTAAGATAAAAAATCTCCAAGATTAAGAATTTCCTCCAATAAAACCTTACTTTGGTATTTATATGCTCCCAGATTTAGAAGGTTTAAAATTTAAACTCAGAAAATGCCATGTACAAATTGACGGTCCAACTGACGGTCCGTCACACGGACTATCGCTGAGTTCCCTAGTATGTCATGTTCTGCTTAACACTGACGGCTACCTTGGCGGACCTTCGATGTTCCGATGGTCTATCGCATAGTCCGTCGCTTAGTTTTCTGAAATCTTGCATTCTGCTTGAGTTTGACGGCCAAGTTAGCGGTCCGTCATAAGCTTGACAGTCCGCCACTTGGGCCGTCACATGGATCTTTCTTCTGGAACCATCTATTTAGCTCTGACGGTCCTCCTGGCAGTTTGTCATATGACTGATGGTCCGTATTTTGGGCCGTCATTGACTTTTTTCTACTATTTTCCTGAGTTTTCTCCTTCAGCTGACTCCTCAACCTAAAATCACTCAAATCCACTATTAAATACTACTTTAGTTGCTTGAAATCTCACAATTTTCCTGAGAAAAATATGCAAAATGATTCGTCAAAAAGCCAGAACAACAACACCCTCAATTTAAGATCACTGCTTGTAGTTAAGCAACTCAGCACCAGATAATAAATATGATCAATGCAATGATAGGCATTAAACTTGCTGAACCATTTTTCACACAACCATTCACTTATCATCCTTCTTATATGGCTCAATATATCAGAGTCCATAACTGGCATTATTTCACAATCAATACATATTCACAAACATGGATAAAAGAATTAACAGAGATTATCCAAATTAAGTGTGACTCAGATTGCCCTTACAGTCAAAAAAATCCACCACTCATTTTATTTTGTGGATACAAATCAGAACTCCCACACTCGTCAAAGAAGTTACAAACATAGTACACATACCCATAGGCTTGCACTTATCATCTAACACTCCCTTATAGTTTATTCACCAAGATCAAGAAGATCTTTCTCAGGCAAGTAATGATGCATCGGGGTTAGGTATGGAAGGACCTTTGGAAAAAAGTGACTCAACACTAGGATTTAACTCTATTTACCCTCAAGTTCTACCTAACAATGCCATTTATGAAATATCTCATTCACCCTTTTCTCATTCATTTACACTTTTCCATAACAACCCCTTAATTGATACGCCTAAATTACACCTCTCTTCTGAGAGAGTAAGCGGTCGTAGTAAAATATACAACCCAACTAGATTGGGTGTCAAATCCCATAGGGGATGATATGTTCACTAAGTATTGTGATTATCATAAGGCCATTGATCAAAGGTTCCTGAATAAACGGGGTTTTGATTTATAAATTGTATTCAAAGTAATGGTAACATAGTTGTTCCAACTAATGATTCTTTTTGTTAGTAATAATTCAATGATATTAAACAAAATAGAGTTATGGTTACCAAGATGTTTAAACAGTTAGGGTTGTAAATCTCTTTTGAGTTCAACTCAATAACTTCAATTGCAAGGGCAATTAAATTCTAGTACTTACCCATTAGTTTCTCAACCTTAATGGATAGTTTATCTTTTAACTCTCTAAATATAATGCCTCGAGATCCCATCCCGAGACGTCACACGGTGCTTATGACCCCGAAGGATCACAAGCTAACACTTTACTGATATCTGTACTTGTACACTGCATAATATCTGAAATAAATGTGAAAACTAGCCATAACGTTCAACAATCTATGAATACTCATAATACAGAAAACTAAATACTAATACATCCATCTGAAAAGCCTCTAAACTATCAAAACTGTGGAGTTGATGGGACAGGTCCCCAACTAACTCCATCAACTGAAAATAAAAAAAGACTGAAGCAATAATAGTAAACTAAAATTCATCCTCAAAAGAAGAGGACTTACCTCTACCGCGGCTAAGCTGACTTTTCAAAGCATGACTTGACAATGCAATAACGACTGATGCTAACTTCATAAAGAAAATTTGAACATGCATCGGGATAAATCTAATGGCATGCAATACCATAATACTGTGGGGTATCTACCTCTTGGGACTCTATGTCCTTCTAAAGATACTTCGCTGAAATACTGGGGCGGTGTGCGGGGCACCTACAGACTAGGTCATGATTGAGCGATAAAGATCTGAAATGGGCACCTACAAACTGGGTCATGTTTGCCCGATCAATATCTAAAACTCATGCATGACTCATGATAATGTATAAGCTCAAAGTTGGAGCAAAGAATCTATCAATGCACGTCATAAAGATGAAGGGCTCATAACATACCCGGGTCTATTTCAGGGGATCTTTCCTGATCAAGGAAAGATTGAAACTCACGGAGTCTACCCCTCTGAGTCATCACTCTATATTCTTGCGTTTTATGGCCTGGCTCACCACATCCAAAGAATACATCACAATCGGCTCCACACACACCTTGGTGGCACCTGGCACACTTTCCATAATGCAGATGGGTACGAATACCTCTAGCACTACTATGGGCTTTGGATCTTGGCGCGCTCTTCCTTAGATCTGACACCTCCAAACATAGTTACGGGTACACTAGCTAAAGATGGTGCTGGAACTAAGAATCTCAGAAATATGCATAATTTGGGTTATCTTGTTCACCCCCTCTAGATAAAGTTGTGGGTCCTCACCTAATTCTGACCCAAAGAATTCGAATGGTTTTATTTTCATGAAACTTCTTATTCTATTTACGGCTGAGTCCCTATCTTGCTAAGGTAGGGTTGCAGCCTAATAATTTCCCTGAACACTAGTCACAGCTTGGGCTAGCGCCTAAAAATCTATCTGAAACTCTGTATGTGACACTCTCATTCTGAGGATCTACTAGATATGGGGGCTGATCATCAACCCCACGGACAAAATCTCTGCGAGGAGGCATACTCTGTAATTGGAAGAATCAAGTGGATTAGACTGAGAACCAACTTAAGCTCATGCTCCCTCGCACTAATTGATCACTGAAAGAAAGGAAACCGCTTCTAAGAACATCCTGTAGCCTCTTGTACATAAATATGGTGCGCTACACACTCATGCACAAGACTCTACTAGATGTGGATTTTCTGACTCCATAGGACAATCTTGAACCTTAGGCTCTGACACCGAGTTTCTAACACCCCGAGATCCCATCCCAAGATGTCACACAATGCTTATGACCTCGAAGGACCACAAGCTAACCCTTTACTGATATCTTTACCTGTACACTACATAATATCTGAAATAAATGCAAAAACTAGCCATAAGGTTCAACAAATCTATGAATACTCATAATATAGAAATCTTAATACTAATAAATCCGTCTGAAAAGCCAATAAACTATCTGAACTGCGGAGTTGAAGGGACAGGTCCCCAACTAACTCTATCAACTAAAAATAAACAAAGACTGAAGCAATAATAGTTAACTAAAACTCATCCTCGAAAGAAGAGGACTCACTGCTACTGCTGCTGACTAGGACTGAACTACTGAGGATACTCTGGATCCTGTGCCTCTAAACCTATGGTGTCAAATAAAACACCATAGCACAAATGCGTCAGTATAGAAATGTATCGAGTATCTAGACTAGGTAGGCTAATGCATGCACAATATCTAAACTGAATAATCATAAAGATGCCGCATGAGAACATATACATAAATACATAGACTATGAACACAATCACCGTAATTCTAGATACTAAAACTCGAATACCACTTTACTGCAGACTAAACTTATGATTAATTTTGAGAGTCTGAATCACTGACTCATCTGATACTGATAACTGAGAGTCTGGATGTACTTATATCAAGGACTGAATTTTGAGCTTACTGCTTTCGACTGACAGAATTATAGATAGATTTTTCTAATAGATTATTCTGGAAGCGATTATATATGATAATAAGTATGATCATGTCAGAATCTGACAACAAGAATACTCAACAAAATTGGATATAGAGATCAAGCCTATCTGACGGAAGATCTCTAGATATGATTATAAGAATACTCAACATGGTCTGCGACTGAGATCAAGCCTCTCTGCTGGGAGATCTCTAGATATGATAATAAGAATCTATATATGAGACAAAGCCTATCTGAAGGGATAGTCCATGAATCAATAGAACTATCTGAGTTCCTCACTGAGATAGATGACTGTACCATACAGTCCTGATTTCTCAAGATTGATACTAAAACTGTAACTATGGGAAGTAGTTACTTAACTGACACACCCCAACCTACCATAGGTGGGGTCCAACCTGTAACCCAAGATAGAAGGGTATCAATACTGTGCCATGGGTAATGACCTCTCTGGTCCAGTCTCTCTGATGGGATGGCCTTCGCATAAAGTCAACCTGAGGCAATATAACAGTCAAACCTCTCTGACGGTGATAGACCCTACTGATAGGGACTCTTGCATCCTGCACTGTCTATGTGGTTTTGGAGTTCAGGGATTTCTCCTAACAACTCGGCCTCTCTGATGGGGAGCCGCCATCTATTTTCTCGCGCAGTGCTAGTTTCTATTCCCAACTGAAAGACTCTAAACTGAAATCTTAACTGAACCCAATTGAACTAAATCTGATACTGGTCATGTTTCTCAAATGATCTGACTGAGTTACGCTGAAATTACTTAGTTCCGTATCTGATGGAAAAGGTATCGAATCATAGTATCTGACTGATGATACAGAGCTTGAATAGATTAGTCGAATCGCTTCTGAGATTATAATAAAATCACTTAAATACTATTAGATTTGAGCTAATTATAGGAATGAGGCTAGATTACTAGTGATACAGAGATTATAGAGATAACTGAGATTACTGATCTTTCTTAAGTTCTGCACTTGTCTAAGGATACAAAGTTTTATAGTTCACTGAGTTCTGAGAATCATGGCTCGACTGGAATTATCGAGAAATTGACACGGGCTCTAGACAACAACTCTATTGTTGGGTATAAATACCCCCAGGACTCGATAACATAAAAGTAAAGCATAATAATTTTTGACTAGTCATCACCACAATTACCCATTCATCATCACAAGAATTCGTTCATCATCACAAGCATTCATTTATCATCATAATTATTAAAGCATCTTACAGTCATTAAGACATCACCTCAAGCATTTAAGGATCACAAATATCTATTCATCATCACAATCTCCCAAGGGGTCACTTTAAGCATCTCTGAATCACAATCATATAATAACGTAGGGGAAACATGCTACTAGATCATTCTCCATTCAACAAGGTTTTACCTCAAGTATTTCATACCTAAATCAGTCTTGACATGTGTTTGGATATCACATGGCTTTGGTAAACTTCATATTATCATGTCATAACTTACTTGCTAACCACTTGGCATGTATTAAAAACTTAGCACATATCAAAAGCACATAATTTGGGAATTTAATACTATTATATCTACACTTATTCACTAAGGTCCTTAACAAACACTAGACATGCATGGGTTCACACTTATTTCGGGATTTCCTACTATCACGGAATAATTCAATCACTTGGGCATTTTATCAAACACTAGGCATGCATAAACTAGCTCACAATTTGGGATTTCATCTTCAACATGCTACAATGGCCCTAATGCTTCACCTAAGATCTTTATCAAACCTATGGGGAACATGCTTTTCTTATTCAACTATTTATACACCTATTTGACATGAACATATCACATAGAAAGCAACATAAGGAATATTCATCACAAATATCACATGGATTCCACCTACTAGGGTCACGACTCATGAATCAAAACTCAACAACACATTTAACATCAATTTCAACTCATACAAATCATTAAAAACTCATAAACATAAAAATATTTGAGTTTTAAAAAGGGTTCTTGAGCTTCATGGATGAAAGGTATCCAAGAATCAACACCTACATACCTTAATCTTTGAAATTGAATGAATTCTAATGATTGAGACTCTATCCGCACTTATAATAAATAGTTCTAGAAGCCCACATGATAAGGAACTTCATTCTTTGAGAAATCTTAAAGAATTATGGATAAATTTTTGGAAGATTAGGGTTCTTGAATGAAATCCTAGTTACATCTTCTTAACAGAATTGAGAGAGAAGATGGAGAAATTAAGGTTTGAATGGGGTTCCTCATAGTTATAAAGACCTCAAAAATATAGGAAAAGACCAAAATACCCATGCAAAACTGTTCTTAAATTTCTAGAAAAAAAATAGCTAACGACATCCGTGACAAGCTATCAAGTTGGTGATAGCTCGTCATGAATTGTCGTCACAAAAGGGTAAAATTTTGTGTTTGTGATTAAGGTTGACGACATTGGTGTAGGCCATCACGGGCATGATGGCTTGTCACAAAATGTCTTCACCAGAGGTAGAAATCTGCCCAGGGATGACGACATTGGTGATAGATCATCACGCTCATGGCAGCTTTTCACAAATGTCGTCACTCAGTTTCTCAGCCTGACATGCTGGAGTAAAATGGGCATAACTATTTGCTCCTATATTGATTTTTCACGAAATTGGTATTGTTGGAAATATAATTCAAAGAGATTTCATTTGATATACAGTAGGTCCTTTAATTCAATATATACAAAGATTTATGGTCGATTGAATTTGACCAAAGTTTTGACGCTCATTAAAAATTGAACAATAGGAAAGCTTTCAACTCGTCCTAGAGTTAGGGGACCTCTATGATATTAATTCATGCTAAAATAGATTCCCACACGATTCAAAGTATTTCATACTTGGGAAGATATTTTCAAAATATTTAGACTAAGATTTATTTTTGTCTTTACCAAATACGTTCTAAGGCACAGATTGGATGAGGATTTTGTGGGGCATTACATTATCTCCCCCTTGGGAACATTCATATTCGAATGTTGATTGATAGACTGAAAATACAGATCAACAGAACCTACTCAAGAAATGGAAACATTTCAAGGCATGGTTACACAACTGGAACCACTGACATAAAGAATTCTCACACTGGGCATGATTCATATCTTGTGCATGTAATACTTGATTGAATCTACTCATAGCTGCATTCTCATAACACTCATGCATATGTGATGCATGGACTTATAACTGGGCTGATCTCAAGAATCCATGAATGATCGCACACTGACAAGCTGAAATCATTTCTACTAAATGCGCATATCTAATGCATGAATGTCCGGCTAAGCTAACTTTCGAAAGCACGACTTGACAATGCAATAACAACTGATGCTAACTAAATAAAGAAAATCTGAACATGCATCGGGATGAATCTAATGGCATGCAACATTATAAATGTATGTCAAGATCGAAAACTCATGCATGACTCATGCTAATGTATAAGCTCAAAATGGTATCAAAGGATCTATCAATGTATGTCATAAAGATGAAGGGCTCATAACATACCCGAGTCTATTTCAGGGGATCTTTCCCGATCAAGGCGAGCAAGAAAAACACGGAGCCTACCCCTCCCAATCATCACTCTACATTCTTGCCTTCTATGGCCTTGCTCACCACACCCAAAACATATATCTCTACCAGCTCCACATGCATCTTGGTGGCAACTGTCACACTCTCTACAACATGAATGGGTACGAACACCACTAGCACTACTATGGGCTTTGGTGCTTGGCGCTACCTCAGATATGACACCTCCAAACACAGGTACGGGTATACTAACTGAAGATAAAGATGGAACTAAAAATATCTGACCATACTAAGAACTACTACCACTTTGAGACCCTGACTATGAAACGCCACGACTTCCTATCTTGGCTCTCTTACTCCCTTCCTCCTTCCCCTTCATCTTATCTACATCAATCTATTATGCTTACATCATCAGTCTAGCACGGTCCATATTTCTATGAAGCATAGCAATCCTACACTCTTTCAATACTAAACTAGATACACCAGTCATAAACTTACTCATACTCGCTCTAAGGTCAGCTATCAAGTCAGGAGCATACTTAGCTAATTTGTTAAGCTTAAGACAATACAATTTCACGGTCATGGAACCTTTCCTTAGCTTCATGATCTCTTTTAACTTAGCCTTTCTCATCTCTAGTGGGAAAAACCTATCTAGAATGGAACTCTAAAATTCTATCCAACTCACAGGAGCTGCATTCTCACCTCTACTCTTTGCCCACATCACTACCCAATCATGAGCAATATTCTTCAACCTATAAGATTCTAACTCAACACTTTCCTACTCAAAAACATGCATAATCTGGGTGATCTTCTTTACCACCTCTAGATAAAGCTACGGGTCCTCACCTACTACTGACCCAAAGAATTCGGGCAGGTTTATTTTCATGAAACTTCTAATTCTGCCTACGGCTGAGTCCCTTTCTTACTAAGGTGGGGTTGCAGCCTAATGATTTCCTTGAACTCTAGTCATAGCATAGGCTAGCACCTGAAAAGGTCCCTAAAACTCTACATGTAACACACTCTCATTCTCACGATCTACTGGATGTGGGGGCTAATCATCAATCCCACGGACAAAATCTCTGCTAGGAGGCATACTCTGTAATTGGAAGAAATAAGTGGATTAGACTGAGAACCAACTTGAGGTCATGCTCACTCGTAAGAAACTATCATTGAAAGAATGGAAACTACTCCTAATAAAATCCTGTAGCCTCTTGTACATAAATATGGTGTGCTACACACCCATCCACAAGACTCTACTAAATGCGGCTTTTCTGACTCCCTAGGACACTCTTGAACCTTAGGCTCTGATACCAAGTTTGTAACACCCCGTGATCCTATCCCAAGACGTCACACAGTGCTTCTGACCCCGAACAACCTCAATCTAACCCTTTACTAATAACTTTACCTATACACTGCATAATATCTGAAATAAATGTAGAAACTAGTCATAAGGTCACCACATCTATGAATACTCATAATATAGAAAAATAAATACTAATAATTTCTTCTAAAAAGCCTCTAAACTATCTGAACTGCGGAGTTGATGGGACATATCCCAAACTAACTCCATCAACTAAAAATAAACAAAGACTAAAGTAATAATAGTAAATTGAAATTCATCCTCAAAAGAAGAGGACTCACTACTACTGGTGCTGACTGGGACAGAACTGCTGAGGATACTCTGGATGCTTTGCCTCTGAACCTATGGTGTCAAATAAAACACCATAGTAAAAATACATCAGTACAGGAATATACCGAGTATGAATACAAGGTAGGTTAATGCAAGGGCTTATGCATGCACAATATCTAAACTGAATAATCATGAAGATGCCGCATGAGAACACATACATAAATACACAGACCATGAACACAATCACTGAGACTTTAGATACTGAAACTCGTATACTACTTTACTATAGACTGAAAGAACTACTGATACTAAGATACTGAATCACTGTCTCATCTGATCTAATAACTGAAAGTCTGGATGTACTTACATCAAGGACTGAATTCTGAGCTTACTACTTTCGATTGACAGAATTAGAGATCAACTTTTCTAAAAGATTATTTTAGAATCAATTATCAATTATAAGAAGTATGATTGTGTCCAAATCTATCAAAAAGAATACTCAACAGAATCAGAGTTGGAGATCAATCCTATTTGACGGAAGATCTCTAGATATGATAATAATAATAATCAACATGGTCTGAGACTGAGATCAAGCCTCTCTAATGGGAGATCTCTAGCTATGATAATAAGAATCTGTATATAAGACTAAGCCTATCTAATGGGATGGTCCATGAATCAATAGAACTATCTGAGTTTCTCACTGAGATAGACGACTATACCACACAGTCCTGATTTCTAAAGATTGATACTAAAGCTACAACTGTGGGAGGTAGTTACTTAACTGACATGCCCCAACCTTCCATAGGTAGGGTGATAACGCTCAATCTACAGCTCTCGTTTGAGTGTAAAGCGGTCGTTAGCAAATATAGAACCCAACCTGGGTTGGGTATCGATCCCACAGGGAATAGCTTGGTCAACAAGTACGCAAAATTAATAGACTTTTGGTGCAAGTCTCGTAAGAAGGGGGGATTGTAATAAGTAACCAAAGTAATGAAATAAAAGCTGAAAATAATAAAGTAAAAAGAGAGTATTTCGTAGGTTGTGAAACAATGAGAATTGAGGCATTGGGGTTATGTCCACCTTCTGAGGTATACGTCTCTATTGGCTATGAGTGTGTAGAGTCTTGACATGCAATTGCTTATAGAGAATTGTAGTCGATGGTAAATCCAAGCGTCTCTCGACCTAAACAAGGACTATTTCACTTTAACTCTCTCGAGCTTAAAGCGTGTCTAGCGGTACAAATTCTCCAAGAGGTTAGTCCAGTTACGGCACTAGCTTTTTAATAGGAAAGGGTGTCCTACTACCTTGACATTATCTCTTTTCCAGACAAATAACCTTTCTCTCGAACAAGTTAAATGTTAGACTGGCGTTGTTCTATGCGTCTTCTTTTCTAGACAAATAACCTTTCTCTCGAACAGGTTAGATGTTAGAATGGCGTGTTCTTGTGTTTGAACCGCAAAGGATGTAGATTTAAGATGAAGAGAATAATGATATAAGCAATATACGTGTCTTGAACTCACAAGCTCATAGCAATAGATAGTAACTCATTCGGCTTCCATAACCCCAACTAAGAGGTTTAGTTACCCATGAATGCGAAGGATATCACGTTTTGCATGGTGGATGGCGTGAATAGTAGGTGTTTGGCGTGTGGTTTTAGTGATTCCGTAGCAAGTAACGATTCTCTTGTTGTGGAATTTGAGAATAGAAGAATAGATTAGAAGTGTTTGTAGTGGAAGATGAGAGGGATGAAAGAAAATTGATTAAATTGTAAGGAGATGTCTTAAGTGAAGAGTTAATAAAAATCTCTAACATGATAGGGTATTTATAATACTCCTATCCTACTCCTACTAAGCTAATGAAATAAATAACCAAATCCTAATATACTAATGAAATCCTTGACCCAAATGTACTAGGGTAAGGTTACAAAATTATAATCCAAATAGAATAATGAAACACATAACCTAATTGCACTAGGTTAATGTATTATGGCAAAAATCCAGCTTTGTGTCTGTAAGTCCCCAAAGTCTTCAGAATTGCTGTTTTAGCCCGGGACAGATTTTCCATGCAGCAGATTTAGTCCTTTAGGCGTCCAGCTCCTTTCCACTTCGTTCGTGAGCTTTATTTTGCGTCAAGTAAGCCATAAATTGCTGTATTTTGCATCATTTATACCTGAAACTTTCCTAATCACATTTGTTAGCTCATTTACAGGAAAAAGGACTAAAAGTGTATGAAATAGATAATTAGTTCTCAAAACTAGGCTAAAATATGGGCAAAATATATTGATATAGGCGCGTAAATTCGCCTATCATCAACACCCCACACTTAGAGCTTTGTTCGTCCTCGAACAACATATCATGTCCTTCTAAGCATCGACTTAAGGTTTTTACAGAAACAACACAAAACATTCTTCAAGACAAGCACAACAATTATCAACGAAGAGTCCGATTATAAGTAGAAACAATTTAACCTCAAGCATAGACTCGTGATGGTGATCAACTCGCATGCAAACGTTAAGGTGCATAGAATCATATACAACTATCCAAGACTCATCAACCATGTGTGTCTCACAATATAGTACCCATAATCACTCACAAGTATAGCATATTTTCAAACATGGGTATCAAAATATCCTTGCACTCACTCTCACAAAAAATTCATATGTAGCAACTAGTGACCATAAGCTTGCCTTTAATGTAGTACTCTACTAAATGTCGGAATGTTAAGATTAGGATCAAGTAGGTCTTTAGATGGTTGTAATGTAGGCTAAGGGACGGGTAGGACTATTTTGGCCAAGAATAGTGACTAGGTTCCTAAGCACTTTAATACATCACTTTGTATCTATGACACTTTTTTCTTTCAACCTTTCTTTATTTTATTCTTCCACCCTTGTTCTCATCTTTTGTTTTTCAATTTTAAGCACAACTCACTTTCAGCTTTCTTTTCCTTTTTCTTTTCACAACGTACCTCCTATGATAGCATTTTTTTCTTTTTCATAACACATTCAAGAACCTTTACAATTTAAAGCATCATACTCACCCAATTTCCTCTTATGTTGTCACATGACTTATTCACTTTAAAGCACTTAGGAATTTGGATCAAATTACGGTCTTGAAAAAAATGGATTAGGCTTACATACAAGGTTGTCAAAGAAATAGGCTAAAGGCTCAAAAGGGTTTAACTAGGATGATTTACATGGGTAGGAAAAACTGAAGGTAAACATGTATAGGTTGCCAAAGAAATGCCTAAATCATATCCTAACTTACACTCCTTATTTTCGCTTTGCATACATACCAGGCAAGTTCTAGCATCAGCCACACACATAGAATATACTATTATCTCACACACACAAGGCACATGGTCGACTTGATTGGAAGTAATATAGACTCTTGACCCAACAAGTGAAGGAATTGAATCACACACTATCACATAATGAGTCACAACTAGAGCCTAAATGTCTCAATAGTCACAATTGTAGCACATACTCTTGTTCTAATCTCATGCTGCCTATCAAAATAATTTCATGCGAAGCTAGAAAAATTTTACTCCTAAAATAAAAAAAAACGTCACACAAAAAAAATCACAAAAAAAAATTTGGACTCAAAACAAAATAAACAAGCAAACATACAAACATAGCATGCAGATTCTGCCGACACCCCACACTTAGACTAGACACTGCCCTCAGTGGAAAATAAAGTCGAAGAACCTGATTAGTCAGACTCTTCCTCAATGTCGGGGGTCATACCCCCTTCGTCCGAATCATCGTAAGAGTCATCGTCAGAGTTCTCCTCAGCATCAGAATCAGGCAAGCGTCTATCATCATCAGTTGGCACGTCATCATCAAGAGGTTCCTCGAAATATACTCCCACTCCACACATCTCCCGGGCATGTCTGTTCATTGGGTAGTCGTGGTCCAGCTGTTGGAGCTCTTCAACAGTTGGAATACGTCCACCACTCATCATAGTGAAGTGTGTCATGCCATAGAGATGACGGAAGAAACTCTCGTCACGAGCGTGTCTCTCCGCAGTGGTAAGGTTGACTCCATGTGTTGTTTCAGCATCTTTGACCTTGGTGAGGTCAACCTTCTTTGGGGTATGTGGGAGTTTGTGGTCAGCTGGTTCCTCTTCTATATCCTCCTTCCGCAACATTGCTGTCAACAAATTGCCGAATGTGAAATGGGACCTGCTGTGGAGTCTGGATTTTCTCATGGTAGATCGAATGATTGCCCTAAAGTTGATAGGGACATTCGTCATCAACGCATAAACCAAACACACTCTATCTCTCGATATCTTTGTGTATTGCGTCCCAGGAATAAGGCATGAGTTGACAATGCGCATCCAGATTCTTGCTTCCCTATTTAGTGGAGCATAGGGGAATGTGTTGTGACGGCCTGTTTCCTTATGTCTGCCCCATCTTGCCATTGATCTGCTTCCACAAAGCGTGTGTCTTATTGCTCTGTAAGGAGGCCTGCTGTACAGCTCTTTGTATGGTGCAGTGTCGACCGAAGGTAGGCCTAGAAACGAGTTGATCCAATCCGCTGTAAGCTGTAACACTTGGCCCCGAATTTTGACTTCGTTGCCTGTTGTGTTTGGCGACCAGTCGGTATAAAACTCTCTTGTCAAGTCAAGATTGCACTCTCCCATGTCACGGAAGATGAAATCCAGCTTCAGAGCCATTATCTTAGCCAACATTTGCGGCTCCTTCTTTGCTAAGGTCTCCTTGTTGATTAAGTCGACGTGCACATATTTCTTTTCTTTGTTGCTGCTATACCATGCCTTGGCGTCTTCCTCAAGAACCAATTTGATTCCGAACATTCTGCGTGGTAGGTGTGCTGAAGATGATTCTCCTTGGTCTTTTCGGCTTCTCTTTTTATCCTTTCGGGTTGTGGTAGCCTTCTCCTTGCCTTGCCTTGCTTTCGGTGCCATTGTACCTGAGACTAAAAATAAGGTTAGTTGCAGCACAATCGCACTTTATACAATCTACATGCAAGCACTAGGGGTACCACCCCACACTTAATCTTGTTAGCACAAATCAGTGAAGTGAAAGTGGTCGAGTACTCAGACTTCGTCGACATATGTTTTAGGATTGTATTCCGACAAGAAAATCAGCATTACATCACTTATGAGCAGCCACTTGGACGTCTTTCATGGTGCATATAGCGACACTACAACATAGGAGTTACCGCATGGAATTGCTATTCGTACAACAAACACTACCTCCTACGTCGATAGTCACTATAACCTTATCCCGATGGCCGGGATGGTTAATCATGCAAGTATCCAAACAACACTCTCAAGCAATATTCATAGCCACATATGTTCAGCAAGTATCATAACAATTCCATTGAAACAAAATTCAAGTCGGAAACAAGTCAAGAATTCCATACGTATATATTCAATCACACGATTTTGCAACAAATATCCACACACATGAACATCACCACCAATTTCTTATGATTTAGCATTTTATAATAAGCATAGCAACGTAGTACTTACGATAAATAGATGAAGAATAAGAGTGCACTTACTTGCTTGAAGAGTGTGGAGAAGTTTGTTGTGGATTGGAAGAACAAAGGAAGAAAAATTTGAGAGGATTTGGGATGATATGCGGCGCCTTTAGGGTTGATTCTAATGTGTTTGTGATAAAAAAACAAGTCCCCTTTATATAGGAGGAGTATGGGTCGGGTTATGACCCATTTACAATCGGATTTGGGGACAAAATCACCACATATGCGGCGCATATCCCTCGGCATATCACTTACATGTGCGGCGCATTGTCCATGGCATAATGGGACATATGCGCCGCATATCCTATGGCATATCTAGACATATGCGGCGCATATCCTATGGCATTTGGTCTCAGTATCTCAAATGCCATAGCATAGGCGGCGCATAGTCAAAAGCACACCTAGGAATAGGCGGCGCATAGTGTATTGCATACTAGATTCCGAGTCCTTAGGCTATAGAATAGGTTGTGCATCGTTCGTGGCCTATTTATACCAAGGCCTAGCCTTCCTCGAAGCCTATTATGACGTGAGAAAGGCTCAATTCATAGCCTTATGCATCACCATTCCTAACTTACCGACTTTACATTACAATGCGACCAAATCGTCAATTGAAATCAATCTCCTCGTTGCATACTTCTTGCACCTATTTTTGCTCAAAACCAAATGAAAACAATTAGTACGATGGGTTGCCTCCCACCAAGCGCCTTAGTTTTGGTCGTGGCACGACTCTTATTTTTGGATTTTCATTTATCAAAAGCAAAAACAAGTACTAGAATGAAAGAAAGACAAAACGATAAAACGATAAAATGATAAAACGATGGGTTGCCTCCCATCTAGCGCCTTATTTATTGTTGTGGCTCGACGTAGTAGTCTCGAGTACTTAGACTTCGTCGAGATAAGTGATGGCCATGTCATTTATCGAGTCAAGAGGACCGATATATGGCTTGACACATTGGCCATTCACTTTGAAGATAACACCCTCATTGTTTTCCAATTCGACTACTCCAGACGAGTAGACTTGGGTGACTTTAAATGGACCAGACCACTTTGATTTTAACTTACCTGGGAAGAGCTTGAATCTGGAGTTAAAGAGTAGTACCATGTCACCTTTTTGGAAGTTTCGTCGAACAATCCGCTGATCATGATACTTCTTCATTCGCTCCTTGTATAAATCTGATCTTTCATATGCATGGAGACGGAATTCATCTAGTTCGTTCAGCTGCTCCAACCTCAGGTTCTTCACATCATCCCAATTCAGATTCAAGTGCTTCAATGCCCACAATGCCTTGTACTCAAGCTCGATGGGTAGATGACAAGCCTTCCCATAAACTAGCTGATAAGGTGACATGCCAATGGGTGTTTTGAATGCAGTCCTGTACGCCCATAGTGCATCATCTAGCTTTCGAGACCAATCCTTCCGATTCGCATTGACCGTCTTGGCAAGGATTTGCTTGATCTCACTATTGGAAACCTCTACTTGTCCACTAGTTTGGGGATGATAAGGCGTAGCTACCTTGTGTTGCTTGACTCCATACTTGGCCAATACAGATTTGAATAGCTTGTTGCAGAAGTGAGATCCTCCATCACTTATGATAGTACGAGGTACCCCAAAGCGAGAGAAGATATTCTTCTTTAAAAACGCTACAACACGCTTTCCTTCGTTATCGGCCAATGCTACAGCTTCAACCCATTTCCACACATAATCCACAGCAACCAAGATGTACTTCATTCCAAACGAATTCACGAATGGTCCCATGAAATCAATACCCCACACATCAAAGAGTTCTACCTCCATAATTTTGGACATGGGCATTTCATGGTGTTTTGAAATAGCACCTTGACGTTGGCATTGGTCACACCTTCTCACATAGTCGTGTGCATCTATGAATATTGTAGGCCAATAATAACCACTTTGCAAGACTTTCCTTGCTGTTCGATTACCCGCATGATGTCCTCCAACTTGCGAAGTGTGGCATGCTTCCAATATAGTAGGCACTTCTTCATGGGATATACATCGTCGAATGATACCATCCGCGCATCTTCGAAACAAATAAGGCTCATCCCAATAGTAGTGCTAAACGTCATGCATAAACTTCCTCCTCTGGTGGTAAGATAATTTGGAAGGTAACACATTACTCACCACGAAATTTGCAAAGTCGGCATACCATGGTAAGTTCTCCATTGTTGTCGCTAGTATCTCCTCGTCAGGGAATGCATCGTCAATCTGATTTTCTGGTTGCGCCACATACTCATTCTCAAGTCTAGATAGGTGATCAGCCACTTGGTTCTCGCAACCTCTTCTATCTTTGACTTCGAAATCAAACTCTTGCAGCAGCAATACCCATCTAATCAGCCTTGGTTTTGCATCCTTCTTTGTCATTAGATATCTAAGAGCTGCATGGTCTGTATGAACGATCACTTTAGTACCCAATAGATAGGCACGGACTTCTCAAACGCATACACAACCGCTAAGAGCTCTTGTTCAGTGACAGTGTAGTTCTTTTGGGCTTCATTGAGGACCTTACTCTCATAGTAGATAGGATGAAATAATTTCTCCTTTCTCTGTCCAAGAACAGCGCCAACGGCTACACCACTAGCATCACACATGATTTCAAACGGGAGCGTCCAATCTGGTGCTACCATGATAGGGGCTTCAATGAGTTTTTCTTTAAGGCATTCGAATGCCTTCAAGCAATCATCATTAAAGTCAAACTTCGTATCTTTCTCCAATAGCTTGCACAATGGACTTGAAATTTTGGAGAAGTCTTTGATGAATCTACGATAAAACCCAGCATGGCCAAGAAAACTACGAACTCCTTTCACCGAAATTGGAGGTGGTAGCTTCTCAATTACCTCTATTTTGGCGCGATCAACCTCTATTCCTCTTTCGGAGATCTTGTGCCCAAGAACAATTCCTTCTTTTACCATGAAGTGGCACTTCTCCCAATTCAGCACAAGGTTGAACTCTACACATCTTTGTAATGCCATGCTCAAGTTCACCAAACATGCGTCAAAGGACTCACCAACAACTGAAAAGTCGTCCATAAATACCTCCAAAGTGTCTTCTACCATATCAGAGAAAATAGACATCATACAACGTTGAAAGGTGGCTGGTGCGTTACATAACCCGAATGGCATACGTTTGAAGGCAAACGTACCATATGGGCATGTAAATGTTGTCTTCTCTTGGTCTTCTGGTGCAATACAAATCTGATTATAACCTGAATAACCATCAAGAAAGCAAAACCATCCTTTCCCCGCTAATCGATCTAGCATTTGGTCCATAAATGGCATGGGGAAGTGATCCTTGAGAGTCCAAGAATTCAGCTTGCGGTAGTCCATACATACTCTCCATCCAGTAACGGGCCTGAGTGGAATAAGCTCATTCTTTGCATTAGCAACCACCGTCATGCCTCCTTTCTTGGGAACACATTGTACTGGGCTTACCCATGTACTATCAGAAATAGGATACACAACTCCTGCATCTAACCACTTGATAATCTCCTTCTTCACCACCTCTTGCATTGGTGGGTTTAGACGTCTTTGGTGTTCGATGGTGGGTGTGCACTTTTCTTGGAGCTGAATTTTATGAGTGCAAATCCCAGGTGGAATACCAAGGATATCCGCAATGGTCCATCCAATAGCTCTAATATACTTGCGTAAAATTGCAATAAGAGCTGCAACTTGTTGCTCACCTAAATCGGCTGCCACTATGACTGGAAGAGTGTTTCCGCTTCCTAAGAATGCGTACTTCAAATGGCTTGGCAGCTCCTTTAATTCTAATGTGGGTGGTTCTTCAATAGATGGCTTAGCTGGTGGTGTGGGTCGATTCTTGAGATCAAGATCCAGCTTCTTAGGAGTATAGCGATATGCTCCTAATCCTGATAGAGCACAAACATTAGCTTCAGAAATTTCAGCATCATCATCATCTTCTTCCATGAGCAAAACCTCCAAAGGATCATCAAGAATTTGCTCTTCAGCAAGTAACTCATCCTCGTCATCAACGACAACATCAGCCATAGAAAATACACTTAGATCTTTGGGTTGCTTCATTGATTTGCAAACATCAAAGCGCACCACTTCATCATTTATTCGGAATGAAAGCTCATTAGCTCTCAAATCTATGAGCACACTTCCCGTAGCAAGGAAAGGGCGTCCCAAGATTATGGGAACCTCTGAATCTGCTTCACAATCCAAAATGACAAAGTCTGCCGGAAATATGAATGAAGATACCTTCACCAAGACATCGCATAGAATACCAACCGGTCGTTTTACCGACCTATCCGCCATAACAAGCCTCATATTAGTTGGTGTAGGATCTCCTAACCCCAAATTCTTGTAGATTGATAATGGCATCAGGTTGATGCTGGCTCCTAAGTCACATAATGCTTTAGCAAAGTCCAAAGATCCGACGGTGCAAGGAATAGTGAAAGCTCTGGGGTCGGCCTTCTTCTGAACTATGGATCGGGTAGCGATTGCACTACAATGATGCACATCATCTTTCAGCTCATAGCTTGCTGCCCTCTTCTTAGTCAAAAGATCTTTCATAAACTTCGCATACCCAGGCATTTGTTCAAGTGCCTCAACCAATGGGACATTAATGGTCAGCTGTTTGAGCATAGTCATGAATTTGCTGAACTTAGTGTCATCGGCCACCTTCTTCAATCTTTGTGGAAAAGGTGGTGGTGGGTATGGAAGTGTTCTCTCCATGGCTTTCTTCTCCTCTTGCTTCCGTTTATTATTTTTTTCAGGCTGCACGTCACTAGGCAACACGTCCTTGACGTTGGAAGTGGATATTGCGGCGTCTTCCCTAGTAGTGTCACTAGGTGTGGCGTCCATGTCTGCTGTTCCGTCAACTACTTGCTTGCCTTCTGCTGAAGTTTCCAGCACCTTACCACTCCTCGTAGTGATGGCCATGCATGACCCATCATTCCTTGGGTTTTGGACTGTATCGCTCGGTAAGGTGCCAGCCTTTCTTTGATTGAATGCTGCTGAAAGTTGGCTTAATTGCTGCTCTATTTGCTTGATAGAAGTGGAATGAGAATCAACTAATTGCTTCATGGAGGCCAAATCGTCAATTACCTCCTTTACTCCCGCGCTCGTTGCTTCCACTCCTTTCAATAAGTTCGCCATCATGTCTTCCATAGAATTAGATGTGGTGGTATCACGTCTGCCAGGGGGAACGTACAAACCACTATTTTCATTATTTTTCTTCCAACTACCTTGGTCTTTACCTCCAGATTTGTCATAATAGTTCCGACCTTGGTTTCCTTGGGCATTCCCACGGAAACCCCCCTGATTGTTCAAGTAGTTGGCCTCCTCTTCCTAATCAGATTCGTCTCTTCCTTTTGACGCAATTGCTTTCACTTTTTCAGTCTTCCCTAATAGATGCTTTGTAAGAAGATCCATTTGGGTTTTCATGTGCGCCATGTCTTGATCACGTTCTTCTTCTCTTCTTCTTTGGTCTGCAGACATGCCAATAGATAAAGTGGGGCTTGCTACCTCAGAATCCCTGGTATGCCAAGCTCTACTTTGTTTCGTCATACGATCTAGCATGTTGCTTGCTTGACCAAAGGTGAGGTCCATAAAAGAACCTCCAACTGCGTTGTCCACCACTGGTTTAGTTACTGAATTCAGGGCTCTATACAAGATCTCCATCAAGTGGACATTGGTCATGTGATGGTTTGGGCATCTCGCTAGCTTTGTCTTGAACCTCTCCCATGTTTCGTGGAGAGCTTCAGATGGAAGCTGACGAAAGTTGTTGATTTCATCTCTCAATTGAGCCCTCTTGGATGGCGGAAAGAATCTTTCTAGGAAAGCGTCTCTCAATTGCCTCTAATTTGTAATAGAATCAGGAGTCAGCCCATTCAACCATAATGTTGCCTCCCCAGACAAAGACAATGGAAATAGACGTAATCGAATAGCATTCTGACCAACACCAGGATTTTCAAAAGACTTGCATGTAGAAATAAAGTTGATGAGATGCATATTCGGATCATCGCCTGCTAGTCCACCAAATAATCCCTTGAGTTGCAATAACTGAATCATGGTGCTTGTGATGTTGAACTTGGCTCCGGGCGCTAATGGTGGTGGAATTATAGCTCCAGTGGCTCCGGCACCATCAAGATCATCATCATCATCGTCGAAAGCTGGTTGCAAAGGTTGGCGATCATATCTGTACCGAGCTTGTCGACCTCTTCTGTTGGCAGGTGTTATAATTTCAGCATCACGCCTAGGGTTCAGTAACTCGTCATCACCTAAATCTTCATCGTCAGGATTTGTTGCTCGTCCAGGATTATCAATGTTTTGTTGTTGGACTTGAGCAGTGGCAAGAGCAGCTAATCTTGCTTGCTCGTGTTGAGCAGCCATCCTGTCGATTTCAGCTTGTGCTTCCATTCTTCTAATTCGTTGCGGTTCCGGATTGATTGGTAATAACGGTTGACCAGAACTTCTAGTATGGGGCATGCACTAAAAGAAAAACCTGCAATAAACAAAAACAAAAACTAAACGTAAAAGTACGAGAATCTTTGACCAAAGGGTCTTGTAATTATCACGAACTTGATTGACACTCGTATTCCCCGGCAACGGCGCCAATTTTTGATAACGCTCAATCTACAGCTCTCGTTTGAGTGTAAAGCGGTCGTTAGAAAATATAGAACCCAACCTGGGTTGGGTATCGATCCCACAGGGAATAGCTTGGTCAACAAGTACGCAAATTAATAGACTTTTGGTGCAAGTCTCGTAAGAAGGGGGGATTGTAATAAGTAACCAAAGTAATGAAATAAAAGCTGAAAATAATAAAGTAAAAAGAGAGTATTTCGTAGGTTGTGAAACAATGAGAATTGAGGCGTTGGGGTTATGTCCACCTTCTGAGGTATACGTCTCTATTGGCTATGAGTGTGTAGAGTCTTGACATGCAATTGCTTATAGAGAATTGTAGTCGATGGTAAATCCAAGCGTCTCTCGACCTAAACAAGGACTATTTCACTTTAACTCTCTCGAGCTTAAAGCGTGTCTAGCGGTACAAATTCTCCAAGAGGTTAGTCCAGTTACGGCACTAGCTTTTTAATAGGAAAGGGTGTCCTACTACCTTGACATTATCTCTTTTCCAGACAAATAACCTTTCTCTCGAACAAGTTAAATGTTAGACTGGCGTTGGTCTATGCGTCTTCTTTTCTAGACAAATAACCTTTCTCTCGAACAGGTTAGATGTTAGAATGGCGTGTTCTTGTGTTTGAACCGCAAAGGATGTAGATTTAAGATGAAGAGAATAATGATATAAGCAATATACGTGTCTTGAACTCACAAGCTCATAGCAATAGATAGTAACTCATTCGGCTTCCATAACCCCAACTAAGAGGTTTAGTTACCCATGAATGCGAAGGATATCACGTTTTGCATGGTGGATGGCGTGAATAGTAGGTGTTTGGCGTGTGGTTTTAGTGATTCCGTAGCAAGTAACGATTCTCTTGTTGTGGAATTTGAGAATAGAAGAATAGATTAGAAGTGTTTGTAGTGGAAGATGAGAGGGATGAAAGAAAATTGATTAAATTGTAAGGAGATGTCTTAAGTGAAGAGTTAATAAAAATCTCTAACATGATAGGGTATTTATAATACTCCTATCCTACTCCTACTAAGCTAATGAAATAAATAACCAAATCCTAATATACTAATGAAATCCTTGACCCAAATGTACTAGGGTAATGTTACAAAATTATAATCCAAATAGAATAATGAAACACATAACCTAATTGCACTAGGTTAATGTATTATGGCAAAAATCCAGCTTTGTGTCTGTAAGTCCCCAAAGTCTTCAGAATTGCTGTTTTAGCCCGGGACAGATTTTCCATGCAGCAGATTTAGTCCTTTAGGCGTCCAGCTCCTTTCCACTTCGTTCGTGAGCTTTCTTTTGCGTCAAGTAAGCCATAAATTGCTGTATTTTGCATCATTTATACCTGAAACTTTCCTAATCACATTTGTTAGCTCATTTACAGGAAAAAGGACTAAAAGTGTATGAAATAGATAATTAGTTCTCAAAACTAGGCTAAAATATGGGCAAAATATATTGATATAGGCGCGTAAATTCGCCTATCATCATAGGGTCCAACCTATAACCCCAACTGGAAGGGTGTGAATGTTGTACCATGGGTAAAGACATCTCTGGTCAAGACTCTCTGACGGGATGACCCTTACAGGAAGTCGGCCTAAGGTAATATAATTATCAAAGCTCTCTGATGGTGACAACCTCTACGGATGGGGACTCCTGCATCCTACATTGGCTACGCAGTTCTTGAGTTCAAGGATTGCTCCTAATAACTCGGCCTCTCTGACGGGGAACCGCCATCCCTTCCCTTGCTCGGTACTAGTTTCGACTCCCACCTGAAAGACTCTGAACTGAAATCATAACTAAACACAACTAAACTAAATCTGATACTAATCATGTTTCTCAAAAGATTAGACCGAGTTATGATGATGGGGAGTTGTCATCCCTTCTCTCGCTCGGTACTAGTTTCCACTCCCAACTGAAAGACTCTGAACTAAAAGCATAACTAAACACAACTAAACTAAATCTAATACTGATCATGTTACTCAAAAGATCTGACCGAGTTATGCTGAGATTACTTAGTTCCATATCTAATGAAAAAGGTATTGAATCAAGGTATCTGACTGATGATACAGAGCTTGAATAGATTACTCGAATCATATCTGAGATTGGAATTGAATCACTTGAATACTATTAGATCTGAGCTGATTACAGGACTGAGCTAGATTACTAGCGATACAAAGATTATAGAGATAACTGAGATTACTGAGGTTTCTTAAGTTCTGTACTTGTCTAAAGATACAGAGTTCCATAGTTTACTGAGTTTTGAGAATTGTGGCTCAACTAGAATTATCGAGAAACTGACACGGGCTCTAGGCAACTGCTCTATTGTCAGGTATAAATAACCCCAGAACTCAAAAACATAAAAGTAAAGCATAATCATTCTTGACTAGTCATCACCACAATCATTCATTCATCATCACAAGCATTCATTTATCATCACAATCATTAAAGCATCTCACTTTCATTAAGACATCACCTCAAGCATTTAAGTATCACAAACATCTATTCATCATCACAATCTCCAAGGGTCACTTTAAGTATCTCTGAATCACAATCATATAATAATGTAGGGAAGCATGCTACTAGATAGTACTCCATTCAACAAGGTTTTGAAAAGGGCTCTTGAGCTTCTTGGATGAAAGAGACCCAAGAATCAACATCTACATACCTTAATCTTTGAGATTGGATGAATTCTAATGCTTGACACTCTATCCACACTTGTAATAAATAATCCACGTAGCCCACACTGCGATGTACTTGATTCTTGAAGAATTATTAATGAATTTTTGGAATATTAGGGTTCTTGAATGTAACCTTAGTTATATCTTATTAAGAGAATTGAGAGAGAAGATAGAGAAATTAAGGTTTGAATAGGGTTTCTAATATTTATAGAGACCTCCCAAAGGTGGGAAAAGACCAAAATACCTTTGCTTAAATGTCCTTAAATTGCTGGAAAAAAATAGTTGACGGCATCTGTGACAAGCCGTCAAGTTGGTGATAGGTCATCATGAATTGTCGTCATAAAAGAGTGAAATTTTGAGTTTTTCGTTAAGGTTGATGACATTAGTGATAGTCCATCACGGGCATAACGGCTTGTCACAAAATGTCATCACCAGAGGTAGAAATCTGCCCAGGGATGAAGACATTGGTGATAGGCTGTCACGCTCATGATAGCTTATCACGAATGTCGTCTCTTAGTTTCTCAGCCTGACATGCTGGAGTAAATGAGCATAACTCTTAGCTCCTATATTGGTTTTTGACAAAATTGGTATTTTTAGATAGATAATTCAAATAGATTTTATTTGATATACAGTAGGCACTCTAATTCGATATATACAAAGAGTTTTGAGCGATTAAAGTTGACCAAAGTTTTGACGCTCACTAAAACCTGAACGATAGGAAAGCTTTCAACTCGTCCTTGAGTTAGGGGACCTCTATAATCTTAATTCATGCTCAAATAGATTCCCAAATGATTCAAAGTATTTAATACTTGGGAAGAAATTTCTGAAACATTTAGACACAAATTTTTTTTTGCTTTACCTAATATGCTCTAAGGCTCAGACTAGAAGAGGATTTTATGGGGCATTACACTCAACTTAAAGAATATATTGATTATTCAACTATTTTTCTCATGTAGGTTAATCATTGTTAAGGCATTCTCCATTAATCTAAAGATTTAGGCCTCTAGATTTTATGTAAACCCTTTCTTTTCCCCACAAACACCTTTCTATTTAAACAAGTGATTATTCTTGGGTTAACTTTTCAAGTTTGCAACCAAGAAAAGTCATTAGAGTGAAGAAGGTTTTATACAACATCAATTACCTATAGAAACTTAATTGGAATCACAACCCATATCAACTATTTTATATCAAGGCTCCCATAACCCTAGTTATGGAAGCATAGCCACTCATCTTCATAGAAGAAAGAGAAAGAATACTTGTATTATTCATAAAGAAATTCATAGTTCACTTACAAAGGTTACAAGAATTAAATCTTGAATTTTCAATAGCGATGGAATGATTAAATTCACAAATGTTGTTTGATTCATAGATTTCTACATTACAGAGCGTTTCAAAAATGAAAAAACAAAGACAAACAATCTCCAAGATTAAGAATGTCGCCCAATAAAACCCCAGCTAGGTATTTATATACTCCCAAGCTTATAAGGTTTAAAATTTAAACTCAGAAAATGCCGCGTCCAAATTGACAGTCCAACTGATGGTCTATCGGAAGTCTAACAGTCCGTCAAATGGGCCGTCACTAAGTTCCCCTGGATGTCATGTTCTGCTTAAGCCTGATGGCTGCCTTGGTGGATCTTCCATGGTTCGGAGGTCCTTCAAACGGTCCGTCGCTCAGGCTTCTTAAATCTTGCATTCTCCTTAAGTCTAACGGCCAAGTGTGCGGTCCGTCGAAAGTTTGACGGTCCGCCATTTCAGCTGTCGCATGGGTCTTCCATCTGGAACTATCTGTTTAGCTCTGACGGTCCTCCTAGAGGTTCGTCCCATGAATGGCAGTCCGCCATTGACCTTTTTCTATTGTTTTCCTGAGTTTTCTCCTTTAGCTGACTCCTCAACCTATAATCACTCAAATCCACTATTAAATACAACATTAGTTGCTTGAAAACTCACATTTTTTCTAAGATAAAGAAGCAAAATATTCTATCAAAAGCTGGAACATCACTACCTACAATCAAAACCCTTCCATAACCTTGCTATTACAATTAAAAGTCTACTACATACCTTCTTATATTAAGTACTAGTTTATTACTACTTAAAGAAAAAGACCATCAAAGAGGGGTAAAGTCACATGATTGGTTTAGTCGATCTTAATCTCGCAACATAACCCATTTCAATATTGTCAACAAATTATAATTTCTCACATCATACTTGCTTAATTAATCATACATCACAATGATCTTTAAAATTCAATTGTAATACCCCAAACTTTTTTTAAGTCAAATCTAGTCTCTAGAAGAGTTATTGATGAATTCCTAAATGATTAATATTTAAATCAGATAGAATTTCACCAATTTCATCCAAATCCAGTATCGAAGTAAAAGGTGATGAACGTTTTATAGAGAACTATCGAAACTGTCTAGAAGAGACGGTTAGGCCGATGGACCATCGAGCCTGCGATGAACCATCGCCCAAGCTATTACGAATAAGGCAATGACCCCGACTTCTAGTCAAGTGCGATGGCCAGGGCTGATGGACCATCGAGCTAGCGATGGACTGTTTCCCAAGCCATCGCTACTAAGGCAATAAGGACTTATTCTAGCCCAGGTACGATGGTCAAAATGATGAACCATCAAGCTAGCAACAGACCATCACACGAGCTATGACAGATCCCGTTCAATGAATTCTAAGCCATTTTTAAAAGGGTATTTGGGTCTTTTCCATTCTTTTTAACCCCTTATTATATCAGACCAAGGCTCATAAGTTAATTATTTATCTACAATATCAAATTAGGGTTTTCTCTCAAAGATAATCCCCAAGAACAAGATCCAAACCCTTCTTCAAGAAACTAAGAGATTCCAAGTTCTTCAAGTCCAAGAACTTCAAGAAACTCACAACCCAGGTATTTCATATGTTTATTCATGGGTCCCTTTCACCCATGAAGCTCGAGAATCTATTTTCCAAATCCAAGATTTGAGTATTTATAAATGTTCATGGTTTAAATTAAATTGAAATTCATGTTCATGATGTTGTGGGGTTTTGATTCATGTTTCAAATTACATATTCCAATGATTGACCCTAGGATGTGGTGATTTGCATTATAATCATGATAAACTCTTAAATTTACAAGTTTAGTGATGTATCCATGATTTTTTGATGTGTTGATGATTGTGTAACCAAAGCATGCTCCCCATGTGTTCGATTAAATGCCTATGTGAAGGAAAAGTGGCATACTAGTATGATAATATGAAATCCCTATTTATGTACAAGTTTATGCATGTCAAGTGTTTGATAAAATGTCTTAGTCAATGAATTATGGATATATGTTTAGCCATTGTGGTGCTTTAGAACTTATACTTCACGAAATCTCCAACATATTGTATTATGGATTGTGACGTTGGTCATGTATTCAAGAATATCATGCTTTGTCAGTTTTCTTATATCGAGTCTTCGGGGTACTTGTACCCGAATAATATAGTTGTGTGACTAGAGCCAATGTCATGTTTTCAAGATATCCTCAGTCAAGCCATGATCCATAGAACTCAGTCAGTTATGTGATTTAGGAAAGCTCAGAAATCTAGTAATCTTAGAATTCTCAGACAGTTATCAGATCTATGTAGCATTCCGCCAGTCCACGAAAATTTAGTTAACTCAGTCCAGTTAGTTCAATTAATCATGTTTAGTGTCTATTATGATGGGAGTAGAAATTACCACCGAGCAAACCCAAGGATGGGAACCCACCAATTATATGAGGGTATGAGTCTTACAAGCAATCCTTGCATTCCAGAACTATGTAGCCAGCATAGGTTGAGACATCATAGTATATTATATGAGGGTATATGAGGTAGATTAACCTATTATATGAGGGTTCCCACCGTTCTCACTAGATTTACCTATTATATGAGGGTTACTAACAGATTGTCCTTACCAGCGGCGCGGTCTTTACACCCTTCCAATTAGGGTTACAGATTGGACCCCAACTCAGCTATATTGTATTATTTAGGGCATTCAGTTAGATGAGTACTTCCCACAGTTTTAGTTACAAAATCAGGACTGTCAGATACAGTCATTCATTCTCAGTAATAGAACTCAGATAGTTCTACAAAATTCAGGACTATCAAATACAGTCAACTAAGAACAACACGAAACTCAGCTAGTTCCATCAGAACCTAGACTGTCAGATACAATCGCTCCATATTAGTTATTTCTATTTTATAGTTATTAGTATTTTCTTTTCTCAATACTCAGGCTCAGTAATCATGTTATCATGAACTCAGTTACAGTTATTATGTATTCATGCATGCATTCTCACTTTCATGTTATCCAATAAGTTAGTATAGTTCATGTATGTGAACCCTTTGCTTCATCCTACCTCATATACATACAAGTACATTCAATCGTACTGACGCATTTGTGCTATGATGTTTTATACCATAGGTTTAGAAGCACGAGCTCTTAAGCATCAGTAGCATTTTAGTCTCAGCAGTCAAAGTTAGCAGTGATTCCTCATCCTTCGAGGACATGACCATTACTTTATTATCTCATTAACTAATTTATTTTAGTAGTTAGAGTTAGTTGGGGACATGTCCAATCAAGTCCTTGTTTAGACAGTTCAGTTAGTTAGAGGCTTTTCAAACTAGCATGTTCAGACAGTTATTTCAATTGTTTTGGGTATTTCATACCCCCTTCAGATGTTATGTTTTATCAGTTATGTTATAGATTTGAACCTTATGGCCTTTCAGCCTTTATTTCCATATTTATACAGTATATTATGCAGTGTTCAGGTACAGATGTCAGTCATGGGTTAGCTTGTGGTCCTTTAAGGTCATAAGCACCATATAGAATTTTGGGTACCAGATTTAGGGTGTTACATCAATAAACACTAATGAGTCTCTACTTACAACAAATTAACTAATCTACCCCTTTCATTTCACAGCCTACAAATGATTTCTAAAACCACTATCACTATCCATTCTGTGATTCTTCCCTATTGTTAATAAATAATAATCATATCTTGTATCTTCCTTCACAGACTACCATACAATCTACTAATATTTTTGCACATTAGTCTATCACAATAAAATGGCAACCCACTCCTCAATCCACAGTTATACAACTAAAACTATTTATTTATGCAAAAGTCACCCACACAATGACTTCTAAACTTATGACTTCATATAACCAATTTCTTGGCCCATCTCACTACCAATAGGTGTTGACACTTTAACATACACTACTACTCAGGTGGAAATATAGTTCCAACATTCTTCTACACATCATTATCCTTAAACATGGCACCCGCAACAAGAATTTATTAAAGGAGACTAAATATACTCCATACCTCAGGCTCAACCGTATGACTGATGCAGATAGGTATATATTCTTAAATAATCATACTTTAAAGCACTCATGGACTTCTTTCAAGTCCTTGTGCAAATTAATAACTTTTCTGGATAACTAAATCAGAGAGAACCACATCGCTAGGGGAGCTAGACTCTTATACTTGTATCGCCTCGACAATGAGGCATGAACCATGAAATTAGAATAAGGAATGAACTTGGTTAACTTTCTTATGGATGAATCTATAGCACAAACTAGAGTATGAAAGGATGGGAAAGAAATCCTAAATTCCCGGTAGACTCCTGATTATAAGTGTGGTGCACAACATACCCATAAACAAAACTCTACTAGAAACGATTTCATAGACACCCTGGGACCATAATCTATGCTTTGATACAAAGTTTGTCATGACCCAAACTGAGGCCCTAGACATAACGAGCATCCCAAACCATGAAGGCCTGGGCGCCTCTTTCTTTCTGGAAATCAAGCACAACATTCATATACTTTAATAAATATGAAAATAGATAATAAAGATTGTAACATGGTCAAATCACTTAGTTCAGTGGAATAATATGAAACTTGAGCTCACAACATTCAACAAAACATTTGACACCATTCTTGTAAATCTCTAACATTGTAAAGGTCAATATCTGTCTAAAGACTGGGACAGGGCCTCCAGTCAGATTGTAAAACAAAAGAAATATCAAATTTGAATTACAAGGCCTTCCAGAATAGAGAAGGCTCACTAACTGCAATTTCTGACACACGAATATATTATTGAACGGAACCCCGGGACTATGTCTCAAATTCTTAAATGTAGGGTGGTCAATAAAAATATACTGGTATGTGAAACTACTCAAAATAACATGTTTTACATAAAAATAGATAAAATCATATCGTAATAATAGTAAATATTATGTAAATAATATACATAGGCATATTTAATAATTTCAGAATAGTTCTTGAAAACCTTGACTCACTCTTTGTCATTTTTTTGAGCTAGATGGTACACCCTACAATCTGTAATTCCATGAGCGATATGGAATCCACCCTTAACTTGGTGGCCAAGCCCCTAATCTAAGTTTGCCGCAAAGATTGGAGTATATATAAGGGGGACCTGCAAGATCACACAACAGGGTGCCAAAATCCCCAATCTAATCAACATGTCATGGTAGTGCACAAAATCACAAAGTAGTGATCCTAACCATAGTCCCAATTTGGGATAACATGAATCAAGGCACAAAAGATCATAAAGTATGGTACTATATGCACGTGTCGGCAAATTACGATTTCTAGCATAGAGTCTTTCAACTCGTACTTTCTTCGGGTAACCTACTAGCTCTCTTAAGCCCAACTTTTAGTTCTTTTAAACAAGCATGCTTTATACTTTCAAAACATGCAATACTTATCTTGTTAAGGTAATATAATCAATGGGTATCATCATACCTTGACTTGCAAGTCAATATCATATCCAATTCACAGGCCACCATATTTAAAACATGCATATGAACACCCAAGATTCATAACATCACAATAAAGTCATCACTTTGAAATTATAAGAACACTTAGGCAGTTAACCTCTCTTCACAAGATTTAAAACATATGGTGGTCATGCCAATTTATTTAATTACATGCAATTCTTTCCCTTTAAAACAAGAATGTAGTAATAATAAGAAACTCCCTCTCATCATCCATAAACCATATCAAGAACCATGATATTGATAAGATCACTTTCAAATCTTAAGGCATGTACTTCAAATCATTCACAAAGAAAAATGTAAACTTGAGTTCACAACAAAAGAGGGAATTCATACTCATTCTCACAATCAATCTTAAAAAAATCATGAAGTCATACATACATATAGTTATAATTAAATTTTCATGAAAAGTTATTCAAGACAATCATTGTTTTCACCAAAACACTCCCATGATTCATACTTTTCAAAAGTCATATTGAATACTTCATTATAAATCATAATTGGGGATCTTTAATCTTGATAAAATATTTAAACTTATACCCAAGGTTTTTATAGTAGTCCCACATACCTTAGAATATAAAATTTGAAAGATGGAACCCGAATCTTGATAGATGGAACCCAAATCTTGATCTATTTCTTGGAATTTTTAATCTTAGGGATGAGTTCTTGATCTTTAGTATAGAGGTTAAGGTTTTTGTAATTGAGAAATTTAAGTAAAAATGGACATACTCTACCCTAAAAACTCTTTAATCACCAGTTAATACAATTAGCAATTTTAGGGAAAAGATAAGACTGCCCTCAAACTAAAAAGTTATAGAAAAAATCCCATTTTTGAAGGTTACTGTGATGCGCTGAGTGGGTCATCGGAATACCCACCACAACATGGTGGAATTGCAGTGACTCACTGGATTATGACAATTGCCATTTTGGGGTTCACCGCGATGCGATACATTTGTGATGAGTTTCTAGAAATTAACAAATATCAAATTAGCCTTCATCATGACGCAATGAGGCTTCAATTTCTATTTCCACCACGACGCAGAGGAATTTATGGTGGCTTGCTGGAATGAAATCTAAGAAAATTTTAGAAGCTTATCAAGATTCAATCAATAGGAAAGCTTTTGGAACATTGATGCATAGAAATAACAGTCTATATTTTAGCTCGAAAATGAGGAGTATTACAATTTGCTTTCCTTGATCTCTACACCAAGAGGCGATCAAACCATTTTTTGTAAAAATACACCACCATCCTTTAACTCCAACAGGTGAACTCCAAGATTATCCAAGCGTTGAATAGACTATACCAAATCCCACCTCTTCTTATCGACATGGGCCAAACTCCTTATATACAAACTGCTAAGAGCATCAGCAACAACATTAGCCTTACTTGGATGGTAGTGAAGATATGCCTTTATTTTGAACAAACAATGAGGGAGGAGTAACATGCCTTATTTTAAGATGACGATAGAGATAAATCACCTGTATAAGTCCTAATTTTCTTCTATTGATGAAACCCTGGCATTTTATAACCAAGATCCTTAGAGAGAATATAAGAGTATTTTAAGAGAGTTTGAGTGATTGCAAATTGGTTAAATGATACCCCAAGAGTGTCATGTCATGGCGCCTTAAGAGGATAATTAGGGAAATATCCAGATTACCCCCCAACTTATACTGCTTAAAATACCCACAGGATGGTACGACCATCCCATACCAATCATACCCTACCATACAAGTGGTACCCACCACTCATACCCTAGTCCTCTCCTTGGACGCCAACACTTTCCAACATATGACCACCCAATGTCAAACAGTACACAACCATATGATTAGTACTATGAACACTGTCCAACATACGAGATGGACTATACGATTCATACCCTATCCACACTACTTATGGTGAGCTACTCATACTCAGATCCAAGTTAAGTTACTTAGTTATAGATTAAGAGAAGAAAAATCTAAATCAAGGAACCATGACAAACCATACGACTCATACCCATTCTAGAAACTCAACCACCCAACACCATGCAACACTAGAAAACATACAAATGGGTCACTTGACCCATACCCTATCATATGACTAGTTCCCCAAAACATATAATGTCCAGAAGTCAAAAACTAAGAAATTTTCTAAAAGTAAAAAACAAGAGTGTTTCATGGTATCATGCCATTTTCATTATAATCAAGAACAATAAAATCAGCAGGAATAATAAATTTAACAACCTTGATGAGGACATCCTCGATGATTTCTTTGAGCACCACTTTAGTCTTATCTTCTATTTGGTGACCACAAAATATGGCATTGACTTTTCCAATCTTGGAGTACTAAACATAGAATGGGGCATCAAATTTACATTCATCCTAATCACTCAAAGTATGGACCATATCACTTTTACCAATTTTTATGGGAAGGGTGAAACTCTTTGGTTCCTTGAGCCTTTTTACATATTGGTCATCAGAACCAAACTACACTCCTCATTAAGTGTCACCATCTTAATTTTGCCCAGATTTATCTTATTTGTCACCTTGTCCTTCAAGTACTTACTGTACTTAGGTATACCCTGCAAAATATCTAGTAAAGGAAGGTTAAAGCAAAGTTCTCTTAATATGACTAGGAACTTCTTAAAACATACTTCCACTTTAGTCTTTTTGAACTTTTGATGGAATGGTGGTGGTATTCTCTCTTGTACACACATAGTTGCCTTTGTTTTTAGGTACTTATACTTTCCTGAATTTTCAACCTCTTTCGCTTCTACTTGTTTCTCTTCTACCTTATATGAGAATAACTCAACCTGTTATCTTTATTTTTATTTGAAGTCTTTAAATAAGATCTCTACCACTCTTGAAGATTATTTCCATTACCCTCCTAATTACCATTACCTACTTCATATTCTCTGTGTTTCTTGGAAAAATTTTTTAAGGTATGGTCTTTGAGGACTGAGCTAGATGCCCCAATTGTGTCTTATAGATTTTTTTAAGCAAGTTGATGATTTTAAATCTCTACAGTCATTTATTATTGATTTTCTAGGATCTTCTTCAAGGTCTCTTTAATATTAATGGCACATATGTTCTACTACTTTTGAAACTGTTGAGTGTGAGCCAAATTATTTCCCCATGAGTAGTTACCATAACACTGTCACTTATGTTTGTCGACATTACCATAATTTAGATTTCCCTTCTATGCATTGTCCGCAAAGTTTACCAACTCTAGATTAGCTTCAAATGAGTCAGTAGACTGGCCACTAAGACCGCAAATCTCATATTATGTCGGGGTTTGATAGACTATATTTACTTGAGACTGAGGTTGGTTTACACCCTAACTTACTAAACTGTGTCATCATTTTATTTTTGAAGGCTGATAATTAAGCTGCCAAAGCTATGTCACTATCTACTTCAATCATCCGATAGACTTCTTTAGTACACTTCTGGACATATCATATTACCATTTGAGATTACCATGTGAAATTCAATTCAACAACTGTAATGCCTTGAGTCTATACCCCGGACGCTACATGGTGCTAGCGACCCGAAAAGACCACTAGCTAACCTATGACTGGTACCTACTATATGCACTAACTAATAACAACACTGCAATGATAATATATCTAAAATAAATGTAGAAGATAAGCTAAAAATTGGAATAAGACTCATAACTGAAACAAATATCCATTATTGAAAAATGAATACTGAAATATCTGTCTAAAATACTCTATTCTGAAAGCCTTTAACTGTCTGAATATGGATTTGATGGGATAAGTCCCTAACTAACTTTGTCTACTAAACTAAACTGAATACGAAAATAATGAAATAATATAATAACTTTTTCCTCGAATTATGAGGACTCACCACTAAGTCTACTGTTGATAGCTGGGCAGCTAAGGGTGGTCAGGAGCTCATATGTCTGAACCTATGATATCAAACATCATAGTGTAGAAAAAAGGTATGCGTCATTACTTTGAATGTATTGGTATTCTAAGTGAGGTAGGCTGATATGCATGGGTTTATATGCATAAACAAATCACTGACTGACTAATATGAATATATTTGAATGAGAGTACATGTATAACTTAAATAGATGAAATACTGATTATGCAACACTGTACATATATCTACATTTACTATGACTGAGATTGTGGTAAAATTGGATACTGAGTTTTAATAACTGAAAGACTGATATCTGAGTCTACTGATACTACAGTACCGATAACTGTGTGACTATTTCTGACTATCCTAATTCTGTCGAACTATGTTGAGTGATTGTGTCTGATAATCCTGATTCTATAAAACAAAACTGAGTTTTATACTGAGACTAAAACTATTGGAGGTAACTATCTAACCGACATGTCCCTTCTCTTAACTAATTTAGGTTCCAACTTATAACCTAAGTTGGAAGGGTGCTAGTACCGTACCAAAGTTAGAGATAAGTGTTGAGTCATCCTCATCTAGCAGGTGCTCTGAATGAGAACGGTGGTACCCTTAACTGCTTGGTAAGACACCTCATCAACCCTCAACTGGTAGGTTGATGTCTTGACCTATGCTGGCTACATAGTTTTGGAACACAAGGATTGCTTCTAAGGACCACACCCTTTGCTAGAAGGTGAGTTCCCATCCTTAGGTTCACTCGGTGCTGAATCCTACTCCCAAATAAATCGACACTGAACGAATTTCTAAATAGTACTAGGTTAGACTAAACTATTTCTCATCGTACTATCTAACTGAACTAAACTGAGTTCACTGGATTCCATTAACTGATAGAGTACTGCTGAGTTCTATTATTTGGCTGAGTTTACTGAATTCTAAAAGAATTACTGAACTGAGACTAGGACTGGTTTATGAGTACCACTGATCGTGATGCTACTAAGACTATTATATAACTACTGTAGCTCTAGGTAAATAGCTAAATTTTCGGGTATTGAATACCCCCAGGACTCGATAGTATTAAAGCAAAATATAGCATGAACTTGAAACGCACAATGATGCACACTTGATCGTAATACATTCATAGAGATATTTCATCAAATACTTGTGGGATATAAGTTTGGACATATGCTATCATGTCATGATTTTCACCTTTTATTTATATGAGCAATTTATCAAGCACTTGGGATCATAGTCTGTACACATGATACTACACAATATGGAGGCATCATACTTTCAAATCCCAATTTACAAATCAAGGGCTTTTAACATGAATTCACATGATACTACGCACATGATAAATAATTTCACATGAAACATGAAATAAACCATGGATTAGAACACAATTTTATATCATAATCATGAGTACACTCAAACCCAACATAGAATTCATGAAATTAAGTAGCTTGTATTTTCAAGGAGTTGCTAAAACTCCAAGGGTGGATGGAAACCCTTGGATGAACACTTCACATACCTTTGTACTTGAATTAGTGAATATTGATGGTGCTTTCTTGAATCTTGAATCTTGAATTGGAAGCCCTAGGGTTTTGTTCTTGAGTAATTTTGAGAATAATGAGTGTTTCAGCCCTCAGAATGACTTAATCTCATGTTTTTGGGGCTAAATATATGTTGAAAAATAACCCAATTACCTCTCTATATGTGGCTTTTTAATAAGTGATAACATGTCTAGTGATGCACAGACTGACACACCGCGTCGATGGGATCGACTATATGGCTGGCATGTCGCATCGAGTTTGTGTCGGCTCATTGGAATTTGACATTAGGAGCTGGGAAAACATTTATCAACATAATAGATCCACTGGTTTAGACTTCCAAAGTACCTCAAACAATGTTCAAAAAATCCAAAACTCGCCTGAGAATGCCTATTGAAATTCTTGATCATGAATCAACCTAAAGATTGATATTTTAAGGTCGTGGAGGTCGTGAAATAAGATTGCCAACTTATGAAGTCTAAAATAGTTTTTAGTACAAACACTTAGCTGAAATTTCAATGTATGGAACCCCTTTTTAAGCTTTAACGGACTGAGTTAAGCTTAAAATTTTATGGGATCTTTTAGCAACGCGTATAGATCATCATACATTTTCTCTAAATCTTAACAACCTATAGGTGAATCTAGAAAAAATTTTGTGTTATGGTAATGTTCTTTAACAAAAATGTGAGCCAATACCTCATTAATCTATTATTGGTTGTAGCAATCTCTTAATAGTGATTTGAACCTATCTCCGTGTAATGATTTAAACCTCTGCCAATCAAGATATATGTTATTATTTGTCTTCTACTTAAAATAGAGAATCTCACTATGTAACTCTACCGTCTTGCAAGATGGGAAGAATTGAATAAGGAACTTTTTTGCCAGATCATCTCTTATGGTGATGGTGTTTGAAGTTCTGCCTTTAACTATTTCTTTCCATCCCCCAAAAAGTAAGAAGGGGAAGAAAGTAAGACACACATAGTTAGTAGAGACTCCTGTCTGGATAAAGATATCACTAATCTCAATGAAGTTTTGTAGATGAACTTGAGAATCCTCATGTGATAGGGCTATGAATTCAGTAACGGCAGCATATTCTATTTGAGATCGAATCTACCTCTAGGTCCCAGTCTGTGAATGGCGAAGGTAACATTAATTATAAGTGGAATAGATACTTTTCAAATTGTGTATGAGTTGGTTGTTCATCACCTATGTCTGTAGCATTATATTCTTCCTGTGGAACTTACGTTATGCGGTAGAGAAGTATTGCTTCTCTTCTTCGCTGATGTTAGCGTCGCTCAGGTTGAAGATGCCAGTCAACAAAATCCCTTTCATTTTCCATCTTATTTAACTTTTATACCTGTACCTGCAATTTAAGAAGCTAATATCAAGTTATTAGCACTTATAAAGCAATATAGCAAAACTAATAATAAGACAATTTCCAATTTTTAAGTCCCCGACAATGGTGCCAAAAACTTGTTGTGCCCAAGAACATACTCAAGTGTAAGTGGTCACTTATGTAGCAATGTTTCCCTTTCAAGTTGAATATCAATCCCTTAGGGACTTGGTAATAAACAACTATACAATTCAACCATTGTCAATAAGATTAAATAAGTGCAAGAGTAACTAATTGAGAATTTTATAAATTGTGATTATAATTAACAATAAATAACAACAGTATTAACTTTGGATTTTAAACTATATGACAAGATTTTTTAGGGTTGAGGCATCTACATTACATTATACATTACTATGGTTTCTAGCCGGTGTTGTTTTTTATCGTGATTGTTGATCAGTGGAGTAGATAATAAGACTTGGGAATGATAATCCTTTAAGTTATCTACCCAAAATAATCTCACAACTACATTGTTGAGCAGTGATGTGATTCTTTAATTCAGATGCACTACATCATCTTCTCATTTATTAACTGAGTGGATGTTTAGGTATATCTTTATCCTAAACATAAATCATGCTTTAAGATGATTAAATCCATGATCCACACCCCCTGCATTCTTCATTCCATCCCTTTAATCCTATGGTCAATTTGTTTTGGGACTTAGATTTATCCTAAAGTTCATGACGATTGAGAATAATTAAACAAGAATGTAAGAACAATCACATACTTGAGGAACATATAAGCCAACTATAAACCACAATTATACATTTATTTTAGTAGCCTTAACCCTAGCATAAATTTATTTATCCACTCATAGTGTTACAAAAAATCATCATACATGAGTTCATAAAATAAAACTACTAGAAAGTAAAGTTTGAGAACAAAGAACCCTAGTTTGAGCCCCTTTCTTGCTTCCCATCTATCCTATTCATGTATTTATTCGAAGGCGGTATGAAAGTTTGATGAATTTATCCTATTATATTTTTTAGTTAGTCCTAGAGTATCCCCACATGAAATATATTAATTGACAACATTGCCCATCACTTAGGAGGCTTAAAATCAATTTTGGACATCCCTAATGTTGCCCAACATTGTGAGGTTTAAAACTCGCATTGGTTTATCGATCATTCCCAACAATATTCTAAGAAAATGAGGGGTCTCTATGCACCCCTTGGTATTCTTTGAGGTGTGTGGCACAAGGGGTACTCCAAAGTGCCAAATTTTACTCTATTTGGTTCCATTCTCATCGTGCATTTTCTCCTTATTTCCCCACTTCTTATGACTCATTTTTAGGGTTTAATTATCTGAAAAATCACCTCCAATAGTATCCTAATACATAAAATAACAATCATTAGTTCATACAACACAACAAAGTACACTAGAACCATACATGGCTCTAGCTAGTGCAACTACTTTCCTCGTCTAAACATTATTTGATCTTTTTGATACTTAAATTGATTACATTGAACCTTAAAAACTCTAAATATTAAGTAAACCTATAATAAACACTTAATCTCACCAAGAAGTCCTCAAAACTGAGCTAAATGCACATAGATGATAACAATTAGAAGTATAAATATGTCTAAGATCAACACTATAGAGGTTTTCATAAGAGGAATGTAGCATGGAGTTGAATTAGGAGAATTACTACTTCATGGTTGAAGAATATTTCTCGATCATATAACTTAAAATAAGGGGATTGAGGTAGATAAGGAAAAAATTGGGGTTATTGAAAAATTGCCTCCTCTAATTTTGGTGAAGGGAATTTAGAGCTTTTTGTCACATGGGGTTTCTATAGAAGATTCATCAAAGACTTCTCTAAGATTTCCAATCCGTTGTGTAAATTATTAGAGAAAGAGGAAAAATTTATGTTTGATGGTGCATGTTGAAAAGTATTTGAGTGCTTAAAAGAGAAATTGATTTAAATCCCTATCATCATGTCTTTTGATTGGACATTGACATTTGAGGTTATGTGCGATTCTATTGGAATGGAGCTAGGTCTAGTCCTAGGCTAAAGGTTAGAGAAAATCTTATATTCCATCTACTATTATAGAAAATCACTTAACTCTTCTTAGAAGAATTAAACTGTGACTGAGAAGGAGTTACTTGCAGTTGTGTTTGCATTTGAAAAGTTTTGATAGTAATTTCTTGGAATAAAATTTATTGTACATACTGACCATGCAACTCTTAGATACCTTATGGCAAATAAATATGCAATGACATGGTTGATTTGATCGGTTCTTCTGTTGCAGAAAATCAACTTTGAGGTCAAGGATCAAAAGGGGACTGAGAATAAAGTGGCTGGCCATTTATCACTTCTCAAGGAGGAAGCAATGCTAAAATTAAGGTATAAGCTAGAAATTTATAATACTTTTCTGACAAGCTTGTGTTGGCTGCATCACAAGACTTAATTCCCTAGTTTGTAAACTTTGCAAATTATTTCACAAGTTATTTAGTTTTGAAAGATATGTCATTTCAATAGTGAAAGTGGTTCATGTATGAGGTGACAAAATTCTTTTGGGATGAGTCATACTTGTTTTAGGTTTGTGCATATCGTGTGATTCAAAAATATGTTCTTGAGGTTAAGATGATGTGTATCTTAGAGGCATGTCACTTTTCAGAAGTTACGAGTCATCCTAGTGGTGCCCAGACTGCACAAAAGATATTGTAATATTGCTACTATTAGTGCACCATTTATAAAGATGCTCATGATTATGCTAGGTCTTATGACTAATGTCAAAGGCAAAGGAACATCTCGCGTAGACATAAATTTCTAATGATGACTATTCTTGGTCTTGAGTTATTTGATGTTTGGGGTATTTACTTTATGGAACCCTTTATGATCTCACATGGAATGAAACATATGTTGGTGGCTATCGACATTGTTTCCAAATGAGTCGAGTAGTAGCCCTTTCAAACAATAAGGGTGAGAGTTTTTCAACCTTCCTTGAAAAGTACAATTTTTTTGATTTGGTACACCCTGAGCTATAATTGTGACGGAGGCTTACACTTCTACAATTTACTATTAAAAACCTTGCTTGATAAATATGGTGTTAAACAAAAGGTTGCAACAATTTACCATCCTTAGATAAGTGGGAAGGTTGAGGTTTCCGATTGAGATATAAGTCTATCCTAGAAAAGACTATGAATTCCAATAGGACAAACTAGGCTAGATGATTTGATGATGTATCAGGGCCTATTAAATAGGGATTTCATATATCAACTTGTGTTTGAAAGGTATGTAACTTTCCTATCAGACTTGAACATAAGTCATTATTAGCATTGAATAGGTCAAATCTCAAATGGAGTGATGCATTGAGACTAATATTAGAATAGAGGAGTGAGATGGATGAATTTTTTCCTTGTACTTATGAGAGATCTTACTTGTAGAAGGAAAATATAAAGTTGTATCATGATCGAAATATTAAATTCTTAGAATTTCACATGGGAGACTTGGTCTTGCTTATAATTTGAGACTTTGCTTGTTTTCTGGAAAGCTAAGGTCCAAATTCAATATGGTGCAAGTATTTATTTATGGTGCAATTAAGATAAAAGGGGTTGAAGGTGTACCATTCAAGGTAAATGGTTGATGTATGAAGCACTATGTGGTAACTATAGAGGAGATGAGGTCATATGAGAAATTGAAACTTTATGAAGTCTGAGTAGTCAAGGAAGTTGGGTCATGTCGCGACGTTAAATCAAGGGCTTCTTGAGAGGCAACCCATGGGCCTGTTAGTGAAGTTTGAGTAAACAACATAGCCAGTCATGTTGTGAAATTAATTTAAGAACTTTTAGAAGGAAAGCCATGATTTTGTACTCTTTAATTTTATTAGGTAATATGTGTTGAAGTATAAATGACAGTAGCAATCAAAAGCACTAGAAACTTTTGGGTGCCCAGTCCAAATAAGTCACCCAATAACTCTATGGAAACATAATGACTCGTCACGTTACTCATATATGAGGAACAAGCAAGAAGAAGTCATTAGTTACTTAGTGACTCAGAACGAGTCATTGCTGCACACGATGACTCATTGTTTTGGGTCGTAGGGACTAGTGACCTTAGGTAAGTTTTCTAAGTTCTTGTGTCACAACAAAAAGAGATATTGAGTCTTCATCATTGACGACTAGTTTTTAGGGGTAGACATTAGTACAGGTCAATTAACAATCCAGTCTTTTTAAATTGATGACTTAACTCGACCCGATACACAAATTAAATTAGGAAGGAATTCAATATTTGTCCACATTCCTTTTTAAAAAATTCATACTCTCTCCATATTTCTTAAACCACTTCCTCTTCCCACAAAATTCCCTACAACTCAAACCCTAATCTAAGAAAATTCTTCTTACTTATCCAAATTTCATTTGAGGAAATTTTCTTGTTGCAAATTCCATGTTCCGATTTGTATCAAGCATCACCACTTAAATTTATGTTAGTATGATGTTTTCCTTATGAATTTGTCTACCTTTACTCAAAGAATAAGTATTGAATCACATGGGTTTTATAAACCCTAGATTTAAAAGCTTTGCAAATTAGGAGTAATAGGGTTACTAGTGTTGTGGGTGAGGAGCAATTAGTATGTTTAAATGTCAAACTATTGTTTACCTAGGGTGAAGCCTGAGTAAACCCAAAGTTTATATAAATCACTGAAGGAGTTTCTATATGTCCACCTGATGCATATTTATATGGTAAAAGGTTGATTATGTTCTCAAATAAAAATGCAATTAGAGTTTGAATTGATAATAAAGATAGGGACCTATTTGATGTCCCTATGACTCCCACAATGACTCTTTTACACATGAGATGAGCCATCGTATGAGTCGTAGTGATTGCACTTAGTTCAATAAAATGGGTAAGTCCCTATCCATTAAAAGAGTTCTCTATATGAGTAACTCAATTATTTGTAGGTTCACTGGATGAATAATTAGGTAAGAGATCATGAGGACCTACATTGCCCTTTGCAACAATCCACATGAAGACTCACACAATGAGTCATTGTGTGACCTGATGAATCATAGGTTGTAGTAATTAGAAAAGTAGTAAAAGTGACCTAACACCTTTTTATCTTGTAAGTCTGACAATGACTCATTTCCATATATGATGACTTGTTAACTAACTCATAGCGACTAGGAATAGGGGTCACCTGTATAATATGACTTATTAACTAACTCATCACGACTAGGAATAGAGGTCACCTATATAATTTTCTTACTTGTTTTCATGGTTCTTTATAAGTAGTCCACTAATGTGTAATCACCCACAGGTACCCTGGTACCAAAGAATGACAAAAATAAGGTTGGAAACATGGAGTCAAGCCGACTTCAAAGAAACAAGATCAATTCACTCACCATCTAAGAGATAAACTTTTTGAGGATGAGTAGGAGTTAAGTGATTCAGTTGAGGAATACTCGATTTCGAGGCCACTTCAAATATTAAGTAGGTTTCCCCGAGGAATTCAATCAAGGCCCCAAATACAAAATTCTCAAGCCTTACCAGCAAATTCAGCTTCCACTCCCTAGCTAAAGATGGAAAGGAATATGGATTTTGGTCTAATAATGATAAAGAAGGGGAAGAGAGTAGATCCAAGAGTGGAGATGAGGTTATATTTGGCAGTCAGGCTAGCGATGTAGGGTAGATTATGGATTTAAAGAATAAATAAAAAGTTATAACAAAGAGATAGTTGATAGTATTTCATATTTAATTCCTCTGCCACCACCAGTCCTACCTAAGCTACAGATTAAGATAGGTATGGTATCAATAGTTAACTAGTGGGTGTAAGCATGCATGCTAGAATTATATAAGTAAGATAGTGCTATCTTCCCAAACATAGGACCACCAAAATGAGGGTTATGTATGGAGCCTAGGTTATTGATAGGGATGTTCGAGAAGTAAAAATTTGAAATTTTGTTTAATAAATATCAATTTGAATAAATAATGAAAGAATCTGGCAAAGACAGCTCAACTTTACTTAGGGAATTTTATGTTGCATACCAGATAGAGTTGAAGTGACTGAATCCAAAAAGGTTAACTTAGAAGGTTGGTGACCCTATTCATTCATTAATGATTTGTGAAGTTCGAGTGAATATCTCTTCACGAACTATTTCTTGCTTCTTATAAGGGGCTAACATTGTGCCCCTAGTTGACATATTAGAAATTGATCTTTGGATTTATGAAATATGTAAGATTAAAATAAAATAGATAGGTACCAAGGTTAGGTTAGTAGACTTAAGATAGACATCTAGTATTATTGATACTGTAAAAGATATTACTCCTTGGGTTGCAGGTATCTCATCGCATATTAAAAAAGGAAGCTTAAATTTTCCAGCTAAGTCATAATGGATACTAGTTTGTCATAGGTTGGGACCAAAAACATGTTATAACACTTTAAGACCTAAAAAGTGCCGCCCTAATAGCTAGTATTATCGAGGGATATCACATTTACATTGCAAAGATCATTGTCTGAGAGATTCAAGACAGATCTATAAATATTGATATGGGCCTATCTTTTCTATGCTTGTTGGTGAAGATTTATTTGGAGGAATGGGTGTTTGTTCTACCTAAGTTTGATATTTGGTTGGGTCAACTGGATCACAATCTTAGGGTTAATTTGGGATCAGGCAAACCCAATCTTGAGGGCAAGGATTTGTGTTGTATTGCTTCAGGGTGCATTCCAGTCAGGTGCACGAATGGATAATGGTACCTCAAGTTTTACTAAACTTGGGGACATATAGGTTGAGTCTTAAGATGAGACTAAGTGGACTGAGTTGCAAACTACTATTGAGGCCACTACTTCCAAAACCTCCACGCCACGTTCAGCCTCGACATTACCATCTAGAAGCATTTTATGCCACATCCACTTGCTGATAGATATGTCTTGGTTTTGCAGGAGTTCATGAATGATATGATTAAAATATGAGTCACACTTGAGAAAAAAATAGCAAACATCAATGAAGGGGTGCATCCATAGGTAAAAAAGGAAATTTAGTGTGAGATGCACAAAATGCTGACCAGATTTAGAGTTTTGAAAGGAGAATGTACAAAAACCTCAAAGAGGTGTAGTCCACACATTTGGTAGATGTTCAAAAGTAGTTGGTTTTACTAAAATATACTATTAAGGACATGGTTGTATGGACATATCCAACAATTCTTTCTCCTATAATGACTATCATTTAGGAGATTCCATTGGATGAGGTTCCTATATATAGTCCATGAAAGGTAAAGAAAAAGCACCAAAGGATGGAAGAAAAACAAAGAGTAAGAGGAGAAAGAGAAGAAGAGAGAAAAAATAAATAAAAGAGGCAATTACAACATGCAAGCAATTAGAATAGGACTAGTTTTCCAAGCTCCATGAGATAGAAAGAGGAGTTGGGAGCTATAGATTTATTATAATCGTGACTGCCAATCCAGCAATAGTTAATGAGAATGGGAATGCTATATTTACCCTTGTGAGTGTTAAAACACTGAGTGAACTGGATACCACTAGTGCCAATATTGATAAGAGTCCACAACCACTAAGGCCCCAGTGGAGAAGAGTTTATGTTCAGATACCTTGTGCACCATATGCATGTCCTTTACCATAGTTTTATCTTTTTCCAAGAGATGTGCAAATGGCACGTTGCATGATTTCCAAGTTAGGGGTCGAGATGCACTACAACCTATGGTTTTTGTTGCCGTATTTCTTTTTCCTCGGCTGCGTTATCGTAGTTACAACCGACATGTTTAGGTGTTTATTTAATTTTTATATCTTTATGTTGTTTTATGAATAAATTAGAGTAAAATAATATAACTTTGTGCAATTGAATAAATTAAGCATGCGAACCTATTTTGAATGTTTTAAAATGAACCCCTAAAATTTTTTTTAGGTTCATTTACTTTGTTGTATGTGCTTACTTTAATTGTAACCACTGTTAGGATCTCAACATAATATTGTATTAGTAGTATTATAACCTATGCTGATGGTGCACAAAGAAGGTAGGTTGTAACCCGAATAATATCCCTGAGCCAAGAGTATGTGAGGATGTACCTAGTCGACGTATATGTGTCGTCTAGAATTGCCTAGTTAGTTTAGCTGAAAGTTGTAGGATAGGAAGTCAGGAAATGATCATAGGTTGTTCTTTAAATAGTCTACTATAGCCTAAAAATCCTGCCAAATGAACATGTTAATCCCTTGATCCCAAAATTTAAGCCTAATTATACCTTTTTTAGGATTTTCCTATTCACCTTTAAAATTTCAACATAAACCTATTTTAGCCCTGGCCCTTCCTTAGACATTGTGTATCTCATCTCAAGCAAATTTCCTATGCTGAGGTTGCCTAGAGTAGGGGTGCTCAAGGATTGGGTATGAAGCAATTATTGTAAAAAGAAAAAAAAAGATTTGGGTGAGGAATGCATAAGAGGGGAGAAAGAGAGAGAAAATGAAAAGAAAAAAAAATGAAAATAAAACTATATTTAGATTCCAAGAAATTAAAAGAAAATTGAAAAAGGAAATTAAATAAAAGGAGGCAGATACAAGTGGAAGCCAAAGTTAGTGTAGTGTCAAGGAGGGCCAGTCATGATAACCATATATATACCTTATATATCCTCGAGCCTACATTACAAGACAATAAGGTTCTATAGTGTTCCTAATCTAACTGTTTAAAAGCCAAGGCGTAGAAAAATACGGATAACATATGGTACCAAATGCACACAACCAAGCTTTCTTATGAGAGTGAGAAATTTGATTTTGTCTCGATATTTGATTTATGTTACAGATAATCATGTGAGGCATCTTTGTTGTGAGAATATAAGGTCTATATTTTATGTAATGAACACTTTAGGCTATTTCTTTGATTTAGTAGGACTTTTAGAATTTTGAGCCTTCCCACAACGGCTATAGGTCATTTATGACTTATCAGAACTATTGGTTTAGTTATCGAATAGTTTGTTTGGGATTTAGGCTCATTCCATATTTTTGAGCTTTCATTGTAAAGGAATTGGTCTTAAGCCAAAAATCATAGTAGAAAACCTTGGATGGTAATTTTGATAGCACCATCAACTCTAAAATATTTATTTTTAGCTACAGCATCCTTTGTTCAGGTTTGGAGGCATCTAGACTTGTTTTGAACTAATGCATGATTTATATAAGAATATATATATATAGGTATGGGCCATATATCTAGACTAAAAAATCTTTGATTAAAGATACAATGATTTCATTGAGTCAGAAATATCGAATTTTGTACAGTGGCGTAGATTGTTTGGACACATGGGTTACCAAACAAAACAGGAGAACTCAATCGCAGGCCATTTTGGACTTATAAGATTGGTACATATCTGATGGAACCATTTGGTGCAACCACTTAAGTTGACCTTTGGTCGCTTAAGAAGTGGTCGCTTATGCTACTAGAGAATTACTTTAGCGATCTCCCTTGGACCCACTTTAATCGCTTAAGTGATTGCCTTTTTGCTAAAGCAGAGGTCATTTAAGTTGTATTTGATTGCTTAAGAAAAGGCTAGATATTTTTAATTGATCATTTAAGTGATCAATTAACCGCTTAAGTGTAATTACTTAAGCTATCATTGAGTCACTCAACCGACACCTGGGTATTGATAAATCCCCTTTCTTCACCAAAAATTCCCACTCATTTTTTCCTATATTTCTATGATAATTTGAGATCTTGAAGAGCATAAAGGGTGAGAATCATCCACTGAAGCTACGGTAAGTTAGCCTAACACTCCTTGGTCATTTCCTATTAATTTTTCTATCAATTTTAATCCTATTTCATTATAAATTCTTAGAAATTAATACTTTAACTCCCAAGAATTTAGGAGTTGATTTAGGCCTTGATTTATACACCATTTGTGCCTAACTTTTGAGGAAACCTTCCTTGTCCTTTGAGGGACATCTTGTCGAATTCTATTTTGGATTCTATTTGCAAACCCTGTGGCTTTGTTCTTGATCCAAATTTTGACCCGACACTTTATATAGAAATATGGGTCTTATTTTACTCCTAATGATATCTAAATTACTATTTAATAGCAGTGGGCCATTTTTGGATTGTCAAGAAAAGGCAGACGATTTGTGGATGATTAAGGACTTGTAGTTTAGCATCAAGGTAGGCTTCAGTATACTTTTTTCAAGTGATAGTGTATGATATATATTACATGTTAGGTAAGGATATTGATATGGTTCTGGTTAGAACACTAAAGCTTAGTTTAATTTAGAAGTCTGGGGATAGAAGGGTGAATAGACCTTAAGATAAAATACTTCTTATGCCTATAGGATCCTAGTACCCTAGGTTACTAGATTGTAGACATAGTTGAGGCAATGAAGCCTTTAGTATAAGGTTTACTGCTTGACTTAATGGCTTATCATTGTTTCTGAAATGATGGTATTTTTGTTATGCTAGTTGTATATTATTGGCTTGAGTCCATGATTATGGTATCAGTTTAACTCTAGGTGAGTGATCTATCTTTTTAAAGGACATGGATTAGCCTACGGACATTTAGATGTTTGTGATTGTATTGTTTGAATAATTGTGATGGCATGCATAGATTTGGTACATTCATGTTTATTTAGTGGTACCATTCCAACTAAAAAATGGTTTTACTACTATTTTCCTAAGAAAAGATTTATTTTTATTTTTAAATTTTTAAAAAAATTATTTTATAACAGGAATCATACCGCCTTAACAGATGATTTATGATATTTTGGAACTAAAATTGATGTTTTAGGAAGCTGATTGAGATAGATTTTGGTCCATAGTTTTACCACTACTATTTACTTCAATCATGAGATATTCCAGCCCATTTTTTAATTTGTTAGATAATTTAGCCCCAGAGCTAACCCCAAGCAATGAATTAACAGACCTACACAAATTTATCCATGGTTTGAGTTTGTACATTTATTATATATACATCTCTTTGATATTAGATAGAGTAGATTGGTGATGTTGATAACGGTTGGAAATTTTGGAACAGGACAAGGTCAGTGTATACGGGTACTCTCAAAACCCCTAGAGGGTCCCTTGGTTTGTAATCCATCATGTAGGAGAAGAGAGGTCACTGTTGGTTTTGCATTTATGATCCATCGAGATTGAGGAGGTATATACATTAGGCTATGTTATTACACTTAAATTAGTTGTGGTATCATGGATTTACTCTGTATTATTTCATGGATGCACATTTTTCTTCACTGGTATATTATTTGGTCCCTGTATATTACATCCTTAACGTGTTGTAGAGGTACAGGTTAAGAGTGTTCCTTGTTGTATGTTTTGTGCTGATTAAACCTTCTAGTTTATAGAGTCTGATTAAGGTATTATTTTTCCATACTAGCAAATTGTTTTAATGTTATTAAGATGGTTAGTTTTTCGTAGGTTGTTTATTGACTGATACTAAGGTTGGAGGTATGATTCTGATTCCTTTTATACGATTATTATATTGTGGATAATTATCTCATGGTTAGACATTGTGATTATAGACCTAGATCATGCTAGTATTAGTTTTCCTACTAGGTTAGGATTCTCTTGAGGGGTTAGGTTGGATACTTTAGGTTGTTACCTTTGAGTTATTCCATATATGAGTGTATATATATATATGTATATATATATATATGTATTTATATATCTAGCTATAGTTTACCATATACCCCCTCCTTCATTTATTTATTCATGTTGTATATCCACTCTTTGGCCTTGTATATTACTATATATACTTCTTCTACCCTTTATTTGTATATTTTACAGTTATATATTATATTGTTCTTTAGTGCCTGAGTACAACTAGAATAGGATAGATCATCCTTATTACCTCACTAGTTTTATTCTGTTAGCTTCCTAGATATTTGGTGGTAGTTTATATTTTTTCTTGCATATTATCTATATTTTCATTATATTTGGAGATCAGTCGGTGGTTACCGAATGAGTACCATGTGTTTGGTTCTCATACTACTCTACTATAGCCTACAGTTCATAGTATGAGTTCTCATCGTTGTTTTGTGCATCATGTGAAGCAGCTATTGGTCAGAGGTTTGGGGTGAGCTCCTAACATTCAGAGTATTACTGTTCTCATTTTTATAGATCATCCTAATTTCTATGTTATATTTAGAGATACATTATGCCTATATAACCATTTAGTACTTTATTTTTAATTGTTATCATATTAGAAGGTCTTATACTGATTTCATCAGGTTTTACAACTGCCTTATATTTATTAGTCTCTTATTATATTTATTCTTCTATATTTATTCATTTCTCTTAATGGTCCGTTACTCCCTATTTTAGGCTATGGATCGGCTTACCTACTGGTGGGTTATAGAAGGTTCCATCATGACCTGAGAAATTTGGTGGTGATAAATTAGTATTAAAGCCAGGTTTATCAATGTGTTGGTACAAGAGTTAAGTCTCAACTAGTGCCATGTGGATTAGTGCAGAGACATTTGTGTCCTATATTTTAAAGGGTACAAAGAATTTTTAGGAAATTTTGTTTTTTATTCCTTGTTGTGTGCCTATATTTCTATGGGCTTCAGGTACATTCTATGACTCTATTGTATCCCAAATGGATAATACAAGGATATCAATAGGTATGGATAGTACTTCGTGACATATTTCTCGAGCTTCAATATATTGCTAAACTATGAAGTTAGAGATTAATATCAAAGATCTTCAATATCAGTTAGAGGAAATAGAGCCAGCCTAGGATCTAGTAGAGCTTGTGACTGCTTCACTCTTTTAGATTCAATATTAGTGATTTCAAGCCTTTTTACTGATACCTAACAGCAGGAAGTAATGTTTCGTTCATTGAGTAGTTCTTAGAACCAAGATAGGTTTATTGGTTTTCAATAAGGTTCCTTGTCAATTTTAGAGTATGAGGTTTGATTTCTTGAGTGCGCCAGGCGTATTTCTATTCTATATCCTTTATAGCATAAGATGGTTCATAGATTTATCAGAGGATTAGCTTTGTCACTCTTTTTAGAATTAAAGCATTTTATAGTAGTTGGGTCTTCTTTCTCTCAGGTTATTAACCATATAAAGGCCATTGAGAGAGAATGTGTTGATACTTATGGAGGAGCAATAAAATGTCATTTCATCAGTATAGTGTTATTGGTATTCTATTTGGGAGTGATGACCCTTTCAGAAATTATCACCTTCACTTATAGCCTCTTAGTTCTACACAAGTGGTGTCTCAGACTATAGGTGGTTTACAGGTTAGTAGTGGTGATCATATTAGGCAGAGTTTTCATTGGACTTTGGGGAGTATTTGGTATAGGTGTTTAGACTATGAAAAACATTCTGGATTATTAGGCATAGTACCTTAGAGTATTTTAGGAGAATGTCATAGTTTAGGTGAGATTGGTCTTTGGTCTACTGAGTGCCCAGACATTAGTTGGTTGTTTTGAAAAATTTAGCATATGTTCCACGCTAGCTTAGAGCTCCTAATACATGTTGGTTAGTCAGCTATTTGAGGTTATCTAGTACTTCTCTCCAAGTTAGAGCTTTAGGAGTTTGCTACAAATACAAATAGATCGGTCACAGGTCCATAGAGTATCCTCAGTGTGGGTATACCAGTCATTCAACTTAACCAGACTAGTCTCATAGTGTTGTGGCACATCCAGATAGAGGTGGTGCACTTAGTACATTGATTAGTGCACTCCAATTCATTTTCCCTCAGTCACACTAGGCATGTGACTTCATATGTCATCGTGATAGGTGCATGCCACCTTATATTTCCTGTCTTTACCTTTTATTTGGGTGTATAAGGTTTTTTGTACCCATTTATAATTAGGTTTTATGGTAGGTAAGTATTGATTATTGTATGCCTTGTTATACAGTTCATAATTATATGACTACCCTATAAATTATTTCTTTAGTAGTGGATAGAGTGAACCAATATTGATAATTCCCTAGAGGTGTAGGATTTGGGTTTGAGTTTTATTTACCTTGGCATATTGACCTCCTTATGGTCTTAGATTGGCACTTGTTATTCATTCTAATTTTTTCTACCACCTACTCCTTATACTAATGAATCTATTGCGGTTGTTATTATGCTCATTGTTTGGTACTAATTGATCCTTTCTTGAAAGATAATTAGTCTAGCATTACCTAGTTAGAATATCTTTCATCACAATCTTTCTTTGTTGGCCTAGGCAGCTAGCTCGGTTGGATGGTTTCTCTTTTATAGCGAGGTGAGGTCAATTATTTTTATCTTTAGTTGGCAAAGCTAGATTAGTTATTAAGTTGGTTGCGAAATGAAGGTAGGTTGGCCTTCCTTTATTCTGTTATGGTTTTAGAGTTGGCAATATAGTTATATAGCCTATTTTTGAGATGTGATTCTAGGACTTACCTTCTAGGTGGCAGAGATCTTAGCATCGACTATTCTGCTCTATAGACTATTTTTGAGGTTGACCAATTTGGTATCTATTTTTTTATTTGTTGAGTTCATCACCCAGTAGTGATCTTGGTATTGATGTCGAGAGATCTTAGGCTTGCCTTTCATGGTTTTTTGGTTTGGCTTCTGGTGATAGCATTGATATTGGTATTGGTGTAGAGTTGGTTACTATATTCTTACTATAGTGTGGTTCCTTCTCTATTGAAGTTAAGATAGGCGTAGATAGGTGATCTTTCCTATGACTACTTTTTAAGTTGGAACACATTGGTTGGATTTAGGAAATCCTCATTTTGGCATTATTTGGCCTAATAAGACTTTATAGAGCTCTTCTTCTTGATGATACATGCATATGGATATTCGTTTCTTTTGATAGAACATTGGGTTGACAGGTTTCCATCTAAGGTTGGATTTCTCTTAATTTCTTGATATTTGGCTATCAATAGTATGGTTTGTGGCTTTAGTGAGTTCTTTGATATGCTCTGATGATTCATTACCTCTAGAAGATATGGATTTGATTGCTTGTGCTTTAAGCTTGTGGATTACCTTCTGTAGTGATTTTTGGTCCTCAACTATGTCTCGACGTCTACTTTACTCAAATTTAGTTGGCATATGCCTAATCTGGGATAGTGAAGGTGAGTTATGCATTTGTCCTCAATTTAGACTTGTTGGCTTTGGTTGGGACTTGGTGCCATGGAATGGCGGCTAGAAGGTTATGATAACTTTGGAGTGTGGATGCTTACTTATCTAAAGGATTGGCTTTGATATTTAATATTAATACGTTCAGCCTTGATGTTAAAATTTCAGCTGGGAGTTGTAGAGATTGGGTGTAGCCTTAGCTTTTGAATTTGTGTCAGATAGGGTTTCACATATAGGCTAGCTAAGCCATCTCTTTAGCTACCTATGTGGTCTACAACAATTTAGATTGATTGTGGTTAATAGATGTTCAGTTAGTGGCATGCTGTCATTTGGGAAAGGTTTCTTCTGCTTTTGACCTTAGATTTAAGTTTTCATCAGAATTTTGGATGTTCTACTCAATAGAAGTAGTATAGTCGAGTAGAAATCAGTATAGTTTCATCCTCAGTTTTTGGTGTATCCTGAATGGATTTATTTTTGATAGATTGTATGTTGGACTCCTGACTATCAATTTCGGCATTGTCTAAACCTACTATAGTATTGGCATAAGACTAAAGAAATTGGTTGTCTTCATTTGTGTGCCTAAGTAATACCTATTGGGATTATCCCTGTGTTTTCCATTATGGATTATCTATGCATCTGCTTTAGTACCTTGAGGTTAGAGTGATGGGTTTCTTGTACTAGGCTTGAATGACCTTATGCTTGGTTTGGAAAGTCAGAAGAAGGTTATATTTGGATACTGAAGCTAGTTACATGACTCATGCCTTGGATGCCTTTGGCTTGGATGAGAATTCATTTGTTCATGCTAGTATCCATGTGGTATCACTGTGTCGTTGTTTGGATTTGCATGCATCTGTCTTCAGCGAATCAGTTGGATGCTAGTTAGTTGTGAAGGTTGAGTTTCAGTTGTTTGAGAAGTAAAGAAAGGAAGTTGGTTGAAAAGGGATACCTATAGAAAAATCCATTGGAAGCGCTATTTCTTCTTAGAGGTTACCTAGAGCATCTTGCTCAGAGTATCAAGCCCAGTACCTCATCCATTTGAGATTTCATGATCTTCCTATCCATTGACTTTTGCTAATGGAAGTCTTTTTAGTAGTGGATATTATAATGACCCTCTAAGTTATTTCCTCAATTTACGTGCATTTTCAACATTTTGAGCCTTCCTATAGTGACTATAGGTCACTTAGGACTTTTCAAAATTATCAGTTTGGTTATCAAATAGTTCATTTGGTCTTTAGGCTCATTTCTCAATTTTAGAACTTTCATTATTAAGAAATTTATCTCATACCAAAACTCCTACCAGATAACCTCATATGGGAATTCTAAAAGCGCTATCAACTCTGGAATATTGATTTTAGGCTAGGGGGACCCTGGTTTTAAGTCCTAAGGCATCCATACTCACTTTAGGCTATTGGGTAGATTATATAAAAAATGGAACTATAGGTGTGGGCCATACATTTAGTCAAAAGAATCTCGGATGAAATTTTTAAGGATTCCATTTAATTCAAAATATCAATTTTTGTAAATTAGCATAGCTTGTTCGCACATACAATGTTCCAAACCTATCCTGAAAACCCAATCAACCATTTTGGACTTAGTAAATCAAGTGCATGGCTTAATCTGGTATAGCCATTTAAGCGGACCTTTAGTCGCTTAACCGGTGGTCGCTTATGCTACTAGGATATCACTTTGGCGATCGGCCTAAGACATACCTTAGATGCTTAAGCTATGTTCTTCTCACTTAAGCAGAGGTCGATTAAGCAGTACTCGATTGCTTAAGCAAAGGCTAAATATTTTTGGGGAATCGCTTAAGCAATCATCTGACTGCTTAAGTGATCACTAAGTCACTTAACTAACACCTAGGGAATGATAAATCCCCTTTCTTCACTCGAATTTACATTATTTTCTACTATATTTTTGTGCCATTTTGAGAGCTTAAGAGGAAAGAGTTGGGAATCACTCATTGAAGCTAACGTAAGTTAGCCTAAAACTCCTTGATTATTTTCCATTATTTTTCCCATTAATTTCCATCCTATTTCAAAGAATATTCTTAAAAATTAGGCCTTAAAATCCCTAAACCTTAGTGATTGATTTGGCCCTCGATCATTTGTTCTTAACTTTTGAGAACATCTTTCTTTTCCTTCGAGGAACCTTGGGATAGATTCAATTTTGGATTCTGTTTGTAAGCCCCGCGGACCCATTCTTGACATGAAGTCTGACCTGACCTTTATATAGCAATATGGGTCTCGTGTTACTCCTAATGACATATAGATTACTATTTTAGTAGCGTGGAAGCTATTCGGTATTAAGGAGTAAAGTTGAATTATTTTTGGATGATTCAAGGACTTGTTGTTCAGCATCGAGTTAGGCTTTGGTCTACTCTTCTTCATAAGATAGTGTATGATATATATTCCATGATAGGTAAGGATATTAGGATAAGATTATATGTAGAATACCATGACTTTTCCTAATTATAAGTTTAGGGATAAAAGGGTGAATGTATATTATAGATTAAATACTTATTCTGCCTATACAATATTATTACCCTAGGTTACTAGTATGCTAGACATAGTTGAGGATAATGGCCCTTTATAATAAGGTTTACTACTTTACTCGGTGGATTATCACAGCTTTTTACATGATGGTATTATTGTTATGCCAGTTATATATTATAGGGCCCAATAAAGTACCTGGATTAGCCTATGGATGTTTAGATGCTTATGATTGTATTTTTTGGATATTGGTGATGGAATACATAGATTTGGGACATTCATGCATACTTAGTGGTACGATTCCAACAAAAAATATGGTTTTACTATTGTTTTACTAAAAGGACTTATTCCCATATTTTATTTTTAAAATATATTCTTTTATAATGGAAATTGTACTACCTTAACAAATAACTTACAGGCTTTTGGAACTAAAAATTATGTTTTAGAAATCTGACCTAAGATAGATTTTAATCTATAGTTTTGGAACTAATAATGATGTTTTTGCAATCTAACAAGAGATAGATTTTGGTCTATAATTTTACCACTAGTATTTACTTCTTTCATTAGAGATTCTGCCTCTTTCTACTCTTTTATGATAATTTATCTTTGAAGTTGTTATTGAGCAGTAGATTTATCGCCCGACACACATTTATCCATGATTTGAGTTCGTGCATTTATTATATATACATATCTCAGATGTTGGATGGAGTAGACTGATGATAATGATAATGATTAGAAATTTTGGATTGGGATTAGGTCAGCGTATACGGGTACTCCTGAATACCCTAGGACACCTTTTGTATGTAAGCCGTTGTGTTGGAGAAAAGATATCATTGTAGGTCTTACCTTTGTGAGTCATCGAGCTGGAGAAGATTCAATAATGGGTTACATTATGGAACTTGGATTAGTTATGGTATCATGGATTTACTTTACATTAATTTATGCATTTGTATTGCCTTTCACCAAAATGTTTTTTGGTCCATATATCTTTCAGGATTATGAGGGGCTACAATAGGTATATGTTATGAGTGTTTCTTGTTGTGTTGTGCACTGATTGAACCTTCGGATTTATGGGGCCCGATTAAGGTATTGTTTTTCTGGAGTAGCCGGTTACTTTATTGTTATTATAATGGTTAGTTTATGGCAGATTGATTATACACTGATATAGAGATTAGAGGTATGATTCTAATTCCTTTTCTTTTATAATTATTATATTGCGGATAATTATCTCATTGTTCGACATTATGACTATTGGCCCAGATCATGATAGGATTAGTTTTCCTACTTAGTTAGGATTCCCTAGATGGGTTAGCTCGGCTACCTTAGGTTCATACCTTAAGTTAGTCCTATAAATTTGTTTGTGTCTCTTTATATATATATATGTATATATGTTTTTTTGTTTGTATGTATACTATATATATGTGTGTATGCATGTATACTATATATATATATATATATATGTGTCTAGGTATAGTATTAACGCATATATCTCTTTTCCTTCATTTACACATGTTACATGTCCATCCCTGGGCCTTGTATACTGCTATATATCCTTCTTCTACCCTATATCTGTATATTGGCCAATGATATATTGTATAATTCTCTAGTGCCTAGGTATAGGTAGAATTAGATAGTTCATCCTTATTACTTCCCTAGTTTCATTTAGTAGCTTCCTAGATATTTTGTTGTAGTTTACATTCTTACTTGCATGTTATCTATATTTGTATTATCTTTTGAGTTCAGCCAGCAGTTTCCTATTCAACACCATATGCTTGGTACTCATACTACACTTTTGCAGTGTGCAGATCATAGTATGGGTTTTCATCATTGTTGTGTACATCATGTGGAGCAGATGTAGATTGGAGGTTTCGGTCGAGTTTCTGGAATTCAAAGTATTCCTATTCTCCCTCTTGTGGATTAGACTAATCTCTATGATGTATTATAGATGGGTTGTACCTGTATATTCATTTAGTACTTAAATTTGCATTCATATCATATTAAAAGCTCTTGTACTAATTCCATTAGGTTTTGGGATTGCCTTATATGTATTAGTCTTTTATCATATTTATTTTGCTATCTTTATTTATTTCTCTTGATAATTCGTTACTCACAGTTCTAGACTATGGGTTGGCTTACCTAATGGTGGATCATAGTAGGTATCATCATGACATGAGAAATTGGCTTTTGACATTTTGGTTGATACTTTATTAAGTAGTGCCATTTGTCTAACATTTTAGGTGGTCTCCTGTTAGTGTAATTCCCATGTCTTAATCCCTTGTGTTATGATATTTAGTTTGCATATCAATTGCACTAGTTGATTTTAAATGTCATTGGAGGGTGTATGAACTATGTATTGGCTTATGCGTGCTATACAATGTTTTCTGTTGGACTATCGTAGTATTCTTAGTTTTCTCTTAGTTAAGCCTATTGTCTAGTTTGTTGTTTTGTTTGACCGATGACATGCAAACATTTTAAGTAGAGGGTGTTGATGTGTCGTGGTTTCCCAATACTTTGGATGCTTAAAACAAGGAAAATATGCTAATCCAAAGTCTTGGTTACATATATATGATGTGATTAGTGTAGTTTTCTAGGAAAATAAGGTTCAGAGGTGAAGGAATAAATGAAATAAAGAAAACTACACAAGTATGTAGAAAGGACACTCGGCCATGAGTTGTTGGGTCATAATATGACTCATTTCCCAGTCGTCACCTGATCAGACTAATGTTCGGGGTATAGGACTTGACTACATAGGCTGACTATAACTTTTTAATACACCTAGTGAGTCACAAAATGAAAGTCGTTATGACTCCATTGAATTTTTAAAAGGTTCGCAAGTTGAAGGCCAAACAGAGAACAAGGGTAGGCTACAACCCGTTAGGTCCCAAAATGAATAGTTGTGATCATTCATCATGAGCAAGTCATGACAATTCCTAAAGAGTGCACGATGGTTCTAGTGGAGATGATTCACCCTAAGATTCGTAGGGTGACTAGATAAGTCTTCATCAACAAAAAAGAAAAGCAATTAATGCTTGTAGAAAAATGACAATGAGTCCTCCCCATACCAGATGAGTCATTGTCACAAGCGTCACCATCACTGACTTTTGTACTCCTTTTTTATTTAGGATAGTTTCTTTTTTGTCTATAGATACCCAATATGGGTTTGCTCGTTTAGTTTACATTCTATTACTACTTTCAGGACATATTGTTGGGTTTACGCGTGAAAACATCATTTATATGGTTTTAATTCAAGTTGAGATTTTGGGGTTTTATTCGATTTTTATGTTCACAATCATGTTTAGTTCTATGAATCTTTCTTGTGTTCTTACAATCATGAGCAGACAAAACACCATAACTAATGTTGTGGTAACCATGATGAGTTAATGAAATAGGTTAAGTGTGAAGCAATTCCAGATCGATGTTCTTGCATGTATTGGTGTTTCCTTTGTTATGATTACTTTCCTAATGGTTTAATATGTTAGGAACTTGATTTTATTCTAGAATTTCTCAAGAGACAAGTAGAGATTAGCAAAAGTAAATAACAACAAAGGCTTGAAGCTATCAACCTTCCTCTAATAACTAGAGCCGTAACAAGGATAGTAAATTTGGGATCAATAATAAGGTGTAGTAGTGCGACACTCGAAGACCGAGAGAAGAAGAGTGAAATTCATATATTCAAGGCCAAGATATGTTTACATGAAACTATATTGTAGGATTTTGCATGTAATGTATCTGAATAGTTTTATAGCACAAGAAACCTATATAGTTATGAAGTCAAGGGGGATCACAGTCTTAATGCTTTCTCATATTTATTACAATTCCAGAGCCCAACAATTTTTACTATTGCTCTTTTGTTTCACAAAATTCCATGCTTTTAATTCTTTGCTAGTTAGATAGACAAACACTTGATAACACTCTGCCTTATTCCTAGTGAGATCGACCCCAACCTTGATGGGTTCCATATTTTATTCTGCTAATGCTTTAGAGTTTTTGAGAGATGTAATCTGAGGGACATCAGGTGGTGATTTGGATAGTTCCATTAGATTTAGAATGTTGAATTTTGATTAGTACCAGGTTTGATTTGGGTTTGGAGTCTTAAGTTTACATTTCGGTCCTTCTTTTAAAAGAAAAAGTAAAATAAACCTTGAAGGGGTCCCAAAGGGTTAATTTACTAAAAACAATCCCTTTTTGAAACTTTGGCATACCCATTAAGTTCAAAACATCAAATTTAGCCTGTATCATAGTTCATTTATGTCCATAAGATTTAAAACAAATCTCAAGGGTATGATGGAAAACTTGGAAAAATTCCAAGTTTGCTGGTGCTAGGCATCAGTTAGTGTAACCACATAAGTGATTATTTGGTGGTTTAATAGGGGTTCGTTTATTCGACCAATGAGTCGGTTTACCAGCCAGCTGAGGTGTGCCCCATTCTCTTATGCAGAGTCCTAATCACTAAGCGATGATCACTTTGGCCTTGGTCATTCATGCAATGATCCACCTGCTTAAGTGGCGATTGCTAATGTGACCATTTAGCCGCTTAAGCAACAACCACTGTATAAGCCTCAGTTCATGTCATGACCAAAAAATCATGGGTCACTACGACACTTGTCGTGGAAAGACTTGTCAAGTAAGCGTAACACCTAAATTGATATGAAATGAAAGATTCAATACCAAAATCCAAGGCAAGACTCCTGCAGTATAGTCGAACCACATACATATATAGTAAAAGCAAAAAATACATAGTCAAGGATACCATACCAAATCCCAAAACCTGGTGTCATTGTGTAAAAAACTCATTAGTACAACTCGAGTTCAAAATACATAAGGTATCCAAAAAGGAACAACTATGTCTTTATATACAAATAAAGATATAATCTAAATAAAAAAAACTAGTAGTCCACTCCGGATTCATGGAATCAACCGCTACATCCAAAGCTCTAAATGTCGCCTGAATCAACCACCGTGAGGCGCACTCGAACTGGATCAGTGCAAAAAGGGTACAATAGGGGTGAATATGGTCCACTTTTACTCAATAATTGTCATAGGCCGACTAAACAAAGTAGAAAATAAAGCATACAAAATAAACACTAAAGACACATCACCTGTAACTAGAAAATGTCCCAAATAGTAGGTCACACCATTTCCACTAACAGTTCTATAATATTAACATACACCATATCAAAATGAGAGAGGAAAAAAGTATACAAATATCACATATACGAATAGAAAGGAAGAAGTACACATTGATAGGTATCATATCAAAGAAAATAAAACAACACAGAAAAGTACATAGTAAATACAATGCAATGGAGATGATGATAATAAATAATGATGATGATGATGCTAGAGGTAACTGCACAGCCTCTGTATACACCTACAGAGCAAAAGCTTTTCGACGTAGGACCCATTGGCGGTTTGTCAACATGTATACAACAAATAGCTAGTATTTCCAATATTTCCAGTATTCCATGGTGGTACCATATTTCATGAATGAAATGATATGAGCATGTAATGCTCACAACCAACCAGATTGAGAAATTTCATATCCAACCAATATATCATCTAAGTGAGCCAAAATACACTTATTTATCCAACCATTCATGAATACAACATAATACATATTCCAATAGAGTAAAATACATTAAAAGTCACCATTGGTACCACATTAGGCTTTTTCATCAAACAAGATTACAACTAATTTCCATATACACAAGGACTATAAAATCATATAGGCCCCTATATGGTCACACATAGTAAATAATGTTAAAAGACCACAAAATAACCTCAATATATAGGCCCCCACATGGGCACAAAACAATAATATAGACATTTTCATGATTAGTTCCCACACCCTTAATATGATTTTGTATCAACATTAACTACCCGACCCTGTCTGAAGAAAGTTAAGCCATAACTTATCTCAAATGTCAAAAATTCATTTGAAATCCTTCAATCCAAAGTATTACTCCAAAAAAGGACTTGGAATCAACTAATACATAGAAATATGGAATCTATGCATTAAATAAAAGCCCACGGTACCCATATTGCCAACTATTGAGTCGAGGCCAAAACAGACCATCGATATTGATTTTCAAAAAAGAGGGTAAACTCGTAATTTTATTTTTTGAAAAATGTACCCCAAACACTTAGGAGTCTACAACTGAAAGCCCAAGAGAAAATGAGTTAGAAACAAGGTCCAAATCAACGAAAAACTATTTTTAAGCTTTACCAGCAAAACCTCCCAAATCTATTTTAAAATTGAAAATTGGAGTTGTTTTGAAGGTGAAATTGAGAGAAAATTATAATTATAAGATTTATCACTCATTCAAGTGAAAATGGGTTGAAATCAAAGTTCAATTAGAAATATAATTTTTAGGCCTTCTGGGAAAATATTCCCAATTTCCCACTTAAAATCCGTATTTAATCAAGAATTAAATGATTAAATTGGAGGAAAGAACTTGAAATAAATGTTTTGGAGCTTACCCAAGCTTAGAAAATGGAAGAAATTGCTCAAAATCACAAAACCTTAAGCTCCAAGTCTTACAAATGGTAAACGGATGGTGAAACATGGGAATTTAAATGACCCAGTCATGGCATACGCAATCACCGGGTCACTTAAGCGACTACCACTTGCGCGACTAGGTGTCGGGTGTGTGATACCTTGCATGAGGAAAGGTATTGCATAGGTAAACCTATCATTGCTTATACGGGGCTCGGGATTATGACCAAGATGTCGCGTATGCGACTATTGGTTTGATCTGTTGAGTCGTGTAAGTGACCAAAGTGTCGCTTAAGTGAGTGTACCGGCTGAGTAGTACACCAACTAGAGACTTGGACCCCTCAGTATTCATCCTGTATCCCGCTAATGCAAATGAACTATGCTACTCCATTAAATTTGACACTCCAAACTCAATGGCTATATTAGATTTTCAAAAAAAAAGTCATTTTCACAAAGTTGACCATCAAAACCTAATTTCAAAACTTTTCAAATGGACGATTGAAATGAGATATAAAATTCATAAAGCCATATCAATGATGTTACCACCCTAAAATCGACGTTCAATATCTGTTGGCATAGTCCGTTTTTCCATCCGATGCATAGATCAATAAGTATTGACCAAAGTCAACTATACGTTAATTTAGGTCACCAAAAACCATAATTTCAAATAAATCACATCGAGAATCATGCCATTCCTCCCCATACTCTAGAAATACCACAAAGCAACCACGGGGAAGTCTAAAATGGTTAAATCACACAACAATAAATATTTCACATAAATCATCAAAAATTAGGTCGTTACATCATCCACCACAAAAATTGAGTTAGTCCTCGAACTAAAGATAAGGAAAATACCTGAATTAACAGAAAGCTAGGGATAAGAACTACGTATATCAGAATCGACCTCCTAAGTAGCCTTATCTATCGATTGATGTCTCCACTGGACCTTAACAACATGAATATCTCTAAAATGCAATCGTCTATAGGCTCCTCAACAAAAGACAACCTCTCATCTAACTGATTCGAATCCCAATTAATGACATGAGACTCTTCCAAATAGCAATGACGAAGCATGGAAATACGAAAAACTTGATGAACAACTTATAAAGCTGGAGGAAAAGACAACTCATAAGCCATATCGGCGATAGACCCAAAAATCTTGAAAAGAGCAATACACCTAGAGTTAAGCCTGCCCCTTTTCCCAATCTTTATCACACCCTTCATAGATGAAACTCGAAGTAAAAAACAATCACCAACACCAAATCTCAATGCACGACAGCTACAATCTGCATAACGCCTCTGCATACTTTAAGCCGCTCGAAGCCTATCCCAAATTACCCAAACTTTATCCAAATACTTATGAAGTTGGTTCGTACCTTGAGGTCTAATCTCAAAAACCATAAACAGCCAACTAGAGAGCGACAATGTAGACCATATAAATCCTCAAAATAAGCCATATCAATACTAGAATAGTAGTTATTATTATACAAAAACTCTACCAAGGTAAGATGTTGAACCCACTGATCACTAAAGTCCATCACACAAGTGCAGAGTATGTCATCGTAAACTTACATAGTCTGCTCTGACTATCCATCTGTATGGGGTTAAAATGTTGTATAAGATCAACTTGAGTACCCAACTCATCTTGAAATCCGAAAGTGAGATATGAATATTAAACCTCGATCTAAGATAATAGAACTAGCATTCCATAATGATGCACTATCTCATAAATATAGATATGAACCAACCTCTCCGCATTGAAAGAGACTTGAATTGGAATGAAACAAGCAGATTTGGTCAACCAATCCATGATGATCCAAATACTATCAAAACCACTTGAAGTATAGGAAAACACAGTAATAAAGTATAGGGTGATCCATTAACATTTCTAATCAAGTATAGGTAGCCTCTGAAGCAATCTAGAAGGCCTCAAATGCTAGGCCTTCACCTGCTAACAACAACAACAACGAGCTACAAAGTCCTCGACATCCTTCCATATACTACCCCACCAGTAATGCTACCTCAAATCACGACACATCTGAGTCAATCCTAGATGGATACAATACTTGGAACAATGGGCCTTCTTTAAAATAAATCTACTCGAACCACCCACTCTCGGTACATAAACTAGACCACAATCCTCAAAACACTATCTGGATCAAGTGAGGTTTCCTTAGCCTCAATGCTCAATACTTTATCTTGAATTAATATTAATCTAACATCATCAAATAGATTAGCTCAAATTTGCTCCATCAAAGATAACCTAGCCTCCAAGAATGCCAAAACACACTCAAGTGTAAAGATATCAAGCCTAACTATCTGGTTTGCTAAAGACTGAACCTCTACGGCTAAAGGCCTCTCCTGGGTCTAAAGATGTTCCAAGATACCCATGTTAGTCGACAAACGGCTTGAGGCATCCACAACCACATTAGCTTTTCCCAGATAATATAGAATCATCAAATCATAATCCTTAATCAACTCAAGCCCATCTTGTGGCCTCATATTAAGATCTTATTGGGTGAAGAAGTACTGATGTTTATGATGATCTAAGAAAATCTCACAATAGACTCCATACAACTAGTGCCTCTATAACTTCAAAGCATGAACAACAGCACGCAACTCCAAGTCATCGAAAAAAATTATATTCATGAGGTTTCAACTGGAGAGAAGCATACAAAATTAGCTTACCCTCCAGCATTAATACAACACCTAACCCAATACTTAAGGCATCATAAATAGTGTAAACCCACACTTTCCTTGGTAAAAGTCAAGATAAAAAGTGATGTCAATAAATCTATAAGCTTTTGGAAGCTCGCTTGACATACATCTGACCATTGAAAGAAAATATTCTTCTGAGTCAACTTGGTAAATTTAGTTGTGATAGATGAAAAACCCTCAACAAAACACCAATAGTAACCCACTAAACAAACAAAACTCCAAATCTTGGTTTGAGAAATAGGTCTAGAAAAATTATGAACTGCTGCAATCTTTGTTGGATCAATCATTATACCATCCTTAGTCACCACATGACCCAAGAAAGAGACAGACTCCAACCAAAACTTGCACTTAGGGAACTTAGCATACAACTTCTTACCCCTCAATCTCTGGAGCACAATTTGCAAATGCTCTTCATAATCAACCTCACTCTTGGAATAAAATAAGATACTATCTGTAAATAAAATAACAAAAAAGTCATGATATTGTCGAAAAACCTATTTCATCAAATCCATGAACACGACTGGGGCATTGGTCAACCCAAAGGACATGTCCAATAATTCATAATGACTGTATACAGTCTGAAAGACTGACAGTAGAATATCCAAGGCTCTAATACTTAATTAGTAATATCCACACCTTAAATAAATCTTTGAAAACTTTAAAGTATCCTGAAGCTGATCAAATAAATCATTAATACATTGAATAGGATACGTATTCTTAATTTTCACCTTATTCAGCTTCTGATTATCAATACACATTTGTGTAGACCCATTTTTATTCACAATTAAGATAGGAACACCCTAAGGTGATATACTAGGTCAGATAAATCCCTTATCTAATAACTCCTGCAATGGATCATTTAATTTCTTCAACTCAGCTTGGTCGATCTTATAAGGAGGAATAAAAATGGGTTTGGTTCTTATCTTAACATCAATGGCAAAGCTAACATCATGATCTAGAGGCATGATAGGAAAATTCCTGGGAAACACATCCATGAACTCATGGACATCTCAAATAGAATCCCATAAGGGAGGTATTACAGCACTAGTACCATGAATATGAACCAAATAAGACAAACATCCTCACTCAATCAAGAAATGAGCCTGAATTTATGTTATAATCCACTAAGGTCCTGACTGAAGTGCATCCTTTCAAGATTTTATTGGCACACCCAGTAGAGCTAGAGACACAATCTTAGCATAATAATCTAGGACAACATAGTAAAGAACCAATCAATCTATACCCAAAATAACATAGAAGTTAACCATATCTAAGACAAGCAAATCTGCCAAAGTGTCACTCCGAGCAAATGTCATAATATAGGATCTATATGCCTGATCCACCACTAAAGAGTCTCTTGTAGGGGTAGATACATGAATAGTCATGGAAAGAGGCTCATTAGTATAATCAAAACCCAAAACAAAATATGCAGACCCATAAAAGAAAGTCAATCCCAAATCTAATAACATAGATACGAGTCTATAACTAACAGGGATGATACTTGTGATAATATTATGGGAAGCATCTACCTTTGGGCTAGACAGTATTGTATAACACTGTCTACAACCACACTGTCTACAACCATCGACTGGCTGAATATCCCCACAACCAATACCACAGGCTCCCCTACTTCTGCCTCTTATACCCTTGGTAGAACTCCTACCCATCATAGCTGAAATAGAAGTATCCCTAAACACACAGCAAGGAAAGTACTTGGACAAATGTCTAATCTCATCACACATATTAGATCCTATAACCCAACTCAATAAGAGGAGCTACGACTAGATTGGAATAGCCATGCAAAAATCTAAACTAGAAGACCCACTGCCTAAAATCTATAAGGTTTCCTGCACGGGTCTGCCATGATACACATGAAAACCTCTAAAATCCTTACCTCGAGATATGTGACCTCTGAATTCACCCATACGATGCACTTTCTTGGAGCATCCCTAAGATTCTTGAAAAATACCCTTAATCATATTAGCATGATCTACTATACTTGGAAATAATGCTCCAAACACAATCATATGAGTCATATCTAACTAAAGAGAAATATCCAACCCCTTTAAGAACTTCTGAATCTTCTCAAATTTGCTGGAAATAATGGCATAGAAATATCAAGAAAAGGGATAAAAAGATACCTCATACTTCATAATAGTCATGGAGCCCTGTTCCAAGAAATCAAACTTATCTCTCATTCGATCCCTCAGTCTATAAGGCATGAACCTCTCCCAAAAGGCCTCAACAAATTGGTCCCAAGTCATCTCAAGAGAATCGAGAGGTCTACAGCTAACAGTGACCTCTTTAAATCTCTAGTGGTATCTCTTAACTAATAACTAGTATACGCAACATCATGAAACTCTAACAAACCCAGGTTATGCAACTTCTCATAATAGTCAATAAAGAACACATAGCCATCCTCACCCATAGCACCACTAAACCTAGGAAGATCCAAATGAGTGAACCTCTCAAACCACTTCTAATCCATAGAAGACATAACTGTACTTGAAAGAAGAGAAGACATTACGAATCTAGCTAGACAAGATAATACCCATGGAGGTAACATAGTTAAAGGTTGAACTCTTGATCTTTGAGTAGCATTCTCAGATGTAGGTGCTGAAAAAGGAATACCAATTAGAGTCTGTAGTGTGCTAAATGAAGAAGTAGGTACTATTGGAGGATCCACACTCTAAAATAAAGGAGCACCATAAGCAGACTCGGTATAGATGAACCCAAGAAAGTAACCTCATAATCTAAATGGGTTAATAAGTAAACCATAACCCTTCAAAGACTGGGGTAGGAGAAGTAGGTGGGACTAAGTAGGCCCTACATCCTAAACATACTCAAATCAAGGCTTGGGGAAAAGTCCCTTAGAAATACTCATAGATGAGGCAAATCCTCATTTCTGTCCATTACCTTGAGCCCCTCTATGACTCATAACTCTCTCTCTAGATTGGGCTCTCTTCTTAGATGAAGGCTCTATATTTCTAGCCTCACTGGATCTAGTCCTTACAATCTGCAAAAAAAATAGTAAAGTAAGTCTTAGAAAAAAAGGTATGAAGGAAATCCAGATGATAGGGAAAAAGTAAGGGAAATTTCCTAATGACATCTTATAGACTCTGGAAAATAGATACATATGTCTACGTACAGATCCACGAGACTCTATTAGACATCTTATTCTTACAGTTGTGAGACTAATGAACCTTTGTCTGATACAAATTTATCATGACTCAAAAACCAAGGTTCATTATGGCACTTGTTTAGGCAATCCGTGAGAAGTAAGCATATCACCCAAACTGATATAAAATGAAATATTCAATTATAAAACACAAGGCAATACTCCTAAAGTAGAGTCGAACCACATAGGTATATAGTAAAAGCAGAAAATACATAGTCAATGATACCATACCAAATCCCAAAACCTATTATTACAGTGTTAGAACATAGAAAATACAACTCGAAATCAAAATACATAATGTATCGAAACAGGAACAACTCTATCTTTGAATACAAATAAAGACATAGTCTAAATAAAGAAAGGCAGTAGTCCACTCCTGAGGCATGGAATCAACTACTAATTCAAAATCTCTAAATATTGCCTGAATCAACCACTATTAGGTATACTAAAACTTGAATCTACACTGAAAGGGCACAGAAGGAGTGAGTATCTACGTTGAAAGGACACAAAAGGAGTGAGTAAGGTCCACTTCTACTCAGTAGCTATCATAGGCTGACTGAACAATGTAGAAAATAAAGCATAGAAAATTTAGATGAAGTGCACGTCAACTATAACCAAAAAAAGTCTGAAATAGTAGCCCACGCCATATCCACTAATAGTTCTACAATATTTTCATATACACCATAACAATATGAGAGAGAAAAACAAGTATACAGATATCATACAAATGTATAGGAAGGAAGTACACATAGAAAGGTATCATATCAAGGAAAATAATACAACACAGAAAAGTACAAAGTAAATACAATACAATGCAGATGATTATAATAAATGATAAGGTTGTTGAACAACCTCCATATACACCTACGGATCTAAATCATCCTAATATATGACCTATGGGGGGTTGATCAATCCGTATACAACCAATATCTAATACCAATATCAATAACTTCTCTTTGACATATCTATCAATAGAGGGTTTTATAGATTTCACATTTTTTGTTAGGAAAAGTCAGTATTTATAGTATATCGATACTGGTATGATGTTTCCTAAATGAATATGTTATGAAGATGTAATACTTACAACCAACCAGAATGAGAAATTCCATATCCAACCAATATATCAACCAAGTGAGCAAAAATTTACTCATTTATTCAACCATCCCTGAATCCAACACAATCCATATGCCAATAGAATAAAATACATTAAAAGTCACATTGATACCACATTACAAAATTTTATCAAATAAGATTACAACTAATTCCAAGTACACAAGTCCAATAAAATCAAATAGGACCCCGCACATTCATAGATAGCAAATAATGTTCCAAGATCACCAAATAACATTAATATATAGGCCCTCTTATTGTCACAAAACAATAATATATCCATTTCCATGATTAGTTCTCATACCCTTAACATGATTTTGAATCAACATTAATTACCCGACCCAATCTGAAGAAAGTTAAGCCATAACCTACCTTAATGCCAAAAACTGGTTTGAAAGCCTTTAAACTATCAACTTGCTCCCATGAATAAACTTAGAATCAACTAAGGCATAGAATTATAGAATCTATGTATCAAAACAAAGCCAACAGTACCCATATTGTCTACTTTTAAGTCAGGGTCAAAATAGACCTCTGAAATGGGTTTATTTAAAAGAAGGTGAAAATAATAATTTAATTTTTTAAAACATGTTTCACACACTCTAAGGAGTCTATAGATAAAATTCCAAGAAAAAATAAGGACCAAATCAATGAAAACCATTTTAAAGCTTGACCGACAAAACATCTAAAATCCATTTTAAAATTGATAATTGGAGTTTTTTTAAGAAAAAATTGAGTGAAAAGTAATAATTATAAGATTAGAAACTCAACCAACTGAAAATGGGTTGAAATCAAGGTTGAATTAGAGAAATAAAATTTTTAGGCCTTTCAAGACAAAATTCCTAATTTTACAGTTTACAATCTGTATTTAAACAAGAATTGAATGATAAAATTAGAGTAAAGTAGTTGAAATAAGTGTTTTCGAGCTTACCCAAGCTTAGAAATGGAAGAAATTGTTCAAAATCAGTGTTGGTAAAGTTTTTATCTCTTACTTACACTAAGAGATTTTTAAAGAGACTCCAGACATTTGTTTTACACTAAGTACAAAAGACTAAGCCAATTTAAGACCTTAAGAAAGTAAACATTTTATGTTTTGCCTTCCAAAGTTCAAAACATTTATTTTTGAGTTGAAATATGTTTGTGGGTGTTAAAAGGGTCATTTAGGAGTGTTTTAGAATTTTTGAAATAGGTTTGGGGAGTTTTTGGATCTCGTAGGTAGAATACCTCCGTGATATGTGCATGTCATGATGGTTAGCCTTCAAGATACGCATCGTGTCATGGAGGATAGCCTCCACAATAACCTCCATGACACAGAGGTTGTGTTTTCTACGGTATTTTGATTAACTTATAAAGGGGCATTTTGGTCTTTTACCTCACCTCAAATACTTAAATTGGTGACTGAAAGCTCAAAAGAGGCATTATTTGCCCCATTCCCCATCCATTATCATACGTAATACCCATCCCCTTTCCTAAGAATAAAAAATCAAGCCTCTTCCCAATGATTCAGAATTCAAGGTAAAAATTCCAAGGTTCTTCTTCAAGGATTCAAGAAATAAAGGTATGTGGGATATTCATCAATGTGTTCCTTGAGTCCCAAAATCCCTTTCTGCTAAAGTATGAAAGTATTCTCCTCTTTTATGAAGATATCCATGTTAACTATGACTTTAATTCATGTTTTCTTAGTAGTTTGAATTTAAGTCATGCCAAGATGTTTCCCTCATGTGAATTATGTTATTATATGTTTTGAATTTTAATCACCCACATCATGTTTTGTTAATACCATGTTAATTTCTTAAGTTATGAAATAAACCATATGATCATGTTGTCCACATAAGTTTATCATATTAACATACTCAAAATCATGAATTTTGTTAGTGTAATGAAATATACTATGTTTTGGGGTTTTTGAATCATGAATTCCCTTACAGTGTTTTAAATGATATTTTTGTATTTAAAGTATTATTAAGTGTTGGAGGGTTATGAACACCCAATACCTATTTGTTAAACTATATTTAAGAATTACAATCAGCAAGTAGGTTAGATCATGAATTTACTATCATACTTTATGTTTTATGATCATGTTGAGCTTTATCAATTATGATGTCTAGTTAAATTTAAATCGGTAGCAGTGTCAGTTCAGTTAGGAGTAGGATTTAGCACTGAGTAATCCTAGGCATGAAGGCTCAGTCAGTAGTAGAAGACTAAAACCCTTAGTAGTTGTCACTAAGTTTCAAAACCACATAGCCAGTGAAGATTCTGAGATGTCGCCCATTAGTAGAGGACTAACTCTGTCTTAGGGTTGACCCAACAGTGAAGGACTGGCACCCTAGTATTTTGGGACATTAATTTAGTGGATCCATACAAGCAGTGTTAGTATCCATGGTAAGGTATTGACACCCTTCCAACTAGGGTTACAGGTTGGACCCTAATTATCTCAAACTAGGGCATGTCAGTTACTTGATAGCTTCCACAATTTCTACCAATACTTATATTATATCGGTATGGATTTTCTTGACCAAGTATTTATTTTATTAGCTATTCAGTAAGTTAGTTTTATAGATTATCTCAGAATATGTTTTATTTGGTCTTGCATTTTTTTACATGTTCAATATCCATATGTATTTCAATTAGTCCCAATCTCACATACTAGTACATTAAAAGTACTGACCACATACTCTTTTTTATGATATATTGATTTCAAAATATAGGTTCAGACGCTCCATTCCCAATCACCCTTAGTGTAGATAAAGTGGTGAGTTCTCATAGGGAACACCTTTTGTCAGCTCAGTGCCTCTCAGCAGTAGAAGTGGTAAGTCCTCATCTGTCAAGGATAATTTATGTTTAATTACTTTCTATATTTATTTTATTTTAATTAGTCGAAGTTAGTTGGGGGGGTTTCCCATTAACTCCACATGTCTTAGAGGCTTTCAAACTAGATGTTTATAGATTCAGATATTTAGACTAGATATTTAGTTATTCAAACTTGTTTTTATTTTATTTTGTAATTCAAACATGTTGGTATTTTCTTTAGTCCTATATATTAATATACTTTTATAAGTCTAACTTACTCTCATAATATTTCATTATTATAATATTTACTACTCACTATGGGTACTAAACCATAGGTTATCTTGAGGTCACTTGTGTCCTTTAGCATCATGTTATGACAAGGGGTATCCTTGGGTCATGATAATTTTGGTATCATGGATAGGTTTTAAAGTGTACTAGGGTGTCTAAAAGTTGCATTAAGTAGAGTTTTGTGAATAGGTGTGAAGCGTGCCATACTTATGGGCAAGAGGATATGAGAGTTTTAGGAAAGTTTCCCTTCATTCAGTATTTATGACATGATAAAGGGCATAAGCTCTATTAAATTATCCTTTTTTAACTCATCCTTCATCTATTTACAGAAAATATCTCCCAAAAGAAACGAAAGATGAAGGAATAAGGATTAGCTCGCACCACCACCTATTTAGGTAAATCCCTTGAATGAACATATTTCCCATATTAAGTTCAGGGTCTCTTTTACCACTTTGCCAAATTCTATGGCTTCTCAAAAGATCAGCAGGATATTTCCTTATTCATCCTAGTGATAAATACAAACAATAGCTAGGATTCAAGACTTCACTTGGATGAATCCTTCATTGTTTTTTGGATCCAAGTCTGTGGAGGATTTGTAGGACTTTTTAGATGGTATGGAGGAAGACACAAATATTTTAGGTGTTGCTACTAGTGAGAGTGCTGATTTAGCTGCTAACCAATTACAAGGGGTGGCTTATACTTAGTTCAAGCAATGAAAGAAGGTCAGAGGTGTTAATATAGGGCCTATAGAGTATGAGGAGTTTTCTACAACCTTTTTAGATAGGTTCTTCCTACTTGAGTTAAGAGAGGCTAAGGTGAAGTTGTTCATAAATCTGAAACAAGGTATCATGAGTATTTGCGAAGGAGTACTCACCCAATTTTACTCAGCTGGCAAGGTATGCACTAACTATGGTGGTTGACTTTAGGTCCGGGATGAGAGTTTATGTCTGGGTATCTGATAGCTTAGTCAAGGAGTTTAGAACAACCATGTTGATTAAGGAAATGGACCTTTCTAGGCTGATGGTTCATGCTTAGAAGAATGAAGAGAAGAAGCTCAAGGAGAAGAAAGGGGAGAATAAGAGGGCCAAAATAGGTATCTTCAACTTCTCACAACAAAGTTTTGATGGAAAAATTTGTTCTCAATTTCGCAAGAAATTTTTAGCCCAAGTACCAACTTCAGCCAGTACGTCAAAGCCTAAGTTTAGGAAGGACAATAAGAATAGGGTGCCAGGCTCTAAGATCTAGGGTAGCATGAATAGTAGTCTTACCAACCTACTTTATAGTAAATATGGTAAGAATCATTAAGGAGAGTATACGGTAGGCTGTGATGGGTATTTTAGATATGGCAAGCCAAGCCACAGGATCAAGGATTTCCCAGTGGTTGCCCAAAAAGGAAAGGATATTTTTCAACAATGTCAAACCAATACTTCATCAACTCTAGCAGATCGCCCAATTCAGCAGGGCGCCATCTCTAGTGCCACCAGTGGGCATCGTCAAAACTGACTTTATGATCTCCAAACTCAACAGGATTAGGAAAGTTCTCCTGATATAGTTATGGGTACATTACAAGTCTTCCATCATTATGTTTATGCATTGTTAGACCCCAGGGCTTCACTTTCTTTTGTGACTACTTATATAGCTGTAGACTTTGGCGTTAGTCCAAAAATCTTAGTAGAACTTTTTTTAGTGTCTACCTTAGTGGTTAGTTCTAACACAGTCAGACAGGTGTTTAGGAATTGGGTGACAATAGTGTCTCAGAGAGTTACTTTAGTTGATCTTATGTAGTTAGAGATGACTGATTTTAATGTCATTTGCTGTATGGATTGGCTCAACTTATGCTATCAGTTGATTGTTCCAGTTATAGTTTTCTAATGAGCTTATTATTTAATGAAGGTCAGTACTTCAGTGCCTTATAGTTAGTTTTTATTCTATCTTAAGGAAAGAAAGATGATATACAAGCGATGTATGTGCTATCTGGTTTGAGTCAAGGACTCAAATTCTAAAAATCAAAGTATTGAGTCGGTTCTAGTAATGAATGAATTTCCAAAAGTATTCCTTAAAGATAATCCAAAAGTTCTTCCTGAAAAGGAAATTGACTTTGAAATAGATCTTATTCTAGATACCCAGCCTATCTCAATTACACCTTACAAAATGGATCCAACTAAACTAAGGGAATTAAAGTAACAGTTTAATGATCTCTTAGATAATGGTTTCATCAGGCCTAGTGTTTCTCCATGGGGTGCTCCAGATCTCTTCATGCATAAGAAAGACGATTCCCTCAGAATGTGCATTGATTATTGACAATTGAACAAAGTCACAATCAAGAATAATTATCCTCTCCCCAAAATTGATGACTTATTCAACCAACTTCATAGTGCAAGATATTTCTCTAAGATACACCCCAAATTCCGCTATCATCTGCTTAGAGTTAGAGAAGGTAACATTCTAAAGACAACCTTCAAAATGTGGTATGGTCACTATGAATTCCTAGTTATGTATTTTAAAGTAACAAAATCTCCGATAGCTTAAAGGGACTACATGAATAGGGTGCTCAAGCAGTACTTGGACATGTTCATCATTGTCTTTATAGATGACATACTTGTCTATTCTTGTAGTGAAGTGATCATGCAAACTATTTGAGAATTGCATTGGATAATATTAAAAATCACCAGTTATTCACTAAGTTTAGTAAGTACAAATTCTAGTTGAGATCTATGTCTTTCCTTAATCATATCATTTCAGGTGATGGCATTTGAGTTTATCCTTAAAAGACCAAAGTATTAAGAAACTGTCCTAGACCTATCTCTCTATTAAATATTAGTAGTTTCTTGGATTTAGTTGGTTAGTATAGATGGTTTGTTGAAGGGTTTTCTTTTATTTCATCTCCCATGTCTTGATTAACCCAAAATAAAGTCAAATTTTAGTGGTCAGATTCTTGCAGGAAAAGTTTATAGGAGTTGAAGACTCGACTCACTTCTACTCCAGTCTTTACTTTACCAGATGGAACAAATGGGTTCGTAGTTTATTGTGATACTTCTATAGTTGGTGATGGTTGTGTGTTAATGCAGCGAGGTAAGGTAATATCTTATGCCTTTAGACAGCTTAAACCTAATGAGAAGAATTACTAAACCCATGACCATGAGTTGGCAGCAGTTGTCTTTGCATTAAATATTTTGATATATTACCATTATAGGGTTCATGTTAATATATTCACAAATCATAAGAGTTTACAATATGTGTTCACTCAGAAGGATCTAAATTTTAATTAGAGTACATGGCTTGAATTATTCAAAGACTATTATATGAGCGTGTTGGATCATCCAGGTAAGGCCAATGTAGTGGTAGATACCCTTAATAGACTTTCTATAGGAAGTGTTATACATGTTGATGAGGGTAAAAGGAGTTAGTCCGTGAGGTTCATCAGCTTGCTAGGTTAGGTGTTCGATTGGTTGATTTGGCCAAATATAGTACATGGGTTCAGAATGGTTTGAATCTTTATTGGTTGCCAAAGTTAAAGAAAAGCAAGTCAGGGATCTAATTTTGGTCAAGTTAAAAGAGGTTGTTAGGGATCAGAAGGTTGAGGTTTTCTCCTAAGGGGGAGATGGTATTCTGCATTATTAAGGGACATTATGTGGTCTGAGTGTGGATGGTTTGAGACATTAGATATTAGTAGAAGTGCATGGTGTGCAGTATTCTGTTCAACTAAGACCCACTAAAATGTACTGTAATTTATAGGAAATCTACTTCTTGAATGGTACAAAGAAATATATTGTAGAATTTATGGCTAAGTGCTCGAATTGTCAACAAGTTATGGTTGAGCACCAGAGGCATAATGGTTTTCTTCAAGAGTTTAGCATCCCCACTTAGAACTGGGAGGTGGTGAACATGGATTTTATGATAGGGTTTCCTCATACACGCTATCACCATGATTTGATTTAGGTTATTATAGATAGAATGACCAAGTCAACCAATTTCACGTCAATTCATACTTTATCTTCAACTGAGGACTATACTAGGCTCTATCTCAATGAGTTATTGAAGTTGTATGCAGTTTTATTAACCATCATTTCAAATAGAGGTACCCAGTTTACCTCTCATATTTGGAAGGATTTTTTAGAAGGGTTTTGGTACCCAAGTTCATCTCAGTATAGCATTTTATCCTCAGACAAATGATCAGGCAGAATGAACCATTTAGACTTTAGAGGACATGTTGATGGCATGTGTTATCAATTTCAAGGGTAGTTGGGATTACCACTTACCTTTGATTGAATTTTTCTACAATTATAGCTATCACTCCTATGTTTAGATAGCTCCATTTGAGGCTCTCTATGGACAAACGTATAGATCTCATATTGGTTATTTTGAAGTATGTGAGGCTGCTTTAATATGGCTAAATTTAGTGTATGAAGTGATGGAGAAACCTAAAGTTAATCCATAAAAGACTGAAGACAGCCGAAAGTTGTTAGAAATCTTATGTTGATGTGAGAAGAAGCGTTCTTGAGTTTGGCGTTGGTGACTTGGTTTATCTAAAAATTTCACCTATGAAAGGAGAGAAGAAATTTGGCAAGAAGAGGAAGCTCAGTCCCCTCTATGTTGGCCCATAATGGATTTTGAATTATTTTGGGAAGGTAGCTTATGAGTTAGAATTGCCTGCATATTTGGCATCAGTGTATCGAGTGTTCCATGTCTCTTTGCTAAAGAAATATATTAGTAACTAAGATTCTATTGTTCCTTAAGAAAATGTGGTTGTGATAGATAGTCTCTTCTAGAATAAGTCCCAGTTGAGATCCTTGACTGTTAGATTCATAGGTTGAGGAATAAAGAAGTTCCCTTGGTTAAGATTCTATGGTGTAATCATTCCATCAGAGAGATACTTGGAGAGCACAAGCTGGTATGCAAGCCAAGTCTCCTCATCTTTTCTTTACGAATTTAGATCCAGTATGAGGTAATGGTTTCCTTATGTTATTCTCTCATTTTCTATCTTAGTTATATAATCATCCTAATACCATAGCAAGCATTTATGAATTCAGTTCGGTCTATGTATCATGTGACAGATTTAGTTACTTAATCATGATTCAGCTCATAAGTATTCAGTGCATGATCTCAATTTTCCTAGTATCTCAACTCAAACAATTTTCTTCGGGGATGAATAATCCAAAGGGGGATATATTGTAATACCCCACAAAATCTTAGTCAGGTTTTTAGCTCTTACTTATATGTTTAAAGGGTTTCAAGGCATTTATTTTGCACTAAGTACAAAAGACTTAGCCAAGTAAAGACCCTAAGAATGCGAACATTTTATTTTTATCCTTCACGAGTCTAAAATATTGATTTTTGAGTTGAAATGTGTTTAAAGTTGATAAAAGGGTCATCTAGGAGAGTTTTGGAATTTTTAAAATAGGTTCAGGGTGTTGTTTGACCACTAAGACAAAATGGCTTCAGAGATATGGGTGTATCACGGAGGTAGGACATCCATGATTCGCGGCATGTCATAGGGGTTATCCTCTATGATACACATCAATTCATGTAAGATAGCCTCTGCGGTACACGTTGTGTCACGGAGGATAGCCTCTGCGATAACCTCTGTCCTCCATGACACGGAGGTTGTGTTTTCTATAGTATTGCCATTAACTTATAAATAGGAATTTTTTTTCATTCCCCTCACCCAAACACGTAAATTGATGACTTAAAGCTCAAAAACTGCATTATTTTCCCCATTCCCTATAAGTTAGCATATGTAAAACTCATCCCCTTTCCCAAGAATGTAAAATCAAGACTCTTCCCAAGGATTCAATATTTAAGGTCTAAGTTCCAAGCTTTTTACTCTAGCATTCAAGATATTAAGTTATATGGGATATTCATCAATGGGTTCCTTCCGCCCATTGAGTCCCAAAGTCCCTTTTTATTCAAGTATGAAAATTTTATCCTCTTTTATGGAAATATCCATGTTAACGATGAATTTAATCCATTCATTCTTATTAGTTTGTAATTCAATCCATGCTAAGATGTTTCCCCTATGTGAATTATGCTATTACATGTTTTGAATTTCAATCACCAACATCATGTTCAGTTAATATCATGTAAATTTCTCAAGTTGTGAATTAAACCATGTGATCATGTTGTTCTGATAAGTTTAACATATTTACATACTCATAGTCTTGAATTTCATCAAATTAGTGAAATATCTTATACTTTGGGGTTTACAAATCAAGAATTCCCTTTTAGTGTTATAAATGATGATTTTGAATTTAAAGTATTATTCAGTGCTGGAGGGTTATGAAAACCTAATACCTGTATCTTTACCAATGTTTTAGAACTACAAGTAGCAAGTTAGTTAGATCATGATTTTACTATCATATTCAGTTTGGTATGATCATTTTGAGCATTAACAGTTGTGATGTCCAGTTGACTTTAAATTAGTACCAATTTAAGTCTAGTTGGGAGTAGGATTTAACACTGAGTGAACCTAGGGATGAAGGCTCACCCACCAATAAAGGACAGAGAAAGTTAGTATCAGTCCCCATGTTCCAGAACTACATAGCTAATGTAAGTTATAAGATATCACCTGTCAGTAGAGGACCGACACTCTCTTATAGGTCATCAGCCAATAGAGTACTGACACCCTAGTCCTTTGGGGCACTAGTTTAGTGAATCCACACCACCAGTGGTAGTACCCGTGGAAAGCTATTGACACCTCTCCAACTGGGATTACAGGTTGGATGCTGATTATCTCAAATTTGGGCATTTCAATTTTATAATAGCTCCCATAATTTTAGTCAGTACTCAGGTTATATAAGTATGGGTTTGCATGAACAAGTATTCAGTTTATCAGCTATTCAGTAGTTAGGTTTATAGATTATCTCAGTATATGTTTTTCTTGGTCTTCCATTCTTTTTACATTTTCATGCATCCATGTTCAGTATCCATATGTATTTTCATTTAGTCCCTATCTCACGTACCAGTACATTCAAATTAGTAACCACATACTCTCTTTTGAATTATATTGATTTCAAAATATAGGTTCAGATGCTCAGTTCCCCGATCGCCCTCATTCACCTGAGTGCCTCTCAGCAGCAGAAGTGGTAAGTCCTCATCCTTCAAGGACAAGTTATGTTCAATTACGTTTAGTATTTATTTCATTTTGTTAGTTGGATTTAGTTGGATGTTTGTCCCATCAATGCCACATTTCTTACAGGCTTTCAAACTGGATATTTAGATATTCAGATTTTCAGACTAGATATTCAACTATTTAGACTTGTTTTTGGTTTTTTCCGTAATTCAAACACATTTGTATTTTCTTTAGTTGTATATCTTAAAGAATTTTATCAGTTTTAACTTCCATACATAATGTTTCATTATTATAATATTCAATGCTCACAACAGGTACCAGATCATGGGTTAGCTTAGGTCACTTGTGGCCCTATGCACCGTGTTATGACTAGGGGTAGCCTCGAGTCATGATAAAATCACAAAACCCTAATCTCTAAGTATCAAAAATGGTAAAAAAAAAATAGCAAAACATGGGTATTAAAGGACCTAGGTATGGCATACACAATCACTGGGGCTCTTGAGCAACTACCACTTACACAACTAGGTGTTGCATAAACGATACCTTGCCTGAGGCCAGGTAGCAAATAAGCGAACCTGCCATCTCTTAAATGGGTCCCATAATTACGATCAAGATGTAATTTATGAGACACTTGATCTGATCTGCTGAGACGTGTAAGGGACCAAAGTATCACTTACGTGAATGCACTAGCCAAGTGGTGCACCAGCTGGAATCTTGTAGAATTCCAAGTCTCCATAGACCCTTTGGAATTCATATGGAATCCCTTAAATGCAAATGAACTATGCTAACCCATCAAATTCGATACTCTAGTCTCAATGTATTAGACTTTCTAAAAAATGTCATTTTCACAAATTTGACCCCTAAACCTAATTTCATAACTTTCTAAACTAGGATCAAAATGAGATATAAAATCCATAAGACCATATCAACCATATTACCACTCTAAAATTAATGTTTCGGATCTGCTGGCATACTTTATTTTTTCATTTGATGTATAAATTAATAATTATTGATCGAAGTCAACTATATATTTTTCAAGCATCTAAAAATAATAATTTCACATAAATCACATCAAAACACACTGAAATTTTTGTCATTCCTTCCCATACCACAGAAATACCATGGAAAGGGTGAACTAGTCAATTTAGACAACAATAACTATTTCACATACTAAAAATTAAGTCCTTACATTTTCAAATTTTCCAATATTTTTTTACTTTTTTGCTCTGGCTTTGAGCAATTTTGTAGGGTTTTATTACCATTTGATCTTGGGTAAGCTCCAAAACCTTGATTTCATTACTTCTCATTGAATTGTATCATCAAAATACTCTTTAATCATTATTTTAATATGGTATTTTGAGGATTTTTTCAAAGAAGTTTAAAAATAGATTTCTTATATTTGGACCTTATTTATGATTTTTTGAATATAGATTCCTTAACGTTGGGGAATGTATTTCAAAAATAAAATTTTGATTCTATCCATTTCATTTTTGAACCCATTATGGATCCGACCTAACTATGAGCAATATGAGTATTATTATCTTTATTTTAACACGTGGAAATAATATTTTAATTTTGTAGTTGATTGGGAGGCAGTTCGTAAGGGGAAGGAATCATTTTGAAGGTCTTTAGGAATGTGTTTCATTGTTTTGAGGTAGCTTGTGTAATAACTTCTTTAGATTGGGTAGGTAGTTACTGAATAAGTAAAACATGCTATGGGTAGGGGAAAATAACTCTGGGTTACACTTTTTGAGATATTTTTATATAATAAGTGATGCCCGTGTGGGGGCTTATTTTTTGTTATTGTTGATTTATGATTTATATACTATGTGTTTCCTGTACGGGGACTTTATTTTATATTATTGGACTTATTTGTGTATTTAACAGCCTTATTTACATAATATGGTACCCGTGTGAGGGTTTTAAATAGATATCATAGGCCTTATTGAGCATTATTTATCTTTATCATGATAGAAATTCTTGATTTATGTTTTGATATAATATCAACGATGTCTTAGGGGCATATTTATTCCAATGGTGCCAAACTAGAACTGATCATAATTTTTTGGGATACTTAGATGATTTCAAGAGCCCAGTTATATACATATTGAATTTATTCGATATATTTATATTGATTTAATGGTGAGCATTATATCCTCATTTCATACATACTCATTCATTATACATTAGTACTATTTAGGAACATATATTTTTGAGAGAAAATGAGACTCTCTTGAAAATGCCTTGACTGAGGAAAGTGCCAGTTGGGTAGATTAAAGCATGAGATTGAGATTGTTGAAAATTTGAGATAGTATATGAGTTGTGAACCCCTATGATCCTATTTTTGGAGAATTGAGGCTTGATAGTGAACTGAAAGTCATGCGATGACTTTTGACTATTCACTTCATCACTCATTATAGTGCCTGATGAATGGCCATTGTAGCTTAGGTTCCCTAGATTTGATAAAGAGATTAGCTGAAGCATAAGGGCCATTGTAGCATGTTGAAGATGAAACCCTAAATTGTGAGTTAGTTTATGCATGCCTAATGTTTAATAAAATGCCCAAGTGAATGAATTATTCTATGGGAGTAGGAAATCCCCATATAAGTGTGAACCCATGCATGTCTAGTGTTTGTTAAGGACCTTAGTGAATAAGTGGAGATGTGATAGTAGTAAATTCCCCAATTATGTGCTCTTGATATATTGTAAGTTTTTAAGACATGCCAAGTGGTTAGCAAGTAAGTTATGACATGATAGTATGAAGTTTCCCCAAGCCATGTGATATCCAAACACATGTCAATATTGATTTAGGGATGAAATAGTTGAGGTAAAACTATGTTGAATGGAGTACGATCTAGTAGCATGTTTCCCCTACCTTATTATATGATTGTGATTCAGAGATGCTTAAAGTGACCCCTTGGCGATTGTGATGATGAATAAATGTTTGTGATCCTTAAATGCCCAAGCCATGTGATATCCAAACACATGTCAATATTGATTTAGGGATGAAATAGTTGAGGTAAAACTATGTTGAATGGAGTACGATCTAGTAGCATGTTTCCCCTACCTTATTATATGATTGTGATTCAGAGATGCTTAAAGTGACCCCTTGGCGATTGTGATGATGAATAAATGTTTGTGATCCTTAAATGCTTGAGGTGATGTCTTAATTACTATGATATGCTTTAATGATTGTGATGATAAACGAATGCTTGTGATGATGAACAAATGCTTTTGATGATGAATGAATAATTATGGTGATGACTAGTCAAGAATGATTATGCTTTACTTTTATATTATCGAGTCCTGAGGGTATTTATACCTGATAATAGAGTTGTTGCCTAGAGCTCATGTCTGTTTCTCGATAATTCCAGTTGAGCCATGATTCTCAGAACTCAGTGAACTATAGAACTCTGTATCCTCAGACAAGTGCAGAACTTAAGAAAGCTCAGTAATCTCAGTTATCTCTGTAATCTCTGTATCACTAGTAATCTAGCATCAGTCCTGTAATCAGCTCAGATTTAATAGTATTCAAGTGATTCAATTCTAATATCAGAAGTGATTCGAGTAACCTATTCAAGCTTTGTATCGTCAGTCAGATACCATGATTTAATACCTTTTCCATCATATATAGAACTAAGTAATCTCAGCGTAACTCAGTCAGATTTTTTGAGAAACATGATCAGTATTAGATTCAGTTCTGTTGTTTTCAATTAAGATCTTAGTTCAAAATCTTTCAGTTAAGAGTAGAAACTAGCATCGAGTGAGAAAAGGGATGGCGGATCCCAGTCAGAGAGGCCGAGTCGTTAGGAGCAATCCCTGAACTCCAGAACTGTGTAGCCAGCACAGGATGCAGAAGTCCCCATCAGTAGAGGTTGTCTCCGTCAGAGAGGTTTGACTATTATATTGCCTCAGGCCGACTCCTGCAAGGGTCATCATGTCAGAGAGGCTTAACCAGAGAGGTATTTACCCGTGGCACAGTATTGACACCCTTCCAGTTGGGGTTACAGGTTGGACCCTACCTATGGTAGGTTGGGGCAGGTCAGTTAAGTAACTACTTCCTACAGTTGCAGTTTTAGTATCAATCTTCAGAAATCAGAACTGTATGGTGCAGTTATCTATCTCAATGAGGAACTCAGATAGTTTAATTGATTCATGGACCATCTCATCAGATAGGCTTCATTTCATATACAGATTCTTATTATCATATCTAGAGATCTCCCATCAAAAAGGCTTGATCTCAGTCTTAGACCATGTTGAGTATTCTTATTATCATATATAGAGATCTCCCATTAGATAGGCTTGATCTCCATCTCCGATTCTGTTGAGTATTCTTGTTGTTAGATTCGGACATGATCATACTTCTTATTATTGACAAACACTTTTAGAATAATCTATTAGAAAAGTTGATCTCTAATTCCGTCAGTCAAAAGCAGTAAGCTCAGAATTCCGTCCTTGATGTAAGTACATCCGGACTCTCAGTTATTAGCATCAGATGAGTCAGTGATTCAGTATCGTAGTATCAGTAATGAGTTTAGTCTGTAGTAAAATTGTATCTGAGTTTCAGTATCTAAAGTTGCGGTGATTGTGTTCATGGTCTGTGCTTTCATGTATGTGTTCTCATGCGGTATCTTATGATTATTCAGTTTAGATATTGTACATGCATGAGCCATTGCTTTAGCCTACCTCATCTAAATACTCGGTACATTCCTGTACTGAAGCATTTACGCTATGGTATTTTATTTGACACCATAGCTTTAGAGGCACAAGATCCAGAGTATCCTCAGCAGTTCAGTCCCTGTCAGCAGCATCAGCAGTGAGTCCTCTTCTTTCGAGGATGAATTTCAGTTAACTATTATTGCTTCAGTCTTTGTTTATTTTTAGTTGATGGAGTTCGTTGGGGACCTGTCCTATCAACTCCGCAGTTCAGATAGTTTAGAGGTTTTTCAGATGGATTTATTAGTATTCAGTTTTCTGTACTCTGATTATTCATAGATATGTTGAACCTTATGGTTAGTTTCCACATTTATTTCAGATATTATGCAGTGTACTGGTAAAGATATCAATAAAGGGTTAGCTTGTGGTCCTTCCAGGTCATAAGTACCGTGTGACATCTCGAGATGGGATCTTAGGGCATTACAAACTAGGTATCAGAGCCTAAGGTTCAAGACGTCCTAGGGAGTCAGAAAAGTTGCATCTAGTAAAGTCTTGTGCATGGGTATGTAGCACACCATATTTATATACAAGAGGCTAAAGGATGTTCTTAGGAGAAGTTTCCCTACTTTCAGTGATCATTTCGTACGAGTGAGCATGAGCTCAAGTTGGTTCTCAGTCTAATCCACTTGTTTCTTCCAATTACAGAGTATTTCTTCTCGCAGAGATTTTGTCCATGGGATTGATGATTAGCCCCCATATCTAGTAGATCCTAAGAATAAGAGTGTGTCACATGCAGAGTTTCGGGCATCTTTTTAGGTGCTAGCCCAAGCTATGACTAGTGTTCAGGGAAATCATCAGGCTGCAACCCCACCTTAGTAAGATGGGGACTCAACCGCAGCCAGAATTAGAAGTTTCATGAAAATAAACCCGCCTGAATTCTTTGGGTCATTAGTAGGTGAGGACCTGGAACTTTATCTAGAGGATATGAAAAAAATCTCCCAGATTATGGATGTTTCTGAGAAGGATATTGTTGAGTTAGCATCTTATAGGTTGAAGGATGTTTCTCATAATTGGGTAGTGATATAGGAAAAGAGTAGAGGGGAGAATACAACTCATATGACTTGGCTAGAGTTTCAGAGTGCCTTTCTAGATAGGTTTTTCCCACTAGAGATGAGAGAGGCTAAGGTAAAGAGTTCATAAACCTAAGGCAAGGTTCCATGATCGTGAAAGAGTATTGTCTTAAGTTTTACAAATTAGCTAAGTATGCTCCTGACTTGATAGCTGACCCTAGAGCGAGTATGAGTAAGTTTGTGACTGGTGTATCTGAGTTAGTATTGAAAGAGTGTAGTACTGGTATACTTCATAGATATATGGACCTTGGTAGACTGATGATGTATGCATAACAGATTGAGGCAGATAAGATGAAGGAGAAAGAGAGTGAGTAAGAGAGCCAAGATAGGTAGTTGTGGTTTCTCGCAAGTAGGGTCTCAAGGTGGTAGTAGTTCTCAGCATAGTCGGAGATTTTTAGTTCCAGCTCTATCTTCAGCTAGTGTACCCGCACCTGTGTTTGGGGTGTTAGATCTAAGAAAGCGCCAAGCTCCAAAGCCCATAGTAGTGCTAGTAGTGTTCGTACCCATCCGCATTGTGCAGTGTGTGCCAGGCGCCTAGCCACATTGTAAATACACAGTGATATATGTAAATAAAATACTATAAGCACATAACCTGTAAGTAGAAAAGTTCCCTACCAGTATCTCACATTGTCTCTACTGGCGAAATTTCCCTAGGGTATTAACTCTTTGCATCCCTAGCTCACATTAATTACGAGTGGAATTGCTACTTGGGTTGGCTCCCATGCAGTGCCTGATTTAGTGTCACGGCATGACCCAAATCAACTCAACCATAATCCTTCATCATGTTGGAAATTAGTGGTTTCATTTTAGGCCGCTCAATCAGGTAGTTCGAAGAGATCTTTGGTGGACTAATCACGCCACACTTGTCCCCTTTAATAATATTGATCATACACAAATATTTATATTGGGAATTTATGTTGGGTGCTTTGTAAACATCAAATACCACTCCTTCATCCTCTACCCTCATTTTAAGTATTCCTTATCTAACATCAATCAAAGCCCCTCATGTTACTAAGAACGGATGCCCCAAGATAATTTGTACCTGTTTGTCTGCCTCAAAATCAAGAACAATAAAGCCAGCAAGAATAATGAATTTACTAACCTTTATGAGGACATCTTCTATTACTCCTTTCAGATATATAAATAACTTATATTCCAGCTATAGAACTAAGGTGGTCGATTTAGGATTTCCCAAGATCAATTTTTCAAACAGAGATAAGGACTTCAAATTTATGCTTGCCGCTAAATCACTCAGTGCATGGACCACCTTACTTCTAAATTTGATATGGATAGTGAACTTCCCTAATCTCTCAATTTTTTAGGGATTTTCTGTCTTATTACAGCGCTATACTCTTCGGTAAGTGTTATAGCACCCACATCCTGCAATTTCACCTTATTAGCCACCACATCCCTTAAGTACTTTATATACTTGGGCTTACTTTGCAAAATATCTAACAAAGGTAAGTTAATGTAAAGTCCTCTGAATGTATCAAAGAACTTTTTGAACTGGAATCCTCCTTCGCTTTTATTTTCCTCTGAGGGAAGGGTAGTGGCAGAACTTGTTTCTTTTCTGGTTCAGCAATAACTTTCTCTTTCAAGTACTTAGACGTCTTTGATTTTTCATCAACTTTTTAGAAACTTGTTAGGGATTCAAATCAGCAGCTACCTCATTTGTTTCCTTAGGAGGTTCTCCTTGAAGATCTTTACCACTCCTCATGCTGAGTTTCATAACCCGCTTTGGATTTTCTGTATCTCCTAGAAAACCACCTTGAGGCCTAGTATTCAATGCTTGTTTTAACTGCCCCAACTGCAACTCTAAGCTTCTCTGGGCCACTTTCTAATTATGTAATTCTGCCTATTAACTTTCCATATTTGCAGCCATTTGTGCTTGACCAGCTAAGTGTTGTTTTAATATCTCTTCCATGTTGCTAGTTGAGTGATTCCCTTGTTCCCGTGGTTACTGAATTTCCTGTTGTTTGGCATTCCAAGGCTACGTCTACCACTTTATGTTGTAGGAATTACTATAATTTGGTCTTTCAGCATTACCCATACACATTACTAATTCTGGATTTGAAGTACGCATGGCCGCAGAATGTCCACTATTTCTGCTACTGACACCAACTGCTAGTTTGTTGAACTGCATTGACTACTGTTGTAGGCTATGGAGCTCCCAATTTTAGGCTTCTGAAATAAGTATTTATCAAATTTTATATTATAGAAACTTGAGACGATAAAGCTGTGAACTGGTCTATCTCTAATACACCTGCAATTCTTTTCGTGTCACTTCTAGCATATGAATACCATTCAGGATTCCCTTGTGCTATTAATTTCAACAATATTTATAGCTCATTATTAGTCAATTCCAGTGCTTGACCACCTAAGACTAAATCTAGAAAAATCTTCATGTTATGATCAAGAGCTTCTACAAAAGTATGAGCAAGTACCTCATTGGACTGTTGGTGATGTGGGCAGTCTTGAATAAGAGCCTAAAAGCATTTCCAAGCACGATAAAGATTCTTGTCTGGCCTTTGTTTAAAACTCATAATCTCACTACGAAGTCTCATGGTCTTGCCAAATGGAAAAAATCTGATGAGTAACTTTTTGCCTAAGCTGTACCATGACGTGGTTGAATTGGCCGGCTCCACATTAAACCACCTTTTATCATCCCCAAAAAGCTAATGGGGAAAAATTTCTTCCTTACATAATCTATACTCACCCAAGTCAGAATGAATGTGTTTATAAGCTCAATGAATGTCTGCAAGTGGACTTGTGGATCCTTGTGTGAATGCCCTGCCAATTGTCCACTAATGATAAGAAACTGCACCATGTTGTACTTTAACTCGAAATTCCCCCTAGTAGTCGGTCTTTGAATTAAGGAAGTCAAGTTCATCGGAAGTGGGACTGCCACTTCTATAACTATCCCACGTTCTTGTTGTTTTGCAGCCATTATAGCATTATTCTCTGGGTCTTCTGCGATTTAAGGAATTTAGGGGAGAAGGATTGCTTCTCTCCTTCATTGATGGTAAAGTTGTTCAGATTTGAAACTTGGTTCAACCAAATCTCTATCCCTTGCCATCTTCCTAACCTTAAAACCTTTTTCCCGCAAAATCAAAACCAAGACCAAGCGTAAAAACACCAAATTAATCAAAAAGTAAAATTAAAATAAATAGTTACTAAATTATAAGTCCCTAGCAACAGTGCCAAAAACTTGATAGCGCCGAAGCTCACACGCAAGTGTACGTGGTCTTGTCAAGTAGTAAAGTGGCCTAACTAAAGTCAAGTATCGATCCCAGAGAGACTTGATTTAACAACAATTTAATTCTAGTTCATAGTTTAGATGAATTTAGTGCAAGAGTAATCAAAAAGAAAGTATAGAAACTGGATATTAAAATTAAAGTAACAATGCGTAAATGAAAGTACTTGGAACAATCAATGTATTAAAGCCTAGGGTTAAAGAACTTTGAACAATCATACTATGTTATTGAATATCATTCATCAATTTCCTGATCTTGGTTGTTGATTTGTTGGGTTAATTGCATGATCATGGTTTCCTAACCTCTAATCTTTTACCTAATATGGACATTACAACTACATCATTGAACGGAGATGTAATAAGCCAATTAAGTAAATTAAATCTATCATCCTATGTATGAATCTAGTAAGGCATCTAAGTACATCCCTGTTCAAGACGTTAAGAAAAATTCTTTATTTTTAAAAAGAATAAAAACCCAAACTTTGTTTATTCTCATGTTCTATCTCCCTATTCCCTCTCCCGAGATCAAAACGTCAACTATATATGTTTTTTATGGGTGATCAATCAATAAAATAATTAATTTAAGAATAAACAACAACCAAATATGATAAGAAAAATTAATCAAAATTAAATAAAAAATAATAGTACGCATGATCTTGGCTTTAATCCCGAAAAGAGGGTTTTTAGCTGATAATATTCATAATCATGATCCAAATAATTGAATACATGATTTGATAATTAAAAAGCTAAATAAATAATTTAAGAACCTAATAACGAAATGGCAGCCACCGTTTCCACCAAATTGATATTCTAGTCAAAAGTTGTCCCCCACATTTAATTAAACATGTCATGTATATATATTATAATATATCAATCCAAATTCTGGTGGGATTAGGGTGGCACGTGACCCAAGAAACATTCGCACAAAGATTTCGTTTTTATTCCACCTGCCGCCTTTTTAGTAAGCAATGTTTTTCTGTGGTAGAATACATTGATAAGATGCATTGACTTTTCATCACTAGACTGGTTAGACTTACGCATCGACTTACCATAGAATCACTGGAATTTACTTTCAATATTTTGGTTAAGTGTTGAACATCTTATCCTTTGCTCATGCCTTTTATAGTGTATTTCCCATGAATTTCCAACCTTTATATCATAAATATATCACCATATTTAGCTCGCCAATACTCCTACAAAATCACACACCACATATTAAAGATCTAAACAAGACAATATTCCCAATGACGTATCAAAACAAGAGATAAGGCAAATTCTCAATTATCTTTACTTATTCTTCTGACTCTTGACTTAATCAAGTTAAGCTTTGCATAGTACAAACAAGTTATTCCACATAGAATTACACATTTAAACCATTTGGAACAAATTTATCACATTAAAATCAAATAAAACTAACTAGACACACAACTAGCTCAAGCTAGTAAAACTAGTTTTTCGGGTTGAACTCTAAATGACTCAATTAAGTACAAACTTGTTTGAAAAACACATTGAACATTATAATCACATACTTGGACAATTAAATGCTTATTTATATCAATTGGAACACGTTAAGAACATGAATTCCTCACAAAACAAGGTGAAATAATCTAGAATAATTATATCGAAGTGTACAAAACCACCTCAGATCAGTTTCCACAACCCTAGCTATGGGTTTTATTCGCTTATGATTGTGAAGAAATCAATAACATTCATGATTGAAAGAAAATATGAAATCACAATGGGTAAAAAGAAAGACAAACCACAACCATAAAATGAATAATCAACAAAAGTTAATATAATGGAATCCCAAGATAAAAAATAGATCTTAAAATCAAAATATATTTCTAAGGGTTAAAATTGTCGAACCTCTACTAAAAGTACATAAAGGGTATTTATAGTACAAGATAAAACCCTATAAAATAAGCCCAAACAAAATAGGAGAAAATAGGGTCTGTGGCCACCCCCTCTTTGTACCTACAGTTTGGTGATGGCCGCAGGTTGTACACGTGGTCTTGCTCTGAGCACAGGTACCAATCACAGGTACCGGATAGGAAATTTAGTATAATTTAGCCCTCAGGATTTTGGACTTTCTGGCCCCAACTTTGTCTACATTCCATCCGTAGGTCAACATATGGTCCTTAGGTTGAATTAGTAAGTACTGAGAGTCAATTTTTCGGCTCTACTTTGAATCTCGAACATGCATTGATCACGATAAAGTCGAAAAACATCCTAACCATCCATAATCACTCCAAAAGTGGTCTAAAATACTTTGTTTCACTATTTTAATAAATGTATCATCCAAATCATAGTGTTCTATAAAACATACCCAAAACGGATCATAACTAACAAAAAGGCCTCAGAAATATGCATATTTTCCCCATTTTAAGCTTCGAATGTGCTATATTTCTATAGCGTACCAACACCCTCAACTTAGAATGTTTTCATTTCCTCAAGAAACAAAAACACAATAAAATAAAAATGATGCTTAACTAAGAGAATCTAAGCTATTCAAGGTAGTCAGTCATCATATTAAGTTAAAATCACCATATCCCCTCCTATATCTCTTTTAAAAACAAATTGTGTATGAATACGAAGTACAACCATGTGACACAAAGGAATAAAGGTATGACAACTACATTAGCAATAGACAATCACTCATAGGTACATATTACAATACCCGAAATAAAAAGATAGCTAGCAACATGACTCAAGTTCTCTCACAACAAAAATATCCCACAAAATCATATAAAATCATGCATGTCAATGTAGGGACAACCAGGAGACACTCACACTCAATAAAGAAGTTCCAGTCAATGCATGTTAAATACCATAGACTTGCCCTTATTTTCTTTACCTTAGCATTTTGATAGTCAAGTCAGGACCACTATAAGACTTTTATTGTCTTGTAATATAGGATTGGGGGATGGTATGATAGATATGGACATTTAAAGTGACTAAGCCTACTTATCATTACACTAACTTTTGGGGCTCACATACTAACCGATTTCCTTTTACTCCACCCTTATTTCTCCATTTTATTTTTTCATGCACATTTATGTTGGATTTGGTCTTTTATTCTTTCTTTTTCTTTTTATTTTATTTTCCTTTTTATTTTTCTACCACACCCAATCCTACTAATATTTTCTCTTATTTTATCGTTATTCATACCCATTTTAAACTACGCATCCCTATGATACCACCCTCAACTTAGGATTTTTTCCTGAATTAAGGTGCACAATGTCCAAGGAGGACCAGGGCCAAAATAGGTTCATTACAACACAAATGGGAAGGTGAAAGGTGTAATAAGAAGAGTAGGATATAAGAATCAAAATTGGGATCAAGGGATACAATTCGCACTTGGAAGGTCGTTTAAGTTATAAGTGGACTAATATCAAAAAAAGGACTACAATCCTTTCCTAACCAACTATCCTTCAACCTAGGCAAGACTAACTAGGCAAGTTTAGAATTTAACATACAAAGGGAACTAGGTAGTAGCTGTCACTCACATAGCACAGAGTCAATATAACCAACTACTACATATTTAGTTCATGCAATTTTTAGCAAATGGTAATCATGTCCCTAATATTAATGCCATAACAAGATCTATAAAAATTCACATATATGCACATTTACACAGCTCTAAAAACATATATTTTTTAGGGTTATAAAAATTAGTCAAAATTTTATAACTGTGCAAAATACCTAAAATATCCTAATTACACAAAACATCATAGTTCCTTTATAAGGTTTGAAGGTTTGAGTCCTTCACTCCATGTTTCATGATTGAGTACTTCAAGAACGCATGTCATGACTTGTTCTTTTATTTGGCACGTTATGTACCTATATATGTATCGTTATATGTGCTTGTATAAATATAAATATTGCTGCATATGGTGGTTTGACTTGGTTTTGAATAACTGCACTATTTTATCCTTATTCTTGAGTTACATGCTAGCGCTGAAACTGCTAACCGTCTCCGGATGCTATGTCCCCTTGAGATATAGGGGATGAAGCTTCTTCTCCTTTTCCTGCGTAGTGACCAGGTGTTCGAGCGAATCATGGGTTGACATTGATGTTGTGAAATTTTATTCTTTGGAAGGCATATATTTCATAGTCTTCTTATCCTATGTCATAGAATTTTTTTAGACTTGGTTCTGGCTATTGTCGAGGGCATGTCCCGACATATTGTAGACATCATTTTGTAGAGGCTTTGTAGGTGACCGTAAACTTGGGTATGTTAGTTAATTATTGATATTAATGGATTGAATAGATGCTTCTTAAGCTATAATTGTAGTCTTGTTTCTTCTATCTTATTTGTAGCTAGAATTCATCTGGTAACTGTGGATTGTTGCGATTCTTAGATTGGGTTAACTAGGCGACCTTCGGTCCTTATTAGGCTTGATATGATAATGCTCAACACACTCCCATATTTAACGGGTGAGGCAGTCCTTGTCAATAACCCAACTGGCATTGGGGTTGAATCTACAAGGAGCAAAGTATAAATTTTGAATCCTTTGGGTGTTCTGATTACTAAAAGGTTACCCGAAATGCTAACAAAAACAACATTTAAAATAAAGTGGGGGGAGTTTGTTTGAAATTTGCTTTCAACAATCTTTATTTAACAACACACTAATTTAACACTTTTGGTTTAAAATCAAGATTTGAGGAAATCTTTGGATTATGTTTACCTCAAGGTAAGGAGTTTGTAGGTTATTGAAAGTTTAACATGAAACTTAGTTATTGAGTAAGACATAGGCTTCGTCGAATGTCTTTGTGGTTAGTCTTTCAACAAAACCACAAGGATTTCACTCATTGGCTCTTTCAAGCTCCTAACAAGTGTGCAATTCATGGTTACCCAAAACCTCCATCGGGCATCCCTATTTCTAGGATGATACCCCTTACATGATCTATACTTCAATCACACTAATTTCTAAGATTTCAAAAGATAGTAGACCATAGGCTTAATTGCCTACCATTTCCTTATCCCCCTATAGCCCTCTTTTAAGGATGCTATGGGTTCCCATAACTTCACCTTTATCCCTCTTTCAAGGATTATGAAGGGTTTCTACAGTTTGGGGTTTTCACCTATCAAACCCATTTGGAGATTTGGGGTTTTCACCCACAAATTTAAACTATTAAGCTCAAGCAATGGTGGAATTCCATATTTAACAACAAAAAATCATGTAAACACAACAATACCCACACGCAATTACACTTTAGTTCAACATAATCCCAAATCTAAATTACTTAGCCACTCATGCAGAAAGTAGAGAAAGATATACCATAAGGATTATCTAAGGCATCCATTATTCACAAAACATTAAGAATTAAAGCCTCTAATATTTGTTACAACCTTTCCCAATTATAGTTCTTGTATCAAATTAAAAAAATATCTATGAGGTAAGCAATAACCAAAGAAGAAATTGTTTTTTGCAATATGAGGTACAGAATTCGTCCATGCAAATTTACAAAATTACCTTGGGCAACATTCCCATTGATCTATTATCGAGTGAGGTTATCTGCAATTGCAGCCAATGTGACTGTAGTTATGCTCCGCGATTGCATTTTTCTGACCATCTTAATTGACTGCAACCACAGCCTGAGGATCACGATCACTGTAACCGAGGCTAAACTGACCCTAGTCTTCATCTACACTTCTTTAGCTTCCATTGGATCTATTTTTTCTCCAATCCACATCTTTCTATATCACCAACTATATAACTACATAATCTATTTATTAGTGCATTTAAATTATGATGATGTCTTATTTATAATAGAAAACATGGTAGTGTGCACAAATGTTTGGTGCAAATGAGTGATAAAATCACCACTCATCAATACCCCCAACTTAAAATTTGCTTGTCCTCAATCAATACCATCTTTTACTATGAGACAATTTTATATGTCTGCCCAAATCCTAGTACCTAATGATCAGGATGACTTCAACTAGATTACCACCACAAAAAGATCTTAAAAAATGGGAAAAATGGTTTTACTACACCCCTCAACATAAAATGGAACATTTGAATACGCAATAGACTTTACGAAGAAACCATGTCACAACTATTAACACTCTAGAAATGATTTACCTTTCAACTTTTACCGCATTACACTTCATTTGTCTCATTTTTTGAAAGATTATAACATGAGCCACCTCAACTTGTTCACATGCCTCCTCACAAGAAAAAAAAATCACACATCAAGTTATCAACCAAACAACAAGGAATTTAAGTGCAAACACTCTCTCTCCCAAGAACTCTCAATGCTCATAAGTACCATGCCATAGGCTTGTCCCTATTTTCAATTGCCACTACAATTACCATATTTGGTTGGGAATCACAAAGGAATTTTTTGAGCTTGTAATGTAGGTTTAGTGTAATACCCTAAAAAATCAAAACAAATATTAGCGCCACATTTTGTAATACCTGTTTCTTTTTCCTAGCTAGAAATTATCTCAAGGCTGCTAGGACTTACTTTGAAATGCAAACCTATCTTTGTACACGTGGTATTTTTTATATATTCACTATCTATCACATGGAAAATTAAGTTAGCTTTCCAATGGTACCAATTTTGTCCAAATCCGACATCAGACGAGGAAGTTATGGATGTTTTACTTGGAACTGTCAGAAACGCCCAGGTATGATGGCCAATTTGACAGACTACCACATAAGTGATGGACCGTCACTTTGACCATCACAGCCAATGCAGTTGAGCCACATACTAGATAAGGACTGACGTACGAGTGGACGGACCATCAAAGTTGTGACGGACCATCATCTAGGCCGTCAAATCTTGTCCGGTGAACCCCATTTCTGGTCGACGTCTGACGGGCTAAGTGACAGACCGTCAAGTGTCTGATACAACATCAGTCAGACCATCACACACCACGTTAAGTTTATTTTCAGGTCATTTTAATAGGGTTATTTTGGTCACTTACCACTCCCCTATATACCCAGACTAGTCCGAATTTAGCCATTTTGCTCATTGTTATTCCACAAATAAAAACTAGGGTTTCTCTTTGAATTTAATCCCCAAGAACAAAACCCAATCCTCTTCAAGAATCAAAGGATTTCAAACCCTTCAAGTTCAAAAACATCAAGAACCCTGAGTCAGGTATGCGTAGTGTTCATCCATGGATCCCTTTCATCTATGGAGCTCAAGAATCATGTTTTAAATTATAAATTGTGATTTTGTTGTTGTGTTATGACTATATTCAAGGTTGTATCTTGATGTATTTTTCATGAAGCATGTGAGTAGGTTAGTTAAAACCCATGAATTTTGGATGGATTAAGCTTGTCAAATTGATAAGTATACCTATGCCCAAAGTTGTGCATGTAAGGTGTTTGATAAAATGCCAAGAATGATAGAATCCATGTTTTTATAACTTAATAGTGCTTAAAATGACAAGCCTATATTTTATTCTTTATGATTCCATATGAACTCCATGTTATTGTTGTGTGTTATTGTTGTGATATGAAATGAGCATGATATTGAAGCAACGCGAGTATATATATGTTGTGCGCATCCCCTTCCATCTATAAGATGTTGAGAACCAAGTGTATTATGAAATCCCCTACTTATGATATTGTGAATTGTGGACTCTATTCTTATGATCAAGTCAGTCATGTGTGTCAGCTTCCTTCCATCGATTACTGGGGGTACTTGTACCCAAAGTAATATAGTTGTGTACCTAGTGCCATGTCATGTTGTCATGATACTCCCAGTCAAGCCATGGTCTATAGAATTCAGTTAGTCATATGACTTCGGAAAACTTACAAATCTCAGCAATCTCAGTAGTTCGGTAACCTCAGTACTCAGTAATCTCAGTGGTCTCAGTAACAGCAGTATTTCTAGCGATCTTAGTAATTTTAGTACTCTCAGTCTGTTCTCAAAACTCAGTACGTTCCTTTAGTCAAGGGAACTTAGTAAACTTAGTTTAGCTCCGCTAAACTATACCACTAGTATCAGTTCAGTTAATCAGTATCAGTTTAGCTAATCAGTTCAGTTTAGTTATTCAGTTTAGCTTAGTTATCCAGTTTAGTATCTTTCAGATTGGAGTAGGATTCAGCACCGAGTGAGCCTAGGGATGGGGACTCAAACGCTAGAAAGGACAGAGATCCTTAGAAGAAATCCCTAAGTTCCAGAACTACACAGCCAACGTACGTATCAGATGTCACTTGTTAGATAGGAATGGCATACTCAGGGGTTACCCATTAGTACATTTATATGTATAGGACTGATCCCAGAAGTCACCTGCTAGATTAGGACTGACTGCACAATAGTTGTCTTTACTGGTGGCTCGGTACTGATACCCTTCCAGTCAGGGTAGAGATTGGAGCCCAGTCAGCTTAGCATAGGGCATGTCGGTTAGATGAATACATCCCACAGTTTCAGTTACAGATTCAGGATTGTCAGATACAGTCAACTCAGTTCAGTAGTACAAATTCAGTACTATTAGAGACAGTCAATCCTTATCATTATTAATAGACTTAAAGATCACCTATTAGACAGGACTGATCTCAACTATAGTTAATCAGTATCAAAATTATTAGATTTAAAGATCACTCGCTAGATAGGATTGATCTCAAATTCAGTTAATCCATATAGAATGGAACTCAGATAGTTCCATCAGAACTCAGACTATTGAATACAGTTGCTCAATATCAGTTACATCAGTCTTATCGATCATCACAGTTATATCAGTTATGTTAGTTGTCATAGCTTATGCTATTAGTATTAGGTTTCAGAACTGTTAGACACAGTCAATCAGACCAGTTATTCATAATTTGAACTGACAAAAATAATCATTCATCTATTCAGTATCTTAGTATCAGTAAATTTATGTCGTTAGTATTCAGACTCAATAGCCAGTATCACCACAATTTCAGTTATAGTTGCTTATTTATGCATGTATTCTCACATTCATATTAGTCAGTATTGTTCATACATATAACCCTTTGCATTTAGCCTACCTCACTTGTATACTCAGTACATTCAGACGTACTGACGCATTTGCGCTATAGTGTTTTCTCTTATGTTACACCATAGGTTTAGAAGAACGTGGTCGAGATCAGCAGTAGCATTTTTGTCGCAGAGTTGCATTGAGTCCTCATCTATTCGAGGATGATATTATTTTATTTCATTTATTATTTTAGTTTAGTTTTTCTTGATGGAGTTAGTTGGAGACATGTTCCTTCAACTCCTTACTCAGATAGTATTTAGAGGCTTTCAAATTTAGTTCAAATTTAATTCAGACTTCAGTTGTTTTTGGGTATTTTCCACCCATATGGATAATATGTTTGTCAGATATTTTATTCAGTTGAACCTTAAAGCCAATTGTTCATTTTTTTTTGCATTATTACATCATATATTACAGTGTACAGGTACAGATATCTGTCATGGGTTAACTTGTGGTCCTTCGGGTTCATAAGCACCGTGTAGCATTCCGGTTCAGAAAATTGCGGTGTTACATTTAGTTTAGGGTAGGATATCAATTTAGGACCTTTCATAGTCCCTTTAACCCCTTCCACATCTTGATAAATAACTCAACCTTATTTTTCTCCCATATGACCATCTTTTTATGTGCGCTTAAGAGGTATTGATGCTACTCTACCAAGGAGGAGTAGGCTTTGTCAATCCTAGAAATTGTAGTTTTTTGCTTCTTTTGGTCCTCTTTATACTTCTCATAATCGTCTCGTGACACATATGAATGATGAGAGGTGGAAGACTCTCCTAGTACTTAGGGAAAACTAGACACAAGTTGTCTGATGGCAGCTTTATCAACTCCAATATTCTCAAGAGGAAAGGTGGTGGATGGACTATGAAACTCATGCTTAATATATGAGAATACCTCAAGTCAATCTTTCTGATCATGCCTTTGCAAGGTGCACCTTCCCCTTCCCCTTAAATCCTTAAGGGGTAGATTGGGGGGCCAGAACGCACCCAAGAGTCTCCAACATACTTATCAACCCTGCTCTCCTACAAAGCTCGGTAATCAAAGAGGGTATAAGATATGCATACCACGTTGGCTCCTAAAGTGGTACATTTCATTGACTACTAGCTAACCAACATCCAAAGAAATGTCATTAAGAATGCAAGCAACCATCATAGTACATAGATCTGGGACTACTATCATGTGGGTACAAGGGGATACTCAGCCACATATAATGTGCAGCCAAATTTGAGCCTCACAAGTGAAGTCATTTATGGAGATGTTGCTTTTAGTTTTCACCCAAGAGACTTCCTTTCTGGGACGCAATCTTTGCTCTAACCATCTTCTTGGATTACGCCCTTTTTCTTTGAATTCCCCATGTTTGCATGTCGGAACCCATAACTATCACTGATTTGCCTTGCCCCAAACCAAACCATATTTCCCCGGATCTTAATAGTCACATTGAAGGTATCCAACAATAAAACTTCACTAATGTTGGCATAAAATTTACGGACCCATTGTTCATTTTCAATGCATGGCTCTAGGGCAAAACACTACCACCCTGTGGCTTCAAGTTTGTCATAAATGTTGGTAACTTTTCCTGCACATTCTCAAAGAAAATTCCTCTTTTCGAGAGCAGATTTGTCCTCGTAAGATCAATATAGTAGTTAGTGTGTCACTCGGGTAACATAAATTAGATGTTATCATACTTTTCCATGAGATTGTCCTGAAAGAAATAGGCATACATGATATAAATCAATGACAATTTAACATACAAACTATGCCACTTTGTTCACTAAAGCTAATTTGAATGGGTGCTTGGTGGTGTTTGGTTAAAAATGGAAGTGAAGTATTTTTTTCATGGTAGGAAACTGGCACCGGTTATCATGATCGCGGGCCATGACCATATTTGTGTTGACGCAATCGCAGATCATGATTGTGATCGCAATACTTGGGGCTAGTTTTGTACCATCTTTTCATGTTCAATACTCTTCCACATTGTTAAAACACTAGCATGCTCTACATTATGGATTCATATGAAGACCAACAGACCAATGCTAAAAGGTGTTCGAATGTGCCCTTTTAAATGCAAAATCAATATTGAAGGTTCATTTGGGCGATATATCAAACAATTGGTCTGCACACCTTATTTGTCTGTATTTTTACATATTTTTGGTCCTCCGTATTTCCCCACTTGTATGCACACCTTGCTCAAGCAACCAACACCATACAAATACCAAGTATGACAACATGGAAGCATAATAATCAAAACTTTAGGCCCTCTCTTAATCATGCATTCTAAGGCCTATTTTCAAAAATAAAAGCATGGATTCATGACACCTAAAAGATTAGTAATGTAAGAGGGATGCAAGGATGTTGTTGGAGAGCTCACAAAATTGGCCAAAATTTTGTCCAATTAGAGAGTAAAACTTGAAAAAGAGTATGAGAAAATGGGGGAAAATTAGGGATTAAATGGCTGAAGTGACCATGATATCGGCCAGATGAATTTGATCGTAGACACGCGAGTGGCCGTAATCATGCTTAGGGACCGCGATCGCGGTAACTTAGAGCATTATTGCTCCCCTATTTTCCCCTGTTCAGCTCTTTTCTCAATTTTTATAGATTTTACCCTATTCAGTTTTCAATGTAAAAAAATTTCACACTTACCCCTTTTATAAGATCATCCAATGCACATCATAGTTCCACAAATTTATGAGTTATTCAAATGAAAAAACTAACATCTATGCTACAAAATCATAATCAAACAGACACGAGCCACTTTCATGGAATTTATAGGTTACCTGCCACATAGTGTCATAGTTATCATCGTGGCATGACGTATTCCTTCATTCATTCTCAATGTGGGTCCTCAAGCCCCTCTTCATTCACTATCTCACTCTCAACATCTAACATTGACACAACTTTAAGTTTCACGGTTTGTTTCTTTGTCTTACAAATTTTAAAAGAGACCTCATCCTCTTGCACCCTAAACTTTATTTCCCCAGTATCTAAATTAACAATGGCTCTTTTGGTGGCCAATAAAGGGATACCAAGGATGATAGGTACCTCTTGGTTTATTTAACAATCCAATACCACAAAATCCGCCAGTAGTATAAACTTGTCCACTTTAACAAGGACATCAAACAAAATTCCCACCATTGTTTTGATAGATTAGTCCTCCATTAAGAGTTGCATAGATTTTAGTGTAGGGGAATTCAATCCTAGATTCTTGTATATGACAAAAGGAATTAAATTAATACTCGTACCAAGGTCACATATAGCTTTTGAAAAATCATGTGTCGCAATTGAGCAAGGAATGGTGAACGCTCCAGGGTCATCATTCTTTTCTGCAACCTTACTATCCATGATAGCAATATACCTATAGGTGACCTCAATGGTGTCACCTTCGACAGGCTTCTTTTTGGACATCAACTTTTTCATTAACGTAGCGTATCCTAGGATCTCTTGGATTGCCTCGAATAACGGGATATTTATCAATAGATCGCTAAATTTTTCAATGAATTTCCTCAATATATCACCCTACTCTTTTTTATGCAATCGTTGGGAAAATGGGGGAGGAACTTGAATTATGGGCCTTACTTCACTTTGTGGCTTTTTAAACTCAACCACTTCTTCATCACTTTCGTTGGTCTCTTTCTTATGATTTTCTTCTTGACTTTGAGGCGACATCTCCTTTGCTTTAGCCTTGGTCATTTTGTCACCCAAATCTCCTTCAAAGGTCTCATTAAGTGTCTTTCCATTCCTTGTGATAGTTGCTAGAACTTGAGCATCATTCTTTGGATTAAAAATTGTGTCACTAGGGAGTCCACCTCTAGGCCTTGTATTCAATTTCATGGAGATTTGCCCAATTTAGTTCTCCAATTTCTTGATAGAGGTGGAGTGAGACACCACGGTTTGAGAATGTTTAGAAAATCCACCTTTCAACCAATGGACTATTTTGTTTGTACACTTTGTTCATTATCAACCATGGAAGAAGTAGAAGAGATCATAGCAGCTTCGGTTTCTTGGGTATGCCAACCTCGATTTTTCTTTGACACTTCTCCTATCAATAGAAAGGCCACATAGTGGTGAATCTTTACTATAGAGCCTCCTACCATATTATCTCCCACCAGTTTAGTTAATGGATCAAGGGCCTGGTAGAATATATCGAGAAGTATCTTCTCTAGGACCCCATTATTTGGGAATTGGGCCAACTTTCTATAAACCTTTTCCAAGATTCAAACAACGACTCTCCATTTATTTGCTAAAAAATCACAATATCATCCCACTTTTGAAGCATTTTAGATGGTGGGAAGTATATATCAAGAAACATGGTGATAAGCTCTTTCAAAGATGTAATTGAGCCAGGTGGAAGTGAGCAGAGCCATATAACTTCCTTGCCTATGTGTGAGAAAAGAAAGAGGTGAAGTCAGATCAATCTTGAGTAATGTGTGCTACATTTAATGGAGCACACACTTCCACAAAATTCTTCAAATGTATATTTGGGTCCTCAAAAGCTTGACCCCAGTAAAACCCTTTTATTTTCAATATGTGTAGCATGATGCTAGTCACATGGAAGACTCTGTTCGTATGGGTTGGTGGGATACAAATTGTATTAGTTTGGCCCACTTCATTTAGTTGGCCCTCATCGTCAAGTGGACCATCAAAGGGCCTAGGTTGCGACCATTATCTCTTATTGCCCCATTAACACATTGATCACTTACAAAAATCCAAAACCAATGAATAAAGTAAATTAAACCATCCCAAGTATTCCCAAGTAAGAATCACATCGCACAAGTAAGATCTATATTTCAGTCCCCGATAACAATGCTATTTTGATAATGCTTGACTCACTCCTATGTTTAAGGGGTGAGGCATTCGTTGTCAATAACCCAACTAGCATTAAGGTCAAATCCATAAGCAGCAGCATATAAATTTTGTTTCCTATGGGTGCTCTAATTACTGAAAAGTTACTCAAAATGCTAACAAAAACAATATGTGAAATAAAGTGGGTGGAGTTTTTTGAAATTTTCTTGCAAAAATCTTTGGTTAACAACACACTAATTTATTTAGTTTAAAATAAAGATCTGAGAAAATCTTGGGATTATGTCTACCTTAATTTAAGAAGTGTGTAGGTTATTAAAAGTTTAACATGAAACTTAGTTGTTGAGTAAGAGATAGGTAGGTCAAAGTTCTATGTGGTTAGTCTTTCAACAAAACCACAAGGATTTAACCCATTGGATCTTTTAAGAACCTAACAAGTATAGAATTCATGGTAACCCAAAACCTCCATCGGGCATTCCTATTTCTAGGATGATACCCTTTGCATGATCTACACTTCAATCACACTTATTTCTAAGATTGCGAAAGATAGTAGACCATAGGCTTAATTATCTAACATTGCCTTTTCCCCTTCTAGCCCTCTTTCAAGGATAATATGGTTCCCATAACTTTACTTTTATCCTTCTTTCAAGGATAGTAAAGTGTTTCTAGAGTTTAGGGTTTTCACCTATCAAACTTATTTAGAGATTTGGGGTTTGCATCCATAAATTCCCACTATTAAGCTTAAGAAATGGTGGAATTCACACTCAACAACTAAAAATAATGTAAACACAACAATACCTACACATAATTACATTTTAGTTCAACATAATCACAAGACAAAATTACGTAGCTACTCAAGAAGAAAGTAGAGAAAGATATACCAGAAGGATTATCTAAGGCATCCATTCTTCACAAAACACCAAGAATTCAAGCCTCCATAATTAATTGCAACCTTGCTCAATTAAGGTTCTTGTTTCAAAGAGGTAAGCAATACCCATAAAACAAAGGGTTTTTGCCTATATGAGGTTTGGGATTCATCCATATAAATTTAGAAGACTTTCCCGGTAAACATTACCTCTGAGCCGTGATTGCGTGATGTTGTCCATGATCACGGACAACATGACCATCGTTATGCTCCTCGATCATGATCTTCTAACCATATTGATTGACTGTGATCATTGTAACCAAGACTAAACTACTCCTGGACTTTAGTTGCACCTCTTTTGCTTCCATTTGATATCTTTTAGCTCCAATCTATATCTTTCCATCTCACAAACTATATACCTATATAATGTGGATACTAGTACATTTAAATCATGATGATTTTTCATTTTATCATACAAAATATGGTAGTGTTCACACATGTTTGATGTTAATGAGTGGCAAAATCACCACTCATCAATGCCCATACGACAAGGCCCAGTTTTGGGTTGTGTCAAGATGCATATGGTTTGTTTTTCTTGATTTTAAAGATTGGCATTATTTTATCCTTATTCTGAGTGCATGCTTACATTCACTCTCTAACCTATCTTTAAGTGGTTGTATCCTCACGCAATACTAGAACGACCATTCTACTCCTTCTTAGTGATCAGATTTAGGATCATCTTGGTTGGATTAAAATTGTTAGATTCTATTTTTCGACAGGCTTCATTTCATATCATCGATGTTTTTACATACTTTGGTTTTTTCATAGACATTGGTTTTGGTTGTGATTGGGGGCATGTCCCAACCGGATATTATTGTACTTTAAGTTAGATATTTTGTGGAATTACTATGTATTGGTATAGGCGGTGTCGAAAATGATGTCAGCCTTAGTAGTAGCATTGGTATTGGGGCTGATACCATTTAACTTTATTAATGATTGTTTTATCCTTTTAAGTTGTGGACTCGTACTTGGTTATTATTTTGGTTTTGGTTTGGTTAGTGATTTAGATAATACACGATTGTACTTATTTGGGTTGGTTACAATCATAGACCTATCCTAGAGTCTGGAATAGTAATAAACATTTTCTTGTTCATTTTGAATTCATCCAACTTAGGGTATACATATTAAGAGGTTGGTTTGGGTACGAGGGTAGTCCCCGATCCTGGTTAGACTTGGGATGTCTATTATGACAAGGCCCGGGTTTGGGTCCTTTTAAGTTGGTATTAGAGATTTAGGTTCATGATCAATTGGGAGTCCATAAATCTATGTCGAGTAAAGTCTCTTTTAAGGGTGTGCAGCACCACACTCATAAGAGAGAGGCTACAAGACATTTAGGAAATGTTTCTCTTCTTTGTGTTCTATTTTCAAGCGTGGAGTCTAAGTCTTATAATTTACTCTAATTCTATGTTTTCACTTTTTAGATCATGCCTCGATGATCTGAAGTTCACGAAAAATCCTCTGTCCTAATGGGGATAATGTTAATAGGACATGCTCTTCTTGAGGGATCCATACTTGGTCTAGGGGTCTAGTCCCTGATATTTTTAGAGTTCCACAGGTTCCTTCCAGTCCTCCTCAGGCTCCTCGATGAGACGGGATGAATACAGAGTTTTGTTGATTGATTTATGTGATTACTTAATTGGTTGCTTTCCAGGCTGATCTTGGTGTATCTGGTATTTCATCTTCTCAGTCTACAAAGGTTAGCCAGTTCATGAGGTTGAATCCTCCAACTTTTACTGGTGTTAAGGATAAGTATGGTGTATTTGGTATTTCTCAGGTGGGACTTAGTTGTGTTTTGATGCAGCATAGGAAGGTGATTACTTATGTTTCTAGGCAGCTGAAGGTGTATGAGAAAAACTATCCTACCCATGATTTAGAGATTTTAGTGGTGGTGTTTGCATTGAAAATTTGGTGGAACTATTTATATGGAGTTCACGTGGACATCTTTTCTGCTTATACGAGTCTTCAGTATGTATTTACTTAGAAAGAGCTTAATCACAGCCAGATAACATGGATCAAAATTCTCAAGGATTGTGACATGAGTCATCACCACTACCCAAGTAAGGCTAATATTATTGCTGATTCTCCTAAAAGGTTGTCCATATAGACTTTAGATCATATTGATTAGGAGAGGCAGGAGTTGGTAAAGGATTTTCACTGCTTGGCTAATCATGAAGTATATATTTTAAACTCTGATAATGGTGGTGTGTTGATATAGGATGTGGTTTGGTCATCCTATCTGGATGAAAATCAAAGGTGATGTAGTTGGGAAAAAGTTAATAGTATTTAAGAATAGTGGTGATAGTAACTTACAGTACCAAGGAAGGTTATATGTTCCTAACGTTAATGGTTTGTGAGAAAGGGTATTGGCTGAGGTGCATGAATCGTGACATATTTTTCATCCAAGTTTGAAAAAAATATCAAGATCTCAAGGAGATGTATTGGTTAAATGATATAGAGAAGGATGTGGCTAATTTTATAGCCATGTTTTTAGTGTATCAACAATTGAAAGTTAAGCGCCTTAGGCTTGGAGACTTGTATTTGGAAATTGAATTACTGGAATAGAAATGGTAAATGATTAATATGGATTTCATTACTGGTCTTCCTCAATGTTAGAACTAATTTGATTTGGTTTGGGTCATCATGGATATGATAAAAAAAAGTCATCTCATTTCTTTCCAGTGAGGACTAACTTTTTGGCTGAGGATTATGCGAGGTTATATCTTCATAAGATTGTGAAACTGCATGGGGTACCTATTTTGATTATCTTTAATCAGGGAATGCAGTTTTCATCTTACTTTTGGCAGTCATTTTTGAATGGGTTGGGTACTAAAGTTAGTCTGAGTACTGCTTTTCACCCACAGATGGATGGGAAAGTAGAAAGGACTATTTAGATATTGGAAGATATGCTTCATGCATGTATGATATATTATTGTGGTAATTAGGTTGAGAATCTACCTATTGTAGAGATTTCTTACAACATAGCTATCATTCTAGCATAGGGATGGCCCCTTTTGAAGAATTGTATGGTAGGAGGTGTAGATCTCCTATTTGGTGGTTTGATCTTGGAAAAGCAAATATATTTGTCTTAGATTGGGTTTATCAAGATATGGAGAAGGTGGGGAAGATTCAGGATAGGATTAAGGCTTCCCAAAGTCGCTAAAAGTCCTATATGGATATAAGGCATAGGGACTTGAACTTTGATGTTAGGGATAGAGTGTTCCTAAAGGTGTCTCCCACTAAGGGAGTCATGCATTTAGGCAAATAACGGAAGCTCAATCCTCGATATGTTGGTCTTTATGTAGTTTTGAGAAGGGTTGGTAATATTGCATATGAATTTAAGTTGCCTCCTAGTTTGAGTTCAATTTATCCGATTTTCCATGTCTCTATGTTGAGAATGTGTATAGGTGATCCTTTATCTGTTGTCCCTTTGGAAGGATTGGGTATCTCGTATTCTCTATCTTATAAAGAGATCTCGATTGAGATCATAGATCGGTAGGTTCATCGGTTATGGACCAAGGATGTAGCTTCAGTTAAGGCTTTATGGTAAAACAACAAGGTGGAAGAATCTACGGGGGAAGTGGAAGAGGGAATAAAGTCCAAGTAACTGCATATTTTTTGCTTTGTATATTCATACGGAAGTTATGTGTTCTTGATCACATCATTGTTTTCTAACTTAGTTAAAGAAAGGTTAATTTCCTTGCATCTTTGTTTTCTAACTTAGTTAAAGGTTGGAATGTTTATGTTGGGGTGTAACTCATGCTTTTACTACCTTATCTATTATTTAGGGATGAACGATCCTAGTGGGGGAGAATAAAACACCCTAGGTCTTGGTCCTTAAGAATTTCCTAGGTTTTGGTCTTTCTAGACGTCATATGATTCACGATACTAGTCATATATTGAAGGTATGAGTCAGGTGACCCAGTCGTATATTGTCCAGTATTGGTAATGTTGGGTGGTTGAGTTTTTGTAATAGGTACAACTTAGGCAGGTATGAGTCATATGGTGGGTGACGGGTCGTAGGTTAGGGTTTTCTTTTACTTAATCTGAAGCTTAGTAACTTAACTTGGATCTGGGTACGAGTAGCTCACCATGATTCATGAGATAGGGTACGAGTGGTATAGTCCAACTCATATGTTGGACAATGTCAACCCGTCTTGATTCTGCCTAAGGTACAAGTTAAGGGTACTTGTTGTATTCTTGGCTATGAATAGGGTTTAGTGGTTGTTTGTTAGTTAGTGTTAAGGTCCAAGAGATGCTAGGGTACAAGTAGTGGGTACCACTCAAATGATAGGGTACAGATGGTATGGTAGAGTCGTACCTTCCTGCGGGGATTTTAAGTAGTTTAAAAAGGTAATCTGGACATTTCCACTCTAAACCTCTTAAGGCCATACGTCTTATATCACTCTTGGGACATCATTTACCCTAGTATTCTCAATGTAAAACACTCAAATTCTCTCTAAGGATTTTGGTTAAGGAAGTCTAGTTCATCAATAGGATCAATTTTAGACTTACTAGGGTGATTTCTATCCATCATCTTCTTAATCTAAGGAATGTTACACCTCCCTCATTGTTAGTTCTAACTAAAGGCATATTTTATGTATTGTTTTCATGGCATAAATGTTTAATGGTTTTGGGTTTTCAATTATATGTTAGGGGACTTTGTTATAAAGGTTGGTTATGGTTTTCCTATGTCTTTTACTTATGGCTTTCACATTATTATGGTGGTTTGAACATTTGGTTGCATAGGTATGGTTAATTGTTACTTGGTTTTGACTTGGGAAATACTATGCCCCCAACATGTCTGATAACATGCCAATGAGACTGATCTTGGTGAAATTGTTGGACTTTCATTGAACTGTTGCATGATATAACTTGTTAATGGAACCCTAAATGGTAAAATTGGTTTAAATGTGTTAGAATTGTTAAATGATAAGGTTTTGGTGGTTATGGTTGATCTAATTGAAAGCCTTGTAGGGTACAACAAAATCCCCCGCAAAATCATAATAATGATCACTTATGGGGCATATGTGACTCCCCCAAGTCAACTTAATAATGTAATATATGGGTACATGGGAATCCCTTCTTATCTAAAAGAATGGATAAGGACATTGCTTGAAAGTTGTAGTTGGTATGACGATACCACTACTTTTAGCCTTGGTTAATTATAAATGGAATTGTGGTTTGGTTTTATGGTAATGGTTTTAATTAGGCAATAACGGCGGGATGTGATAGCTAACCGTGAAGGTGTGAGTCCAATGGATGGACATAGGAAACTCATTTTTGCCGACATAAGAATTTTTCATGAAGACTATATATGATATTTATGGGGTACATGAGAATCCCCTAAGTACACTAGTACATATGTATCATGGAGAGCGAACGATACTTGGGAATCCCCTGCTCCTATGGTATCTCTGGCTCTTGTGGATTCATGCATCCAGGCCCATTTAGGGGGTTACACTATATCCATATAGCCTCTGGGTAGTGGTACGATGATTAAGCTACACCAGGTTAATGGTTTTAAAGGCATGCTAAACCCAATTCCTATTCCCAGAATGGTTATATTTATGTATGTATGGTTGTGAATACATATGGCTAGTTTACTTGGTTCTAAAGGTTCGCATTATTTTATCCTTATCCTGAGTGCATACTATCATTCACCCACTAACTCATCTTCGAGCGGTTGTATCCCCATGTAATAAAGGAACCGTCTATTCTACTCCTCCTTCTTAGTGATTGGCTTCAGGATCAGCAATGTTGCATTAAAGTGGTAAGCTTCCATATTCTATAAGGCTCCCTTTAATTTCATGGATTTTTTTCATACTTTGGTTATTTCATATACATTGGTTTTGTCTATAGTTGGGGCATTTCCCAATCGTATATTGTTTTTCTTTCGATTAGAGGCTTTGTGGAACTACTATGGGTCGGTATGGGCAGTGTCGGCAATGGTGTCAGCCTTAGAATTGGCATTGGTATTCGGGATGATACCATTGGACTGTATTTATGATTGTTCCATTCTTTTATGTTATGGATTCGTGCTTGGTTATTACTTTTATTTTGGTATGATTATTGGTTGGATAATGGACGGTTGGACTTATTTGGGTTGGTCATGGTCATGGACCTATCTCAGAGTCTGGAATTGTAATAAACATTATCTTGTTATACGTTCGGAATTCATCCGACTCAGGGTATGAATATTTTGATGTTGGGTTATGTATAGAGGTGGTCCCCAGTCCTAGGGGAACTTGGGTTTCCCATTACGATAAGCTCCCGATTTGGGTCGTGTCAAATGGCAAAACTTAACCTGTAGAGAAAATAATGGTGGTTGAAATCAACTTCACTTTTAGACATTACTATGCTTTTAGACTTGCCTCATCAAACATAAGTTTCACATCTTTCTCTAGCAACTTTCACAATGGATTCGTAACTTTAGAGAAGTCCTTGATGAATAATCTATAAACCTATATGTCCCAAAAAACTATGAATGCCCCTTTTCAAAATCTGGTGGAGGGAACTTCTCAATTACCCTAATCTTTGGCCTATCGACTTCAATCCCCTTCTTAGAAATTTTGTGACTAAGCATTATTCCTTTCTTAACTTTGAAATGGCATTTCTCCCAGTAGCACTAAGTTACATTCTTCGGATCTTCTCAGTACATTAGCAAGGTGTACCAAGAAATCACCAAATGGGTTTTCATGATTGGAAAGTTATCCATGAAAACCTTAATAGTGTCCTCCACCATGTCAAAAAAGATGGACATCATACATTGATGGAAAGTTTCTAGATCATTACACAAACCAAATGGCATCCTTTTAAATGCAAACATCCCATATGGAAAAGTGAATGTGGTTTACTCTTGGCCATTGGAGTAATATAAAACTTATTATACCTTGAATAACTATCTAGAAAATAATTCCATCCCTTACTAGTATGATGGTCTAACATATAGTCCATAAAGGGCATACAAAAGTGATCCTTCTCAGTGTATGAATTTAACTTCCTATAATCCATGCACACATTCCATCCAATAAATGGACTCATAGGAATTAGTTTATTCTTTTCAATAGGAACTATAGTGATTCCACCTTTATTTGGCACACATTGATCTGGGCTCACGCATTTGTTGTCAGCAAACGGGTACACCATACTTGTATCTAATCACTTAATAATTTATTTCTTTATGGCCTTCTATATAAATGGTTTCAATATCTATTGGTTCTAAGTGCTAGGTATATAATCCATCTCCAGATGGATTTTGTGAATGCAAATTTCTAGAAGAATAGCAATAATGTCAGCAATAGACCATCTTATAGACCTTTGAACCTCTGTAATACAGACACTAAGGCCCCAACCTGTTATTCTAATAAATCAATAATAGTAATAACTGGCAAGTTATTGTTGGCCCCTAGAAACACATAATATAAATCAGAAGGAAGGGCCTTGAGCTTCATAATAGAATGCTCCTTAATAGATGGTTTAGCTGATGGGATAACTCTATTCTTCACATCAAGATATAACTTATTTGGTGCATAAGTGTATGAACTATAACCAACAAGTTAACTCACAATATCTACATACTCGTCAATACCTTCATTGGTAAAATTCATATTCCTGCTACAAGTGCCACAACACTGAGTCTTTCCTCAATAGGAACTACCAATTCATCCTTATTTTTAGTACCTAACATTGAAATCACACGCATGTCCTTTGGTCATTTCATAACTAGCATACATTAAAAGTAACTTGCTTATTATTCAACCAAAATTTTATTACCCTTTTTCCATGTAAACCAATGCCTGGCCAATTGTGAGTAAAGGCCTCTCCAAGATAATCAAAACCTCAAATTTAACCACATAATCAAGAATCATGAAGTCGGCCAAAAATATAAAACATGCTACCCATGCCAACACATAGCAGAAGATAGCCACCTATTTCTTTACAGTGTGATCAGCCATTAGAAGTCTCAAAGGGGCCAATTTAGGTGATCCCAACCCCAATTTCTTATAAATGACTAGCAGCATCAGTTTAATGCTAGTACCTAGGTCACATAAGTCCCGTGTAAAATTTGATGACCTAATAGTATAAGAAATCATAAAAACTCTTAATTTTCCTTCTTTTTAATAAGAGAGAGAGAAGAAACTATGCTATAATGGTGCACATTATCCATAGGTTAAAAACTCAAAGTCCTCTTCTTTGTCACCATGTCTTTCATAAACTTTGCATAGCTTAGCATTTGTTCAAGAGCCTTTGAAAAAGAGATGTTCACCAACAACTCTTTCAGTATCAAAATAAACTTTTAATATTTTACCTCTTTGGTTTTCTTTTCCAATATTTAGGGAAAATAAGGAGGAGGTCATGGGATGGGATTCAATATTAGTGTGACCTCCTTACCCTTTTTCTTTTTAGCCTTAGCCTCTTTTTTTGCAACTAGAGGCTTTTGAGATGCCTCTTTATGTACCACAAAAATTCTCTGCTTTATTATCATCTATATCATCAATGATCATAGGTTTGTCCCTCTTGTAATCAACCACAGGCATAGGTGGATCAGTAGTAACCTTACTATTTTGAGTAGTAATGGATAGAAAATGGCTATCATTCATAGGATTTTTGATAGTGTTGTCAGAAGTGTGCTCGATTGATGGTTGTTCAATGTGGCAGACATCTGCCTAAATTATTGGTCAAGTTGTTTAGTGGTAGCCACATGAGACTCAACCTTTTGACTCAAAGTTGAAATGTCTGCCATAATTTCCATATGCAATTCTTTTGGCCCTCCGACCACTTAACAAGTTTTTCAAGCAAAGATTTTATCCTTATTTCCAGACTCAGCATCACAGTTCTCCAGTGGAATATATAGGCCACTTTTATCTTTATAATCATCCTTTACATCTAATCCTAATTTTGTATCTATACCCAGACCTATTGTAGTAGTCTCCATGATAGTTTTTACCTTGATTCTTTTTCCTAGAGTTCAAATTGTCTTAGTTAGACCCTTTGACCTTAGGTCAAAGACCGGCCACCTCTTTATATATCTAAAAACCTTACCTTGAGCCCCTATTTTATTGAACTTTTCTACTCTAAATGTTATAAATTGATTAGTAAGCAATACAATCTCAGTCCTTAAATGTGCCACCTCTTGAGCTACTATCTTATCTAGTACTTGTTGCTCATTTAAGGCTCCGATTATATAAGTACTAACTGGCCTATTCTTCTTTTGAGAATTCTACCCTTGATTGGTTAATTTAGTTTGATCTAGGATCTCAGAAGCATATTTCTATCATAGACTCATAAAGTCCCCACTTGCGATAGTGTCTGGTACCCCCTTAATGTTAGTATTCAAGGCTTTGTAGAATATCTCTAACAAGTTTCTTCCATTAATTGGATAATTAGCATATTCTAAAAATTCTTCATAAACCTCAACCATGTTTTATATAGTGCCTCTGAATGCATTTGTTGAAAGTTATATATCACATCTTTCAATGACAATATTTTGGAGGAAAAAAATTGATCCAAGGACTGAGGCCTCAACTCATTCCAAGGAGTAATTATGTAACACCCTGCATTTCGATCTAGAATGAAAATCATTATTTCTATGCGTAGATGATCCAAAAGCCTTAAATCCTATGCAAATTTGGCATGTTAATCAATTGTGTAGTATAGAAACCTATTTGAGCATGAATTGAGATCATAGAGGTCCCTTCACTCAAGGACTAGTTGAACATTTTCTAATCGTTCAAGTTTTAGTGATCGTCAAATTTTGGATCAATTTCTATTGACCATAACTCCTTGTATATGACGAAATGGGTGGCCTACTATATATCGAATGAAAGGTCTTTGAGTCCTCCTTACAATGCCACTAGTTTCTCTTTAATACAGTATCGGAGTAGAAAGTTATGCTTATTTTACTTTGAAGTGTCTGTCTGCCAAAACGTGATGATGAAGCTGATGACTTATCAGTTGTGTGACAGGCGGTCAGACCTGGTCATCAGCCTAAGATAGTGAATGGTGAAAATCAGTCCAAAAATGATGACCTGGGTGACGACTTGTCACCTGAGTGACGTCCCGTCAACCCTAGTCGTCAACTGATGCAACTATGCAATTTTTTTTGGATTCCTTAGGGGTATGTTGCTCTTTCCCTCACTCCAAAAACTTTTCACATGAATTAAATCACCCCTTAAGTGTTATTAATCAATTATTATCAGTTTTACAACATCAAAAACTTTCTCTTCACTCTCAAAATAAGATCAATGAGGGTTTTCTCTAAGAATAAGAAATTCAAGAAAATCAAGCCTTAAGTTCAAGATATCCAAGAAACAAATCAAGATCCGGGTTTCATCTATCAAGATCTAGGTTCCATCTTTTAGATCTTATAATCTAAGGTACGTGGGGCTTATCCTAAAAACAACATAGGCTTGAAAACACTAGAACGTGATTTAAAGATTTTCAAGCATGATTTTAGAAAAGGGATTTTGAAATACATGATTTTATTATGCATTATGAATGTTAAATGCATTGTTGATTTGGACCTTAGGTCTTTTCCCCTAAGTTGATTTACATGTATACATATATGCATAAAAGTTGAGGTTTAATATTGTTTGAGAGCATAAATTATGGACTCCCTATATTGTGATAAATTTAAGATTTTAGTTTTGTTGGAAAAGAGTTGAAATGCATGTCTGTGATTTGAAAGATGTTTTCTCAATGTCATAGTATTTGAAATATTGATTTAGAATTATTAAGAGGGTATCTTGAGATAACTATGTTTTGTCTTAAAGAGAATAATTACATGAGATAGAACTTTAGACATGACCACCGTTGTTTGTTAAATTATTGATAAAGAGAATTGCATGCATGGTTTTACATGAAGTTTAATGCATGAGTTCCTTGAACGAATTGTTGTTATGGTGGTCCTAAATTTCATGATTTGAAAATGGAGATATAAATTGCTATAAATGGCTCAGAGAATGTGACTTGCAAGTCAATGGAATGACGATACCATATATGTGTATATGCCATGAAAGAGTTAAATATTTCAGAGTATGTTTTCAGAGTATGCATGCTTAAAGAACTAAATATGGTCATAAATAGGGTTAGGTGGTTACCCAAAGAAGGCATGAGTTCAAGTAACTCTTAGCCTAAAACTGTATTGACCAATACGGGTAGATTATTATTGTATGTTGGCGACGGCCGTGTGGCATAGTAGATTCAGAGACTCCGACCCTTATAGCACACTTAGGTTAGGGGCTTGGTTGTCAAGTTAATGGCAGATCCCATATAGCCCGTGTGATTACAGATTGTAGGGTACACTACCTAGCGTAGAAGTAAGACAGAGAGTGTCATAGATTTCAGATGTTTTCATAGAGTCTTTTAAAATGCCCATGTGATTTCTTACTATATGATATTTTTATGAACTTCTTTAAATTGCTCTCATTTATGTTGTACATAAATGGTTATTTTGGATTTGCTCAGCATACCAGTACATCTGTATTGACCCCTCTCCCCTACCTTTTAAGTTTTAAGGCTCAGTCTATGGGTCTAGATAAGCAGTAGATAATTCAGACAGCAGTTCTAATTATGCAGTGGTGAGCCTTCTTTATTCCAGAAGGCCTGTCCTTTCATATTATGTCATCTATTATAGTTTTGGTCTACTGGGGCCTTGTCCCAATTTTTGAATAGTTGTCTGATTTTCATGTAGTAGAGATATTGCAGACTGTTCTAGATATGGTTAGTGATTTTTGAATTTCATTCCTTATTGTTAAACTTAATTAAGAGTATGACCATGTTTCCGTATTAGATCTTAATTCCATATTTTCTTTTATTATATAAATATTATGCATGACTAACAGATAGAGTAGGACATCTGGGACTTCATAGTTTGGGATGTCCGTCATGGACAGGCCTTAGTTTAGGTCATAACAAACTTGGTATCAAAGAGCGATTCATGGTCCTAGGTTGTCTGCAAAATCGTGTCGGGTAGAGTCTTGTTTATAGGTGTGTAGCGCACCACACTTATAAGCAGGAGGCTACTAGGCATTTAGGAGTGTCTCCTTTTCTTCATGTTCTGGTTCATGCTATGGAGTCAGGATGTTTCTCCTTCATACTCTAATTCGTGCTATGGTCTCGCCCATAAGAAAGAAAAGTTATCCTAATTTTTCCTTACTATGGTGTTCTCAGATAATGCTCTTAGATTTACTAACAAAAAATTCAGAAGTCATACAAAGGGCTTGAGAGGAACTCCCTGATGTGTCACAAGTCCATTGAGTTTAAAATTGTGTCCTCGTTCTTAAGAGGCGTTCAGTTAAGACAAGAGTAAGATGTGTATTCTTGGGTCATTAATTATTGTGTGTCGAGTTTCTATCTTTTGTAATCTTGATATCATTGTGTTCTTGAAACAAAAAGTCTAGTGAAGCCGTGTGAGGCTCTTTCAATTCACTAGCATAGTTGCTTTGTTATTTATTCTATTTTCTTGTTCAAAACACAAAAATCAAAGTCTACTGAAGTTGTGTGAGGCCTATTTTGATTCACTAGCAACTTGTTATTCATCTTATTGTTCTTGAGTTTGTTGGAACTGTATTTTCACCCGAGTAGTAGTATAAGTTAAAGTGTCGGTATCATGACCTATTGGTGGTGAGACTAGATCAAGAAGTTGATAATATGAAGTCATAAGGTTAGAAGTCAGAGTGAACTTTAGTCAGTATATGTTGTCTCAAATCATAAACTTGTTGAACTCACAAGTGACCCTAATAATGAAGTACATCATCTCTCCCTTTGGAGAAAACCTCCACTTTCTGACTATGGACAACTTTCTTCAACTTAAGAAAAATAGGATAACTATTCTGCTTTAACATTATCTCCACCACTAATGAAAATTTTGATCCATAGAAGTACCTTCTACTATATTAATAAGATGAACTACCAAAAAATCAAGCCTATAAACATCACGAACTAACTCTTTTTCCTCCTCAACATGAGAAACACTACCTATACAAAGTTTACTAAGAAGATCAGCCACTACATTGTCTTTACCCAAATAGTACAAAACACTTATATCATAATCTTTTAACAACTCTAGCCATCTCCCCTAATGAAGATTTAGATCCTTCTGGATGAATACATATTGAAGGCTCTTGTAAACAATAAACATATCCTTATAGACTTCATAAATATAGTGTCGCTAAATCTTCAAGACATAAACCATAGCAGCAAACTCAAGCTTACAAGTCAGGTAATTCTTCATATAAACTTTTGATTTTTCTAAAAGAATAAATTATGACCTTACTGTGTTGCATCACCATATACCCAAGGCCAAATATGCAAGAATCATAATTAAAAACAAACCCATTTTGAATTTCTGTCAAAGCCAAAATTGGAGTAGGAGTGAGTTGACTCTTTAACTCCTAAAAACTCTTATGACAAGTACCAAACCATTAAAATATAACTTTATTCTAACTCAATATGGACATAAGAGAAGTAATAGATGACTTTCTTTGTAACACCCCGAGTCTATACCGTGGACGCTACATGGTGCTTATAACCTCAAAGGATCACAAGCTAACCCACGACTGATATCTACTATGAGCACTAAAATATGATACTAAAATAAATGCCGAATAGTAGGCTAAAATGCCATAAGGTTCAAAATATCTAAAATACCAATAAAATATATCATCTGTGATAATATCTGTAAAACTAAATTCTGACTGAAATCTAGTCTGAAAAGCCTCTAATCTGAACTGACTGGAAGTGGAGTTTATGGGACAAGCTCCAACTAACTCTATCTACTGAAAATACTGCACCTACTGAGAAACTAAAATAATAAAATATCCTTGATATATGAGGACTCACTACTAACTCTGATACTGTTGGCTTAATCTAAATTTGTCTATGTACGATCGAAAACTTGAGCATCTAAACCTATGATATAAGACATCATAGCATAAATAAAGAGTATACGTCAGTATGTGGAATGTACTGGTATGCTAGATAAGGTAAGGATGAATTGAAGGGTTCATATGCATGAACCATAATTGACTGAATAATATAGAGTAACTGAACATGAGAATACATGGATAACTGATACTACTATAAATACTGAGTATGCACTACTGTGCAAATAAATAATTACTATGACTAAGCTTATCTGAAGCTAAGTCTTGAGTTCTGATACTAAGTAACTGATATCTGAAGTTACTGATATTGGTTAACTGTATCTGACAGTCTTAAATCTGTAGAACTGAGCTGAGTTTTATTCTAAAGACTTAAACTGAGACTGTGGAAGGTAATCATCTAACTGACATACCCCAAATAAGATAAATGAGTTGGGGTCCAACTTGTGACCCCAGATGGAAGGGTGTCAGTACCATGCCAAGGGTATAGACACTGAAGAGCTACCCTTATCTGGAAGGTACTCAAATGAGAATGGTGGAACCCTTAACTATCAGGTTAAAATACCTCATCAACCCTCAGCTGGCAGGCCTCGTAGTTTTGGAATGCAAGGTTACTTCTAAGGATCACACCCTCCACTGGCATGTAAGCCCTCATCCTTGGATTCACTCAATGCTGAATCCTACTCCTAACTGAAAGACACTGAACTGATTATACTAAACTGGACTGAACTGATACTGATTTTACTGAGTTTTCTTGAGTTATGTAACTAACTGAGTTCTACTGAGTTCTGTAACTGACTGAGAGTATTATTGATTATAACATCACTAAGACTATTAATAACTGACACTGGCTCTAGGAAAACAGCTAAATTATCGGGTATTAAATTTCCCCAGGACTCGATAGCATGAAAAATAAAGCATAGCATAATATTGAGATACACAACAATGTACACTTGTCCATAATTCAATCGTAAAGGCATTTTATCAAACACTTGTAGGGCATAAGCTTATACATATACTAACATGTCATGATTTTATTAATTCATTCATATGGACATTCTATCAAACATTTAGAGAGCACAACTTAATGCACATAATCATGGTTAACACATAAGCAAGGTAATTGCAATGCCCTAACTTGCAAATTCATGGAGTATAACATGGGGATTACACAATTCAATAAATATGCTATTCAAACTTCATAGAATCTACAATTAATCATGAATTGAAACTTATTTAATATCAAGAATATTAATACAATCCAGTTTCAAGTATGTAAATCATGAATCGTAAATCTTGAAGTTTTAAAAGTAGGTTCTTGGACTCTACGGGTGAAAGGGACCCATAGATGAACACCTAACATTCCTTAATTTGTGAGTTTATAGAAGTTCTTGGTGAAATTCTTGAGCCTTGTTCTTGATTTTTAAAACTAGGGTTTTCCCCTTTTTGAGAGAGAATGACTTAATCTTTGAATAAAGTGAATAACTGATAAGATAATGGGTTATTTAGGGATTTAATTTCGTGTTTAGACTGATTAGGGCCGTGTAAAATACCCATTTATCCCTGGGAATGATTTAAAAATACGTACTGAAAAACCCAATTTTAGGCCCTAGTGCAACGCGCCAGTATCGCGCCAAGCCAGTGGATACTGATAATTGGGAAAATGCATGGTGGTGCGGTATGGTGGTATCACGTTGCAATGCTAGATGAGACCTGTAAGTTCACCGCAATGCTGTGGGATCGCGTTAGCTCACTGGAAATTGACAAATATGAAAATGAGCTTTGATGTGATGCACTAATATCGTAGAGCATCACTGGAAACTGACAATTGCCATTTTGACATACTCCACGATGCGCTACTGGCCTGAATGATGGTGTTTAATGACTGAAACTTAAAATAGCTATAACTTATTACCCGATTATTGGATTTTGGCAAATTTTATATCATTTGAAAGCTAATTCAATTTTCTACACAATGGAAGGATCTAAACTAAAAAATACTGAGTGTTTTTAAAAACTTTATATTGGATAACTTATGAAATGAGAGTTAAGTTAAGCTTGAGAAATATGGGGTATTACAATATCTCTCCCTTAGGAATATTCATCCTCGAATGAGACTGATTAAAATAAGACACTAATAGACTGAATTCACATACTGAACATGCATATCTAATGCATGACTGCATTATTGAACTCCTAACAAACTGAGCTTTTACACTAAACGTGCATATTTGATGTATGGAATACATGACTTAAGCTATTGATAAGTTGGGTTTTCATACTGAACATGCATATCTGATGCATGAGTACATAACTGAGTTGATTTATGAATGTATGACTGAATATGTAATGGTAATGGATACCAAGTTATAATTATAGTTGAACATAGAACTAAGTAAAGCTAAGGAAGACTGTTAGCTTAAGTTGGATCTTAGGTTGTAGAGACGAGGTGAGGATAATTAGTCCGTATATCTGCTTCTGCTTCCCAAGTATCTCCCTCAACGGACTGATTTTACCAAAGAACTTTGACTAAGGAAACTTTGTTTCTTAATCTGCAAATCTGATAATCGAAGATCTGGACTGAAACCTCTTCGAAAGAGAGAGCATTCTAAATATTTATGTACTTTAAGGGAACTATGACTGTTGGGTCACCAATGCATTTCTTTAGCAAGGAGACATTGAATACTTGGTGCACTGAAGCTAGATCTGAAGGAAACTCAAGCTTATAATCTACCTCCAAAACGACTGAGAATTCTATAAGGACTAACATATCGGGGACTGAGCTTTCCCTTCTTGTTGAACCTCTTCACCCCCTTCATGGGAGAGATTTTCAAGAACACAAAATCACTGATCTCAAACTTGAGATCCTTTCTTCGAACATCTGCAGAAGATTTTTATCAGCTCTGGGTAGCCCTAAGCCTTTCTCTGATTAACTGAACCTTCTCTAAGGCATCAAATACTAAGTCAAGCCCTAATACTGTGGCCTTACCTACCTCGAACCATTCAATTAGAGATCTATATCTCCTACCATAGAGAGCCTCAAACGGGGCCATCTGAATACTAAAATAATAGTTTTTATTATATGCAAACTCATTCAAAGGTAAGTGGTCATCCCGACTACCCTTAAAATTAACAACACATGCTCTTAGCATATCTTCTAGAGTATGAATAGTTCTTTTTGCTTGACCATCTGTCTGAGAGTGGAAGGTTGTACTGATATGAACTTGGGTACAAAGACCCTTTTGGAATGCTTTCCAAAAATGAGAGGTGAACTGGGTAACTCTATCTGAGATCATAGACACTAGAATTCTATATAACCTGACCAACTCTCTGATATAGAGTTTGGCATAGTCCTTAGCTAAATAGGAAGTATAAACTGGAATGAAATGAGCTAATTAGTTCATCCTATCTATGATAACCCATATAGAATCATGCTGATGACGAGTAAGAGGCAAACACATCACAAAGTCCATGTTTACTTCTTCCCATTTTTATATGGGAATACTGAACTCCTGCATGGACCCACTAGGCTTCTGGTGCTCAATCTTAACTTGTTGACATATAGAACACTTAGATACAAACTTTGCAATATCTCTCTTTATCCCAATCTACCAATAGATCTCCCACAAATCACTGTACATCTTAGTGGCCCCTGGATGAATCGAGTAACACGCACCATATGCTTCTGCAAAAATTCGTTGCCTCAAGTCGTCTATACTTGGCACACATAGCCGACCCTAGAAACGTAAAACACCATCTCCCCTTGAGAGAAAACCTCTACTTTCTGATCTCTGACTGTATCTTTAAGCTTATCAGAAACTAAAGAGGATTTGAAACTATTTTGCACCCATACACTACCTTCTGCTGAATCGACTAAGAAGATACCTAGTTAGGAAAGTTGATGAACTTCCTAAACTAACTTCTTCTTATCATTCTCCATATGAGCAACGCTACCCATAGATAGTCTACTGAGAGCATTAGCCACTACATTGGCCTTGCCCGGATGATACAGAACACTTATGTCATAATATTTCAATAAATCTAACCATACATAAATTCAAATATTTCTGAGAAAAGACATACTGAAAGCTTTTGTGATCTATGAACACATCAATATGCACCCCATAAAAGTAATGCCTCCAAATCTTTAAGGCAAACACTACTGCTGCAACTCAAGATTATAAGTCGGGTAATTCTTCTCATGGGGCTAAAGTTGTCTGGAGGTGTAGGCTATGACCTTACTTCTCTGAATAAGGACACAACCCAAACCTACTCTCGATGCATCACAATACATAACAAAACCATCTAAACCATCTAGTAGAGGCAAAACTAAGGTTAAGGTGATTCGAGTCTTCAACTCCTGAAAACTCTTCTCACATGATTATGACCACTGAAACTAGACTTCTTCTGAGTCAATCTGTACATGGGGGATGCAATAGACAAAAACCCTTCAATAAACCAATGGTAATAGCTAGCTAAACCTAAGAAACTCCTAATGTCTGATGGAGAAATAGGTCTAGGCTAATTTCTCACCATTCTGGTCTTTTGAGGATCAACTCTAATGACATCACTAGAAATAATGTGACCAAGGAATGCTACTGATCTTAACAAAAATTCATACTTACTAAATTTGGCAAACAACTGATGAGTTTTGAGAGTTTGGAGTACGATGCTGATGTAGTCTGCGTGATCATTCTCGCTATGGGAATAGACAAGAATGTCATCGATGAAGTCTATAATGAATATGTCGAAGTACTTCTTGAACACATAATTCGTTAAGTCCATGAAAGCAGCTAGGGAATTTATAAGGCCAAAGGACATGACTAGAAACTCAAAGTGACCATACCGGGTTTGGAAAGCTATTTTTAGAATGTCACATTCTCTGACCCTGTGCTGATGATAGCCTGATCTGAGGTCTATCTTAGAAAAGTAACTAGTGCCATGAAGTTGATCAAACAAGTCATTGATTCTAGGAAGTAGGTACTTATTCTTTATTGTGAATTTATTCAACTAACGGTAGTCTATACACATTCTGAGAGAACCGTCTTTCTTATGCATGAATAAGACTGTTACACCCCATAGAGAAACACTGGGCCTAATGAATCCCTTATCTAGGAGATCCTTTAACTGTTTCTTTAACTCTCTGAGTTCTGCTGGAGCCATTTTGTATGGCAAATAAATATGGGCTGAGTATCTGGAAGAAGGTCTATTCCAAAGTCTATTTCCCTAATGGTAGAAACTCTAGGAAGATCTTCCGAAAATAAATATGAGAATTCATTTACTTCTGGAACTGACTCAAGAGTTGGAGTTCTTGAGTTAGAGTCTCTGACTTGCATAAGATGGTAGATAAACCCCTTGGAAAGTCTAAGTATTGGAAAACCTGAGCTAAGGAGTATGGTAAACACTAAGTGTGGGGTCCCCGAACCCCTTTAATGTGTAAGTATGCTAATATCTTAAGCGTAGAGGCCTCAGAAAGTATTTTATATCTCTACTTTTAATTATACTTTGGGGACAAAGTAGATTTTTAAGTGTGAGGTGGGGGAAATTCCTATTTTTAGGGAAAATTTAAATTTTTTTGCGTTAGGAATAAGTGAGATATTCATGTTGGTTCTATATTTGATTGCATGATTGTAACGCCCCAAGAACCTATCCCGAGAAGTCACATGGTGCTCAAGGCCACACGTGGCCTCAAGCTAACCCTCTAAGCTTATCATCAGTTTTAGAACTCATTATAGCGTAAATGATGCTAAGATAAAGAGGAATAACCATGTCATGAACATACTGAAACATGAAGTAATACTACCCTATTCAAACAAAATACGGAAATCTCTGTACACGCTGGTACACTAGTCTGACAAAGCCTCTACTACATAGGACTGAGGAGCCATTAGGATAGATCCCCAACTGACTCATACAAAACTGAAAGTAAACCACCATCTATTAACTAGAAAAAATTGAAGACACAGGTCCTCAAACAATGAGGACTCACCAACCGCAGAAATATAGATGAAGGTACTCAAAGATCACTGTCGTTGCTAAGACTGAGCACCTGAACCTATATCATGAGAGAATACAGAGTACAAAAGAGTATGGGATTCAGTACTTGGGAATGTACTGAGTATGTGGGGTTGGATGCAACATTTTAAATAATATCATAAATGTATAAGAAAATCATGCATGTTGACAATAATAACTCTCTTCGCTTGAATTATTTAAAACATCATTTTCGTAAGTCATTAGTAATAACATATGCTTCATAAATCTCATAAATCATTTAACTCAACTAAAACTCTTTGACTCATGACATAGAGTGACTCGGTAACTCATGGTACTTAGATCATTATGGACGTGGGAGTTTCTTATAACCGACATAACTACACCATGTGAGCCGCATGGAGTCCAATATTTTGGCCTCCTAAGGAGAGAACCCCACATTGGCGAGGGTGTTGTACTCTTTCCAAGGAGTACAACCTCAATCTTATTATCACAATCCCATACTCGTCCTCTGTCTCATAATTATCAACATCAATCCTATGGTGGCACGTAGTTTTGGGGAAATACTGCATTTCCCGCTTAGTGCTAAATACTCCTCCTAGACCCAACTCAAAATGCATTAGGAAATCCACCTTAATCAATATAATCTCATGGATCTATCATAGAGACCAAAACATAAATATATATCATCTGTAAATCATGAACAACTGTGGATTCCTAACTCGATTCAAAATCAAAACAATTTTTCTCAACATCAAGTACATTTGCTTTTCGAATCATTTTCAAATATCAAAAGTTTCAAGGAAACATCATATGACTCATTCTTGACCTTCAATCTCAAATATAGATATATATTCAATAGTCAAATTTCTCATGGAAAGGCATAACTCATGACACTTGTCTTAAATCGCTTAGAAAGCATCAATACGTAATGACAATATACAACACATGGAATAAATTCTCAATTTAAGAAGCATGATGGCGAAATAATCATAAATATCAAACTTATTCAACTCAAATATCATAAATCATAAATAAAGAAATTTGGGTGTAAACCCTCTTGCAAAATCCTGTAAATCAATAATAAAAAATAAATCTTTAGGAACAAGAACGAAAGGAGTGTTCTTGTTCAAGCCCCACATAGCTTGAATTATGATTTTAGAGATCTAAAAACTTGATATAAACTTCTTTATAGCATTCTTGAGCTAAATTTCTTAAAGCCTTTAATTAGGAAAGCTTGATTCTTGGATGACTTTGAATCTCTATGGAAGATTCTTGAATTTTCTTGGAAGAAGATTGAATTTTTGGGTTTTGGAAGATTCTTGCAAGCATCAATTTGATGCCCCTCTCTTTGTTCAACAATTTGATGTCATAAATTGGTTCATCCAAAAGGCATGTTTCTCTTCCATAAATTGTCTTCTTACATTATATCATAAATTATTTGATATTATTGTGATTTAAATTATAGTTTTGAAATTGGGTTGAATGCTTTTGGTTGTTTTTATTGGAATTACTTGTCCCATGTTGTAAGTTTATTATTCATGCTTTAAATTGATGTTTTGGGACTAAATTGGTTAAATGATTGGAATGGGGGACATGGGTTTCCACAAATTAATGGAATTTTAGTTTGATAATGCCATTAACCTCAACCCTCTTTGTAAACTTGGTTTTGAATATGGATAATTGTATGATTTAACTTAAACTTTGAACTTATTTAATTGCAATAAAGGATAAATGGAAAATGATAGATTTTGGATGGCCTTGGTGGCCATGTATTGGATTTTAAATGGAACTTAGGAATCAATTTAGTTATATAGATTGGATTTTAAATGGAATTAGGGAGTCAATTTGGTTATATGGATTGGATTTTAAATAGAATTGGGGAGTCAATATAGATAGATAGATAGATAGATAGATAGGTATGTAGGTAGGTAGGTAGGTAGGTAGGTAGGCAAGTAGGTAGGTAGGTAGGTAAGTAAGTAGGTAGGTTGGTAGGTAAGTAGATAGGTAGGTAGATAGGTAGGTAGGTAGGTAGGTTGGTAGGTAGGTAGATAGCTATCTATCTATCTTGATAGATAGATAGATAACGTGAGATTTTCGTAGTCATCAATTTTATCCCTAATTATCTATTTTTTATCATACCACAAGGAAGAACTAGCGTCTTCGCCTCTCAATTGTTCCCACTCTTTGTACCATTGGTACGCCACATCTTTCAATTGATAGGCAATAAACTCAACACCTTCAACCTCTGAAGCATGCATAACCCAAAAAGATTTCCCCAACTCATCATGAAACTTTGAGTATCCTCATTAACCTTTGAACCAATAAAAATTAGAGGATGCAACCTCATGAATTAGCCATCTCTAGTGGCCTCAGACGAACTCATAGCAATACCAGCAGAACCCGACTGTTATGACTAAGATATTGCAAACTGACTTAATAGGTTAATAGAATGAAAGAACTTAGTATTGCTAACCTCCCCAGGAGGCGACTGAGTATAGATGTCACCCTTATGAGTAGGATCAACTGAGGACAATCAGACACAGCAACTCTTAACTGAATTTGTCCCCCAAAAGTTGGACAAGCTTTGACCACATTGTCCTTAGACGGGATAGAAGAGTTCACACAGGTATTAGATCTTCTTAGAGGCATGATTTGAAAAATGAGAAAATGGAAATCAGAAGGATCCAAGACCTAAGACACTATAACACAAATTTTAAGATAACGAGAAAGGAAAATATTCGTAAATGTGTCATAGCCTCCCTCTCATAAGTGCGGCATGCTACATACTTATAAAAGAGACTCTACTTGATATGGCTTTGTGGATACCCAATTGACCATAAACCTAGTCTCTAATATCAACATTGTCATGAGCTGAACCAGGGCTTGGCCATGATGGGTATCTCAAGTCCCTTGTGTATTGGAGATCACCCCCTTCACCTAACCTAGTCATCCCTAAAATGATTAGTGTAGGATGAATCTTGAACATATAGTAATATAGTGCAATCTAAGACTAATATTAATTCGTGAAATATCAAAATCAATCACTGGTGATTAGACAATTATCTGTCACCGAACCAATCTAACAAATAACATACCCAATTCCATAGTAATCCAACAAAGACTCTATAAACCCAAAGTCAATAAAATGTCGAGTGTAATACCCCATATCTGAAAGCCACTGTGCAACATACGACACATTCTCTTAATTCAAACATACAACCTACGAGTCATATATAATAAGTCATACCTATAGAAGTGTGGAGGAGTTGAAGTCTGTTGTAGGTACGAGTTGACCCTAGAATTTATCAAAGCATGGTATGAGTCATATGAAGTGAGGTCGTGAGTTCAGCAGTATAGGTTCCCTGAGTTTCTATCATTTCAGGGGCTGGTATTCATGTAGACCTTTAGAAGACTAATGCAGTGAAGCACTGACCTAGACCCACACTCTATCTGATATTAGGAGTTTTTTGGGTTTGGCTAGATATTATAGAATATTTGTTAAAGGGTTCTACTCTATAGTCGGGCCATTGACTAAGCTGACCTAAAAAAAGTAAAGTTTATGTGGTCAGATAAGTGTGAGAAGAGTTTTCGAGATTTAAAGAATATATTGACTTTGGATCTAGTGTTAGCTTTACTAAAAGGGTTAGATGGATTTGTGGTGTATTGTAATGCTTTGAGAGTTGGGTTAGGTTGTGTGTTGATGTAGAATGGGAGAGTGATAGCTTATGCCTCCAGGAAACTTAAGGATCACAAAAAGAATTACCCAACTCACAAATTGGAGTTATCCGTCGTGGTATTTTCCTTAAAGATTTAGAGACACTTCCTCTATGGTATGCATGTTGACATAAATGACATAAATGTACTCTAAGATCTGGGAAAGGACAACATGGTGGTAGAAGCACTGAGTAGGCTATCTATGGGTAGTGTGTCGCATGTGAAAAAGGAAGAACGAGAATTAGCCAATAAGGTGCATAGATTAGACCATTTGGAAGTATGTTTGGTCGACACTGACTATGGGCTCTGGTGGTGGAAGTAAAGGATAAATAGTGAAATAATCCCATACTTAGCCAAATATTGGAAGCAGTCCAGCAATAGAAGGTTGAGGCTTTCTCCCAAGGGGGAGATAGTCTACTTCGCTATCAAGGAAAGCTTTAGGTTTCAAATATATATGGGTTAAGGGAAAGAATACTAGTAGAGGCTCATAGTTTGAGGTATTCCATCCATCCAGGTTCTACTAATATGTATCGCGACTTATGGGAAATCTATTTATGGAACAATATTAAAAGAGACATAGCAGAGTTTGTGGCCAAATGTCCCAACTGACAGCAAGTTAATGTTGAACACCAGAGACCGAGTGGTATGCTACAGGAGACCAGCATCCCTAATTAGAAGTGGGAAGTAGTGAATACGTATTTCATCATAAGGTTGCCTTATACAATACGTCAGCATGATTCAGTTTGGTTTATAGTAGATTGAATGACTAAATTAGCATATTTTCTACCTGTCAAGACTTCAGATACAGTGGAAGATTATGCCAAAATATACATTTGTAAGTTAGTAAGAGTTCCTGGGATACCTTTATCCATTATCTAAGACAGAGGGACATAATTCATTTTTCAACTATGACAGTCATTTCAGAAAGGCCTTGGTACAAAGGTTAAGCTTAGTACTACTTTTCCTTTGCAGGCCGATGATTAGGACGAATGCGCAATTCAAACATTAGAAGACATGTTGAGGGTGTGTGTTTTATACTTTAAAGGAATTTGGGATGACCATCTACCTTTGATTGAGTTTGCTCATAATAATAGATACCATGCTAGCATTCAGATGTGTAAGACCCCGCAAAGTTCCCTCGTAATCTGAGCCTTAGAGCGTGTTAAGTGAAGTGTAATTCCGGCCCTAAAAGATTGAGAAGTGACTTCCTAAGTGATTATTGTGTTAACCATATGGAATTTCCCTAATTTTGACTTTTTATCACATGGGAAATTTGATAAGCTTTCCATCGATATAAGATTTTCCCAAATCCAATACCTGGGTAAGAAGTTATGGCTAATTTAAGTCCAAGTCGTAAAACAACATCATTCTAGTGCTTGGTGCTTCGCAGAGAGGGTCTATTTGATAATTTTTAATTTCTAGTGGAACTCCGTGATAGTGGCACATCACGGAGGACACCAATTTCCCAATAGTCAATTTCCAGTGGCCTGGCACGATTTTGACGCATCGCACTGAAGTTCCAGGTCCTAACTAGTGGGAAAACACGATGGATACGCATCGCGGTGACTACCAATTTCCCATTTGTCAATTTCCAGTGAGCCACCGTGATAGTTGCGCCTCGCAATGGCCCATGAAATTGGGTTCCCAATTCAATTCTTTTCCATCTTCGTTCAGAACTTAAAAAGAGCACTTTGGACTTTTTCCAAGCCTCTTAAATAGTGCAAACACCAAATCAAGGTTATTTACAAGAATTCTATGAAGTTTTTCTCCAGTTTTCTCTCAATAAAAACCCTAAGCATCCAAAACCTCTTCCAAGAATCTCAAGAATCCACCATAGATTTTTTAAATTGAGTCAAGATTTAAGGTTCCCAAGTCAAGGGCTTCAAGAACCCTCATTCAAGAGTACCAATAGAGTTCCAAAAGCGAGAGTTCATCCAAAGATTCTAATTCAAGGTACGTGGGGTTTTGAACAAGGGTAATCTTTCACCATTGTGCCCAATAGCTTATTTAAACTACAATTATCTACAATTTATGAGATTTTACATGAAATTGAATTGGGGGTTTTCACCCATTATTATTGGTTGCAAGCTTTTGATGTTTCCCTTGAATTGAGAGTCTAATGGCATGATTTTTTTACATGTTTTCTTGAGAAATTGCAACTGGGTCTATACCCCATGATTTTAATCCTTGAGAAGTTAATAGTTGAAATGTTTGAAACATTGAAGTATATGAGTATGTCGAGATTTTGAAATAAATTGCTGAAATTTCCAGATTTCCACATGAGTTATGAATTTATATGTTATCTATTATGCTTTTGATGAGTTTTAACTTTAGATTGAATTATGGTTTATTAAGACCTACTTGAGACTTGAGATTTTTTGAACTCTTGTGCTTTAAGCACCCAGTATTTGAGTATTCTGAGATTGTTGAGAAATGTTTTGACCTAATAGTCATTGAGTTTTGAAATCCACTCTATTATATGAGATTACAGATTTGATTATTGGGTTCTTATTAAACATGAGATTATCTAAAGTGGATTTTCATGAGATGAGCGAGATAAACTGAAGGGAGTAGTATTTAGCACCGAGCAAGTAAGTAACTACGGGTTCTTACTCCAAAACTATGTGCCACCATAGGTTGGGCCTAAGGCCGAGTTTATGATTATTACTGGGCCTAAGGACGAGTTGATATTTCACCCGAGGCCGAGTTTATTTAGTGATCGCTGGACCCAGGTTATACTTTCTGGCAAGAGTATGACGCCTCTCCCCAATGTCAGGTCTCTTTCTTAGGAGCACAAAACGTTAGACTCCATTTAGCTCACATGGTTTATGTCGGTTAAGAGAAACTCCCCAAACTAAAGTATTTTCCATTGGGATAAGATATTTTCCTTTAATACTAAAATACTTTCCCTTGATATGAGTATTTTTTTCTAAAGCTTGAAATGAGATATTTTTCTAACGTGAACGAAATGCCTTCAAGTATGTTCCAAAGTTCTATGATTTTGAATTCCAAGTATTTAAGTTCAAAAGAGTTATGAGTTCTTGAGAATTGAAGAAGCTTTACTCTCCATGAGACATATGCATGAGTTGAAAGTATTGCTTAAAGTTTTCTTTAGCCTTGAGTAATGAGAATAAGATGAAAGTATAATGACTCACGAGATTATGTTACATGTTTCATTTTACATGATTCATGAGCTTCGCATTTTATACTTATTCAAGCCATGTGAGTCTTTACTTATTACATGCATGATTTGATTAAAGAGTATTGATATTGTTTTATATAAATGCATACAGCCTCACATACTCAGTACATTCCCGAGTGTTGATCCACATATACGTCTATGTGCTACATTGTATAATAATGTAGGTTCAGGTGCTTAGTCCAAACCTCGTCATTGATTTCTGAGTACCTCTATCTACATTTCTACGGTGGTGAGTCCTCATGGTTTGATTTAATACCCTGTACTTTCCTAGCTAATTTCATCTCAAGAATGTCTAGTATTAGCTTCTAAATTGAATGATGGTTACTCCATGATGAATTTTCAAGATTTTCACTTTTTGTCATGTGGGAAATTAAGTAATATTTCCATCGGTATAAGATTTACCTAAATCCGATAACTGGGTCAGTAGTTATAACTATTTCAAGTTCCCATTGTAAACTAGCGTCATATTAGTTAGTGGTGCACTGCAACACAAGAGGTAATGGCATTTGGAAAATTCTAGTAGGTATCTACGATTATGGAGCGTCGCACCAGGGCCCAAATTCAGAATTGTCCTTTTCCAGTGTCTTAGCACGAAGATGTCTATGTCCTTGTTCAACAAGGCAGATTTACTCTCAAGAATCAACTCACGAGACAATCCTGAAGTAAAATTCCTCATCCTGACCCTCATGTTAGGTATCTGTACAAGAGTATATCGGGACAACTGATGTAATTTTAAGGCATACTCCTTGACTATCCTTCTTCCTTCCTTCAAGTTAACAAATTCTTCTACCGTTGCCTCCCTCAACTCCTGAGAAAAGATGCGGTCCACAAATATACTAGAGAAATCATCCCACTAGGATGAACCAGCGTCTTTGCCTCTCAATTGTCCCCACTCTTTGTACCATTGGTACGCCATATCTTTTAATTAATAGGCAGCAAACTCTACACCTTCAACCTCTGAAGCATACATAACCCAAAAATATTTCTCCATCTCATCAATGAAACTTTGAGGACCCTCTTCAATCTTTGTACCAATAAATATTAGAGGATGCAACCTCATAAATTAGCCATCTCTAGTGGCCTCAGACGAACCCATAGCAATACCAGCAGAACCCGACTGTTGTGACTGAGACATTGCAAATAGACTTAATAGGTTAATAGAACAATAGAACTCAGCATTGGCAACCTCCCCAGGAGGCGACTAATTATAGATGTCACCCTTCGGAGTAGAATCATCTAGGATAGGCAAGACCACATGAGGACAATCAGATACAGTAACTCTTGACTGAATTTGTACCCCAGAAGTTGGACAAGCTTCGACCACATTGTCCTTAGATGGGATAAAAGAGTTCACATAGAAATCAGATCTTATTAGAGGCATGATTTGAAAAATGAGAAAATGGAAATCACAAGGATCCAAGACCTTAGACACTTCTACACAAAATTTAAGAAAACAAGAAAGAAAAAAATTCGTAAATGTCTCATAGCCTTCCTCATGTAAGTGTGGCATACTACACATTTATAAAAGAGACTCTACTTTAGACGGCTTTATGGATACCCAATTCACTATAAACCTAGTCTCTAATATCAACTTTGGCACGACCCAAACCAGGGCTTGGCCGTGATGGGTATCTTAAGTCCCTTGTGTATTAGAGATCACCCCCTTCACCTTACCTAGTCATCCCAAAAATGATTAAAGTAGGATAAATCATGAACATATAGTAAGATAGTTCAATCTAAGACATATATTAATTCACGAAATATCTAAATCAATCACCGATGATTAGAAAATCATTTGTCATCGAACCAATCCAACAAACAACACACCCAAATCCATAGTAATCCAACAAAGACTCTATAAACCTAAAGTCAATAAAATGTCATGTGTAATACCCCATATTTGTAAGCCACTTTGCAACATATGACTCATTCTCTTAATTCAGACATACAACCTACGAGTCATATATAATAAGTCATACTTATATAAGTGTGGAGTAGTTGAAGTTTGTTGTAGATATAAGTTGATCGTAGAATTTATCAAAGCATGGTACGAGTCATATAAAGTGAGGTCGTGAGTTCAGCAGTATAGATTCCCTGAGTTTCTGCCCAAGATACGATTGGTTATTCAAGTCTATAAACAAGTAATGAGTCATAAATTACTGCCTATATGTTGAATAGTGTGTGCTATCTTTTCCACTGCCAAGCTTATGAGTTACTAGTCCCAACTTATATCCTCACCATACGAGTCGTATATTGGACTCATGATGACTGGCAGTCAATTTTTTGTAATATTAGTTGAGGGGCCCTTTGGTATTTTCCCCTCTTATAACTCCCAACCCATGACCTATAACCCCAAAAAGGCATTATCTTTCTCTATATTTCAATTAATTAACAACATTATATCTATTCCCTTCTTTGGAAACAACAAGATTAGGGTTTTCTCACCAAGTCATCTCTCAAGTCTTAAAGTATAAGTCTTTTTTACAATTCAAGAAATTCTAGGTATGTGGGGGTTTTGAACAAGTTTAATCTTCCATCCCATCAAGAGTAGGAGAGTTCTTTAGATGTTGTCACTAGTATACTTCGTGCCTTTCACCTTGATGCGTATGTGTTAGACCTAGGATTAAATCTATTTTATATAAATCCATTCATTGCTATAAATTTTAGGATAGGGACTAAAAATCTCTCTAACCCCTTTTTAATTTCTACCTAGTGGGTGAGCCAGATATTGCTAGGCGAGTCTATATAAAGTGCCCTATTACGGTTCTCTATAAGATCATACTAGCAAACCCAATAAGGTTAGAGATGATGGATTTTGATATTATTTTGGGAATGGATTGTCTCCATTAATGCTATGTATCAATAAATTGTCGCACCCGTTTGGTGAAGTTTAAGTTTCCTGGTGAGGCAGTCATCGAATGGGAGGGTAGTTCTGTGTCTCCTAAAGGTTGTTTCATCTCTTATCTTAAGTCTAGAAATTTAATATCAAAAGGGTGTATCTATCATTTATTTTGAGTCAAAGATACCAAGTTTTAAGCCTCGACAGTTCAATCATTTAGTGTAGTCACTGAGTTTCTAGATTTTTTCCTGATGATCTACCTGGGATACCTTCAGATACAAAAATAGAGTTCAATATTAATATTTTTCCTGATGCTTAGCGCATCTCAATCTCTCTATATCGTATGGCTCTGGTCAAACTTAGATATTTAAAAGAGCAGATTAAGGACATCTAAATTAAAGGTTTCATCATACCTATTATTTCTCCTTTGCATGCTCCGATCCTTTTTCTGTGCAAAAAAGATGGCACTCTCAAAATGTGCATAGATTATAGACAGCTAAACAAGGTTGCCATCAAGAACAAGTATCTCATTCCTATGATTGACGATTTATTTGATCAACTTTAGGAAGATCGGAGGTTTTCCAAGATTGACCTTAGGTCGGGATACCATCAGTTGAAAGTCAGGGAGGAAGATATTCTAAGAACAACTTTTAGAACAAGGTATGGACATTTTGAGTTTATGGTTATATCATTTGGTCTGATAAATGATTCCACAGCTTTTATGGATTTGATGAATAGGGTCTTTAAATAGTTCTTGGACATGTTTGTTATTGTCTTTATAGATGATATACTGGTGTATTCTAGGAGTGAGGAGAAACATACAGACTATTTGATAATAGTATTGCAGACCCACAAGGAATATCAATTATATGCAAAGTTTTGTAAATGTAATTTTTTGTTAAAAATTTTTACCTTTTTAGGGCATGTCATTTCAGGGGTTGGTTTTCATATAGACCTTCAGAAGACTAATGCAGTGAAGCACTGGCCTAGACCCACACCCCATCTGATATTAGGATTTTTTTGGGTTTTGCTGGGTCTTATAAAAGATTTTTTGAAGGGTTCTACTCTATAGTCGTGCTACTAACTAAGCTGGCCTAAAAAAATCAAAGTTTATGTGGTCAGATAAGTATGAGAAGAGTTTCCAAGATTTAAAGGATATATTGACTTCGGATCTAGTGTTAACTTTACTGAAAGGGTTAGATGGATTTGTGGTGTATTATAATGCTTTAAGAGTTGGGTTAGGTTGTGTGTTGATGTAGAATGGGAGAGTGATAGCTTATGCCTCCAGGAAACTTAAGGATCACAAAAAGAATTACCCAACTCACAACTTGGAGTTATCCGTCGTGGTATTTCCCTAAAAGATTTAGAGACACTACCTCTATGGTATGCATGTTGACATAAATGACATAAATGTACTCTATGATTTGGGTAAGGACAACATGGTGGCAGATGCACTGAGTAGGCTATCTATGGGTAGTGTGTCGTATGTGAAAAAAGAAGAATGAGAATTAGCCAATGAGGTGCATAGATTAGACCATTTGGAAGTATGTTTCGTCGACACTGACTATGGGCTCTGGTGGTGGAAGTAAAGGAGAAACAGTGAAATAATCCCACAGTTAGCCAAATATTGGAAGCAGTCTAGCAATAGAAGGTTGAGGCTTTCTCCCAAAGGGGAGATGGTTTACTTCGCTATCAAGGAAAGCTTTTGGCTCCAAATATATATAGGTTAAGGGGAAAAAGGACTAGTAGACGCTCATAGTTTGAGGTATTCCATCCATCCGGGTTCTACTAATATGTAGCGCGACATATGGGAAATCTATTTATGGAACAATATTAACAGAAACATAGCAGAGTTTGTGGCCAAATGTCCCCACTAACAGCAAGTTAATGTTGAACACCAAAGACCGAGTGGTATGCTACAGGAGACCATCATCCCTAACTAGAAGTGGGGAGTAGTGAATATGAATCTCATCATAGGGTTGCCTCATACAATACGCCAGCATGATTCAGTTTGGTTCATAGTAGATTGAATGACTATATTAGCCTATTTCCTACCTGTCAAGACTTTAGATACAGTGGAAGATTATGCCAAAATATATATTTGTGAGTTATTAAGAGTTCATGGGATTCCATTATCCATTATATAAGACAGGGGGACATAATTCACTTTTTAGTTTTAGCAGTCATTTCAGAAAGGCCTTGGTACAAAGGTTAAGCTTAGTACTACTTTTCCTTTATAGGCCGATGGTGTGGATAAATGCTTAATTTCGATATTAGAAAACATGTTGCGGGTATGTGTTTTATACTTTAAAGGAATTTGGCATAATCATCTACCTTCAATTGAGTTTGCTTATAATAATAGCAATCATTCTAGCATTCAGATGTGTAATACCCCACAAAGTTCCCTCATAGTCTAAGCCTTAGAGCGTGTCAAGTAAAGTGTAATTCCGGTCCTAAAAGGTTGAGAAGTGACTTCCTAAGTGAGTATCGTTTTAACCATATGGAATTTCCCTAATTTTGACTTTTTATCAAATGGAAAATTTGATAAGCTTTCCGTCCATATAAGATTCACCGAAATCCAATACCCGAGTAAGAAGTTATGGCTAATTTAAGTCTTTGTCATAAAACAACATCATATTAGTTCTTGGTGCATCATAGAGAGGGTCTATTTTATGATTGTCAATTTCCAGTGGAACTCCATGATTGTGGTGCATCGCGGAGGAACCCAATTTCCCAATAGTCAATTTCCAGTGGCCTGGTGCGATTGTGACGGTCGCGCTGAAGTTCTAGGTCCCAACTAGTGGGAAAACGCAACGGATATGCATCGCGGTGACTACCAGTTTCCCATTTGTCAATTTCCAGTGAGCCACCGCGATAGTGACGTGTCACGGTGGCCCATGAAATTGGGTTCCCATTTCAATTCTTTTCTAGATTCATTCAGAAGTTAAAAAAGGCACTTTGGACTTTTTCAAAGCCTCTTAAACCATGCAAACACCAAATCAAGGTCATTTACAAGTATTCTATTAGGTTTTTCTCAAGTTTTCTCTCAACAAAAATCCTAAGCATCCAAAACCTCATCCAAGAAACTCAAGAATCCACCATAGGTTTTCTAAATTGAGTCAAGATTCAAGGTTCCCAAGTCAAGGGCTTCAAGAACCCTCATTCAAGAGAACTAATAGAGCTCCAAAAGAGAGAGTTCATCCAAAGTTTCTAATTCAAGGTATGTGGGGTTTTGAACAAGGGTAATCCTTTCAACCTTGTTCCTAATAGCTTATTTAAACTACAATTCTCTACAATTTATGAGATTTTACATGAAATTAAATTGGGGGTTTTCACCCATTATTATTGGTTGCAAGCTTTTGATGTTGCCCTTGAATTGAGAGTCTGGTGGCATGATTTTTTTTACATGTTTTCTTGAGAAATTGCAGCTGTGTCTATACCCCATGATTTTAATCCTTGAGAAGTTAATAGTTGAAATGTTTGAAACATTGAAGTATATGAGTATGTTAAGATTTTTAAATAAATTGCTGAAATTTCCAGATTTCCACATGACTTATGAATCTATATGTTATCTATTATACTTTTGATGAGTTTTAACTTGAGATTTAATTATGGGTTACTAAGACCTACTTGAGACTTGAGATTTTATGAACTCTTGTGCTATAAGCACCCATTATTAGAGTATTCTGGGATTGTTGAGAAATATTTTGACCTAATGGTCATTGCGTTTTGAAATCCACTCTACTACATGAGATTACAGATTTGATTATTAGGTTTTTATTAACCATGAGATTATTCTAAAGTGGATTTTCATGAGATGAGCGAGATAAACTAAAGGGAGTAGTATTTAGTACCGAGTGGGTAAGTAACTACGATTTCTTACTCCAAAACTACGTGCCATCGTAGGTTGGGCCTAAGGACGAGTTTATGATTATTATTGGGCCTAAGGCCGAGGTTATATTGAGCCCGAGGACAATTTTGTTTAGTGATCACTGGACCTAGGTTATACTTCCTGGCAAAAGTATGACGCCTCTCCCCAATGTGAGGTTTCTTCCTTAGGAGGACAAAACGTTGGACTCCATTTAGCTCGCATGGTTTATGTCGGTTAAGATAAACTCCCCAAACTAAAGTATTTTAAATTGAGATAAGATATTTTCCTTTAAAATTAAAATACTTTCCCTTGATATGAGTATTTTTTTGCCTAAAGCTTGAAATGAGATATTTTCCTAACGTGAACGAAATTCCTTCAAGTATGTTCCAAAGTTATATGATTTTGAATTCGAAGTATTTGAGTTCAAAAGAGTGATGAGTTTTTGAGATCTGAAGAAGTTTTACTCTACATGAGACATATGCATGAGTTGAAAGTATTGCTTAAAGTTTTCTGTAGCCTTGAGTAATGAGAATAAAAGAAGAGTACAAATTTTAAAGCTGAAAGTATAATGACTCACGAGATTGTGTTACATGTTTAAGTTTACATAATTCATGAGCTTTGCATTTTATACTTATTCAAGCCATGTGAGTCTTTACTTATTACATGCATGATTTGATTAAAGAGTATTGATGTTGTTTTATATAAATGCATGCACCCCCACATACTCAGTACATTCCCAAGTGTTGATCCAGATATACTTCTATATTCGACATTGTCTTATAATGTAGGTTCAAGTGCTTAGTACCTACCTCGTCAGTGATTTCTGAGTTCCTCTATCTATATTCCTATGGTGGTGAGTCCTCATGGTTCGATGTAGTACCCCGTACTGTTCCTATCTAATTTCATCTCAAAAATGTCTAGTATTAGCTTCTAAATTGAATAATGGTTATTCCATGATGAATTTTTAAGATTTTCACTTTTTGTCAGGTGAGAAATTCAATAAGCTTTCCATCGGTATAAGATTTGCCCAAATTCGATAATCAGGTTAGCAATTATGACTATTTCAAGTTCCCATCATAAAATAGTGTCATATTAGTCAGTGACGTGCCATACCACAAGATAAAATGGCATTTGGAAAATTCTAGTAGGGGTCTGCGATTATGGCGCGTCGCACCAAGGCCTAAATTTAGAATTGTCCTTTGCCTGTGTCTTAGCGTGATTTCCTCTGCGTTGCGCCAAAGTTACAGGTCGCAAAAGAAGAGGCAATATAATGGATCCGCGTTGTGCCATCCCTCAGTTTCCCAATTGTCAAATTCCAATGACACGGCGCGATAGCACCACATCGCGCCAGGGGTTCAGTTCAGGTAAAATTTACTGAAATTAAATAACGTATCCAGGGTAAAAAGGGTCAACTTCCCACCCCTATTTAAGCCCTTTAACACGTGATTCAGCCACTTTTCACCCAAAATATACAAGTTTCTCTCAAAAACCTCTCAAGAACAACCTAGAGCTTTTCATAGAAGATTCAGAATCAAGAATTTCCTCCGTCAATCTTCACGAAATCACGAACTAAGGTTTGCATAGTGTTCATTCATGGACTCCTTTCGTATATGAAGCCCAAGAATCTCTTGTGAATTTCTTGTTGGGTTTGTTTTGTTTATGTTGAGAATGACCAATTGAATTCAAATCCATGTTGGGTGATCAATTTTATGTGGAATTGATTTGTATAAATGCAAAATAATGTGAACCTATGAATAAACCCTAGATGATGAAATTAGAGATGAATCATGATGATTAATTGTTGTCTAATGATATCTATATGTACTATGCCTTCCATGTGTTTGATTAAATGCCTAGATGAAGGAACAATTACCAATTAGTATGATATCATGAAATCCCCATGTATGTGAAAATTATGTCTATCACATGTTTTAATGGAATGCTTCTATAAATGTATTATGAATTATGATGTTTGTTATTTGTTCAAGTAAGTTATGCTTTGTAAGTTTTCCTTCCATCGAGTCCTGTGGGTACTTGAACCCGAAATATTAGTTATGTGCCTAGAGCCTTGTCATGTTTCCATGATACTCTTAGTCAAGCTATGAATTCTTAGACATGAGACATCATAGCCTGCTATATCAGGGTAGATGAGGTAGTTTAGCCTACTATATGAGGGTTCCCACCATTCTTACTAAAGTTACCTATTATATTAGGGTCACTGACATATTGTCCTTACCAATGGTGTGGTATTGACACCCTTCCAATCAGGGCACATATTGGACCCTAATTCATCTATAATGCGCCATTTAGGGCATGTCGGTTAGATGAATACCTCCCACAATCTAAGTATCAGTCTCAGTAAAAGAACTCAGATAGTTCTTTAGAATTCAGGACTGTCAGATACAGTCAACGCAGATACAGTATGGAACTCAACTAGTTCCATTAGATACAGGACTGTCAGATATAGTCACTCATGTTATCAATTATATTCAAATTCAGTAATCATGTTATCACAGTATTACTGTTAGTTGTTATGTCTCATGCATGTATTCTCTCGCTCATGATAGTTAGTCAGTTATTATTATTGTTCATGCATATGAACCCCATGCATTCAGCCTACCTCACATTCATACCAGTACATTCAAAGTACTGATGCATTTGCGCTATGGTGTCTTATACCATAGGTTCAGAGACATGAGCTCCAGAGTAATAGTAGATTCCAAATATCTGCAGACAGAATTAGAAGTGAGTCCTCATCTTTCGAGGACATAATTATTTCTCCATTATCTCAGTAATTAATCTATTAGTTGGAGTTAGTTGGGGACATATCCCATCAACTCCTTACTCAACAATTCAATCAGTTAGAGGCTTTCTAGACTATCAAATTTCAGACTTCAGTATGTTTAGTTTTGTTTTGGGTATTCTATTACTCCACACAGATGTTATATCATTCAGATCATGTTTAGTATTGAACTTTATGGCCTTTAAGTTTATGTTTCCACATTATACAGTATTTTATGTAGTATACAGATACAGATATCAGTCATGGGTTAGCTTATGGTCTTTCGGGGTCATGAGCACCGCGTTGTATTTTGAGTACAAGATTTGGGGCGTTACTAACTTGGTATCAGAGCCTAAGGTTCAATAAAATCCTAGGATGTCTGAAAGTCGAAATTAGTAGAGTCCTGTGTACGGGTGTGTTGCGCTCCACATTTATGTGCAAGAGGCTACAAGATGTTTTAGGAACAATTTCACCTCTTTCAGTATTCATGTCGTGCTAGTGAGCATAATCTCATATCAATCTCTCAGTCTAATCCATTTCTCCCTTTCTTCTATAGAACTTGCCTCCTAAAAGAAGAAACAAAAATCAGTCAGCCCCTCAGGCCGAAGATCCTTTGGGCGATCATGTTTCTCATGCGGAGTTTAGGGTCGTATTCACTACTCTTGCTCAGTCAGTTTGCACTCAAAATAAATAGCCAACAGTCATTCCGGCTAACTCAGTGGCTAATTCAGCCACAGCTAGGATTTGAGACTGCACCCGAATGAATCCTCTATCCTTTCTTAGGTCTAAGATAGATGAGGACCCTCAAGAATTCCTAGATCAGGTGCAAAAGGTTACAGACATAATAGGGATTACGTATAGTGAGAGTGCTGAGCTAGTTGTATATCAGTTGTAGGATGTTGCTCACACTTAGTTCAAGCAGTGGAAGTCAGAGAGGGCAGACGATGCAGGTTCAGTTGAGTGGGAAGAGTTTTCTTTAGTGTTCCTTGATAGATTCTTTTCCCTAGATCTTAGAGAAGCTAAGGTGCTAGAATTTATCAACCTTAAGCAGGGTATATGACAGTGAAAGAGTATTCTCTTAAGTTTACTCAATTATCCAGATATGCCCCTCATATAGTTACAGATAGTAGGGCAAGGATGAGTAAGTTCATTTTAGGGGTGAATGATAGCATGGTTAATGAGTGTAGATCCACCATGCTAAATAGTGATATAAAATTAGCCAGGCTCATAACTCATATTAAGTAGAGGGTAAAGCAAAATAAGAGAGCGAAGATAGGTAGTTTCAACTTTGCTCAGCCTAAATTAGAAGAAGGAAACTATTTCCAGTTTTGTCCTAAGTCATCAGTTCCAGCTCCTTCTTCAGCCAGTGCTCCAGTTCCTAAGTTTAGAGAGGGTAACAAAGATAGAGCACCGGGATCTAACTCCCAGGGCAGTGTTAGTAGTGCCCGCACCTATCCTCTTTGCCAGACTTGTGGCAAGCACCATCAGGGTATTTGCAGAGCTAGCAGTGGTATTTGTTTTGGATGTGGCGAGCCAGGCCACAGAGTTAGACACTATCCTTATCCAGGTCCTCATGGTCAATAAAATCGCTACTCAGCGCAGTCCGGTCGCTCGAATCAGAAGGGTGCCACCATCAGTGCTACTAGTGGGCAAAGTCCAAATTCTTCTAATATAGATATTGGTACGTTACAAATCTTTCATGTGCATATTTACGCTTTGCTAGATCCAAGAGCTTCTTTGTCTTTTGTCACTCCTTATACAGCAGTCGATTTTGGAGTCAATCCCAAAATTCTAGCAGAGCCCTTTTCAGTCTCTACCCCAGTGGGTAAAACCATCATAGCTCGGCGGGTATACAGGAACTGCCCGGCTATGATATTTCAGAAAGTCACTTTAGCAAACTTAGTCAAATTAGAGATGACTAATTTTAATGTCATTCTCGGCATGTATTGGCTTCATTCTTGCTATGCCACTGTCGACTGCAGCAACAGAATAGTCCAGTTTCAGTTTTTAAATGAACCCATCCTAGAGTGGAAGGGTAGTGTATTCGTTTTCAGAGACCAGCTTGTTTCCTATCTTCGGGCATGGAAAATGAGATCTAAAGGATATGTCTATCATCTTGTTGTAGTTAGGGACACTAGTTCCAGAAACCCCAGCCTTGAATCAGTTCCAGTTGTAGGTGAATATTCAGATGTCTTTCTCAAAAATCTTCCAGGAATTTCTCCTAAAAGGGAAATAGACTATGGTATTAATCTTCTTCCACATACTCATCCTATCTCTATTCTGCTATACAGAATGGGACCAGCAGAATTCAGAGAACTAAAAGAAAAATTGAAGGATCTCTTCGATAAGGGATTCATCAGGCCCAGCATTTTCCCGTGGGGCGCTCCAGTATTATTCATGCGCAATAAAGATGGTTCTTTTAGGATGTGTGTAGACTACCATCAACTCAATAAGGTCACAGTCAAGAAAAAGTATCCTCTTCCCAGAATCAATGACTTGTTTGACCAACTTCAGAGTGCCTGTTATTTCTCTAAGATAGACCTTAGATCCGGCTATCATCATCTCAGAGTTAGGGAATGTGACATTCTGAAAATAGCTTTTCGCACCTGGTATGATCACTTCAAATTCTTAGTTATGTTATTTGATCTTACCAATACCCTAGTCATTTTTATGGACTTGATGATCCGTGTGTTCAAGCAGTACTTGGACATATTCATCATAGTCTTCATAGATGATATCCTGGTCTATTCCCGCAGTGAGCTCAATCATGCAGACCATCTCAGAATTGTACTTCAAACTCTCATATATCATCAATTATTTGCCAAATTCAGTAAGTGAGAATTTTGGCTAAGGTTAATATCATTCCTCGGTCATATCATTTCTGGTGATGGCATTCGATAAGATCCTCAAAAGACCGAAGCAGTACAAAACTGGCCTTACTCTATCTCTCTATCAGATATTAGGAGTTTCTTGGGTTTGGCTGGCTATTATAGATGGTTTGTTGAGGGAATTTCTTATATTGCATCCCCTATGTCTATATTGACTCAAAATAAAGTCAACTTTTAGTGGTCAAATCCTTGAGAGAAGAGTTTTCAGGAGTTGAAGACTCGACTCACCTCAACTCTAGTCTTAGCTCTCCTAGATGGTTCAGATGGGTCTATAGTATATTGTGATGCATCCATAGTAGGTTTGGATTGTGTACTCATGGATCATAGTAAAGTCATATCCTACGCCTCTAGACAGCTTAAGCCCTATGAGAGGAATTATCCTACTCATGGTCTTGAGTTAGTAGCCGTAGTCTTTGCCTTGAAGATTTGGAGGCATTATCTATATGGTCTTCATCTAGATGTGTTCACAGATCATAAGAGTCTTCAGTATTTATTTTCTTAGAAAGATCTTAATCTTCGTCAGAGAAGGTGGTTAGAGCTCTTGAAAGATTATGACATGAGTGTCCTCTATCATCCAGGCAATGCCAATGTAGTATCCGATGCTCTCAGTAGACTATCCATGAGAAGTGTTGCTCATGTGGATAACAGTAAGAATTAGTTAGCTCAGGAAGTCCATCATCTTGCCAGACTAGGCGTTCACTTAGTCGATATAGATGAGGGTGATATATGAGTTCAGATTAGTTTAGAATCATCTCTAGTTTTCGAGGTAAAGGAAAAACAAGATAGAGATCCCAGCCTTGTCAAGTTGAAAGAGCCAGTTCAGGATCAGAAAATAGAGGTTTTCTCCCAAGGGGGAGATAGTGTTCTTCATTGTAAGGGTCATCTCTGTGTTCCAGGTGTAGATAACTTAAGGCAGCGAATTCTTGCAGAAGAGCATGATGCGCGCTACTCTATTCATCTAGGAGCCACAAAGATGTACCGCGACATGCGGAAAATCTATTGGTGGAGTGGGATGAAGAGAGATATTACAGAGTTTGTGGCTAAGTGATCTACATGTCAGCAGGTTAAGATAGAGCATCAGAAGTCTAGTGGGTCCATACAGGAGTTCAGTATTCCTACTTGGAAGTGGGAAGTTATGAACATGGACTTTGTGATGGGTTTTCCTCGAAATCATCATCAGCATGATTCAGTCTTGGTTATTGTAGATAGAATGACCAAATCAGCTCATTTTCTTCCAGTTCATACTTTTTATTTAGCCAAGGATTACACAAAACTCAACATCAGGGAGTTATTCGGATTGCACGGTGTTCCACTATCTATTATCTCAGTTAGAGGTACCCAGTTCACCTCTCATTTCTAAAAAGCATTCCAAAAGAGTTTTGTACCCAAGTTCATCTTAGTACAGTCTTTTATCCTCAGACAGATGATCAAGCAGAAAGGACCATTCAGACGTTAGAAGATATGTTAAGGGTGTGTGCAATCGATTTCAAGGGAAGTTGGGATGACCCCTTATCTTTAATTAAGTTTGCATACAACAACAGCTATTATTCCAGAATTTGAATGGCTCCATTCTAAGCTCTCTATGGTAGGAGATGTAGATCTCCAATTAGTTGGTTCGATGTTAGTGAGGCCTCAATTATAGGGCCTGACTTGGTATTCTATGCCTTAGAAAAAGTCCAGTTGATTAGAGAAAGACTCTGGGTTGCTCAGAGCGGATAGAAGTCTTATGAAGATGTTCATAGAAAAGATCTCGAGTTTAAGATTGGTGACTATGTCTATCTAAATATCTCTCCCATGAAGGGAGTAAAGCGGTTTGGCAAAAAAGGAACGCCAGGTCCCTGATATGTCGGTCCCTTCAAGATTCTCAGTTGATTCGGCAAGGTATCTTATAAGCTCAAATTACCTTCAGATCTAGCCTCAGTTCATCCAGTCTTTCATGTCTCTTTTCTCAAGAAGTTCATAGGTGACCCATAAGTTGTAGTCCCTATTCAGAGCATTGATGTTTAGAACACTCTCTCTTATGAAGAGATTCCAGTCAAAATCTTAGACTATCATACTCGTAGATTGAGGTAAAAAGAATTCTCTCTAATTAAGGTTCTTTGGTGAAATCAGCCCGTCGAGGGAGCTACTTGGGAAGCAGAGGTAGACATGCATACCATGTATCCTCACCTCTTCTTCACCAACTCATATCAAGCTCAAGGTAACAGTTCTCATTAAGCTTACCCAGTTTCATGTTCAGTGTTCATCACAAACTTGGTATGCATTTTAATGCTCAAGTTCCCATTATAAACTTGGTATCAAGTACCATTGCATATTCAGTCATGCACGCATTTTTTAGTTCAGTTATGTAATTATGTATCAGATATGCATTCTCATTGTGAGAATCTTAGTTCTTCAAAACACTTAATCATGCATTCATGAATCAGTTACACATGCATCAGATATGCATGTTCAATATTATATGTTCAGTTTATCAAACATGTCAGTCATGAGATCATGTTCTAGTTATTCATGTTCAGCATGTACGTCAGTTGTCTTTTCTCCCCTCTCAATAAATCTCATTCAAAGATGAATGTTCTCAAGGGAGAGATATTAAAATACCTCATACTTTTTCTAGCTAATTTCATCTCAAGAATGTCTAGTATTATCTTCTAAAATGAATCATGGTTATTCCATGATGAATTTTCAAGGTTTTCACTTTTTGTTATGTGGGAAATTCAATAAGCTTCCCATCGGTATAAGATTCACCCAAATCCAATAATCGGGTTAGCAGTTATGACTATTTCAAGTTCCCATCGTAAACAGCGACATATTAGTTAGTGGCTCGTCGCGTCACAAGAGAAAATGGAATTTGACAGATTCCAGTAGGGGTCTGCGATTATGGCGCGTCGTGCCAGGGCCCAAATTTAGTATGGTCCTTTTCCAGTGTCTTAGCGCGATTTCCTCTGCATCGCGCCAAAGTTCCAGGTCGCAAAAGAAGGGGCAATGTGATGGCTCCGCGTTGCGCCATCCCTCAGTTTCATAATTGTCAAATTCCAGCGACACAGCGCAATAGCGCTGCGTTGCGCCAGGGGTTCAGTTTGGAAAAAATTTACTAAAATTAAATAAAGCATCCAGGGTTAAAAAGGTTAACTTCCTACCCCTATTTAATCCCTTTAACATGTGATTCGGCCACTTTACTAGGTTCTCTCAAAAATCACTCAAGAACAACCTAAGGCTTTTCATGAAAAATTCAGAATCAAGAATTTTCTCCATCAATCTTCACGAAATCATGAACTAAGGTATGCATAGTCTTCATTCATGGACTCCTTTCATCCATGAAGCCCAAGAATCTCTTTTCTAAGTTTATGTTTATGGATTTATTTATGAATTTCATGTTGGGTTTGTTTTGTTTATGTTGAGAATGATCAATTGAATTCAAATCCATGTTGGGTGATCAATTTTATATGGAACTGATTTGTATATATGTATATTCATGTGAACCTATGAATAAACCCTAGATGGTGAAATTTTAGATGAATCATGATGATTAATTGTTGTATAATATTGTCTACATGCACTATGTCTATCATGTGTTTGATTAAATGCCTAGATAAAGGAACAATGCCGAACTAGTATGATATCATGAAATCCCCATGTATTTGTAAATTATGCCTATCACATGTTTTGATGGAATTCTTCTATAAATGTGTTATGGATTATGATGTTAGCTATATATGTTCAAGTAAGTTATGCTTGGTCAGTTTTCCTTCCATCGAGTCCTGGGGGTACTTGTACCTGAAATATTAGTTGTGTACCAAGAGCCATGTCATGTTTCCACGATACTCTCAGTCAAGCTATAAATCCCTAGACTTCAGATAGTATTATGACTGAGGAAATCTCCATAATCTCATGAACTCAGTCAGTTGTTACATATCAGTAATATTCCGTTAGTCAATAAAATTCAGTAACTCAGTCCATGTTCAGTTTAGTAAATTATGTTCAGTATCTATTTAGATGGGAGTAGAAATTAGCACCGAGTGAACCCAAGGATGGGAACTCACTTGCTATATGAGGGTGTGATTCTTAGAAGAAATCCTTACGTTCCAGCACTATGTAGCCAGCATAGGTTGAGACATCATAGCCTGCTATATCCGGGTAGATAAGGTGGCTTAGCTTACTATATGAGGGTTCCCACCGTTCTCACTAGAGTTACCTGTTATATTAGGGTTACTCACATATTTTTCTTACCAGTGGTGCGGTATTGACACCCTTCTAATCAGGGCACAGATTGGACCCCAATTCAGCTATAATGCATTATTTAGGGCATGTCAGTTAGATGACTACCTCCCACAGACTCAGTATTAGTCTCAGTAAAAGAACTTAGATAGTTCTTCAAAATTCAAGACTATCAGATACAGTCAACTTAGATACAGTATGGAACTCAGCTAGTTCCATCAGATTCAGAACTGTCAGATACAGTCACTCCTATTATCAGTTATATTCAGATTCAGTAATCATGTTATCACAGTATTAGTGTAATTTGTAATGTCTCATGCATGTATTCTTATGCTCATGATAGTTAGTCAGTTATTATTATTGTTCATGCATATGAACCCCATGCATTCAGCCTACGTCACATGTATACCAGTACATTCAAAGTACTAACGTATTTGCGTTATGGTGTCTTAAACCATAGGTTCAGAGACACGAGCTCTAGAGTAATAATAGATTCTAGATATTTGTAGACAGAGTTAGAAGTGAGTCCTCATCTTTCGAGGACATAATTATTTCCCCATTATCTCAGTAATTAATCTATTAGTTGGATTTAGTTGGGGACATGTCCCATTATCTTCTTACTCAGATAGTTCAGTCAGTTAGAGGCTTTCTTGACTAACATATTTCAGACTTCTGTATGTTTAGTTTTGTTTTGGGTATTCTATTACCCAACACAGATGTTATATCATTCAGATCATGTTCAGTGTTGAATCTTATGGCCTTTTAGTTCATATTTTTGCATTATAAAGTATTTTATGCAGTATACAGGTACAGATATCATTCATGGGTTAGATTATGGTACATCAGGTCATGAGCACCGTGTTGCATTTCGGGTACCAGATTTGGGGTGTTATATTAGAGGACCTATATTCAGACTCTCCATATTTTGAGAGACTATGTTGTTATTTCCAGTTCATTTTGAGTCAGTTGGGAACCTGTCCCAACGACTCTCTAGTTCATAGCTTAGTAGAGGCTTTGTTAGACTAGTTATCAGATAGTGGTTGTGTTGAGGTTTCCAGTATTGTGGTCGTTTAGACCGAGCATTTTCTCCGTATTTCCTTTTATATGATATGACTATGCTAGTGTTTGAATTATTTCATCTTGAAATGAGTGTTATTAGTAGAAACAGGATCGAAGGGTTAGCTTGGGGCTATTTGTAGCCTTAAGCACCGTGTGACATCTTGGGAGACAATTTTAGGTCGTTACAAGATGGCTCTATTTGAATCAATGTACGGGCGTAGATGCAGATCACCATAGGATGATTTGAAGTTGGAGAAGCAGTGTTTATTGGGCCAGATTCTATTCTTAAAGCTATGGCAAAGGTTCAATTGTCTCGTGAGAGATTTAAAACTTCTCAGAGCCATCAGAAATTGTATACCGATATAAGGAATAAAGAACTCAAGTTTGAAGTGGGCGATTGGGTATTATTAAAAGTGTCGCCCATGAAGGGAATAATGAGATTTGTAAAGAATAAGAAGTTGAGTCCCTAATTTGTTGGTCAATATGAGATAGTGAAGTGGGTAAGAGAGGTTGCTTACGAATTCTACCTTCCATCAGAGTTAGCTACGGTTCACCCAGTGTTCCATGTTTTGATATTTAAGAAGTGCATTGGAAATTCCTCCTTAATAGTCCCCTAGACAATATTAGGGTCAAATATAAATGGTAGTATGAGGATATTCCTGTGGAAATACTTGATAGGCAGATTCGAAGGCAAAGAATTAAAGAGGTAGCATCTATAAAGGTTCTTTGGAGAAACTAATTAATTGAAGAGGCCACTTGGGAAGCTGAAGCAAACATGATGACAAAATATCCTCACTTCTTTTCTTCCAACTCAGTTCATACTGAAGGTAAATAGTTATGTTCATCCAAAACTCTTTCTCTTTAATTCTGTTAAAGTATTCTTAAGTACCTTAAGTTGCGAGCAATTGGATCCCTATGATAGAAATAAAGCTTGGATATAAATCTGGGTAGAGGTATTGATTCTTTTTCGAATCCAAATCCTAGGTGAAAAACATTTGAGGAATAATGTTTTCAAGGGGGAGATATTGGAGTGCCCCATGTTTGAAATCCACTGTGCAACATACGACTCATTTCCTTAAGTCGTACATACAACCTATGAGTCATATATAATAAGTTATACCTATTGCAGTGTGGAGTAGTTAAAGTCTATTGTAGATATGAATATGAGTCATATGAAGTGAGGTAGTAAGCTCAGCAGTATAGGTTCACTAATTTTCTATCCAAGATACGATTGGTTGTTCAAGTCGTATAAATAAGTAACGTGTCATACGTTACCACTCATATGTTGACCAGTGTATACTATTATTACAACTGCCAAGCTTACGAGTTACTAGTCCCAAAACGTATCCTCACTATACGAGTCATATGTTGAACTCGTGACGATTGGCGGTCAATTTTTTGTAAGTTCAGTTGAGGGGCCTTTTGGTCTTTTCCCCTCTTATAACTCCCAACCCATGACCTATAACCCCAAAAAGGCATTATTTTTCTCTATTTTTCAATTAATTAACAATATTTTCTCTTCTCCCATCTTCAGGAACAATAAGATTAGGGTTTTCGTACCAAGTTATCTCTCAAGTTCTTCTTCACAAGTCAAGCAATTTTGGGTGTGTGGGGTTTTTGAACAAGGCTAATCTTCCATCCTTGTGCCCAAAATGCATGATTTTAAGATTGAATTTACTTGATTTATATAAGGGTTTATCCTTTGAATTCTCATATATTGAAGCACACTATTATCTTGTGATTTTAAGGCTAAAGATTCATAAAGGTTACACCTATTTATGTTTTGAACTTTAAGATTGATATTGTTATTTGAGTTACATTAATTTGATGTGGATTTTGATGAAAGATTTCTATACGGGTGTTGAGTCTGCTATTTGTTATAAATGCTATTAAAGAAAGTAAAAGTTTCAAGATTTAAGAAGAAGCATTAAGTTTACAAGAAATTTTAAAGCTTTTGAAATTTCCTTCATATGCAATATAACATGATTCAAGAAGCTTGATATTTTGATCTAAATATAAGACATGAAATTCACAAGTGTTCATCTTAATTATGATTTAAAGTAAAGAGAGGCATAAATGGTTTTCATTATACAAACCCTTATGCTATTTTAAGGTGAATTTCTTAAGTATGAGCTTATATATATTTTGGTATTAGTATTTTGCACGGAGAAAGGAATGTAGATGAGCATATCAAAAATTCCTAGAAACTAAGAGCTACTGCAGGTTAAGCTTTTTTTCAATATGGATAAAGTATAGTGATCACTTAAGTTAAGGTTCTATTCTGATGGCAAGTGTAGGATATCTCACCCCAACGTGGGTAAGATGTTGGACTCCATGATGGCTCACATGGTTTAGATTAATTAGAAGAATCTCCTATAATAAAGGAATAAAATTAAAGATTTTAGAAACTAAGTATTGTGGCTCACTAAGCTTTTTCATATGCTTCATTATCCAAGTTTTATGATCTTGAAGTCTTTACTTTACTAAAGTCCAAGGTGAGTCACTTACGCTTAGCATGCATTACTTGAAAGTTTTCATGTATATACATCTCTTGTTAAAATTAGGCATTCACCCTCATATACTTAGTACATTCCGGAGGTACTGACCCACATATATGTCTATATGCTATATTGTCTTATCATCTTAGTTCTAGTGCTTGTTTTTAGTAGCACAATTAATCACGGGTATCAACCTCTGTATCCCAACTGTTGGTGAGTCCTCATAGTCCAAGGACCTAGTTTATCAGACTCATGTTTATGGTTGAAAGTTATTTTAGATCCTTGATTTCCACTTATGTTTGAGTCAGCTGGAGTCTATAGCAGTGGCTCTCTAGTTAGTAGTAGAGGCTTGTCAGACTCTGTAAGTTTTAAGTTCAAGAAGTTTGTTTAAGGTTTCCAAAGTTAAGATTTACATTATAATATGGAATTATTACCTTCATTTTCTACACATGCTAGTTCACTTTTCATGAGATTTTAAAGTTAAATAGATATTATGGGTTAGCTTGGGACTATTTGTAGTCTTAAGCACTGTGTGGCATCCAAGGGGTACTCCTGGGGCATTACAGACTTTGTATGAGAGCCTAAGGTTCAGGGAGTCCTAGGGAGTCATTTTATGGCCTACAAGGCCTTCAGAAAACCATTTGCAAACCATTTTCATTGTTAGGCTAATGCCTTAGTTCAAAACACAATTCCACATGTGACAAGGTCATTCTCATAGGCAATTTCAGAAATAGGTTGAAGGCATAACATTATCAAACCTTTATTTCACACTAAAACCATCAAGTTAGGGTTAACCATGACCCCTTAATTTAAATCACAATTCCCAAGCAGCCACATGTGCAAAACCATTATCAAAAGATGTATAATCATAATTCAAACCATGATAAAACAATACTTAACATTATGCATTCAAACCCTCAACCATGGTTCTCAAAACAACCATTAATGATTCATGAACAATATTTAAAACTCATGATTTTTATGAACTAATACTGAAGAAAGAGTCACATGCCTGAGTTACAAACATTCACCGAGAGAATTTAAACTTTAAGCCTCTAGATGACCACCTAGGATAAGTCTAAGCCCAATCTTTCTTGAAAGTTTTTGAGAAAGTTTAGAGAGTGTTTTAATCTTCTAAAGCGTAGATAAATAACCAAAAAGTGTTATAAGACATGGGGTCTTAATGGCTTGAGTTGCAAAATATCCAAAATTCCCTCAGCTTTAAAGCTATGAAAAACTCACAGGTGGTTACGATTTGACCCTCCAACTCATCACCACAACGTACGAGTCAGACCTTTAAGTCATCACTAGGTTAGAAAGTTGGACACCAGCTTCTATCCAATATAGGATTCATTCTCCCAACTCGTCTCAATATCATACGACTAGACCTATCAAGTCGTACTCAAGGCAGAACATCAAAGGATATACACTAGACAACATTTGATTAGATGCAAAACCTCTCGTTACAAGACCATATAACTAGTATGGAGTCTCTCGTAACTAAAATAGAACTTGGAAAGCAACACACTGACCAACATACGACTAGGGTCCCTAGATTCGTCACCACACCGTATGACTTGTGGTGTGAGTTGTATGATGAACATAAAGTTCAATACTTGAGAAATTTGCAAGGGCCAAAGTTTGGGGTGATTCACACAATTATTTGTTGCATGGGGTTCCTTTTGGAATAAGTGTAATCAATGTATTATTAATATTCTTTAGCATCTTCCCATTCAAAAAAATTCTTGCACTATCCCAATCAAATCCTGTCCAACAATGTCCCAAGCATCTTTTATCTCCCATAGCCATCTAGACCAGGGGATTTATCACTAGGTATAGACCATAATACTTTCTTAATTTCTCCTGCAGTTACTGGCTGAATAAGTGTCAGCCCATCTCATTTGATAGAACTGCTCCTTTTATTATTTCACATGATCTCTTTCAAGATTTAAAGAGCGTAGCATGTTGTAATAGAAGTCAGTAAATTACTTTGTTATCCTCTCAGGCGAATCCTATATTATACCATACTTATCTATAACTGAAAAATTCTATTAGCATTCCTTCTGGTTTTAATATAGTTATGAAACAACTTAGTATTTTGATCCCTCGCTTATAGCCATAGTATTTAACTCTTTTGTCTCAGATATAAATCTCTAATCTATTTCCATTGGATAGCCTCTTGAGCAATTTTAACCTCCTCTTCTATCAAACTACCATTCACAGGATCCTTTAGTATCATTGCTTGACAATCTTTAAGTTGTTGCATTATTTTTGTTGCCTTATTCTCCACATTTGCAGACCTGTTTTTGCTATATGTAGTTTTGATGATAAGCAGCTAATGCAAGGGACTAGTTCCCTGGATGTTCATGGTACAGTACAGTTTGTATGTGTGTCTACACAATTTTGTCCTTGTGTGTTACAAACTTACAAGTGCTGCTTGTACTGATTAGGTGACACGGCGCGAAACGGGGCCTTATCTTATGGGCATCTCAAGCCCAACAAGGACCGGAGATCGCCCCATTAACCCAACTTAACCATCATATCAATTCACAAGTGTCGGATAAACTCTGAACATAAAACAAGATAGTGGAAACAAGACTAGCAATCATCACTTAAGAAGTGTCTAATGAATCCATTAACGTCAACATACTAAACAACACACCCAAGTCTACAGTCATCCACAAAGCCTCTACCAATCTGATGTTTATAATATGCCAGGACATGCCCCCGAAAATAGCCAAAAACCAAGTCTAAAACAAGTGTATGACATAAGATAAAAAGACCATGAAACGTAGCATTCCGAAGTATGGAATCTCACCACTTCAAGTCAACACATGAACTTCTCAAAATCCTGGTCACTACGCAGGAAGAGAATAAGAACCTTTGGCCCCTATGTCGCGGAGGGATGCGGTGTCTGGAGATGGTTAATGGTTGGAGCACTAGCATGTAACTCAAGTGTAAGGATAAAATAGTTTCATTATTGAAAATCTAGTCAAACCATCATGAGCAACCATATTTATATACATAGGCATATATATAGATATATAGATACATCGAGTGTTGGGAAAGGAAAAGAAGGCCTTAACATGCATTCCAAAACATCCAATAATGATACTTGGAGTGGAGTACTATAACCATCCACTTACGTAGATTAGGAAGTTTGAACTTCCTGATTTTATCAAGCAAGAGGACTCTAACCCCAAGTTGTCTTATAAAGCATATGGACTCTAACCATAGGCCGTTTCATTAGGCAAGTGGACTCTAAGCACATGTCATCTTATAAAAAGGTGGACTATAATCACAAGTCGTTTATAAATCAAGTTGACACTAACCACTAATCGTTCTACTGGGCAAATAGACTATAACCACAAGCCATCTTTTAAAGAAAGTGAACTCTAACTACAAGCCATCGCGTCCATTACTAGTCAACATTGGCACTCTAACCCTTTTTCCATGCATTCACATCCACTTAGTTCAACATTCAAAGACTCTAACCTACATAGCCAATTCAAGCCTTCAAGGCTACAATTCAACACAATACATGACCACAAGGTCTTTATGAAGCATTTCTCAATCAATCACTTTAATAGGACAATGCCTTAGTTACAACCACTGTTCAAGTCAAATTGTAGTCATCAATACCCATACAACACCATTCATTCTTCATTAGCATTCATATACCAAACTTTAGTTCAAACACGATCAATTACAAGTTTAGGGAATCAAACCCCATTGAACAAAGCAAACCACTGAGGTTGCCAATTAACTCATTACATGGTCAACAAGGCCTTTACAAAGTCATTTACCAATCATTCTAACTCATTAAGCCATTGCCTTAATAGCACTATTAACATATAACTAGTAATTTGTCTTAGACATTTTCACAAAAACCTTGAGAGCATATCTTTACCATGACCAAAACCCTAGTGAAAGTCATTAAGATTTAGGTTACTCATAACCTATTTCTTAAACCACAATCAAGAAGCACCCACATGTTCAAACTATCACCAAAAACATGTGTAAACACAAGTTTGAACAAGATTAAACAATACCCATCACTATGCATCAAAACCCTTAATATTTGATTTTAAAACCCACCATTCGATAATCAAATATTTGTTTAAAACACATGATATTGGATAAATAACAAATTGGAAGGAGTCACATGCCTTATACACAAAGATTCAGGGAGAGATTCTTAGCCTCCAAGCTCCTAGATGGCCTCCTTGATGAACAATAGCCCCAATCTTTTTATTGAAGTTTAGAGAGTGTTTTGGAATGTTTTGATCTTGTCCAACTGAAGAATGAAGGGCCAAATAATGCTATAAGTCATCATAAGGATTAAATGGTGGGAATAGTCTAAAATGTCCTCAGCTCAAAAGCTGAAAATTAAACCGAGGAGGGTACGACTCCACCCCTTGACTCATACCCTAGGGTACGAGTGGTACCCTAACTCGTACTCTAAACCTCACCTAAGAACCCCATACTGACCAACATATGACCATATCGGGCCAGGTCATACCCTAACATATGATAAGTAACCTTAGAGTTGTACCTTGGTTAAAATCATCAAGATCACCCTCAAAACATCATATGATTTAGTAACATATGACTGGTACCCTAACATATGACTAGGGAAAGGCCAAACCATATCTTGGACAGAATTTTATCAACCTAGACTGATCATCATACGAGAGGGTGTGTACTACTAATATGCTAGCATACGAGTGGTATGCCTAAACCGTACCTTGTCCAGAAACTCAACTCAAGGAATTTTTCTAAGGGTTCCATGCCAAGGTATTTCAACTCTCCCCCACTTGGATCATTCATCCTCAAATGATAGGTAAGTAAAGAACAAGCACGAGTAAACACATCATAGCAAACCAAACTAACCTTAAACCAAGTTAGAAAACAAACATATATAATAAGGATAAGACACATGCCATGATCGTTATCAATCAACCATTCATTCAATTGACTTTAGGACTCGAACCCATTGTCAATCAAAACACTTGATCAATTCAAAGTTTAGGGACTTGAACCCACTGACTAACAAGACATAAATTAAGTTAAGAAGATTAACACATACCTCAAGCACGAGTTTCCAGAATGGTGAAAAAATATGGATACTTAGACTTCATGTCCTCTTTCACCTTCCAAGTAGCTTCCTCAAACTTCTTGTTTCTCCATAGAACCTTCATCGAAGCCATTTTCGTCATTCGTAATCCGTGAAATTGTTGATCCAATATCTTCACCAGGACCTCCTCATAGGACAAAGAGTCTAAAATCCAACATCCAAGGGAACTACCAATAAAGAATCCCCTAAGCATTTCCACAATATGAACACATGGAATATCGGATGGATAAAGCTTAAAATAGAGGGCAACTACAATTCATAGGCCACATTACCAACCCTCTTTAAAATCAAATATGGACCAACATACCGAGGACTAAGTTTCCCTTTCTTACCAAACCACATTACTCCCTTTATGACAGATACCTTTAAGAATACCCAATTGCCAACATTAAACTCCAAGTCCCTACGCCTCATATCGGCATCGGACTTTTGGTGAATTTGAGAATCTTTTAACCTATCACAAATCATCTTCACCTTATCCAAGCCTTGGTGAACCAAATCAGGGCCATACATCTTACCTCACAAACTTTTTACCACCCAATAGGAGAATGACACCTCCTACCATACAACTCCTTAAAAAGAGTTATACCAATTCTAGAATGGTAACTATTGTTATAGATGAATTCAATCAAAGGAAAATGGTCATACCAACTACCACCATAATGAATCACACTAGCACGGAATATATCTTCTAATATCTGAATGCTCCTCTCCACTTACCCATCAATCTGAGGGTGGAAAGTGGTACTAAGACTTAGTCTCCAAACTTTTCTAGAACAACTTCCAAAAGTGAGATGAAAATGGATTACTGTGATATGAGATGACAGAATTTGAAGTACCATGCAACTTCACAATCTCCGTAAGATACAACGTAGTATACTCCTCTGCCGAGTAAATAGTCCCTACAGGCAAAAAATGAGTAAACTTGGTCATCCTATCCACAATGACCCAAATAGAATCACATTAATTCTAAGACCAGGAAAGACCGGTGATGAAATCCATATTAATCAATCCCCACTTCCATTTGGGCAACTCTATCTCTTAGTACAAACCCCCAGGTCTCAGGTGCTCAACATTTACTTACTAACATACCATACACTTAGCCAAATCTCAATTCATATTATTCCACCAATATAATTTCCTATAGTCATGATACATCTTTGTAGAACTGGGATGAATAGCATAATGAGATCCATGAGCCTCGGCCATACTCCTTTTCCTCAGTCCATCGACACCTTAGAACCTTAAGATACCATCTTCACCAATCACAAAATCAATAACGTTTTTATGACCCACATTACTCTTAATCTTCATAAAATCGAGATCCAAAATTTGATTTTCCTTTATCTTAATGACAAGAGACAACTACGATACCTGATGTATAAATACACCACCATCTTAAAAGTCCATGAGACGAAGTTCAAGATTAGCCAAATGATGAATATACTTTACAACTCCCATCTATCCTTATCAACATTAGCTAAAATCCCCATAGATAGCCTGGTAAGAGCATCAGCATCTATGTTAGCTTTACTTGGATGGTAATAGAGACTCGTATCATAGTCCTTCAGTAACTTGAGCCATCTCCCCTTCCTGAGATTCAACTTTCTTTGAGTAAATACATACTGAAGGCTCTTATGATCAGAAAAGATGTCAACATGAACCCCATAGAGCCAGTGATGCCAAATCTTAAATGTAAACACCACGGCTAACAAATCCAAGTCATGAGTAGGGTAGTTATTCTTATGAACTTTCAATTACCTAAAAGAATAGGCCATCACTCCACTATGCTGCATTAATACACAACCAAGCCTAATGCGAAAAGCATCATAATACACTACAAAACTATCACTACCCTCAGGAAAAGTTAAAACTAGAGCCAAAGTCAACTTATCAAAACTACCTTCACACGCATCCGACTACAAGAACTTAACCTTCTTCTGGGTCAACTTAGTTAATGGAGCATTTATCGTCAAAAATCTTTCCACAAATACACTATAGTAACCGACTAGACCCAAGAAACTTAGAATATCGGTTGGAGCTGAAGGTCTTGGCTACTTCTTAACCGGTGTAACCTTTTGTAGATCAACCATGATCCCTTCACTAGAGATAACATGACCAAGAAAAGTCACATTCTTTAAATTAAACTCATACTTAGAGAACTTGGCATATAAACGATGATCCTTTAAGGTTTTCAACACTTCATGGAGATGATCGATATGATCTGCCTCACTCTTAGAATAGACCAAGATGTCATCAATAAAGACAATGACAAATAAATCAAAAAATAGACAAAAGCCCTATTCATCAAATCCATGAATATTGTCGGGGCATTAGTAAACCCAAAAGACATGACTAGGAACTCATAGTGACCATACCGGGTCCTAAAGGTAGTCTTAGGATTATCCACTTCCCTAGTCTTAATTTGATAATAACCCGACCTAAGATCAATCTTAGAGAAACACTTCGCACCTTGAAGTTGATCAAACAAATCATTGATCCTAGGAAGAATATACTTATTTTTTATGGTCACCATGTTTAACTATTTATAGTCCATGCACATCCGAAGGGAACCATCCTTTTTGCACACAAGCAATACCTAAGAACCCTAAGGAGATACAATAAGATGGATAAAACCTTTATTTAAGAGATCCTTTAATTGCTCCTTAAGATTCTTCAACTCTATCGAAACCATTTTATATAGAGAGATAGAAATAGAACGAGTGTCCAGAATAAGATTAATCCCAAAATCAATTTCCCTATCAGGAGAAATACCACAAAGGTCATCGAGAAATATATCGGGAAAGTCATTAACCATGGGAATAGATTCTAGAGAAGGACCTTCCAAGTTAAAATCTTTAACTCGAACCAAATGATACAAACACCATTTAGAAATCAACTTGTTGGCTCTAAGATACGTTATGAACCTCTCTCTAGGCACTAAAGAACCCCATTCCCATACAATAATTAGCTCATTAGGGAATTTAAACATGAACTAATGGGTCTAGCAATCTAAGAAAGCATAGAACGAATACAACCAATCCATTCCCAGAATAACATCAAAATCAACCATGTCCAACTCTATCAAGTCTACAAAAGTTTCTCCTACTACTAACAGATATCACACACCCCCTATAGACTCTTTTAATAACCACAAAGTCTCCTACCAGGGTAGAAATAGAAAAAGAAACAGACACACACACAGGACCAAAACCAAAACGTGCATCCACAAATGAGTAGCATAATAAAAAGAGGACCCTGGAGCAAGTAAACAATACACATCATGGGAGAAAAGTTTCAACATACCTGTAACAACATCCGAAGACTCCTCAAACTATTGGCGAGTAGCAAGTGCATACAAGCAATTTTAGCCCATGCCGGTGATAAAAATAGAAGTAGAAGCAAAAATAGTACCCTTTGTTTTAGGGGAAGATGAATTAGCAACATGGGCCCTATTAGCCCAAGAAGCCACTAGAGAGGGGAACTCCCACTACATGTGCCCAATTTGACCATATCAAAAATATTTGTTCCTCTCTTTCTCACAATGGATATGATGATGCTAGTCACAGAATTATAAGGAGGGTATGATGAAGCTGAGCCTGAGATTGGGCACCCTATGCCCATAACCTACCATAAAATTAAGATCAACGATCACCCAATAGCCTTGGGTAAGGAGAACTAATCGAGGAGAAAGAACCAAAACTCTCCCACTTCTTTATTGGCCATATACCACCATCTCTATCACTTTGGTCAGAAGGCTGAAATTTCTTCCCTTGTCTTTCAAAAAACTCAACCTGTTTCTTTTTCTCTTTCTTCTCTTGTTGTATGTACACAACCAATCTATAGATGTCCATGTCTTTGATCAAAAAAGTCGTCTTACTCTTAAGGACCAATTCACGAGACAATCCTGAAGCAAACTTATGCATTCTAGCCCTCATGCTAGAAACCATCTCAGGAGCATACCTAGACAATTGATGGAATTTCAAGGCATACTCCTCGACAGACATCCTCCCTTGCTTTAGATTAAAAAACTCCTCCACCTTTGCCTCCCTTAACTTATAAGAAAAGAAGAGGTACATAAATGCATTAGAGAAATTCTCCTACAAGGATGCCTCTTTAACATCACCTCTTTCCTAATCTCTCTTTGTACCATTGGTATGCCACGTCCTTCAATTGATAGGCCGTAAAATCCACCCCTTCCATATTTATGGCATGTATAACTTTAATAATCTTTTCCATCTTATCTAAAAAACCTTGAGGATCCTCATCCATCTTAACATCGATAAAAGTTGGAGGACTCAACCTTATGAACTATCCAACCTATGTGGCCTCAGAAAATGGAATAATAGAAGCACCATGCTCACCTCAGAAGCTACCAACTGAGAAATCATATGAATCAACTAACAAAATTCAACATTCATCACGCCCACTTGAGAAACTAGAAGAGAGGGGGCAAGAGGTAACGGGTGAAACTCCAGGACCAATCAGAACTAAACCCCTAGATTAAGTGGGGACTCTATAAGTTGGACAAGCTGCTTCCACATTATCCTCAGTCAGGACAGAAGGGTTTTCCTAAATATCAGATCTTCGTAAAGGCAGGATCTGAAAGGTCAAACAAAAATAAAATAAATCCAAGATCTTAGACTTTATACCTTGAGAAGAACCAAATAAAAAGGAAACATTCTTAAATGCCTTGCACCCCCTCTCTTATAAGTATGGCACGCTACATATTCATTAAACAGACTCTACTTAACACGGCTAAATAGACACCCAACTGACCATGAACCTAGAATTTGGCACCAATTTGACATGACCTAAAACTAGGCCTTATTATATGGGCATCTCGAGCCTAATAAGGATCAAAGATTGCCCCATTAACCTAACCTAACCATTACATCAATTCAAAAGTATTGGATAAACTCTGAACATATAATAAGATAGTAGAAATAAGACTAACAATCATCACTTAAGAAGTGTCCAATTAATCCATTAATGCCAATATGCTAAACAACACACCCAAGTCCACAGTCATCCACAAAGCCTTTACCAATCTGACGTCTATAATATATCAGGAAATTTCCCCGACAATAACCAAAAATCAAGTCTAAAACAAGTCTATGACATAAGATAAAAATACCATAAAATATATGCCTTCCAAAGTATAGAAGCTTACCACTTCAAAGTCAACACACGAACTGCTCGAATACCTGGTCACTGCATAGGAATATAAGATGAAGCTCCAGCCCCTCTGTCGCAAGGGGACACAGCTTTTTAGAGATGGTTAGTGGTTGGAGCGCTAGCATGTGACTCATGGGTAAGGATAAAATTATGTCATTATTCAAAATAAAGGCAAACCATCGTGAGCAACCACATTTATATACATAGGCATATATGTAGATATATAGATACAACGAGTGTCGGGAAAGAAAACAAGGCCTTAACATGCATTCAAAATTATCCAATCATGATGCATGGAGTGGAGTACTATAACCTTCCACTTACATAGATTAGGAAGTTTGAACTTCCTGAATATATAAAGCAAGAGGAATCTAACCTCAAGCCATCTTATAAAGCATGTGGACTCTAACCAAAGGTCGTTTCATTAGGCAACTAGATTCTAAGCACAAGTTATCTTATAAATAGGTGGATTCTAACCATAAGTCATTTATAAAGCAAGTGGACTCTAACTATTAATTGTTCTATTGGGTAAGTGTACTCTAACCACAAGTTATTTTTTAAAGTAAGTGGACCCAAACCACAAGGCATCGCGTCCATTACTAGTCAACATTGGTACTCTAACCCTTTTTCCATGCATTAACATCCTCTTAGTTCAACATTCACAGACTCTAACCCACTTATCCAATTCAAGCCTTCAAGGCTACAATTCAACACCATACATGACCATTAGCATTCATATACCAAACTTTAGTTCAAACACGATTCAATTTCAAGTTTAGGGAATCAAACCCTATTTAACAAATCAAATCACCAAGGTTGCCAATTAACTCATTACACGGCCAACAAGGCCTTTACAAAGTCATTTACCAATCATTTTTACTCATTAAGCCTTTTCCTTAATTCAAAGCACTATTAACATATAACTAGTTATTTGTCTCAGACATTTTCATAAAAACCTTCAGGGTATATCTTTACCATGACCAAAACCCTAGTGAAAACCATCAAGATTTGGGTTACTCATGACCTATTTGTTAAACCACAATCAACAAGAACCCACACGTGCAAACCATCACCAAAAACATATGTAAAACCTAGTTTGACCAAGAGTAAGCAAACATCACTATGCATCAAAACCCTTAAAATTAATTTCAAAACCCACCATAAAATAATCAAATATTAATTTAAAACATATGATATTTGAGAAATAATAAAGTGGGAAGAGTCACATACCTTAAACAAAAAGATTCACAGAGAGATTCTTGGTCTCTAAGCTCCTAGATGGCATCCTTAATGAACCCTAGCTCCAATATTGTTGAACAAGTTTAGAGAATGTTTAGGAATGTTTTGATCTTTTACAAGTGAAGAATTAAGGGCCAAACAATGTAATAAGTTATGGTTCATAAGGGTTTAGGGGTGGGAAAAGTCTAAAATGTCCTCAGCTTAAAAGATAAAAATTGAACCCAAAAGGGTACGACTGACCTCCTTGATAAATATCCTAGGGTATGAGTGGTACCTTAAATTGTACTCTAGACCTCACATAGGACCCCTATACTAACCAACATATGACCATATAGGGACAAGTCGTACCCTAAGGTACGAGTACCCTTAGATTCATACTCTGGTCAGAATCATCAAGATTATCCTCAAAATATCATACAATTTGGCAATATAAAAATAGCGAGAGGCAAAATCATAGCTTGGATAGAATACGATCAACCTATAATTATCATCATATGAAAGGATGGGTATTAGTCATGCCCTAATATACGAGTGGTATGCTTAAACCGTACCTTGTCCAGAAACTCAACTTAGGGAATTTTTCTAAGGTTCAAAGACAAGGTGATTCAATATGACACCTGGTTCAATGATATTTCATCCCTAATCATCACTTATCTATAAAAGGAAAAAAATGCTTCTTCATCAAATAGGTTTTGCAAAAATCTAAAGAGTGGAGAAAGGCAACAAAAATTCTATTTTAATATTTCTCAAGCATTGCTCATGTTCTTATATTTATAGTTTTCTTAAAGAGTGAGTGACTATTATTGAGTGTTGATTTGTAATCGAACTACCCATGCTATAAGAGTAGTGTTTTTTTTTTGTTGAGAGAAATTCTTAGGTAAAGTTACCTAAGCTTGTTTTTGAGAGTTAACTAGTTTTTGAGGGAAACTTGGTAGAGGTGTCCAGATATGCTTGTAATAGAGGTATTATAAGCTGGAGGAACCTAGAGCTTGGTTCAAAGTTGAGTCTGCAATCAAGATTTTGGTTAAAGTGGACTGCTTTAAGCTTATGAGGGCAAGCAGTAATTTTCCCTCCCTTGAGCAAAGGGGTTTCCATGTTAAATATTGTGTGTTGTTATTTTCCTGCATTGTCTTTCAATTCTTCATTACTTTACTGTTTCATTGCCTGTGATTGACTTTGAAAGACCTGGTCCCTCACTGTGTGGTGCAACCCCCAAGGGTTCCAATAGCTTTTATTCAAATCTTTCAAAACTCTCTGCAGTCTATGCAATTTCCCCAATATTTGATATATACATGTACCTAAAAAGCCTTTTTTCCAATTTCTTCCCACCTTCTCCTTGTAATTCTTAGCCAAAATCTACATATTAAAGTAACAAAAGTGTTTTGATAATCCTAGTTTTTATTTTCCCATCTTACTACGGTTGGACAGTGATCAAATAATCCCTTACGGAGGAATTGTACCTGGGCAACTGGTAGTTCAGTCATCCATTCCATATTAACCAAGACTCTATCATTTCTGCTCATCACTCTGTCTTCACCTAATTATTTAATGTTCCATGTATAGAATGCTCTTATGGACTAAACATCCTATAGTACACATTTAGCAACATAATATCAAAACTCCTTTAATTTTGAGTATCTGACCGTACTCCCTACTCTTCATTAAAATTGAAGACATTGTTAAAATGTCCCATAATAGCCCAAGGTTCATAAATTGTCCTTTGGACAGCTTTCAAGTTTCTCCACAAGTCTTTTCTTATCCCTATATCATTAAAACCATACACTATTGACAACCATATTACCTTATCAGTACCAATGTGTCTCACTTTGCTATAAATCATTTATGATGTGACCACATATACCTCTACCTCATATATCACTGGCTTTCATAACATCCATATTCTTTCTCCTTTGTTTTGTGACAAGTTTGTTGTGAATGACCAACCTTTACATAGATTAAGAGAGACTTTACCTGTTTGTGCTATCTTAACCCTTGTTTCCAGAAGACCAAACAATCCTATCTAGAAATATTAAAAAATTGCTTAACCTCATTCTTCTTAGAGTCTTATTTATCCCCCCGGATATTTCAAAAACCTATTCTATCCATGGAGAATAGAGATATCCCTATCCCATCCATGTCCTGGCCCCTTAACACCTGCACTTTGATTGGGATTGAAGTACTCGTACTATATTGCCTCCCTGCTTCACTATGATAATTTGTATCCAGTGCCTTAAAGGTATTACCAGTAAGTACATATGCCTGTGTCAACTTCAGTTGACATTGGGGTGCTCGATTATGTCCTGCTACTATCTAATCATGTTGTCTGTTAGTTCCCTTAGTTTTCTTCTGATGTTCTTCTTGGTGGGTGTATAGTTTTTTATTATCCCTTTTCATATCTATACTCACATTTTTGGCCTTCTCTTGTGCATTTTAAGCTGCAATAAAACCTACCCCTGCTTGTTTAGCTATCCCTTCTTGATTCACTGTTTGTTTGATTTTTCATTTTCCTTCTACATTCAGTCATGTCATGCCCAAAATTGCTATAGCTTTTACACAAAATTGGTTTTCACTCGTATTCCATATTTTGATCTACTGTTCCCCCTAATTCATTGTCAAACATCACCTTCTCTGGGTCAGCCTAATTTAGAGATATCTCAATCAGGACTCTTCCATAAGCTAGTCATTTTTTCCTCGTGGTTGCACTATCTGCCTTTAATAGCTTCCCAACAAGCCCAACAATTTTACTTAGGTCTTTTTGTCCCCAATATTTGATATCTAACCCCATCAATCTGATCCACACCAAAATTGTTTCAACATTTCCCTTTTTATATTCTATGTATAGCCTCTAGTATTGGATAACTATAGGTTTCTTATCGAAAATTTATACCCCTACCTCTACTACTGTTGTTCTATTCTCCAATATATGGAACCGGACTGCAAAAACACCACGATTTAGTTATGCTACCTCATCAATTTCTAGATTTCCCTAAATTCATTTGAAGTATCTTTTTATGACCCCCAGTGGTGGATTTGAACCCATTACACAACATATCACTATTGTTCGCCAATATTCCAACTCATCTTTGATATCCTCTTGTGTAAGTGTGATGTTTTCACTACCATTCCTCTGCTCCTTCAAATTTAGGTTAAATCCTTCATTATCTGGTACTTTGCCCAATATTCTACTCCACAGCATCCCAGCTGAACTTTGTATTTGTCTAAGATGTTTCAACTGAGTAGTGGCAACGAATGAAGGATTCACCAAAAGAAATCAATATAACATAAACTTAGATGAAGTGATCCATATAATGACCATATGATTGGAAGATATTAATGTCACCTTAGCTGATATAACAAGGAAAATACTTTTTATACAAGGTGCATGATATGGTGCAATTTTCTCTATTATTATTGATATTGAAAGTAAAGCTAATCTAGTGAGTTCATAAGTGGTAGAGCACCTAGAATTTATATGCATGAAATATAATACTTCTAATAACCAAAACAAATTGGATAATTTTAGTAAACTTAAGGTTATGAAAAAATGTGTTATTTTTTTGTCCATTGAGAGTTAGGTATTCCAATAATGTTCTTTGTGATCTAACACCAATGTGAGATTGTCATAGGATTTCTATTACAGCTAATAGGAATGCAATTCAATGACAGTAGAAAGAATAAAATTTTTCTTGAGCTAAATAGAAGAAAATATATTCTTGCACCTTTAACTTGTTATCTTTAATGTTTTTGGGTACAAGAATCGGTATATATATGCACCAACAACTTCAATCCGAACAATAGCGGTACCTTAAATTGGTTGATTCTTCAAACTCACTCAACAGCTTAATGATCACACAGATTTTTTGTATAGAAGAAGACTATTTTTGTTGTAAAAAAAATCATGTCTATACTTGAGGAATATATCAGGTATTTATAGCCTTAAATGTGTCCTTTGAGAAAGGATGCATTGGTTTAGCATAAAGGAACTTATTCAGTAGCAGTAACATCCCTACGCCCAGTCTGTACTGGACCTGCACCTAATCTACAACCGCAGGTGATGTTTCAAAATTTCCAGTAGCTTCTGTGCTATGTCTGCGCCCACAGGTCGCGTACCTGTGCTGCATCTGCGCCCGCAGGTCACCCGTACTACACAAAATAGTGTGCCTTTTACTTCGAAGGCTTGCATCCCTTTGTGATGCATTGCGTATGTGTTTGGATGGCGTTAAAATTGCACCGGTACTTGGAGAAAAATAATTATATCAGATTTTTGGATTAATTTTTTCACTTGTAACACAAGTTTCAAATAAAATTTGTCTAAAAAGATATATCTCATCGATTGGTCATTTGACAAATCCAAATTCAAATTCAAATCTGAAGCCGAAGCCGAGCCGAGCGAGCGACGACGATAACGGTGTGAGGCACCACTTTGTTCTTGCCTCACTATCCATATGGAGTTAGTGTTCCTTATTAAAAATACTCCATATTTCCCTTCTCCAACTAATGTGGGAGAATTAGTGAACTTTCCAATTTGAGAATACACTTTTTAATTTGGTGTCTCTCTTTTCTCTACCACTTTCCCTCCATTTTCGATTCAGATATACACCTTGAACCTAACAATCTCTCATATGAATGGGGAATGGATATCTTTTGAAGAAAGATACGGACAAGCATATGATCATTTAGCAAACACTGATTGCATCTGGATAAGTAGGTTTCCCTTTTAACTTTTCATAGTGAACATGCATCGAATGCACTCAGTCAATCGGTAGATTTGATATCTTTGAACCATCAAGCTTTGATGTATACCTAGACAACACATGTCACACAACCATCCTTTTACTATTTATGGTTCTTGCGGTTTTGTTCTTTTCAGCCATGAACACGTCCCAATTTCATGAGAGCTTAGAGAATAGGCTTTTACTAACATTCTCCTTGAAGCGGCTTCCACTTTGCCCTCACATACGTGATTTCTAAATGTTCAATCCTAAAGATTAAACTATTTGGTCAAATCTACCAAATTTAGGTAATCATTAAAACAGAAATTTATAGCCTTACAAATATATTAGGTATTTATAGCCTTAAACGTGTCCTTTCAGAAAGAATACATTGGTTCAACAGAAAGGAACCTATTCAGTAGTAGTCACGTCCCTGCGCTCAGTCTGTGATGTTACCTACGCCTGATCTGCAGCCAGAGGTGACGTTTTGCAATTTCCAGTAGCTTCTGCGCTACGTCTGCACCCACAGGTCGCGAAACAGTATGCCTTTTACCTCGAAGGGTCGCATCTCTTCATGATGCGTTGCGTATATGTTTGCATGGCATCAAAATTACGAACGTACTTGGAGAAAAATAATTATATCAGATTTTTCGATTAAGTTTTTCACCTATAACACAAGTTTCAAATAAAATTCATCTAAAAAGATAGACCTCATCGATCATTTGACAAATCTAAATTCGAGTCGAGCGAGCGACGACGGCGTGAGACACCACCTTGTTCTTGCCTCACTCTCCATGTGGAGTTAGTGTTCCTTATTAAAAACACTCCAAAGTTCCCTTCTCCTACCAATGTGGGAGAATTAGTAAACTTTCCAATTTGAGAGTACACTTTCTAATTTGGTCTCACTTTCCTCCACTATTTTTTATCTATTTTCCATTCACATAGTTAACTTGAACTATAGGTGTCTAACGGGCCGGGCCGGGTCAACCCGAAACCGGCCCTCCCATTGTACCCGTGTTCTGGGACGGGTTTGGCGTTAACCAGGCCGGGCCGAACAGTAAAAAAATTAAAACCCACCCGAAACCGGCCCGCTTAACCCAATCCGGTCAAACCCACCAAAACCGGGTCAAACCCGGTTAAAAACCGGTCAAACCCGTTTAAAAAATAAATAAAAAATCCAATATACACTATATACACTCCAATATACACTATATACACTCCAATATACAATATATATTTTTAAAAAAATATATAAAGTATAAACAATTACACATATATACGTACCATTCAATATATAATTATATATGACTATACGTACTACTTTAAATAAAACATATGCTATAATAGTATAATATATATATATACACTACAATATATATATACACTAATTTATAAAACATATACACATGTATACGTTAAATATATACTACTTTAGAAGATATATACACATATGTATATGCATCATTCAATATATATGTACTACTTTAAATAAAATATATATACATGTATACGTTAAACATACACGTCTATAGAAGATCCATTCACATATATACACTCTATTCTATGTATATGTAATACTTTTAATGCAATATACTATAATGTATATACATTACAATATATATTTGTATACTTATATACTAATTTATAAAACATATACACATGTATACATTAAATATACACTTCTATAGAAGATATATACACGTGTATACGCACCATTCAATGTATATATACTACTACTTATAAAATATACTACATTATATATACATTACAATATGTATAGATATACTTATATACTAATTTATAAAACATATACACATGTATACGTTAAATATACACTTCTATAGAAGATATATGCACAAATATACAAAACATATGCTACTTAATATAATAAATTAATAATATTAGGTAGTAAATTAATAATATATTAGAAGTAAGTTTTTAATTTAAAGTATAAAACTAGAAATTCAATTTAAAATTTTAAATCGTTAAATAAAAAAAAATAAAAAACAACGACTAAGGAATGAATGAATTTGTGGAATTTTATTGATTGCAAAATGATCCAAAATTTATAATTTACATGAATGAAAAATCTATAAATTATGCATCATTTTTTCCAACTCATTCATGTTAATATTAATGGGAACTTGCATAGGATAGTCGAAGTCAACGGGGGCAAAACCATGCATTGGACTTGATTCTGCTGAGTTCTCCCGTGAAGTCATAATTTCTTCAAGTTTCAGCTCGTCGCTCGGCTCCGGTTCCATTCCTTGGTTTCTTCTTTCCGCTCTAATCCAATCTCTGAGACAAACTAAAACATTCATCCCAATGAGTGTCGGTTGTCTCCAAGCTGCTGTCGTCCCTGACTGAAGGCGCTCTCTGATGCAACGGTTGACATTGGAACATTCAAGATATCTCTAGCTAATCTTGAAAGTACAGGATATTGTGATTCATTATTCCTCCACCAATCCAGCGTGTTGATCCGTCGTCTGCGATCCTCTGGTGCCGTCCAAAGATAATATTTCAGCTCTTCCCGATAAGTTGATGTGTAAGCTCTCTCATCAACACTGTTCCAACAAGTTAAATCATAAAACGAATCAGGAAAACCACTATGTGCCGGCCTTTTAGAAGATGATGGCTCCTCGGGAGGATGAGGAGCGACAGTTGGAGTGATATTTGTAGGTACGGCTGAATCAAATAAATCAGCATAGTGATTATATAATTTTTCTATATAATCCTTTGCATCAGCCGTAGCCGTCCACAAATCAGGCTGTACTTGTTCAGAATCATGGTTAGTATTTATTTCTAAGTTAGTATAAATAAGAGTACTAAAGTGACACATATGATTATATTTCGTGCACGGATTTAGCATAGCACCAACCAAGTAAATAGGGGGAATCCGGAAAAAATATTTTTTAAATTTCGTAAACATAGCGCCAACAGCTTCTTTATAACCTTCTTTATTTTTATATTGTTGGAGCAAACCAGAAATATCGGCTATATATGCCAAAATATTACAAACAGTAGGATAGTAAGCACCGGAAAATTCAATCGTAGCTACATAAAATTTTTCTAAAAACTTAACAAGATCATTAATTACAACCCAATCAGAATTATGTAGCATGCAATCAGCAGAATCAGCAAATGAACCACAATGTTGGTTAAAAGCTAGTGTAATAGGAATTCTATATTTATAACAAGTTTTTAAAAATTCATACGTAGAATTCCATCTAGTATCAACTTCCTCAGGCATCAAAATCGGTGTAAGTCCATTTTCTTGACATTTAACTTTAAATTCTTTAATTCTCGATCTACGATTATTTCCTTGAATAAAACCAACGGCAAGACAAATTTTTTCAATATAAAGCTCAAAAAAGTCAAGACCATCTTTTACAATTAAATTATATATATGACATGCACACTTAATATGAAAAATTTCAGGGAAGGGCGGAGATAGCGTAGATTTTATTTTTGTTATAGCAGTTTTGTTGTTAGAAGCATTATCAAAAGTAATACATAAAATTTTATTTTCTATACCATAATATCCGGCAATTTTAATAATAGAATCAGCAATAAATTGTCCAGTATGTTTACGATCTTCATCATATAAAAAAGCAAGAATACGTTTTTGCATCACGAAATTACTATCCATCCAATGACAAGTAACGGTTAAATAATCATTTTTATTTACAGCACGACCAAGATCAGAAGTTAGGGACAATCTACATTGAATATTTTTTAACAATGTTGATAAATAAAAATAATATTGTGAATGGAGTCTAAAAATATCAGACCGACAAGTAGTTCTAGTAATACCATTAAACATAGGATTATAAATTGCTTGTATATAACGAATAAAAGCATCAGAAGAAGGAAAACTAAAAGGCAAACAACCCACAACTACCATTTTAGCTATTTCTTCCTTGTCCCTCAATTTATTATACTTTTTCGCTACTTGACCGGTTGTTGGGTCCATTCTAGTTTGCGTTGACCCACCAACATCCCCACCACCTTTTGCAATATTTAACTCTCTTTTGTGATCTTCAGCTATATGTCTCATTAACGTACCCGTACCCCCTTGCTTACCTCCACTTCTATGCTTATATATTTGTTGACAAATATTGCACTGCAACTCAATATCTGATATACATTCAAAAAATTGCCATGCAATACTAGTTCTTTTACGAGGTTTTGGGGTACTGGGAGGACGGGAAGAGAGATTAACTGATTCAGATCTAACGTTAGCATCTCCTACTGCGGGTGTTTCAGCAATATTTTCATCATCTTCGTCTAAATTAACTGCATCTACTTCATTTTCTTCTTCTATACCGTAATTTTCCTGAGCTTCTACATAATCCATATCGTGAGCACCTACACCTATTTCTTCCTCAAAAGGTGTACCAAGCGGTACTGGAGGCGAAGTCACACGGGTATATCTATTACTTGAACTACCTCTACCGCTAGTAAATCTCTTTTTACTACCACTACCGCTTCCGGGACAAAAAATTTTAACACCTTTAGCAGCGAGGTTTTTTAATTTATCCATAATATAAATTAAATTAAACTAAAAATATTCAAAATACACAAATATAATAAAATTAAATATTAAACAATTAATACAATAAATAAAAATTAAACGTAAGAGATGGAACGACAATACCAAATTTTGGAAGTATCTGAAGATTGCGACTTTAGAAACTTCCGCTCGTACTTTTTAAACGAAAAATTAAAAAAATAAAGTGAACACTTTAAAAAATTAAATATATTGATTATTTGAGAATTGAGAATTGAGATTTGAGAGAGAATGAGATTTGAGAGAGTGAAAAATTGTGTGAAAAATGATTTGAAGTTGTAGGGTATTTATAGATTTATTTTGGGGATTAAAAAATATTTTTTAAAGTTTTTTTTTTTTTAATTAAATGGGCCCAAACTAGCCGTTTGGACCCAAAAACGGCTATATAGCCGTTGGGCCAACGGCTAGTTTGGCCCAAAAAACAAAAATTTCTTTTTTTTTTATTTTTTTTATTTTTTCCGGGCCGGGCCGGGCCGGTTAACCGGAGGGCCTGGACCGGACTTGGTCCGGGCCGGGTTAACCGGGCCCATTTTAACAAAAAAAATGGCCCGGGACCCGGAACCCTAAAGCCCTAGGGCTTACCGGGCCGGTTTAGCTAATCGGGCCGGATCAGCCCAGCCCGTTTGACACCCCTAACTTGAACCCAAGATAACTTCATTCCAAGTTTATAAAGATTAGAAATGTGCGAGAAAAATAATAAAATATTTTGAGAGAAGAAAATAAGAGGAATAAGAGAGTGCATGTTGACGTCCCAAGAGAGGTGTGTTATGTGAAGAGAATAAGATCTCAAGTGATGTAAAAAGTAAGATCGAGAGAAAAGAAAAGAGAAATAACAATGAGAATAAAAAGGAGAGCAATGATCTTGAGGTAGAGAGAAAAAAAAAAGAGAATTTGATTGAGGTTATTTCTTATTCTAACTCTAACATTTTTATTTCTTGTACTTATTTTAACTCTATTATAGATAGTAATGAAAAAAATTTCATTGACAAATCATCTTGGATGAACTTATAAAGTAGTCGAAACCTATGTTGCTTGGACTCATTAAAAATATCAATGGATGTGTGTCAAATTCGTCAAAAATAGTGTATATTTGAAGAATTCGACACGGATGCGACATCAAAAGTGAAGAGTCCGCACAACTTAGGTAGAAACTACGTGTCTCACGGGGCAGTGCATACTAATGAGAAGAATAAAGGTTAAGAGAATTATTTTTAGCATGTTCACCTTGTGACTTATGAGATATGCAAAAGGAAAAATGAGGTGATATTTGTCCTTAGTTTCATAAGATCAAGTACAATATATATGTATGATTGTTTAATAACATTAATGAAATTCCTAGAACACTTGTCTTTCTGTTGGTCATATGAACTACGCTTTTATTTTTTATGTTTGTGACTTTATTATTTTTTAGAATAATGATATTTTTCTCTATAACAAGTCGTTAATTGCAATTTCTTAGCTCAACTATAATGGTAATGCATTACCTTTTGAAGTTGAGTGTGACATAGTTAATTGTGAATTTTCACTTGTTGAAAAGTGATTTTTGCTTTCATATTATTTATTTAAGGAACCTGATTCCTACATCATACTTCTTTTTTCTTTCTATGTTTCTGCATCCATACAATATATGGTTGAAATTTTAGTCTATTTAACATATGTTTCGTTTTATGTATGACTCAGTATAGCCATAAATGAAAAAATTAAAAGAGCGTTAAGTTGGTTGTTAAAATTTTTATTATTTTGACAATTTAATGATTGAGGTTTGTATACATAGAGCTTATATTTCAAATTTAAACTTATTTTGAGTAGCTTTTGGTGTTGAAAATTTTAAAAATAAAATATTTTTTTATAGAAAATTTCAAATGCACATGCGTAAAATTTTTAGTTTATTTTTAAATGTATTTTAGGCATGTATGCATGACTAAAGTGCTTTAATAAAATTAAAGACATGTTAAATAATTTGTTAGATTTTTTGTGTTTTTGATAAATTGAAGATTGAGGTTTTATCATTATGATATATGAAACTTATGTTCAATTTGAGTACTGAATCATATATTGAATTGTTGAAATTCGAAAAACGAATTATTATTTTTGTTTAAATGCACATGTCTGAAATTTTAGCTTGTTTTTACATGTATTCCAGTCATGCATGAATTATGACTATAACTGAGGTATAAACATACATGAAAAAATACAAAAAATTTCAAACACACGATATAAATTTTAATCAATCCTTACACTTTATGTGAACTTTTATCTTGACAAGTCATATTAAATATCAAATGAAAGTCTGATGTTAGACCTTCACAAGGTCATACTTTCAAACGCGCTTGTCCAAGTTTTTCCCCCAAATCAGTAAACTTTCAAAATGAATTATGAGACGAACACGGGTTAAATGAAGACTTCAAAATGGGTATTTGTGCACTTTGCTACAAATTACTACGTTTGTTATTATTGTCTAAGTGAGATTACTCTGATGGTAGAGATGTATTCTTTAGGTGTAATGTATTGGACTCCTATAATCTTTTCTCTAAACAAGACTCAATATTAACATAAAATAAAATAAATAAAAAATATTGGCGTAAATAATTAAAGGAAAAATTATATATATACACAAGTTAATTATTAGTTATTACAAAATATCTCATTTTGAAAAGTAATTACAAATATCTCATATTAATTACAAAATCCCTTCATTTTTACTGTTTCTCTCTCTTCCTTCTTATACATCCCAAACCACCGTATTTTGCTCAACTTTGTGCTCCATATTTTTCACCTAAAACCTTGCTACCGTAATTTGGGGTTTCAAATTTTTTTTACTTATCAAGTATTAACTGATCAAGTAATCAACTTTATCAATGTCTTTATTTAATTCTACAATCCTCTCTCTTTCTTCATTTTCCAGCAAATTCACGATTGTACCAAGATTTTGCTTGCATGATTAGTATCTGTAAAATGATTTTATTTACGTCTTCAACTAATAGCATCATGTAAAGTTTAAATGTTTCTTGGTGGTTTGCAATCATTTTGCGTAATTAAAGAATTTGGGGCAACTAATTGAGGACATTGTGCGTATGTCTCTATCCTCTGGTGTTTTCTAAAGTGTTGGGAATATTTTTCAGTAGCCACGGAAGATTGTCAAACTCCTTATGTTAAACATGTTTAGTTATAAGGGTTAAACTCTCTGTGATACACGATATATTGACCTGTTAAGTTCGCAAACCATTATCAGCCTCGGCTTTCTCGTTAGGTTTGTACATCTGTTAATTCAAAATCCATCCTGTAATTTCGCCTCCTCTTTCCAGCACATAAGCTTTGTTGGTTTTATGATCACATTATACTTTAGATATTTACATTATACATTTGAAAGTTTACATCAGATATTACTTCTATATATTGTTGATTTTATGGTCACATTATACTTTATATGTACATTATACATTAGAAAGGTATATTTTTTATAATACTTTATTTACTTCAGTAAATGGTTTCTTATACGTTACTACTTTTTTATAATACTTTACGTTGATATATTTTGATATATGTTGTGTACATTATACTTTACAATTGTAACCTTATACATTATAATTATAATACGTTTATTTCAACTGTATTAAGCTCATACATTTATGGTCACATTATACTTTAGATATTGACATTATACATTAAAAAATTTACATTAGAAATTGGTCTTCATGACATCCTTATAATATGTATAAGGTTACATTATACATTTAGAAAGCTTATTTTAACATTAGTTTCATGATAACATTATACATAGACGTACTATGCATAAGATGTACATACATGTTGAACTATTGTATAAGGTTATTTTTTTTGTTTTTGGCAATCTGCTGATATGCTGCTCTCTTTTTTTGTTTTTCGTTTTTTTTTTCATTGCAACTTGATTATTTTGTAATAGTTTTGATAACTTTGTAAATATATATTATTGTCTCAAGGCATGAAATATTGTATTGACAAAGTTTCGGCTCACCCATTACATATTGATAGCACATGTAACCGGAAATTTAGTGAAGATATGAAGAATTATTTTGGGGAAGAAATTATAGAGGTATTTAGAATAAAAAACGCAATTGCAAGGAAAACAATTGTGGTGATGTTTCAAGAAATTTCTGAATTTGTATTGTAGTTCCTATTTTCAAGCCTTCATAAAATCAACACATTAATTACTCGAGTTAATTGTGTGAGAGAATAATGGTATTTGATTTTATTTCCATAATTGTAGGCAAAACGATTACCTCATACATTGTAGTAATGTATAAGGCACAACGTAATGTATATGTATTTTTCTAAAGTTGGGAGAGAGAAAGTACATCCGAGATATGTAATTACTTTTATTAATGATGAGATTTATGTTGTTTGTAAGTAATTAAAACTAAACAAATTACAAAGTAAATTAATTGTAAACTCAAAAGTATGGAAAAAATTTCGTTAAGTAATACTCAGCTTTGGAGGGGTCCCGCATGGTTCGGACACAGAAGGATTTTAATAGCTAAATTTTAGTAAATTTTAAAGTCTTAAATACTAAATAAATGATTAAATAATTTTTTTTATTTAATGTGAAGTCTATTTTTAAAGAGCAAAAAATGAACTACATCTCCCTGAGGTACTCAAAAGCAAAGGCTGATTGACATATCCTAATGAATAAGGACTTTCAGAATTTGAGGCATAGCAGTTGGTGATAATTTAATTTAACTAAAAATTAAATAAATACACAATTTATATTTTTAATATTATAAAAAATCTCAACTCTTTAAATATATTACAAAAATCTCAATATATACACAGAATGTTATGTATATGTCGGCTATGTTATGTATATTAATAAGGAAAGAGAGTAAAACAATTAAAAAAGTGGGAGAGAGTGTAATTACTTTCAAAAGGATTGGTATTAATGTTATTTATACATAATTTAAAGGATAATTTTTTTATGGACACTAAATTTATATAATATAAAGTTACATATGCTAACCTAGAAATTACTGTAGAGATAAATGAAGACGACGTTGAACCTCATCACAAAGAAGAGAATTAATCGTGGCAGTATCACAATGAAAGAGGGTTTAATTAATAATGACATGTTTTGACACATCCCTTCGAGGACACCCGCTAAAATTAGCATAATCTCCATTCAAGAATAACACGCACAAATTAAAAAATAGTTACACATTTTGACATTAAATTACATATAAAGTCAATGTTTGTTTATAACTTTAATTGTGGTTGTAATTATTATGCTACCAAATAAGATTTTAGTATTGATTTATATTATTTTAAAGTCTTGAATATTAACAATATAACTTAAATTATAATTTTATTCAATGTAAATATAGTGACATGTTTTGACACGTTCCTTCGGGGACATCGATAAATTTAACATGGTCTCTATTTAAGGCTGACACGCACAAATTCAGAAATAGTTATCCGTACTGACATTAAATTTCATATAAAGCCAATGTTTATTTATAACTCTAATTATGATAGTAATTACTATGCTACCAAATAAAATTTTAGTTTAATTGATTTATATTATTTAAAAATCTTGAATTTTAACAATATAATTTAAATTATAATTTTATTCAATGTAAAGCTATTGTTAAAGGGTAAAAAGGGCGACAAGTATCCTACATCGCGGATTGAACTCATGAGATACAAAACAAAACTTGAACCTTCTTCCTTCCTTTTTTTTTTGAGGGGGGTGGGGGGTGGAGGGTGGGGGGGCAAATAGAGATGAAAGAATTGAATGGAAAACGAGTAATTATTTATATATTTTTTGAGGGTTTACTATGTTTATATAATGTGTAAATATAGCAACCTTGCTATTGTTATGTTAATGTATAAATATAGTAAACTCCGTTCCTCTTCCATTCAATTTTATTTTTATTTTTTCCAAAACCTCCTTATCCATGGCAAACTAACAAACCAAATTCATGTATAAAATACCTCCAATCTCCCTTTTACTTCCCATTAAAAGCATCCCACACTTTGTTTTTTAAAACAAATCTATCCAACACATTTTAGCCAAAACACAAGAAAAATTCAAAAAGAAAATATTGATATCCAAGAAAATGAAGAAAACTAATTACAAGCCTTCATATATCATGTTGACTGTTATGCTTACTCTACTAATAACAACTTCAAGTACAAGTTCTGTGCATGGATTTAACGTGATTGATAAATGCTGGAGAACAGATCCTAACTGGAGGAGTCACAGGCAACAATTAGCTAAATGCTCCGTTGGTTATTCTGGGAAGATGACTAATAATATTGGAGACGATGTGATCAAATATAAGGTTACTGATACAAGTGACGATCCCTTAAACCCTAAACCCGGAACTCTAAGATATGCAATGACGCATATTCAGGGAAAGATTTGGGTAACTTTCGAAAGAAACATGAATATTAGGCTCCAAAAACCCCTTTTAGTCAGCAGCTTCACCACCATTGATGGCCGTGGAGTTGAGGTTCATATTGCTGATGGCGCCTGTCTCATGCTTCAAAGGGTACGTTTACTAGCTAGACAATTTTCCTACGAGTTAAACGTATAGGCAATGCATTGACAGTACAAAATAATATTTTCATTATTATGTTACCTAAAAATATACTCAACTTCATGCATCGTCTGTTGAGCAGTATTATCGGTATATATAATGTAAACCATTTTGCTCATAGAACCCACTAGATATAGGCAAATCTAGCTAGCCCTTCCAAGTGGATGCTATTGACTGTGGTTACGTTTGATTACTTTAAGATTTGATCTAACATAAGTGTCATTTAGGAAACAAGGAAGCTATAGTCAGCATTTTTCACATCTAGCCTTCTCCAGTAAATCTATACAATTTTTTGAAAAGTCTCTCAACAATTATTATTCATTTTGAGGAGACATAAAGGGTAGTTTTATATTTTGAAAAAAAAAAATTGTAATATTTTCTAATAAGAAATTCTTAATGAGTGTGTTAAAATCTTACATGAAATTTAAATGGACCGTCAAATGCACTAATAAAATTGCATGCAGTCAAAACTCACTAATTCTATATCCAGGATCTGTCTCTAACTATTATATGTATGTCATGAGCTTTGTTTGTTTTCAAGTAAATAATTGTGATTTTGGACATGATAAATTTTCAGGTGACAAATGTGATCATTCATGGTATAAAAATCCACAATTGCAAGGCACAAACTGCCTCAACAGTCTTGGGACCTGATAAAAAAATTGTAAATGTGGGTCCAGTTGATGGAGATGCAATTCGAATGTTGACTTCTTACAAGATTTGGATTGATCATAACACCCTCTATGATTGTGAAGATGGTCTTATTGATGTCACTCGTGGTTCAACAAATATTACTATATCCAACAATTGGTTTAGGACGCAAAATAAGGTTATGTTGCTAGGTCATGATGATGGATTCCTTAGAGACAAAAATATGAAGGTTACTGTTGCATTCAACTATTTTGGTCCTAATTGCAACCAGAGAATGCCAAGGTACCCTACAAATTTAAATAATTGCTTTGAATTCTAAGATTTCTTTAGCTTTTTGGAACTACCAAGATAAATGACTCACATGTGGGATTTGAAGTTTATGGAATCCTACACAACCTCAAATTAATATATAATAATATATAACTAAAAATATTTGTTGATACTTAGTGAATAGGATTTGAATAAAAGCTATCGAGTTCCAATGAATAGTAAATTTCTCTATGGATCGCCACTTGACTTAACATGATGTGCTACTCATCTATTATTATGTGTAACATAAGAAATATCTTTATTCTTCTTCCGAAAATCTTCAAAATTCGTAATGCTTAGTTTTCGATTCGTTTCTAATCTCGCTTCTTCTTTCAACTCTTCCAGCGGAAAAAGGGGGGTGTTATCTATAGCCTAGGAACTAAGAAAAAGAGGAATGTATGCAATATATAGCATGCGGACTTTCCCTTACATTTTAGTAATAAAATTATTTCACACCTCAGTATCGTAACGTATACGTGACAAAACATGTATTTTTGTGATTATTTATTCAGGATTCGTCATGGATATGCACATGTGGTCAACAATGTTTACAAGGGATGGGGGAACTACGCAATAGGGGGAAGCATGAACCCAAGCATTAAGAGCCAAGCCAATTATTTCTTTGCAAAAGGAGGAAGGAACGAGGTAAACATTTTAACATTTTACTGTCAATGTCTATTTTATTAGCCTATGGTGAATTTAGGCAATTATAACGAGAACTCCTTATCAATTTATAATGAAACCCTATCCAGTGGAGGACTCTAATAACTGCAACTTCTAGATAAGATAGTTACACTTGTTTATTCATTTTAGGTTTACAGCAGAGTGAAATGAGTCCGAATAGATGAAGAAAAAAACCTAGTTTAGAAATGAGCGTTGGTTGATTGATTGATTGATGAGAGTGATATATGGTACAGGTTACATGGAAACAGGAGAGTGGTGAAGTTGAAGGGAATTTCCAGTCAGTTAAAGATGTATTCGCGAACGGAGCATGTTTCAATGGATCGGGTTCTGGTCGTGAGGCCGTGAGGCCAAACTATACGCCAGATCAAGCGTTTCCAGTGGAAGATGGACACAAGGTCAAGGAGTTGACAAAAAATGCAGGTATCTTAAAATGTCCTAGTTCTTCTACCTGCTGATCACAACACGTAGCTGAACCTGGACGGAAGCATTGGAGATAAAAGTGATGATTAATTCTCTAGTACTCTTTACTAGAGAGTAGCACCATACAACCTCTCTTATAAGTATCTAAGCGATGTTACGGCGCAGTTATAATATATTGTATGTAAAATTACCCCCACCCCCACCCCCGCCCCCACCCCCACCCCTCCTCCAAAAAAAAATGTATAATAGTATATAGAAAAGCCTGAATGTAGTAATTATATGCAGTCCTAAGTTATGCTGCATGGATTTTATTTACCTTGGATATACTTCTCCCAGAATGCTATAATTTGTATTTATTTCATTGTACAATTAAATACAATTTAATTCGTTGTACAATTAATTAGCAGAAACTTTTTTAGTTCTCCCTCGGTTCACTTTTACTTTATCACTATTCCAAAATAAATATTTACTTTTACTTAACCACTATTCCAAAATAAATTTTCGCTCTTACGTAGCACTTTTACCATATCAAAAAAAGATAATTGTTTTTTCAATATTTATATTCAGTATTAATCAATTAATTATTTTTTAATACCTAACACTATACATCAATTAATATGAGCATTATAATAAAATAAATAATCATTATTTCTTAATAGGCGCGCAAAATTCAAAGTACACAAATAAAAATGAATGGATGAAGTACTTTTTCTCCTAAAGAGACCTACTTCCGTCGTTTGCTTTCCTTTAAAGGAAAGCTCGCAGCACAAATGTTTAGCTTCCGTCGACACATACTTATACTTGGGAAGGAAAAGATTGTCTCCAGAAGGAGCACAGAACAGTACGCTAGGATAACAAAGTGGTAGCGGTAACGAGTTAATACTTCCAAAGACTCATTTTAATGAATGTTTTTCTATAGAACACAATTTTCGCAACTTGATAATAATTTTATTTACGGAAAAGGTTCAAAAATATCTCTGAACTATCTAAAATGGATCAAAAATGGCCCTCGTTAGTTTTTAGGCTCAAAAATGCCCCTCCGTTAAATATTTGGCTCAAAAATGCCCTTCCCTCTAACAGAATTCCACCAAGCATGCCACGTAGGTAAAAAAAAAAAGTCACGTGGTCATGCCAGATCACCATCCACGTCATCTTTAATTTTACCACCCAAATTAAAAATTCGACTAGACCCGAAATTAAAATAACCCGACCCAAAATAAAACAACAAAGAAAAAAGGAACGGTCTTTCTCTGTGCCTTCTTATTTCTCTTTCCTGAAAGAAAAAATTTATACTAGGGTTCACTACAGCTGCTCTTTGAATTCATTCGAAAAGGAAAGATCCATTGTCATATTTCGTTTGTTCCCCACGGCTGCTTATGCTATAAAATTGCTTGTTGGATTCGTAAATATTTGGTGGCAACTATGAGCTCTGCTTGTGAGTCCTTTTTCCTTTTGAAATTTTGCTATTAGATCATAGATTTTTGAAGTTAGTATTCACTTCAAAAATTAGGTTATAATTTTGCTATAGAAAGATGAGTTTTTTTGTCTGTAAATGATAAGCATAGTTTCTCGCAAATTTGAAGCTATCATTTGTTACCCATCTAACCTTATAAAACTCAACATTAGTTTACAATATTTATGTGTGTTGTTTTATATTATTCAAATCTGATTTTTGTGGTCCTAATGCCTCTTTTTTCATTGTTTATTATTGTGTTGCTAGTTGAGGGGTCTTATTTCTCTATTTTTGTGTAAAAAAACATGTGGTCCCTCTATGTTTGCTCGTCTTAGTATAAATTCCCTATAGTACTTACTTTATTGATTTGAGATTATATGTGTTTTTTATGTTATTTAAATTTGATTACGTATGTATTGTATCAAGTGATTTGTGTGATTTCAATGTTCCTTTTTCATTGTTTATTATTTGCTGCTAGTTGAGAGCTTTCTTTTTCTCTATTTTAATTTTAAGTTTAATAAATATGTGGTCCTCTATATTTTGTTGTTTTTAAAGTTTTGAAGCTTACCAGTAAACACTTCTTTTATGTTTACTAGTAAACAAATCTGAAGTTTTACTTTTATGATGTCATTTCCTAATACGATTTATGTATTTTTTTTTTCAGACAACTAAATATGAAAGGTTTATTTGTTGACTTTATATTACACTATGGGGGTAAATGGATTAAAATTTCCCAACTAGTATATGAAGAGAAGTATGTTGCTGCTAGGAGAGATATTGCTTCTGATATGATAGATTACTATAAGATAGAAGAAGAATATATCCAAAACTTAGGATTTGTGGCTGTGAAACAACTACTTATGAAAGGTCCATGTAAGAAACTTTTCTTGGTTGAAGGGTCTGAAGGTATTAAAATACTCCAGTCACTATTAAATGAACAATTCAAAGTGATTTATTTTTTTGTTGTTGATGATTTTGAAGAATCTGTTTCCGCTCCAGCTTTACTCTATCATCCTGAAGAACACTTCAATGAGTGTGAATATGGTACTGATGCTGAATCGGAAACTGATTTTATTGATAACAGTGAGTCAAATTATGAGAAGTATAACTTCGAGGAGTTAGAAGCCATTAAGATGCAACGAAATAGAAAAGTGAATGACAAACTTGATCATTACAAAGAACTTCATCTTTCAATGACCTTTAAGGACTAGAAAGAGGCTAAAAGAGTTGTGGATCTCTATGCCCTGGCAAATAAGAAACCACTTAGCGTGAAGTGAAGTGACAAAACAAGACTCAAGTATATATGTGAGAATGGCTGTCTATTTGTCATTTTAGTTTCACTAGATGGTAAGGTTCTAGAATTTAAGGTTAAAACCTTAATTGAAAAGCACACTTGTGAGGATGCATTTATGAATCCTAGAGCCACCACAACTTCTTTATCCCAATATTTCAAGGGTAACGTACAGAATAATCCTAAGTTCAAAATCAAGGATATGAGACAAGACTTGGATGATCAATTTAATTTGAATGTTAACCCCTCAATGTTGAAAAGGGCCAAAAGGAAGGTACTTTAAAAAATAGAAGGCAGCTTCTTAGATGAGTACAACAAGTTAGAGGCTTACGCAAGTGAGATTAAATTGAGTAATTCGGGCAGTGATATAGTGATTAATTTATCAAAGAATGAATTAGAACAAGGGAAAAGAAAGTTTCTTAGAATTTACATATGTTTTAATGCACTAAAGTTAGGATGGAGAGAAGGATTGAGACCTTTTATTGGACTGGATGAGACCTTTTTGAGAGGCCATTGCAAGGGACAACTACTTGTGGCTATAGGACAAAATTGTGATAACTGCTTCTATCCGTTGGCATGGTCTGTAGTTGATAAGGAAACATCAAGGACTTGGACATGGTTTTTACAATTGCTAGAGAAGTCACTGAATCTGAAAAATAGAGAAAGTGTCACTTTCATGTCTGACATGCAAAAGGTAAATTTTAGTTTATAAATTTCAATTTATTTGAATTTGTCCACATATGTTTTTTATGTAACTAAATATTTATTTGTGTCACATGATCAGGGACTGGTAGATGCAGTGAAAAATTTCCTTTCTTTAGCCCACCACAGGTACTTCAAGAAGCTGCAATATTTTTTTCTTTGTATTTTATGGCTAAACATTCACTTTTTATGTTTTATAGGTATTATGTTAGGCATGTTGAGGCCAATTGGATGCAGAGGTTTAGGTCAGGAGAGATGAAGAAACTGTTTTGGTGGGCTGCTTGGAGTACCTATGAAGAAGACTTCAAGGTCCAGTTAAGTGCACTTGGAGCATTATCAAAGAAAGTTGTCAAAGACTTGTTAAAATTCAATCCAATGAGATGGTGCAGGACATATATGGACACTGTTTACAAAAATCAGATGGTGGATAATAATTTCACTGAGTCCTTCAACTCTTGGATAGTGGAACCAAGGGAAAAGCCAATTTTGAAGATGCTTGAAGAAATAAGAGTCAAGATAATGAATATATTGAAAGAGAAGGAAATTGAGGTAAGCAAATGGAAGGAAAATTTTAGTCCTAAGTGCATGGAATTATTCACTACCCATAAGAAGATTGCTTAATTTTGTACTTTAACTTCAATGGTGATATTAGTTATGAAGTGTCTGAAAGTGAAGATAGTCACATAGTGAACTTGGTGGAGAAGAAATGCACTTATAGGTCTTGGCAGCTGATTGGAATTCCATGCCCTCATGCCATCAAGGCTATGGAGTATAACAAATAAAACCTGGTCTTATGAAAAAAGAGATAAGTGTGTGGTATAGTAAAGAAGCTTACTTGAAGATATACAAGGTCAAGTTGTTGCCTGTAAGAGGTGAAAAGTTTTGGAAGATTTTTCCAGAACATGCAATGGATCCACCAGATTCAGTGAAAATTGTTGGAAGACCAAAATTCAAATGAACAAGAGAAAAAGATACATCAATTAAAAGAGCAGGAGAATGGGCTCACTCAAGAAAGGGAACTAAAATGACTTGTAGTAAGTGTGGTTCAGTAACACATAATGCAAAGACATGCAAGGTATCACCTTTATGCCTATCTATATAAATGAATAATTTTATGAATATTTACATGAACTAATTTTATGCATTTTAATTTAGTTTGTTGAAGATGAACAAGGTGCAAGATTGAAGAGAAGAAAAGGTAGAACTAAAAAAAAAAGTTCATGATGATGTATATGACATTAATAGTTCATCCCCTCAACCAACACAAAAAGGAGAGGACCAACGGTATGAACAATTTGGTCCTTCTAGTGAATCCGAAAGTGATCTAGATTTAAGGCCTAAAATTGTTCCTGAAGATACAAGGTTGTTGGTGAGGCAAACTCTCAGAATTTCAGCTACTTCTGGGAGCAGATTGATAGGTTTTAGAGGTGATCTTACTGGAGTTAGTGAGCCTACAGATTTGCCTTATTCACCCTCTAAGCTTACTTGAAAAGGAAAAAAGGCTATCACTAGCAATCAGTTAAAAAATGCAACAGAGACGAAGCTGAAAAAGTTGAAGGTTAAAAAGGCTAATGGGAGAACCCAAATTTAATATGTTGTGACTACTTCTAGGCATTGAATGCTTTTATTTTATTTTTGGTTAAAGTTGATGCAAAATATTAAGGTGCATCTGTGTTTATTTTGACTGAATTTGGGTGCAAAACATTAGTGTCCAGCTTTTGTACTATTCTGGTTACTATTTTTTTATATTTATTCTTACTGTTTTGGTAGTTTCATTGGATTATTAAGTAAATGCAGAAATTTTGATTTGACTGGCATTTGTGTTCGGATTGTTGTTGTTGTTGGATGGTGAAGGGCTTCATTGCATAATGCAGTAATATTGTTTACTAATGTTTCCGTTCCCAGATTCAAGATATTTTCTTCCTGTTCCTTGTTAAATTTACTGCATTATGACGTTAGTCTTCATGCTCACTTATATCTAGTAGGCAACGTTTATTTTTCGAATTCATTTTCATATATTGTGATAACTTCAATTGGAAAGAAGACTACTAGTAAATTATGAAAGATCAGAACAAAACTTAACCAACCTGGAGATGGCTAGCTATAATATGAATAACCAATTTTTTATGTTCATAAAGTTTCTCAATTAAACTAGTTGCGTCTGGCCTTCCTAATTATTGTCCGTAAAGCGTCAAACTCATCGGATCAGGTTGGTAAATAATAAGCTTTAATCCCAATAGTTAAGTGTGACTTTCCATATAATGTCTGATTCATTGCAGAAACTGTATGAGTCTGTTGACCTATGGGTTAAGTCGTGTCTTCTTTCTTACTCCCTCCGTTTCAATTTGTTTATCCTAATTTGCTTTTTAGTCCATACGAAAGAATGCCCTTTTCTTTTTTAACAACTTTTTAGCTCTAACTTTTCACTTGATGTGTTCTCTTTAGTCGCTTAAGATTCCGTTCATTTAAAAACCAGTGAGCTTGTTGCTTGATCTGTATCTCTGTGTTTATGCGTGTGTATAAGCTCTTTTCTACCTAAACTTTTGTTTAATATAAGTATATTTTAACTTTCAGTTGTCGTCCTCTAGAGTGAATAGCTATCGCAAGCCTAAATTCACTTGTTATACTGCCTATCATCAACCAAAATTTAGCACAATCCACTGGTTTCTATGTATATTAGACCAATGGAGCAGAAATAAAATATCAATCTCAACTTCATTAACAACATAAGTCATTCACTTCATTGCAAATACTTCAACTTCATTAACAACATAATGCAAACACTTCTACTTCATTACAACCAACAAATAGATTTACTTCAATATAATTTCTCCTAACATGGACACGAACATATATTCACTTCGTGATTCCTAAAACATACACAAAGAAAAAAATATATGAGACGAAAACGACAACTTTTAACTTCTTGATTTTCTTCTCCAAAATGAGAACTTTGGCAACTTCTTAGGCTAAAATAAGTTTCATCACTTTTCACAATTGCTTCGACAACCTTATCCAGCCTTCGGTATTCAATGGCCATGCCAACGGCTTGTTGATACTTGTTATCCTTGGTACGCCTAATAAGTCAAAAGAAAGACAATTATAAACCAGAAGGAACATCCAGAATATAGTGTGAGACTTTTAGGTTCAGATTGTTATTCTACCACGACAGAAGATGAAAATGCACTTACTTATCAAGCATATTCTCCACGATAGCCTCGAACCTGCGATCCACCTCTGTGGCTTCATACTGGAAACTAGATACAAAATTTACACCTCTGAATTGAACTCACATGTACTTGAGTATATATTATGCATAACAGGGCTAACACTGAACAGGACAAATACCAGTCCAGGCGGGAATAAGGATCCAACAAAAATCATCCAACTTACAAGATGTCCATTCTACTAGAAAACCCATATAGATTTCGGATTAGGACCTCACAGCACAATTGAAAATCCAAGATACATAAGGCTTACCAAAAGTTATGAATATGTAAAATGAATACTCTGAAAAGTAGAAGAAAGAAGTAGACAATCAATAGCAACCAAAGATAACATCAGAGCAACGAAAATCCCTACATTTTACCACAAGAAGAGAGCTGTTATCTAGCTTCTCAATGTTTCTTACATCAGCAATAGATTTATTTATACTACTAATTTGCAAAGAGTTATTTATACTACTAATTTGGATTTCACATTTGAAAATACTATGAGCAGATAATAGCAAAAGTTTCAATGACATGATCAGTACATAAATTGAGAGAAGGAATGCAAATCAGATACCATTTCGGTTCGAACAGAACAAAAAAAATAACATCTTGAGATAAGGTTGATTCCTTAGTTAGCCCTTGTCACAACCAAAGCTAGTGATTGCCACCATTTATTTACGAATTCAACAAATGAAATATGACAATGGATATTTCCTTTTTTTCTTTGTTGTTTTGTTTTGGGTTGGGTTATTTTAATTTTGGGTCAGGTCAAATTTTTAATTTGGGTGGTAAAATTAAAGATGACATGGATGGTGATATGGCATGACCACATGGCTTTTTTTACCTACGTGGCATGCTTGGTTAAATTCTATTAGGGAAGGGCATTTTTGAGCCAACTATTTAACGGAGGGACATTTTTGAGCCTAAAAACTAACGAGGAGCATTTTTGATCCATTTTAGATAGTTCAGGGGTATTTTTGAACCTTTTCCATTTTAAGTAAATTCAGATTTAACATATATATAAATAGACGAGCATCAACTAGTTGCAGAAAATTGCAACCATGAACCAACGACCGACCCCATTAGGATTTGTTTTATGTTTAGTTTGTGAAAATCATATAGCAGCACTTACAGGAAATCACCAATAACCAACAATGCATATCGAAGAACAAAAGCACTTCCATCACAGAAAGTAGTCAGATGTTAAGTCTATATTGCTTAAATCCACCATTCAGTCAGTCTGAAAAGTTCTCCAGCGGAATTTCCAAGGCAGCTCCAGTGCAACTCAAGGCTAAACGTAATAAATTACACTCTGAAGTAAAAGCAGAATAACCATGTTTAACGTGACCAACTGAAATACATCTTTGTCCAATATGTGAAACCAACCCAATGAAAGACTTAAAATCACATGGGAACAACACGGGCCTTGTACATGCAGATATATGCCATATGCCAATCACCTGAAACCAAATAAGGTGCTTTCATAAATAAACTGACAAAAAGATCAATACAATCACGCTGCATGAACTACATATACCGTCTGGTTTATATCTTTGATTTCACAAGAGATAGACTTGCCAGGCATAGGAAATTTACCAATAGGCTAATAAAGAAGTGATTTCACTTACCACCTCCTGAAAGTTTAGTGATGTCCTCTTCTCGCTGCAGAATTGGATTGTCATCATCGAATTGAACCCACTTTCCTGTTTACAATGAGATTTTCAATATATTGTATCAGATGGTAGTCCAAAAGCAACAATTAACTACTACAAAATTTATTCCCAGCTAAACTGACCGTTTTCTTGCTTGACCCAGGCAACATAATGCCCTGAGTCGGCACTTCTTCCCTTGTGAGTCAGCACGGCCACCAAATCATATATTCCAGTCAACTGGTGCTCCTCCTCAGGCAGAAGACCTATAATGGAGTTTATGTAATTGGAGCATCATTTGAAAAATAATAATATAATAATTATCAGTTCAACTCTTCACTCATAACTGAATTCAAAATTGATCTATTAGGCAAGCTTCCCTTCCAAATTAGAAGCACTGAACTGTTGATTAAAAATGATCATTCACAATTACTGCATCCCAACTCGGAACCAGTGAGTCTCTAGTGTAAACCCTCGATATTTCTGATGCTCCATTTGGGCCTATTTCATTCCAATGCTAAGAAATTTGGCTTGAAAGAAAGTTACATGGTTATCTAATGCTAGAACTTCTGATAATTTCAACATATAAACAAATGTATAAACATATGAAAGGATTCCTAGAAAACACCAATTTAGTCACTAATTTAGTTCAAGTACCAAAAGAGCTAAATCTTGAGGACTTTCATGGTTCTATAAATACAAAGGTGCTTCCTTCCAAAGACACTTGTTACAACGTCCTCAGGCATCAAGGGACACATGGTAATTTATAAAGGAACAAATCTGATCCAGTTAATAATCTTAAACAGACCAAAATTATTAATGGAAAGTCACTTGTTCGGAATCAAAAATATTAATGACCTTGCAAAGAGAAGTTTGCATACCCGAGGCTGAAAGTCATTGTCATAAGAATCGCAAAACCTTATGGAAACTCTAATATCACTGCAGAATTATAACAGACAATTGACTAATAGAGCTCTCTTCAAAGCAAAAAAGGTTAAATGGGTTAGAAGATCATGGCAATGATTTCTCCCCCATATACTACAATTTTAACGCCAGCCATAATTACCAATCAAAATACAGCAACACCAAATGTTTATTATGTCATCAATTATTAAGGAAAGGAAGTGTTTCTTCTACCTTCTTGGGCTGTAGATTTCGATGCTTCTCCACTCCCACTAGATGATTCCTGTATAAACAATAGAAAAGGAAAAAGTATCGAAGTAAAAGTTACTTTTAGACATTCTAAGCATCCCATTTCAACCACCTTGTAAAGTCCACCATAAGAAGGCCCCAAAGTCACACCCTTTATCCCCTTTGAGTTACTCCTACAGTAGAAAAATCAGTTTCATACCTCAGCCTCTGTCATTTTAGAATCACCGGCAGTTGAGCCTGAAGTTTTCACACTGGTTTTCAAACCAGCCTTCTTACCTTCTGCATCCCTCAAAACCTAGCAGTAGTCATGGACAATACGGTAAGAGTAAGAAAGGTCCCAAGAGGATCTCTCCTCATATCTTAGAAACAAATAATCAATAATGAGCAAAGGGCAATACCTGGCGAGGACCTTCTAGCTTCTTGCGAAGGTTATCCGAACAAAGATCATATACATCCAACGACAATGGGTAATCCACTTTCTGATGGCATAGACATAGTATGAGAATACCATTTCTTATATCTTAGAGCAACGAAAGATCCAATACATTCAGAAACTATAAAATACGAATTTGTAATATTAGCAAACTTCTTTTTTAAGAAAAATATTAGCATACTTGTATTACTAAAGAAAGTTTGAATGTTGAGTTTTAATATGAGACATGACCATATATTTTTTGAAGCATAGATAAATTTTAGTTTCCTAGATTATCATTCTTTTCGAAGTGCTTCCTACATTATCATTAGAGTTCCTGATATACCTAAAATTAGGGGTGTGCAAAAACCAACCGATAAACCGAACCGATAATAATGTTAATGGGTTATTGGTATTGGGTAAATGATTTTTTATTGGTTTTATAAAATATTTTATTGGGTAAATGGTTCGGTTTCGGTTTTAGCTTATTGGGTTATCGGTTAAACCGATAACCCAATAAGGATACACTAAGTTATTGTGTTATCCCTATTTATGTTATATACATAAATATCTATACTACTTCTCTCTCTCTCTCTCTCTCTCTCTATATATATATATATATATATATATATATATATACACTATTTATTCACAATTCAGTGATTCACAAAGTATTAACCTATTCAGGGCAACAAAGGAACAATATAAAGCTTGGGTATTATCGTATTAGCAAGCTTGAAGCATTTCGTAGCTTCCAACAATTAGGATTTAATTTTTTTTCGAACTAACATTCAGTTCAAGTTTGAAGATTTTTGTAAACTAAAATGCATTGCGTATGATTTTAGTGGTAACTGAGATTTCATTTTTTTATGTTAGTTGTTACTATTTCTATTTTATGAGTATTTTCTTATTGGTTAAACCGAAAATCGAACCGTTAAGGACCAAAAACCGATAAACCGAAACCGATAAGAAAATATCTTATTGGTTGGTTATTGGTTTTACATATTTAAAAATCGAAAATCGATAAACCGAACCAATAACACATAAAACCGAACCAAACCGACCGATGCACACCCCTACCTAAAATCAATCATGCACAATTTACAATTCCTTCTTGTCACATAACTACTAGCGGTGAATGGACCCATGTTAGATTGTCCAAAAATACACTACTTTGGAGAATCCCACCACATACCCGCTGGCATTTTTGAACAGTCCGAGCAACATAGTCCTCTATTACCTTCTCCCAAAAGAGAAAAGTCAGCTAGAACCAATCCCAGCCATTATTGGCTAAAAATGGTTGACATCTTAAATCCAATGCAATCTTCTTTTTTTGACATGTCCCATATTCAATGAATTGCAACCACAAAGACTATTGATTTCCTGAAAGCATGACTCGAGAGAAGTTTTTTAGCTGTTTATTAGTTGTTTATAACTGACCTTATGGCTCGATGCATCCGCTTACCAAGAAAAGGAGAGACAATAAGGGAACTACCATCAGGTGAGACACAAGCAACACTGTATTTCTTTTTATGTGACCCCGTTTGACTAGGGATGGAGTTTTTTTTTTTTTGAGAGAGAGAGAAAAAATGTCTTTAGAAACGTCTGGCCTTAAATATGTGGTAACATTTGTGTAGCTATATGACTTGTGAAACTTGTGGTTAAACATGTCATAACATATGTGAGGCTATAAAAAACATCCAAGGGTGTGGCCTAATGGTCAATGAAGTTGGTTGAGACTTGACAACTGATAAGACTTTTCTGTAGGAAACAATAATTAAAGGAACAAATACTGATTTTTTTAATACAAAATACACTGATATTACAACCAGAATTCTGAAACAGCCACTAGGAAACTGCTAACACCTTAAAATATAACCTAATACTTGAATGAAATTCAGTTAAACAATACATAACACTAAGATTACACAGATTTCAGCATTCCTAGACATTCGAGAGGCTAGAACTCTCCCACATTTCTAGACATTCGAGAGGCTAGAACTCTCCAGAATTCCCTTTTCTTTGTTTCTGAATACCCTCCTCTACTGCTCTGCCCCTTTTTCTACAGAAAAACTACCCTTAACTGTCTCATGACAGTTACTAAGATTGTTTATTTTGGCCTCCTGGAATAAGTATTTATAACTTGAGGCAGATCATTACCCTCCCTATAAGAGTCACCTTGTCCTCAAGGTGAAAATCTGCAAATAGTTGATCGATAATTGCATATTCTACACTATCATAGTACGCTTAGCTTCCCTTTTAACTACATCTTCTCCGGTAGACTCAAAGAATTCGTCCATATCACCTTCATCTTTATTGGGTGCCTCTGAAATAATTAATAGGTTAAGCTGCCTATTTTACAACAATGATTGGGGCCAAACTTTTCATCACATCTGAAACATAAGCCTTGCTGTCTTTTTCGAGCAAATTCCGAATCGGACAACCTTCTGAATTGTCCCTCTGATTTCTCTGCCGAAGTAGTCGACTTTGCGGCAGTATGCACTGGTGAATCAGTGTTACTACCTACTAATCCAGTTCTTGAGTCACGTGTTTCAAGTATGTTTGCGACTCGAGGATAATTGGGTCTAAACCCAACTGGCTTATTGCATGAACTTCATGTATTTGGTTCAAATTTAAAACTCTGAACTTCCTGCAAAACAGAATTTCAATCCTCCACCTTTTGAGCCATCTCCATTATCTCCCTCAATGTTTGAGCCCGTAAAAGCATCACTTCTGCTCGAATTTCCTCTTTCAGACCATTCAAAAACGCTCCCGATAACATTTCATCGGACGCCTCATTCATAGATGCCGACACCTTTTCAAATTCTTCACGGAACGCAGTGACTGTGGTAGTCTATTTCAGCCCCATTAAGACAGCATATTGGTTGATCTTTTGAGAACATGAAATCGGTTCAACAACTCTCTTTTGAAGTCTTCCCAGGTTGACATTTGTTGGCGAGATTCCATCCAATAATACCAATTTAAGGCTTTTCCTTCCAAACAAACACCTGTTGTTCGTAATCTTTCCACTTCAGAAATTTCATTCACTGCGAAATATCGTTCCACTTGGAAAATCCATCCTAAAGGATCCTCTCCTTCGAAAACTGGTAATTGCAATTTTTGAAACTTCTTCCCATCTTTTTCTCCAAGTTGACATTGCTTCCCTCTTCTTGGTTTTCGATGGATCTGATTTGAGAAATAGATTCTTCTGCCATCATCACAGTTCGTCCTTGGGCTTCAAAATTCTTGCAAGAGACTCTCTCATTTCTTGAAACCATCCTTCCACTTTTCCAACATCTTCTCTTACTCGTGTCAAATTTGTCTCTACTTATTCAACGCGTCCCTATATTCTACTCACCATACCGGAACATTACTGCTCTGATACCAAATTGATAGACTTTTTTGTAGGAAACAATAATTAAAGGAACAAATACTGATTTTTTTTTTATACTAAATACACTGATATTACAACCAGAATTCTGAAACAGCCACTAGGAAACTGCTAACACCTTAAAACATAACCTAATACTTGAATGAAATTCAGTTATACAATACATAACACTAAGATTACACAGACTTCAGCAATCCTAGACATTCAAGAGGCTAGAACTCTCCCACATTTCTAGACATTCGGGAGGCTAGAACTCTCTAGAATTCCCTTTTCTTTGTTTCTGAATACCCTCCTCTACTGCCCTGCCCCTTTTTCTACAGAAAAACTACCCTTAACTGTCTCATGACAGTTACTAAGTCTTTTAATTGTTTATTTTGGCCTCCTGGAATAAGTATTTATAACTTGAGGCACATCAACAACCATGAGGTTTTGGGTTCAAACTGTAAGGGGTCATTTGGTGTGAGGCATAAGGCTTAATAGTCCTGGGTCCCGTGTTAGGTTGGAGGTATTAGTTAGTCTTGGGATTATGTATCCCACATCTTATACCATAGTGATGGGATAAGTTAGCTCATATATATGGTGGATAACTAATGCAAAATATAACTAATCCTAGGATTAATTATCCCAGGATAACTCTTTCCCAACCAAACAACCCCTAGCAACTTGACCCCTTTTTGAGTATTTGAGTTGTTGAATAATTTGAGGCTACAGAGAGGTTCACATAATGTTTTTGAACTTGTTGACATGCTCGGGTTAGGACCCGGGGGTGGGGGTTATCCGCACCACAGATGTAAAAAGGGGAAGCCCTCGTTAACAAGGTCCTTGGAAGCGCCCCACTCCAAGGGTGTTCGCGTTAGGACCCAATGAACTTGGGTGGGGGTGGGGGTATCCATGCCACAAATTTAAAAAGGTCCTTGGAAGCGCCACACTCCAAGGGGTGTAATGTAACCAGCATACCCTAATGCAAGCATTAAGGAATGCTTCGATGGCTCGAACTCATGACCACAACTTTACCGCTGCTCCAAAGGTTGTTAGCAGAAATTTCAACAGCATAGATTGTTAGCTGAAATTTCAATTTTTGTTAATGCCTTTTATGCAATTGCGAAGGCAAATGCTGCAAACACATAGGACACGGGGAATGAGCATCGCGGGGGACAGCAACCGCGAAGGATAAGTCTGGTCAACCCTGATTCAAGCCTTCTTTGTGGTTGGGGAGGCATTGACCATGATTGCGAAGGTTAAGGTAAGGCGCATTATGCATTGCAAACATGAGCCCTCTTGTCGCCAAATCTAAGGTAATAAAGACTTTAAAGAAAAAACTTTGAGAATTTGGATCATGAAAGGGTGGATAGATTCAAATCCAAATCTAAGGTAATAATTCCTAGCAATGAATAAAAATGATGCTTAATTTTAATTGAATTTAATGCATAGAATCATGTGATATAAGAGGCGTAAATTATTTGAGACCCAAACCGAAAATTAGAAAATCAATGATTTGATGGAGCAATTGGTATTAAAATTGGCCGTCGATTATTAAGTTGGACTCATAGCTTAAGGACAATGCACTCATGATATAAATTTAAATTTCAAACTGTTGACCTAAAGGAGGGAATTTGAGTTGACTTTAACCCTTAGAAATCCTTACAATAATGGAGTTACCTTGCACTAATTTGGATCCATTATTCACTGTTTTGAATAGATTGAGACTACTGGAGATCGTTTGAGCGAAGATCGACACTCAAGAATGGATTAGCTCTTCGTTTGCTGCTTATCCTTAAAAGCATGCTCCATCTGCTGCTTGTATGCATTTAAATCTAGTTTATGCGAGTGGGCAAGTATGAGCTAGGCTGCTAGTTTTGAAGTATATGAGCTAGGTTGCTAGTTTTGAAGTATCTAGAGTTGACTGTGAGGGCCCTGGTAGGTGTTATACAGGATTTGATGCTTCTAGCGGATTTCTTGATATGATTGGATATGTTTAGTCGCTTAGCATGCTTTAACAGCTTTATCATTCAGTTAGTATCCAGAAGTTAATTGTGCTTTCTTAAGTTACCAGTTTTAAAAAAAGTCTGTTGTGCTTTCCTGTCATATTTGTCCAGCTGTTTATAGCACACACTAGAACTATAGTAGGGGGCTCACAGAGTCTGGGCACGATGTATGTCAATACATGAGTGGCGTCCTCATGGAACCACTGTTAGGGTGGAGCTTGAGTGAGCATACACATTGCATCACAGGGGTGTTGTGCCCTTGTCCCCACAGTTGTGTTTGAGCTTGAGTGATGACTCATGACACCACACCATCGGAGATAAGCAGCATTTTCTTTTTGATAAATGTGGGGTCCAACCAAGCTTGCATGCATTTTGACTAATTCCACGGGATATTTGTTACCTCCACCAGCAAGTACCAGGTAACTCATTAGTGTTTAGTGTTTTCATCTCTGCTGGGATTTGAACCCGAGAACTCATGGTTCTGAACTCACATCATTGATCACTACGCCACCCCCCACCCCCCCGGGTGCCACCCATTAGTTGTACATCATGTTTACTTTCCTTATATGTATTCATGATTCCAATTCAATTGCTTTACTTGTATTTCATATCTATATACTTGTACTGCTATGATGAGGTGATTGTATGCACGACAAATGATTTCTAAAGACTCAACCCAGGGGTGGGCTAGAAGAGCAAGCCCAAGATCTTTTTGAGTCTTTTGGGCTATCATTACTTTCTTATCAACAATTTAAAAAGTAAGTACATCGCAATATATGCATACAAAAGGTCAGGTCATATCAGAATTCATATGGAGAAAAACATGGAACCTAACAAACCTGCTATCTTTTTCCCTTTTACACTTTAGTTTTGGAATACATTACGACCCCCCACCCACCCACCCACCCACCCGCAAGTTACCCATGTTCAACCCAATATCCCAAATATAAGATATCGACAACACCAAGTAGAACTATTTAATAGATCCAGAACTTATGGCAATGGGTGAACTATTAAATCCATGAATTTCTGGGGAGAAGCTGTATGGATCTCGCATCAACACAAGAAAAAGTAAGAACATATCCATACCTCACCAGAATTCTGTTCTACAAGTATTATCCCACTAGAATACTGAAGGCATTAATATCACATCCGTGTCTTCTTATTTCTACTTGCTGAAATGTAATCATTGAAGCATAAAAACTACTCCATGTAATTATTTCCAAGTTACACCTACTCCAAGATCAAAACAGAAACTTAAGACAGGTTTCAGTTAATTTTCTATTGGAAGGGCATTATAACCAAGGCTTCGATGCCTACACCACCACAAACAAGTCTATAGTTAAATATACAGTTTGGAATTGACAACCCAGATAGTCGACAAGAGTTGATAGTACTTAAACGTGACAGAACCGGTCACCCTTCATAGCAAAGTAAAACATGGAACCTTTCCCCAGTTTATGACATGGTAAAATGATCTTTTCCTCTATTCAGCCTACTTGTTGATTACTTTCAAGGTGGAGACCATCTCAAAAATGTGAAATGGAAGAGGAGCAATTCAACATACCCGTAAAATCTTTGCCTTTTGATTTGATTCCCTTTTCCAGAAAAAACGGACAAACTGAATGGTCAAGTATCTATTCATCAAAAAAAAAAAAGACAATAGTGAGAGTGTGAGAAGCCTTTGCTATATATGGTCAATAATCAGCGCCAAATAGTAAAGAAATATCCAGAAAAGTGTGAGCAAGAAGAAAGGAGAATGTGAAAGAAGGTGATGCTTGAAACGAGGAGAACTACTTCAACACATCAAAAGACATTTTTTATGTGATGAACGTGGATTCAGATAGTCAACGGATCATACATAAGTCGCTACATGCAATGGAGTTTAATCAAGCCAGTTCATACCTTGGCAAGCCATTGATTCGGGAGTCTTTCACATAAACTGCACTACGTCCAAGTGAAGGAGACGCCTTCTCCAGTTCTGATTTCAGACCCTGTTTAGTAAAGCAATGACCATATGAGGGCAATCAAATCACTTCTGAGGGGATAAATACCAGATTTCCACTATAAACATCATTAAGGATTGGTAGCACCAACTTAAACAAAATCTCCAAAGCATCTTTGCCCACCCTAGAGCATTCAGAGTTGGCATGATTACTGAAATTTTGCTCTCTCCAATGGCTCAGCCCATATCTGACGTGAAATATTGCATGAACCTCAACATGTAGGCCCCACAATGGGATAAAAAGCATGAAAAAAATTCTAAACACAAAGACCCCCCCCCCCACCCCCCCACCCCCCCAAAAAAAGAAGGAAAAAAAACACCCATCCTGGTATATGTGGTGCCCCTGAAGAATCCTATATAAGACTTTCTCCATCCAGCCAACCATTTCAGGACTAACCATTAGTTATCATTACCAGTTCCAGCTACCAAATAAGTTTCTATGAATTAGATACGGCATCTTAGGGAACTGTGCTCTCTCTTTTTTTTTTTGTAATTAACCATGGTGTCCGAGCCAGCTTGTGCGTACCTCAACTAATTCCACGGGATACCTGCCACCTCCCACCAGCAACACCAGGTAACTTTGTCCACCAAGGCTAGAACAGATGGGAAGAAATCACCTAGTGTTTCTGAGACCTCATGGTGCTCAACCCAACTTCATTGAACCACTAGACCCAAGGGTCTGTGCTCTCTTTCAACTTGAATGAATACCACATTGACACATTGGAAGAACTTGAGACAGAACTTAGCAGTAGTATGAAACAGTAGAGAATAAACAAGACTAAAGTTATAAATTAGAACATAAAACGAACAGAACAAAACTTACACGTTTTAAACCCTCATGCAAATGGTTCACTTCCTGTGAAATGTGGCATTTAAGGGAATAGACTGTTTCTGTTTCTGTACTTTCTTCACCACTTTCAGCACAATGAATCCTGGTCCATGTCAGTGCCATGAGAATAAGAGAGAGTCAAGTCATTTTCTTCTGTATCTAGCGCAATTAATATCACACATGGAGCATAGGTGCAGAGCAGCCTCTAGCACACACCAACATCCCGATCGAAACAGTACAATAAAGACACAAAGTTAGATATGAAAACTAAACAGCTTCCTCACTAAATAAATCCAACAATTGATCAAAATAGCATCTCATCACCACTCATTTATCTCATTATCTCATGCCAATACTTGTTTAAAGTCGTCTTTAATACACTTCACTTGGTTTAGTCCTTATTTCTCCTCTCTCTCAACATGCTAATTTATATATTTAGATTATATTGGGGGAATACAATCAAAAACAATCTGTTAGCTATTGATATATCTTGAACACCACCGACAACAAAGTCTGCCGCGTCTTTCACTACACCGGCTCTGTTTCCGCATCCGTTCCCTATGAATGTGCATTGTTAAGATATACATCTGCTTATGAAAAATCATGCCAGATCTCTCAACCTTGTAGGCATATAAGCTGCCATCAAACACAGTCCAGGGAAAGCATCAACCTATAGTGATAGTGAATTAGTGATCCATCACCTTGACTTGAGTCTCCACTAAATCTATTTCCTGCCCTTGCCTTGCCATTTGACCTCCTTTCTAATGTGACTAGGAATGCTTAATGATAACCTCTCAATTGAACTAGTTGGCCTCCAACAAACCTACTTTGTTTTAGGAAACTCCTAGGGCGTAGCATTTCGTTAAGAGCCAAGACCCATAATCTACTTCTCCAGGCATTGAAGTGTGACAATGTTTGCTTATCGGAAGGTTTAAGACAAATTGTAAAAAGTGAGCAATACATAATTTAGTATAGTCAAGCTTTGTCCCCAAAAAGATGTTGGGGTGGGGTAGGCTAGATTGTAATATCTTCCTCATTTTTTCCCCTTCTTGTGCCCCTAGCTTATTTTACAAGTCATCTAAGATTTCCCCTCGAGTTTTTCTAATAGCCTTTTAGTTTCCCTATTAACCCTCTTATACTTCTCAAAATTTCTCCATCCTCTGCTTTTCTTGAGGAGATGATGAATATAGAAATAAATAATATGCCTTAAACGTTTTATCCAAGCATTTCACTACTCCTTGAGAAGAAGGTTGAATGTTGACACTACATCGCCAAAAAACAACAGGTCAATGACTGCCAGTTTTAGACTGTTGATTCCTTCTGTACAAGGACTGCAAACCGGAAATAATCTCAATTTAAACCTTTTCAGTCAATAGTAGCACAATCGCACTTAACTAACTGTAGGAGTAACTAAAAGCAGTTAAAATACATGATTTTTAGCTTCAAGTTCCAATGCAATTTCAGTAATTCATCTCTTATTTTCAACTACATGACACACGATATGCCCAAGTAGAAGTTGAGGATGTCTATTCTTATCAGGATTGATCAAGAAGATGATCAGACCAAAGAACATCGTAGGACCACTAGCTGCATTCCTTCTAATCTCAATACATATACACCAGTAACTCAGTAAATTCACCTGCCTTTTCTTATAGTTAGGCGCATAACTGATTCCATGCACAGAAAAGGTAAAAAAATAATTGGAAGCAACTTTAATATAAAAAATTAATGCCTGAACGCATTCCAGCTAAATATAAGGTATACAACATCTGAATGCAGAAATACCTGTTGTCAAACTCAATACCAAAGAGAGCCTTCACAACATCCGGACCTTCACTGCAAATATCAAGATGAAGTGCAATCACAATCATGACATAAAGAACAATGTACGTATAAGATAGTTTTCCTTGAAATTTTCAAAAAAGAAAGGGCCATATGTCTCAATCTGAAGCAAGAAAAAGAACTAGTAAAATAGAACATGCAAATTACTAAAAAGGGACTTCTATCTGCACGAATATTCAGAGAGATGTAGTACCTCGAACTGGGTAATTTAAGAGACTGGGAAAGGGTGTAAAGTAATTGAGTCCAACATTCTTCAGCATCCTGTGATTGCCAGGAAATCAGTCAGTAGGACAACTATATAGCAATTGCAACAGTGGCACACTTTCTTTTTAATGATAAAGAAGCATTGTGGCAGGTTTGGGTATTTGTGGAACCTGTTGCATGAAAGCTCCATTGCTCTGCTGGCCAAATTGAGGATATTTCTTCCGCAAAACCTGTGCATAAACATAACCAAATGCTAGTGGAAGAGCAGCTAACATGAAGAAACACAAACAGCAAACAGATAAACATTAACCACCTATAATTCTCATATAAATCCAAGTAACCCAGGGCAAGAATGAGTGACACACATTGCACAAAGCGCTGATCAAGTAGGTGAGCACCCCCACCCCCCCACCCCCCGCGACCTTAAGTTATTCTAGTCACAACCTACCAAGATACTTTACATTTGCACACAAAAGTCGTGACAAAATACATCAAGTTTAAGTGTGCAGCCCCAAAGCATGTAAAACTTAAGTCTGTTAATGGGGATTTATTGGAAAATAGTGTCTACTGAGAATGCATACAACAACAACAAACCCAGTGTATTCCCACCTGGTGGGGTCTGGGGGGTAAGATGTACGCAGTCCATACCTCTACCTCTAAAAAAGTAGAAAGGTTGTTTCCGATAGACCCCCGGCTTAAGACACAAGATGCCACACAAATACAAAGTAAAACACCGAACAAGGTTACAAGATTACATAACATAAATACGGTAGCCATAAGTAAAAGAAAACAGAGGAAAGCACCCAGATTCGTACTAAAACAAGGAACACGGAATCATAACCAGGATACTACCCCCAGCAAGTAATTCCCTACACTAGCGACCCAAACTGGCCCTAGTCCTCTACCCTAATTCGCGTCCTCCAGACCTTCCTATCTAGGGTCATGTCATCGGTGAGCTGTAACTGCTCCATGTCCCGCCTAATCACCTCACCCCAGTACTTCTTCGGCCTACCCCTACCCCGCCTAAAACCATCCAACGCTAGCCTCTCACACCTACGAATCGGGGCATCCATGCCCCTCCTCTTCACGTGTCCGAACCAGCTCAATCGGACTTCCCGCATCTTGCACTCCACTGGAGTCACACCAACCTTCTCCCTGATAGTCTTGTTCCGAACTCTATCCCCTCTAGTCAGCCCACACATCCAGCGCAACATCCGCATCTCTGCCACCTTCATTTTTTGAATGTGGGAATTCTTAACTGGCCAACACTCCGCTCTATACAACATGGCCGGACGGACTACCACCCTGTAGAATTTGCCTTTAAGCTTGGGTGGCACCTTCTTATCACACAACACCCCCGACGCGAGCTTCCACTTCATCCATCCCGTCCCAATACGGTGCGAGACATCCTCGTCAATGTCACTGTTACCTTGGATCACGGACCCAAGATACTTGAAACTATCCCTCTTACATACCACCTGTGATTCCAGCTTCACTACCACCTCATCCTCCAGCCTCACGTCATTAAACTTGCATTCCAAATACTCTGTCTTGCTTCTGCTCAACCTGAACCCTTTAGACTCAAGAGTTTGTCTCCACACCTCTAATTTATCATTCACACCCCCTCGAGTCTCATCAATCAGAACTATATCGTCTGCAAAAAGCATACACCACGGCACCTCCCCTTGAATACGCCGCGTCAACACATCCATCACCAAAGCAAACAAAAAGGGACTAAGAGTAGATCCCTGATGCAATCCTGTCAAGACAGTGAAATGCTCTGAGTCTCCTCCCGCCGTCCTCACCTGAGTTTTCGCTCCCTCATACATGTCCTTAATTGCTCTGATATATGCCTGCGGGACTCCACTCACCTCCAGAGCACCTCCCTGGGGACTTTGTCGTATGCCTTCTCCAGGTCGATAAACACCATGTGCAGGTCTTTCTTCCTTTCCCTATACTGTTCCACCAGCCTCCGTACCAGGTGAATTGCCTCCGTCGTCGAGCGGCCAGGCATAAACCCAAACTGATTTTCCAAAATAGACAATATCCGTTTCAGCCTCACCTCGACCACTCTCTCCCAAATCTTCATAGAGTGACTCAATAACTTAATCCCCCTATAGTTATTGCAACTCTGGATGTCCCCCTTATTCTTATAGAGGGGGATCATGGTACTCCACCTCCAAGCGTCGGGCATCTTTGCCGTCTTGAAGATTTCGTTGAACAATCCAGTCAACCACCTTACACCAGCCTCTCCAACGAACTTCCAAAACTCCACCGGTATCTCATCCGGCCCCGTCGCCCTACCCCTTCGCATCCTGCGAACCGCCTCTCTAACCACTTCTACCCTAAAACGTCTACAATAACTAAAATCCCGACACTCCTCTGAGTGCTCCAGTTCCCCTAACTCAATAGCTCTATCCCCTTCGTCATTCAAGAGCCTATGAAAGTACGACTGTCATCTATCCTTAATGTGGCCGTCCTCCACCAACACTCTACCGTCCTCCCCCTTAATGCACCTCACCTGGTCGAGGTCACGCCCCTTCCTCTCCCTAGCCTTAGCGAGTCTAAACAACTTTTTCTCCCCTCCTTTCCCTGTAACCCTACATACAAGCTCTCAAAAGCGGCCGTCTTAGCTGCCGTGACAGCTGACTTAGACTCCTTCCTAGTTAGCTTGTACTCCTTCCTGTTTACCCGCTTCTCTTCTTCGTCCTTACTCTCAACCAACTTAGCATACGCCCCTTTCTTGGTCCCCACTTTCTTCTCCACCTCTTCATTCCACCACCAATCCCCCCGATGGTGCCCGACTCGGCCCCTAGAAACACCCAACACCTCCCTTGCATTCTCCCTGATGCACCTCGCCGCCCTATCCCACATACTATCCACATCCCCCCTACACTCCCACACCCCCATTCCCGCCAACTTCTCCCCTATCTCCCACGCCTTCACTGGCGTCAAGCCGCCCCACTTAATTCTAGGTCTACCCTCCTTACTTCTCCTCTTTCTATTCTTCCTTATACCCAAATCCATAACCAAGAGCCTATGCTGGGTCGAAAGATTCTCACTCGGTATAACCTTACAGTCCTTACACAACACCCTATCCCCTTTCCGAAGCAACAAAAAGTCAATCTGGGTCCTGGCTATCGCGCTTCGAAAGGTGATCAGGTGATTGTCCTTCTTCGGGAAGCCCGAGTTCACCACCACCAGCCCAAAGGACCTCGCAAACTCCAATAGAGTAGTCCCCTCTTCATTTCTGTCCCCAAAACTAAAACCACCATGCACATCACCAAAGCCTCCCGGTAACGCCCCGATATGCCCGTAGAAATCTCCTGCTACAACAATCTTCTCCGAGCTAGGCACGCCTCTCACCACCTTCTCCAAAGTCTCCCAAAACCGCATCTTCTCCTCCCCCTCCGAGCCCACTTGGGGCGCATAAGCACTACACACGTTCCGGGTAAACCCCCGGAGGACCAACTTAATAGTCATCAACCTATCGTTGATCCTCTTCACCTCTACGACCTGACCTCTAAGCTCTTCATCTACTAAGATGCCAACTCCATTCCTACGCCTCTCGCTCCCAGAGTACCACAGCTTGTAACCATCCACATCCCTAGCCTTAGACCCTACCCACTTGGTCTCTTGGACACACGCAATATTGATCCTCCTCTTCCTAAGGATCTTCACAAGTTCTATGGATTTACCCTGAAGGGTCCCTATATTCCAAGACTCAACCCTCAGCCTACCATCACTATCCACACGCCCTCCTGTACCACCCCCGCGGCCAAACCTTGGCCTCCCTCCCACTCCCGCCCTTTCCTCATCCCCCCGCCCCCACAGCAACCCCACGCCCCAACCCCCTCGAACATGACCCTATCCCACCATTACCGCCCACAACCACTACTACGAGAAAATATACGAAAATATAAAAATATAAACGATGGTAGAAGCAAAGCAGTAGCAAGAAATACAAGGCTCAGAAATATAAAACTTTGTCCTGACCCCCGAAAACATCATGCAAGGTTACAAGGTCATAACCAAGAAGGAATTAGGAAAATAAAGAAAACGATGTAAGTACCATCCAGAATTGCATTGGTGCCACTGGTTTCACATTTTTATCAAGATCATTAAATAGATCTCTTGTTGCAACTGTCAAGAGATGAGATGAGTGATCCAAATCATTGCTTTTACCCAGCTGATTATACCTATAGCAGGAAGAATTAATAAACTCACAATATCAGGCACACAAGAGAATTCCAATTAATCATGTATGAAAAACATGTGAGAGATCAATTCTTAATGGAGTGTTTTCAAAAGTCGGACACTCTGTCTCTGTAGGAACCAATTTGATCTTATTGTTTTCTTGGAAATGATAAGATTCCATTAAAGAACTAATCAGCACTAAGAGAGTGCAGTAATATAAAGAGTGTACAGGAATGGCCCCCAAAAGGTCATTGTAGGAAATGTATGAATTCTAAAACAGCTTCTGCCTCATTTAAAATTTCTGTTTACACCAACAAGAAAAGAGTCAAAATATACAGCTAAATTAGTTTTCTGAGCTGAGTTGGCATTGTCTTCAAATCATTTCAAATTTATCATTGTATTGGCATTGTCTTCAAATCATCTCCAATTTATCATTGTCCAAATTGTCCACCATATACAAACAAAGCAGGGATGATAGATTTTGATCTTATGGTCATCATATGCGGGGAAAATTCAGCTGCTTTGGAATTTAAATTGATTCAAATTAGGTTAAATGTGGATTGATTTAATCCAAATGAGCATGTAACAAAAGTCAAATACAGTCCACATTTAAATGGGGGAGGTTGGATGGGCATTATTCTTGAGCTACGGCTCGATCGGCATCATTTCTCCAATTTTTTGTCTAGTAAGTACTGGTTTTCCTCATTTTCTTTGTAAATAAGTACTCTTTAAGTGTGATACCATACAACTTAATACATTTTGGAAAAAGGATTTATTGATTTGACTAACATAATTCATAAACAGTAAACTATTAATTATCTTTAACTATTAGCAAACTTAGGAATTAAGAATAAGGAGGAAAATAGACCGAATGACCTCACCAAAGAAAGTGTAAATGAATAAAACTAGACCTTAATCTCTTCCAATCCAGAACTAAAAACGACCAGATGGAATCCAATCAAGTTTAGGGAACTCAAGCCTAAAGCAAAAGACTACCCAAAAAGGGGGGAAGGAAGGATTGGCCCCCAAGGGTGTAGTTTAGTGATCGGTGAAGTGGGTGCAGACCTTAAGGGACCTAGGTTCAAATCTTAGCAGAAAAGAAAACACTCAATGATTTCATCTCATTAGCCCAATCTATGGTAGATCGAGTTACCCGGTACCTTACTAGTCAGAAGTAGCAAGAACAAGTGCACACAAGCTGGACTGGGCACCACCACTTTCAAAAGGAAAAAAAATGAAGGGTGCAAGAAGGAAATCCTCACTCGGTCAGAGCAGACTTCAGTTCGGGAACTGAATGCAAGCATTGCACTGTGGAGTTCATGTAGCATGTGTTTCCAAGATTAAATAATCCAGCAGAATGACCCTGGACCAAACAAAATTATAAAAATACTCATCACTCAGTTACGGATTCAACAGACAAAATTAAAGCCTTGGCATTATGAAAGCTAGCAGTTCTTTTTTTCTTGAGAAAGAATGAAAGCTAGCAGTTTTTTTAGTTGGGACTCTCAAACAACACAGTAATCCAATACAAAATGTGCAAATAAAGAAACCGCGCATATGATCAGCACTAGGAATCCACCAAATTACTTGTGCTCACAGAACAAGAACAGAGAATATATATTAGCGAGGCTTAATTGCACGTAGAGAAGCTGGACGAAGCAACTGCTTTTCAATGGCGGATCTACTTACAAAAAGGTAGGTGCTTAAGCACCCATTATCTTTGATCCACACACCAATAACTTATACATGAAATTAGTAAAATATTTACGTATAGAGTTGCTGAGCCTCCAATCCGTGAAAATGGTAATGGGTGCACAGATTAAAGAAGTGGATGAAAGAAAACATTACTGCTTTCGAAAAATAAAATGAATAAAACAAGTACCGTAAAGTTCTACCTATAAATCAAATAGTGTGTTTCTGCTGGTATAAATATGCCACAAGACAGACTATGTAACTACGATCTACGCATCTCTGAAACAGTGTATTTGACGCAAAGATGTAAAAAACTTACTACATTAACCACTTGCTCTTCTTCAGGCATATCTTCAACAAAAATTGGACCCTTTTCAGGGGCCTTCACAATTTCATCTGCAGTTCCCATCATCATCAGCCTTTGACCCTACACAAATACACATGATTCTTAATAACTGACGCTTCAGAGCATACAAAATAGAGAGATGCAATGAGAAGCCACGTACCTCTTTTACTCCTACTTTAGACCAATCAGCGTCATCCTGAACGACCGTGAAAACCATCCAACAGTTACCAACAAAATAGACAAGCAAAGCATTACATGCAGAGTATTTCAGCATTCCTAAAAATACAAATGACTTCTCTGCTTTATCTGCAAAGTGAATAGGGTATAGCAAACCAAGGGAAGCACTAAATTTTAATACCTTTAGCAAACCACCTTTGACCATTATCTTTTGCCTTTCAGGTGGTACCCCTGTTAGATCATATAGCTGGCATTTGAAAACATATGGAGGCTGGCTAATGTCAATTTCCACAGCAGGATAGACTTCTTTTTGCCACTTTACACTTACTGCAACCAACTCATCAGATTTACGAGGAGAAAATTAGAGCCTTTTATACTCCAAGTTCAAAAAGTAACGGGAGCACAATGAAAAGAGAATGAAGAAGGGTTTCTGAATGGGAGCAAAACAGTTTTCCTTCATTGAGTTGCACGTGTAACACAAACAATTAACAAATTTTCAAAAGGAAACTGGCTTCGTTAACAGTTCCTTTTAATTCTTGCTTCGATAAGTTTGACCTAAACGACTTTGTCATCACCAAAGTTAGACTTGAGGGTACAAAAAAAACTCAAGTACAAGAAACAAATTAAAGGTAGCAAGAATAATACCCTGAAAGCTTCAACAGAATTCAAGAATATTTCGGTCTCTTTGAAGGAAGAAAACAAAGCTTCTTCCTCCTTTTTTTCCCTTTGAGAAGTTCAAGGAACAAACAACTTCCTCCTTTTTTTTCCTTTGAGATGTTCGAGGAACAAACAAAGCTTAACAAGTAATTTTGAAATGTGGAAACAAGAGTGAAGACAAAGTAAGCTCTTGATAAATGAAGTCTCTTAAATTAGATAAAGTTAGGAGTCTACAATACAGTAGGCTAAATGTGACAAATACTGCACATGGAAATGCACATTTTCTGTTTTTAGATGCTTGTCACTTGTCTTTACACAATAAATGAGTAATGTTACTTTGTGTGGTAGTGAAAAGTGAATCCATTATACTTATGTTTTTCTACAATAATCCTTCCTTAAAAAACTCTCGAATCAACATCAACAGCATAGCCAGAGTGGTGCTGTCTGAATGAATCACCATGAATTAAACAAAACTAATATTAAAATACTACTGTGATGATACCTTACTGAAACACCAATGATGTTTCTCAGATATACATCATAATTAGGTTATCCATAATATTAAAAAAAAAAATCTGATCGTAGAAAAGCAATGATGTGTGAACTTAACACAATCAGACACTCCCTCCTTTAATCTAGTTGTCAACTAATTAGTAGAAATAGAGATTATTTTTATACAAAATGTATTTGGAAGACACTCTCAAACCAACACTTCAAATATAGTTTTTTTTATGACCGTTGTGTCCGAGCCAACTTTTACGCAACAGCCGCAACTCCTTGAAAAAACCATTAAGAAAATCAACTCCAAGCGTGCCTGTTAAACCTCCACCAGACCAGCACCATCCTCCACAACCTCTTATAACTCGAGATTATGAATCAATCAACTACACCTCAATCTCAAACTAATTGGAATCCGCTAAATAATTCCTCCAATTTCTCACACAATATTAACGTCCATTTCATTACAGATACTACAAAATTCGAGTTTCTAAGACAAAAAACGTTACCTTCATATTCTAACTCTATTCTAACCCTAGAAGAAACCATACAGAAAATCAACTCCAGGTGGGCCTGTATAACCTCCATCACCATTTCCACAGTCTCTTATTACTCAAAATTAACAATCAATCAACTACGCCTCAACATCAAACTAGCTACTTAAGTCATCCCTACCGCCCACAATATTCAGGTCCATTTCATTACAAATATTAAACAATTCACCTTTTCAAGAGAAATTAGGATCTACTAAACTAAAATCCATCCAACGAAGATGACTTTCTCCAATAACGAACGAATCACTGTGTTCGAAAAATCAATAGCTAAGTATGATTTTTACCATTAATGTGGGCATTAATCATTATAGTTAAAATTCAAAGTACTAATAAAGTAATATGAAGAAGCTATGGCAGAAGTTTAGACCTGTAACCATGGTTATTGGAGCTTCGGCGTTGGTAGGATGGGGACTCGGGAGAGGTTTCTGGTTCTGTTTGGAATTTGGGTGTGATAGTTTGCTTGTAGAGAAGGGCAAATGCCCACGCGAGTTAATTTTATACTCGTGGAAGGGGAGTGTGCACTGATAAATTGTTGTCACGTGGTCGACCATCAGGGCATCAGTTCAAGCTTTTGCAAAGGGCTCTTCTTCAATTTTATGCCTAACGAGAGTATTATTGAAGTATTTTTTCTTAACTATAATAAAAATATAAAATTATAATCACACAATTTGTTTTTGTTAAGATTAAGAGCTTGTTTGGCTATGATTTGAAAAATGTAATTTTTATTTTTTAAGTGACAAAAATGTAATATTTGAAAAATGGAGTTATATTCGACTACAACAACAACATATTCAGTGTATTCCAACCTAGTGGGGTCTGGGGAGGGTAGAGTATACACAAATCATACGACTACCTTAAGAGAAGCAAAGAGGTTGTTTCCGATAGACCCCCAGCTTAGGACCAATAACAGTATAACAAATACAAAAAGTAAGCGGATACAAACTAGTATGGTACACAAACAAACTAACAGTATAACAAACACAAAAGAAAGTGCATAATAAACTAATACGGGATGCAAAAAAGCCAACACCACTAACCTCAAAAACTACAGTCCCATCACTACGAACCAAAAACTCCAGACCCAAAGGAGCACTCCCCTATTACTACCGCCGTGCTCCCACCCCCTAACCCTCTACCCTAATCCGCGTCCTCCACACCTTCCTATCAAGGGTCATGTTCTCTGTAAGTTGTAATTGCTTCATATCATGCCTAATCACCTCCCTCCAATATCTCTTCGGTCTACTTCTAGCCCGCCTAAAACCATCCATAGCCAGAGTCTCACACCTCCGCACTGGAGTATTATGGCCCCTCCTCATCATATGTCCGAACCAACGTAGCCTCACTTCTCGCAACTTATCCTCCACCGAGGCAACTCCCACCTTTTCCCGAATAATCTCATTCCTCACCCTATCTTTCCTGGTATGTCCACACATCCATCGCAGCATTCGCATCTCTGTCACCTTCACTTTTTGGATGTGGGAGTTCTTAACTAGCCAACATTCCGTTCCATACAGCATAGCCGTTTGGACTACCACTCTGTAGAACTTACCTTTAAGCTTCGGGGGCACCTTCTTATCATAAAGAACTCTCGAAGCGAGCCTCCACTTCAACCACCCAGCCCCAATACGATGCGTGACATCCTCGTCAATCTCACTATTACCCTGAATTATAAACCCCAGATACTTGAAATTCTCCCTCTTCTGGATGGCCTGAGAGTCTAGCTTCACAACCACTCCATCTTCTTGCGACATATTACTGAACTTACACTCCAAGTACCCCGTCTTTATTCTACTTAATCGAAAACCTTTAGATTCAAGCATCTATCTCCAAACCTCCCACTTATCATTAACTCCACCCCGAGTCTCGTCGATCAGAACCACATCATCTGCAAATAACATGCACCAAGGCACCTCCCATTGAATATGTCGCGTCAAAACATCCATCACCAAGGCAAATAGAAATGGGCTAAGAGTCGATCCCTGGTACAACCCTATCAAAACTGTGAAGTGCTCTGAATCTCCACCTACCGTCCTCACACGAGTCTTTGCACCATCATACATATCCTGAATCGACCTAATATACGCCACAGACACCCCTCTAGCCTCTAAGCACCTCCACAGAATCTCCTTGGGAACTCTGTCATATACCTTCTCTAGATCAATAAACACTCAATATATTCCCACCAAGTGGGATCTGGGGAGGGTAAGTATACGCAGTTCATACCACTACCCTCGGCTCAAAATAAAACAATGCTCAAAATAAAACAATCTAGACAAGAAATAATAAAAGGACAAAATCAACATATCCAATAATACCATATACAAGATACACCAAGTAGTACACTAAAAGAAACAACATCCTAAACTCATACTAACCTTCTACCCTAATTCACCTCTTTCACAACTTCCTATCTAGGATCATGTCCTCGGTAAGCTGGAGTTGCTTCATGTCCTGTCTAATTACCTCTCTCCAATATTTCTTTGGTCTATCTTTACCTTGCTTAAACTCATCCCTAACCAACCTCTCACACCTCCGCACTAGGACATCTACGCGGTCATACCCCTCCTCATCACATGACCAAACCATCTCAACCTCCCTTCCCTTATTTTGTCTTCCACCGATGTCACTTCTACCTTATCTCAACTAGCCTCATTTATAATCCTATCTTTCCTAGTGCACCCACACATCCATTAAAGTATTCTCATCTCTGTCACCTTTATATTCTAAATCTGGGCCTTCTTAACAGGCCAACACTCTGCCCCATACAGCAAAGTCGATCTAACCACCACTCTATAGAACTTGTCTTTAAATCTAGGAGGTACCTTTTTGTCATATAAGATTTTTAAGGCGAGCCTCCATTTCATCCACCCTACCCCAATCCGATGAGTGATATCTTCGTCAATCTCTCTATTCTCCTGAATCATAGACCCTAGATACTTACAACTATCTCGTTTATTGATCGAATAAGTATCAATCTTAACAACCACATTAGACTCCTGAGACACCTCGCTGAACTTACACTCTAAATTTTCCATCTCGAACCTACTCAACCTAAACCCTTTAGACTCAAGGGTTTGCCTCCAAACCTCCAATCTATCATTAACTCTACTACGAGTCTGATCAATCAACACAATATCATCCGCAAAAAAAGCAAACAATAAGGCACACTACAACAAATTTGATTATCAAGGACGAATTATTTTGTCACTTATACGTCATATTTTGTCACAAAAGATTTAGCGTGACAAAAAAAATTGTCAATCAATCATCTTTAAAAGTGGGTGGCTAAATGTATACAAAGACGATTTAGTGCTTCGTCGCTAAAAAAATTAAATTAGCTACAAAAAAAAATTTGTCCTAAAATGTGTAACATTTATGACGAATTTGTTTGCCATAAAAATATTTTTTTTTGTAGTTGATGATATGCTTTTATCACTAAAAGGTTATTAATACCGACAAAATTTTATCATCCATAATTAATTAGTTTAATCAGCAACAACACCGTCTCTAGAGTTATATATATTTCGTGGTTGAACAAATGTATTTTCATCACTAATGATAATTTTTTTATGTACAACAAATATTTTCATCTTTAATGTATTAATTAATGACAAATTTGTTATTATAATAAATGTTAATAATTTGTAGTTAAATCCACCATTTTGTCACTAAAAATAGTATTTTTTTTACCGACGATATAGAATTGTCTTTAAATTGTTATGATTACTGACAATTACGATTGTCATAAAATACAAAATTAATTTATATCAAATAAAAAGGAAGAAATTGAGACAAATGCATTTGTCACTAAATATAATCAAAATTTTGACAAACTAGTTTATTTCGTGACAAAAATATTTATCTTGAAAAGTCTTGATTTAATCGTTGCTAAAAATTACCTTTGATAATAAAATCTTTTGTCACTAATTATAAAAAAATGCTTGATTATTTCATATTGATTTTATATTTTAAATTAGAATTTAATAAGTTGAAAATAAATTATAAAACATGCCAGATAATGATAGAATTCACCCACAATCAAACAATTACGAAAACTAAAATTGTACCAAGGTAATATCTCCTTACAGGGCAAATAAAACTAAAACAAGTCCAATGATGAAGGAAATGTAATTGAAATATAGTACTAAATATTACTGCTATCCTAAACTAAGACAGATATGTAGAGGTTTCTTCCAAAGTACCAATAACTTGTTAAGCTTGCAATTAATCTTCATCCAACTCTTACTTTTATACCTGCGGAAAAGAGAAGAAAATTATGCAAGCGCAAGTTACATTATTGCTAAAATCAGCCCGCACCCATATGGAAATACTAACAATTTAGATGACATTATACAAAACAACAAGACATCAAAAACAAATAATACAGAAATGCATCACTGGACAGTTTCAATATAATCAATGTTACCTACTTAACCTAGCTACATGGAACCAATCTTAAATTTATAGGATATAAGATCAAAGCTGATTTAACCATCGAAGAAAGAGAAGACTTCGTTGCATCATCAAACTGGAAGTAAAGCCCAACAAATGAGAAACTCAAAACACAAGTGTACCATCACATTTCAAAAAAGATAGTCAATAACCACTCTATCTGGCACATAGTAAAATGGAGTCATGGTTGAGGTTTTAGTAAATTTAAGATAGAGACTATTCAGAAGGCAGACAAGAAAGCCACCATAAACCAAGGGCCGCATTTGGCACTAGATCAATGGTCACATTTGAATATTGTGACCCTATTGAATACATTGAAAAACTAGAGTAGTATATCTGTCAAGGTATTTCCTATAGTTCCAAAAGTTAAGAGGCCAAAAAGGAGCTTCATAACTAGAGTAGGCCCGAGGTAGACACGACACTACTGGTCACTAAACTAGAGGGAAAGACAAATTTGAAGGCACCATTGGAGGAAAAACTAAAGAAATGGCTTTTTTTATTTTGTGAGGGTGGGGGGGTTAGTCAACTAGTAATAAAGTTAAAAGGGAGAGACTTGGGTTAAAAGTTAGTAGAATCTATGGTTGTTTCGACTGTACACGAGTGATACAACCTACCATTAGCATGAACAATTACAAGGTGCATAAGTTACCAATAGGAGGAAATGTTAAGGTTGCTTGACAAGAAAACTAAATCTTCCAAAAAGTATTTTAAATAGCTTAATACTTGACTTGTTTACTTTATTTTGTTAACGGAGGCCCAATTAATAAGGCCTAATAGTAGTTACAAACCGAAGGCCTAGATATATTTTTACATTGTATTTTAATTTCATTAATGTTGAAAAATATATAAGGACAAAAGTCCTTCAAAATGATTCAATTTGGGACAGAAAAAGATATTTTTTCTCTCTCTCTTTTTATCTCTTTCATGGTTAGGGTTTTATGTTGTATTTTAATGGCAATTTCGAGCTTCGAAGCTCTAACATTGTATTAGAGCATAGGTTTGTGATCCTCACGAGTCTCTCTATCTTCTGATACTACCCTCGAAGGGTTTCTATTCATGTGAAAGTTTTTCGGTGTAATTATTTTTTAGGTTTTCTCTTTGAAATCGGTATATCCAAGGCCTTACTTCTTCAGGTTGCGAAGAAGGGAAGTAACCATTTTTTCATGAATTTGTTGATTGTTTGTTCATATTTTTTGTCCTAATTTGGGATTTTGATGAAACCCTAGCTTATGCCTCTATCGATAATGTAAATTTTTGAGATTTTGATAAAACCCTAGCTTGTGCATCTATTGATGATGTAAATTTTTTAGATATGCACTTTTAGCCTCTGTGTTCTTAGTTTTTGATATATATGTCTAAGATCTAGCTTGTGTGCTCATAGTTTGTTGTAAATTCTGTGTTTCACTAAAACTGAGAGGTGTTGAAATTCATTTTGTCTTAAGTCGGTCAATATGACTACATATGGAACTACGTCTATGGAAATGTGGCTTTTTCTTCTGGATTTGATGAATTTTCTATCTCCCCGATTCATCCATTATATCTGTACCCTTCTGATAATCCTAGTACACATTTGGTAACTCCCTTATTTGATGGTACTGCTTTGTTGTCTGGCGTAAAAATATGATGATAGTTTTGTTTGCTAAGAATAAATTGGGGTTAGTTACTGGCCTTGTGTCCAAACCTGCACCCAATTTTCCCTATTTTCCATTCTATGAAAGGTGCAACAACATGGTTATAGCATAGATTACAAACTCTTTGTCTACTGAATTGGCAACTAGTGTAATGTGTATTGATTCTACCAAAGACATTTGGACTGATATAAATGAACGGTTTGGTCAGTCTAATGGTACTAAATATATTCAAATCTAGAAAGAGATTAATTCTACTATACAAGGTTTTTCTACTATCTCGTCCTATTTCACTAGACTACATACTCTTTAGGATGAGTTGAGTACCTCTTATGTTGGTCCTGTATGTACTTATAGGGATTTAGGGAAGTTTATGGAACAACAAAAATTGGTTCAATTTCTTAGTGTCTTAAATGATGAATATTCACTCTGTAAGAGTAACTTTTTGATGATTCCTACACTAACTTTCCTTAGTTGTTCTTATGCTATGTTGCAACATGTTGAGAAGCAACATGAGACATCCCCTCCTATCCCTGGATTTTCAAATAATTCAGCTGCTTTTAATTCAGTGTCTCAGAACATTTCTGTAGGAAGGGGATATAATCAAAGATTTAATTTTGATTCTAAAAGGACTCTTTCCTCCCCACTGCCATATGATGCTAGAATAACTCAACCTGATGGTAGAAAATCTTTTACTCCTAACTCTGGTCCCTCAACCTCTCCACCTATTTTTTGCAAGTATTGCAAGAAATCTGGACATCTTATTGATAAGTGCTATAAACTCCATGGTTATCCTGAAGGTTTGTGTCTCTTGCACAATCTGATAGTTCCTCAGCTGACCCTTCTGTATCTCATGTCAAGACTGAGGATGGTGATTATAAATTGACCAAGGATCAATTCCATCATTATCAGCATCTTCAACAGCTACACAGTACATCTGATGGCAAATCCTCTTCTCCACATCTTGGGTCTCATCATCAACCTTACTGAGGATTTTGCCCATTTTCCAGGTGTGTTCAATCACCCTGCAGTACTATCTACTACTTTTCATGCTAGTGTTGTGTCAAATCTAGGACTAAATCCTTGGATACTTGACTCTGGAGCTACAAATCACATAACTCCTCATAAATCTCTTCTTCACAATGTAGTCCCTCTAGATTTACCTTAGTTAATTAGACTTCCGAATGGATACAAGGTTAAATTTGTGTCAACTGGGTCATTAAGACTCAGACCTAATATGATTTTGCACAATGTCTTCTTAGTCCCATCTTTTCATTTCAACCTTATATCCATACACAAGATTCTTTCTCAACTTGAGTATACTGTTATCTTCACCAAATCTAACTATATTTTACAAGGCCCTTCTCTGAAGAAGCAGTTGGAAATTGGTAAAACTGCACATGGGTTATACTACTTCTCTTCCCCTGATTCTATCTTTCCCAATGTAACTTGTAGTGTGACTGATTCTACCAATCGTACTTCTTTTTTCATAAAGTATTAATAAAACTGGTTTGTTTTGGCATCAAAGACTTGGGCACATTCTTTCTACAAAATGAAATCTATTGAATTTTTGACTGGGAAGATATCATCAAAATAGTATTTTATATGTGATATATGTCCTAAGGATAGACAACATAGGTTACCTTTCTAACCTAGTTCTTCCACTTCTTCTTTTCCCTTTCAACTTGTTCATATTAATGTTTGGGTCCTTATCACACCCAAACCTACAATGGTTTCAGATATTTCCTCATATTAGTGGATGATTTTACTAGAATTACCTGGACACATCTCCTGTCATCTAAATCTAGTACTTTCTCTGTCATAAAAACATTTGTAACCATGGTAAAAGTTCAGTATCATCATACTGTTCAGGTTTCCAGGTCTGATAATGCTTTTGAACTGGGCAATAGCACTAATCTACAAAAGTGTTTTTCTATTCAAGGCATTCTACACCAGACTACCATTCCACACACTCCTCAACAAAATAGAGTTGTGAAAAGAAAACACAAGCATCTTTTAGAAGTTTCCAGTGCTCTACTTTTCCAGTCCTAACTTTCTTTAAAATACTGGGGTGAGTGTGTATTAACTGCTACATATTTGATAAATAGGTTCCCTACTATTCCTCTAAAAAATATTTTCCCTTTTGAAGAACTTCATGGTTTCCCTCTATCTTATAATCATTTTAGAAGTTTTGGGTGCCTTGCTTATGCAGGTACTCCTACACCTCTTAGGGATAAACTTAAACCTAGATCTATTCCTAGTTTATTCTTAGGTTACCCTTTTGGTAAGAAAGGATACAAACTTCTCAATCTCTCAAATTTCTCCATTTTTTATTCTAGAGATATCATATTCCATGAACATATTTTTCCTTATCCTACCTCTTCTCATCCTCCTTATTTTCCTACACCTCCTGTGTATGTTGAACTTACTCTTATTACTCCACCTCCTCATGTTACTCCCACTGTTTCTTCTATTATCAATTCATCTATTTTCTCTCTCTTTCCTCTTAGGAGGAGTTCTAGATTATATCATCCTCCTACTCATCTTCAGGATTATGTCTTCTCCTCTATTAGTCCTTCTCCTCTGCAAGTTAATTCCAAGGTGTCTAGTACTGACATATATATGTATGCACCTTTATTTTACCAGCAGGCTGCTTCTAGTCCTGCTTGGCAAGAGGCCATGCTATAGGAATTTAAGGCTCTTAAGGACAACCATACTTGGGATATTGTTCCTCTTCCTTCTAATAAGAAGGCTATCCCTTGTAAATGGGTGTACAAAATCAAACAAAGGCCTGATGGTACTGTTGAGAGATATAAAGCTAGGCTTGTTATTAGGGGTGATACTAAAAAAGAAGGCATTGATTATCATGAGACTTTTTATCCTGTGGTCAAACTTACCACTGTCAAATATCTCTTATCTCTTGCTACTAAACATCACTGGACTATTTTCCAGCTGGATGTCAACAATGTTTTCCTTCATGGTGATCTTCATGAAGATGTATATATGATAATTCTCCCTAGACTTGATGTTTATTCCTCCTCTTCTTGTGCAAATCCTTTGGCTTACAAACTCAGAAAATCCTTATATAGCCTCAAACAGGCATCCAGACAGCGGTTCTCAAAGCTATCTGAAGCCTTGCTGTCTTGAGGCTACATTGCTAGCAAAAATGATTACTCTCTTTTCACTAAATCTGTTGGTGATTCTTTGGTTATTATGGTGGTTTATGTTGATGATATTCTATTGGATGGGTCACACATTGATAAAATGAACAATCTAAAGTCTTTTCTTGATCACCAATTCAAGATTAAAGACTTAGGCCTGGTTCATTATTTTCTGGGGCTGGAAATCATTTCTTATGATGATGGTTATCTTATACATAAGCATAAATATACTTCTGATCTACTTGATGAATTCCATTGCTCCCAATTCACTCCTGTTGCATCTCCTTTGGAACCCTCTGTGAAGCTGGTTCCTGATATGGGGGATCTTTTACCCGAGCCTTTTGTGTTCAAGTGATTGGTTGGTAAACTCAATTTTCTACAGCATATCGGGCCTGATATTTTTTTGTTGTATAGCACCTGAGTCAATTCTTACAATCCCCTTGTGTTGCTCTATGAAATCTCGGATTCATGTTCTCCGATATCTACTTAACGCCCCAGATCAGGGAAATTTTTTCCCAGCTTTCCCTTCTTTTTCACTTTTTGCATTCAGTGATTCTGACTGGGCTACATGTCCTCTTTTGAGGAGGTCTGTCACTGGTTATTATGTGTTTTTCGATGGATGTCCTATCTCTTAAAAGAGTAAAAAATAGCCCACCATTGCTCTTTCTTCAGCTGAGGTTGAATATCACGTTTTATGCAAAGTGGTTGCTGAGATTGTTGGCTTATACGTTTATTTACTGATTTGGGTCTTCATATTTCTTCTTCTGTTCCTATCTATTGTGACAGCCAGACTGCTCTTCACATTGCCAAGAACCCTGTATTCCATGAACGAACGAAGCACATTGAGATCGATTGACACTATGTTCGTGATTGCCTTGTTGCCCAATTTATTTCTCTCCATTATATTGCTTCTGCTGATCAGGTTACTAATATCATGACCAAGTCTCTCAGTGGCCCTCTTCATCATTACTTTCTCTCCAAGCTGGGCATGCACATACCCTCCAGCTTGAGGAGGGTGTTAATGGAGGCCCAATTAATAAGGCCCAATAGTAGTTACAAACTGGAGTCCTAGATATATTTTTACATTGTATTTAATTTCATTAATGTTGAAAAATATATAAGGACAGAGGTCCTTCTAGATGATTCAATTTGGGACAAAAAAAGATATTTTCTCTTTCTCTCTTTTCGTCTCTTTCATGGTAAGGTTTTGTGTTGTATTTTAATGGAGATTTCCAGCTTCGAAGCTCTAACATATTCAGGTAAATTGCAGATAAGAAAAAATGTCATGAAGGTATGATAGTTATACAAAAATCTTCTCCCCGAAGGCTGTCTTTATCAGGTTGAGTATGCAATGAAGGATATTGGAAATACAGGTAGTGCTATATGCATTTTGTACAAGGATAGTGTAATACCCCGAGAAATTTTATGCGTAATGTGTTGGGTTCTATCTTCTAGGATGAATTATAAATTTTTTGTGTAGAATGTCTTAGATTATGACCCACCATTGCTTAGAGTATCGAATAAGCTTTCCAACGATATATGGATCATCCAAAAAGGACACCCGAGCGACGAGTTATGAACATTCCGATCGAACTGTGAATAGTAATGAACAGTAAAACATGCAGGAAAAAGTACTGAGGCCCGTCGTATTTTTGCTCCAACTTAAAATGATCATAACTCCTTGTACATAATAATCTGGGTGATCTACTATATATCAACGGAAAGCTCTGCGAGTACTCTTTCCAATGAAATTGGTTTCATCGAATTTGTCTATCGAAGCAAAAAGTTATGGTCGATCTACTTCAGCCTATCAAAAGTGAATTTTTGGGCCAGCTTCAAACAATTACAACTCCTCGTACACAATGATCTAGGTGAGATACTATATATCAATGGAAAGATATGAGAGTCCTCTTTCTAATGAAATTGGTTTCATCCAATTTAGATATCGGAATAAAACATTATGGTTGATTTACTTCAGACTATCAAAACAGTCCACCAAAGGACAGATTCGAGAATTATTAGATTTTTAGGGGCGTTTTGGTCATTTTCCCTCACCCAAAATCCGTCCAAACCCTATATTAAAGCCTATTAGAAGCATTATATGTTATATTTCATGAAATTCCCTCAAAAAGAAAACCCTAAGCTCTTACATCCAACTTCAAGAACCTCCAAAGTTCACCATTAATTCTGCAAATTTATTCAAGATTCCAAGTTCCTAGTTGAAGAACTCCAAGAACCATAATTCAAAGGCACTATTAACATCTCAAAAATGAGTATCGATCTAAAGTTCATCATTCAAGGTATGTGGGGTTTTTCAACAAGAACTCTCTTTCGTTCTTGTGTCCAAAGTAATTTTCCTTACAAAGGCATGATTTTTATTTGTTTTTTACGAATTTGAAGCATAAAACCATATCTTATGATGATTATTATGAAATTTTGATGTTTATAATTTTGAAAGATGAATTTACATGTGTGGAGATATAAAGCATGAATCTTAAATGATATTTATCATGATTTTGATATTTGGGTCGTGAATCCCCATTGGAAATTGTGGATTTTTAGAAAGTGTGTGTTATAAGCACGTTGATGTTGAATATTTGAGATATTTTGAATGATTTGACCTTTTGGTCTTAATGGAGTTGTTTTGAACTCGAGTGTGAAAGAAATCCACAACGTGGTTGATTTTGATAGATGGGAAGCATGATGGCTCCTGATGTATATTTATATATTACTGAAATTGTTTTGTTGTAGATTGTCTTTGAAATGATCTGAGCTAAGTCCGGGAGAAAACTTTAGCACCGAGTGGGAGGTATAAAGCGTCCGTACTTCCCTAAAACTACGTGCCCCCGTAGGAGTGAGCCTGAGGCTAATTTATATAGTGATCACTAGTTTGTGTGGATTTGATATCGATAGTCCTACTCCGATGGCAAGGATAGGACATTTCTCCCCAATGTGGGTTGTACGTTGGACTCCATGTAGCTCACATAGTTTATGTCGGTTATAGGATCTCCCAGTGTGTGTGTTTCGTTGTGTCTATGGTGAATGGTGAAGTGATTTAAAAGTGGAATTGTGAAAGTTATTCTTTCGAAAGATTTAAATGATATTTACATTATGAGAATTGATATTCTTGATGAACTGAAAGTGATTGACAAATTATATGATGACTTATATGTGTTATTGTACTTATTTCATCCTCTCATGATTATGATAATTTTCTTCGGGCTATGTGAGTCTTTCATACATCCTGCATAGTTCTTATAAATATTTATGATGATGATGTTTATACAACTACATACACTCCTATATACTCGGTTTCTTTCCATGGTACTGACCCACATCTTTGGATGTGGGCTGTATTTTCTCAGAATGTAGGTTCAGGTGCTCAATTCTATGTTTGATAGTGATTCTTCGGGCATGCTGTTCTACATCCTCTGTTATGGCGAGTCCTTATATTCCGAGGATATGATGTGTGATGTTGGTTTCACAGAATTATTTACATTTGATAACTGAGTATAAGTCAGTTGGGGCATGTCTCAATGGCTCGCTGGTTTTATTGATTTTCTTAGAGGCTTGTCAGACTAGTATAAATATTGGGAGTTGACTAATAAGTTGTATTTTATTATCTTTCTGAAATTCTTTTATTCTTGGATGATGATTACTCTGTTGATATTTGAGGGTTATTTATGAAAACTCCATTGATTTATGTTGAACTAAATAAAAATGGCTCAAAGGGTTAGCTTGGTGCTACTCGTAGCCTCAAGCACCGTGTGACGCTCCGAGACCCATTTTTCGGGGCGTTACAAACTTGGTATCAGAGCCTAAGGTTTTAAGGTGTCCTAGGGAGTCTAACAAGCCGCGTTAAGTAGAGTCTTGATATTGGTGTGTAGCGCGCCATATCTATGAGCAAGAGGCTATGAGACGTTTTAGGAAAAAGTGTGATTCTTTCTTTCAGAAGTCTATCGTGATTAAAGTGTCTCTCTCTGCTATTGATTCGTGCTCTTCTCTTTCAGAAATATGCCTCCACGTCAAGCGATAAGAAATAATGATGGTCAGCAACCTCAACCCGCTGACCCATTGAATGAAAACGTGTCTCATGCTGAATTTCGAGCAGCCTTTCAGGCGTTGGCCCAAGCTATTACTGCAAATATTTAGGCCAACCCGACCTCGGCTCCACAACAGCAGGGAGGTGATTCAGCTGCTACCAAAATTCGTGACTTCATGCGGATAAATCCACTGAAATTCTATTGGTCCAACTCTGATGATGATCCACGGTTATTTTTAGAGGAAGTGCGAAGATTACTCAGGTGATGCATGTATCTGAGGAGCATAGTATGGAGTAGGCTGCATATAGGTTTAAAGACCTTGCTTATGACTGGGTTGTTGCTTGGAGGAAAGGTAAAGGTAAGGGAGTTGTCCTTACAACTTGGCAAGAGTTCCAGGATGCATTCCTGGATAGGTTTTTCCCTTTGGAGATAAGGGAGGCAAAGGTGGAAGAGTTTATGAACCTGCGATAAGGCTCTTTGACTGTTAGGGAGTACTGTCTAAAGTTCAATTAGTTGGCCAAGTATGCTCCTGACTTAGTGGCTGATAATTGGGCTAGTATGAGTAAGTTTATGACTGGAGTATCTAGTTATGTGGTTAAGGAGTGTAGGTGTGCTATGCTGAATAGTGAGATAAATCTTTCTAGGCTGATGACTCATGCCCAACAGATTGAGTCAGGATCAAGAACAGGATGTCGTTGTGTCAGACTAGATCACAGGGAGGGGGTCGCCCTCAGTATCAAGATCGTTTGTCTATGCCAGCACCATCATCTACTAGTGCTCCCATTCCTAGAGGTAGGCAGGAGCAAGGTAGTAGGTCATATGCATCCAGGTCCTAGTACAGTAAGCCAAATCGTCCCCTATGTCCTAAGTGTAGTATGGCTCATTCGGGTGAGTATTGGAGTGAGAAGAGGGGTTGTTTCTGATATGGTGACATGGGTCACAGAGTTAGAGATTGTCCACAGGATGGACAAGGGCGTCGTGACTATCGCCCTCAGACCTAGACTCAGACCGTTAGTGCTCCAGTTCCAGCAAATGGCCCAGCCCCAACTCAGGGCGCCTTTTCTAGCAATGCTGCCGAGCAGCGCCAGAATAGATTCTATGCTTTACCGTCCCGCCAGGCATAGGAGGACTCTTCCGATGTTGTTACTGGTATGCTTCGTATATTTCAGTTTGATGTGTATGCTTTGTTGGATCCTGGATCCAGTTTCTCATATGTTACACCTTTGATTGCTGTGAATTTTGAAATGAGTCCTGAGATTATTCATGAGCCTATCCTAGTTTCTACCCCAGTGGGTGATTCGATTGTTGCCCATAAAGTGTATAAAAAGTATTCTGTTATCGTTCTTCATAGAGTCTTATTGGCTGATCTGATTGAGTTAGACATGGTAGATTTTGATGTGATTTTGGGTATGGACTGGCTGTATTCTTCTTATGCCTCTATTGATTGTTCGACCCGAGTGGTCAAATTTCAATTTCCGGGTGCATACACGTTTGAGTGGTCTGGGAATTCTGTGTTACCCAAGAGTCATTTTATCTCTTACCTCAAAGCTAGAAAGCTTATTTCCAAAGGGTGTATTTACCATTTGGTTAGAGTCAAAGACACTAAGTCTGAGACTGCAACTCTCCAGTCTGTTAACATCGTCAATGAGTTTTCTGATGTCTTTTTGGATGATCTCCAAGAGATACCTCCTAATAGAGAGATAGAGTTTGGGATTGATCTTCTTCCCGATACTCAGCTGATTTCTATTCCTCCTTACCGTATGGCCCCTGCAAAACATAAGGAGTTGAAAGAGCAACTCAAAGATCTACTAGATAAGGGTTTCATAAGGCCTAGTGTTTCTCCTTGGGGTGCTCCTGTGTTGTTTGTGAGAAAGAAAGATGGCTCTTTGCGTATGTGCATTGATTACCGCAAACTGAATAAAGTCACCATAAAAAATAAGTACCCCCTTCCATGAATAAATGATTTGCTTAACCAATTGCAAGGTGCAAGTTATTTCTCAAAGATAGACCTTCGTTTTGGTTATCATCAAGTCAAAGTTAAGGAGTGTGACATCCCGAAAACCACTTTTCGAACTCATTATGGACATTTTGAGTTTCTTGTTATGTCTTTCGGGTTAACTAATTCCCCAACAGCTTTTATGGACCTCATGAATCGAGTGTTCAGACCATATTTGGATATGTTTGTCACAGTGTTCATCGCTGATATACTGGTGAACTCCCGTAGTGAGGATGAACATTTTGATCATCTCCAAATAGTCTTGCAAACCCTTAGAGATCACAAGTTGTTTGTCAAGTTCAGTAAGTGTGAGTTTTGGCTAAGGTCAGTTGCTTTTCTGGATCATATCATTTCTTCCGAGGATACTAGAGTTGATCCCCAAAAGATCGAACCTATTAGAAATTAGCCTAGACCTATTTCTCTGACTGATATCCGAAGTTTCTTGGGTTTAGCTGGTTATTACCATCATTTTGTTGAGGTTTTCTCCTCTATAGCGTCTCCTATGACTCGGTTGACCCAAAAGAAAGTGAAGTTCTTGTGGTCCGAATATTGTGAGAAGATTTTTTAGGAGTTGTAGACTCGACTCACATCAACCCTTATTTTGACTTTGCCTGATGGTGTTGATGGTTTTGTGGTATACTGTGATGCTTCAAGAGTTGGGTTGGATTGCGTATTGATGCAGAAGGATAAGGTGATGGCTTATGCTTCTAGACAGTTGAAACCCCATGAGAAAAATTACCCCACCCATGACCTTGAGTTGGCTGCTGTTGTGTTTGCTGCGAAAATCTGGAGACACTATTTGTATGGTGTCCATGGTGATGTTTTCACTGATCATAAGAGTTTGTAGTATGTGTTTACCCAGAGAGAATTGAATCTTAGGCAGAGACGATGGTTAGAATTATTAAAGAACTATGATATGAGTGTGCTGTACCATCCGGGCAAGGCCAATGTTTTGGTTGACTCCCTAAGTAGAGTGTCCATGGGTAGTGTTTCGCATGTGGTAGAAGGTAAGAAAGAGTTGGCTCGTGAAGGAAGTGTTTCGCATAGGGGTTCAGAGTAGTTCCGAATCCTTCTTGGTTTTGGAAGTGAAGGAAAAACAATACTTAGATGCTAGTTTGGTTAGACTGAAGGAGTCAGTCAAGGACCAAAAAGTAGAGGTTTTCTCCTAAGGGGGAGATGGTGTGTTGAGATTGCAGGGTAGATTATGTGTCCCGAATGTTGATGATCTAAGACAGAGGATTATGGCTGAAGCGCATGGGAAGCGATATTCTATTCAGCTTGGTGACACCAAGATGTACTGAGACTTGTGGGAAATCTATTGGTGGAGTGGCATGAAGAAAGATATAGCAGTGTTTGTAGCTAAGTGTGCAACATGCCAACAGGTTAAGTTTGAACACCAAGGACCTGGTGGTATGATGCAAGAGTTTAGTATTCCCACCTGGAAGTGGGAAGAGATAAATATGGACTTCGTAATTGGTTTACCTCCTTCCCGACGCCATCATAATTCCATTTGGATTGTGCTTAATAGGTTGACTAAGTCTGCTCATTTTTTGCCTGTTCATACTTCATTTATTGCTGAGGATTACGCTAGATTGTATATCCGAGAGCTAGTCAGACTGTATGGAGTTCCCTTGTCTATCATTTCGGATAGGGGTACTCAGTTTACTTCGCAATTTTGGAAAGCTTTTCAGAAGGGTCTTGGCACCCAAGTTCTTTTGAGTTCTGGTTTTCATCCGTAGATCGATGGTCAGGCTGAGCGTACCATCCAGACCTTAGAGGATATGTTGAGAGCTTGTGTACTTAACTTTAAGGGAAGTTGGGACGATCACTTACTGTTGATAGAGTTTGCTTACAATAATAGTTTCCACTCTAGTATTGGCATGGCTCCGTTTGAAGCCTTATATGAGAGGAAGTGTAGATCACCCATAGGTTGGTTCGAGGTGGGTAAAATGGCTGTGAGTGGTCCTGATTCGGTATTTGAGGCTATGGAAAAAGTTAAGTTGATTAGGGAAAGGTGAAAACTGCGCAGAGTCGTCAGAAGTCATATGCGGATGTTTGAAGGAGAGACCTTGAGTTTGAATTTGGTGACCTAGTGTATCTGAAAATTTCACCCATGAGGGGGGTGACGAGATTCGGAAAGAAGGGGAAGCTTAGTCCCCGTTATGTTGGTCCTTACAAAATTCTTAGCCATGTTGGTAAGGTAGCTTATGAGGTCAAGTTGCCTTTCGAGTTGTCCTCTGTTCATCAAATATTCCATGTCTCCATGCTTAGAAAGCATATTAGCGATGCTGTGGCAGTGGATTCCTCTGTGAGTGCTCACATTCAAGAAAATCTTTCTTTTGATGAGATTCCTGTTGAGATTCTTGATTTCAGTGTCCGAAGACTAAGGAACAAAGAAGTTTCCTTGGTCAAAGTGTTGTGGCGAAACTAATCTGTTGAGGGTGCAACTTAGGAAGCTGAGGCGGATATGCGACCCAAGTACCCGCACCAATTTTCCGCGAACTTCGATCAAGCCGAAGGTACCATTCATTCCTAAATCATGAAATTTTGATAAAAGTTGCAGCAGTTCAGATGTCATTTATTATGTGTTCAGCTGTAGTTTCTTGAATTTATGCATTCTATGTTGCATTCGGAGTGAGAAACGATGTGGTGATGAGTCTAACGAATGGTTTCAGTTATATGCTCTATTCCCTATCTAATCTTGGCATGTCTAGCATCATTCGAGGATGAATGTTTCCAGGGGGGATGATGTAATATCCTGGAAAATTTTTTGTTGAAATTTTATGCGTAAATGTGTTGGGTTCTATCTTCTAGAATGAATTATAAATTTTTTGTGTGGAATGTCTTAGATTATGACCCACCATTGTGTAGAGTATCGAATAAGTTTTCTAACGATATGTGGATCATCCAAAACGGACACCCAAACGACGAGTTTTGAACAATCCGATCGCATCGTGAATAGTAGTGAACAGTAAAACGTGCAGAAAAAAGTACTGAGGCCTGGTGTATTTTTGCTCCAACTTTAAACGATCATAACTCCTTGTATATAATGATCTGGGTGATTTACTATATATCAATGGAAAGCTCTGTGAGTCCTCTTTCCAATGAAATTGGTTTCATCCAATTTGTCTATCGAAGCAAACAGTTATGGTCGATCTACTTCAGCCAATCAAAAGTAAATTTTTGGGTCAACTTCAAACGATCATAAATCCTCGTACACAATGATCTGGGTAAGATACTGTATATCAACGGAAAGATATGAGAGTCCTCTTTCTAATAAAATTAGTTTTTTCCAATTTGGATATCGGACTAAAACGTTATGGTTTATCTACTCTAGACTATCAAAACAGTCCACCAAAGGACAAATTCAAGAATTATTTGATTTTTAGGGGCGTTTTGGTCATTTCCCCTAACCCAAAATCCATCCAAACCCTATATTAAAGCCTATTAGAAGCATTATATGTTATATTTCATCAAATTCCCTCAAAAAGAAAACCCTAAGCTCCTACATCCAACTTCAAGAATCTCCAAAGTTCAACATTAATTCTGCAAATTTATTCAAGATTCCAAAGTTTCTAGTCCAAGAACTCCAAGAACCATCATTCAAAGGCACGATTAACATCTCAAAAATGAGTATCGATCTAAAGTTCATCATTCAAGGTATGCGCGGGTTTTCAATAAGAACTCTCTTTCGTTCTTGTGCCAAAAAGTAATTTTCTTTACAAAGGCATGATTTTTATTTGATTTTTATGAATTTGAAGCATGAACCCATATCTTATGATGATTATTATGAAATCTTGATGTTTATGATTTTGAAAGATGAATTTACATGTGTGGAGATATAAAGCATAAATCTTGAATGATATTTATCATGATTTTGATATTTGGGTCGTGAATCCCTATTGGAAATTGTGTTTTTTTGAGAAAGTGTGTGTTATAAGCACGTTGATGTTGAATATTTGAGATGTTTTGAATGATTTGACCTTTTGGTCTTAATGAAGTTGTTTTGAACTCGAGTGTGAAAGAAATCCACAACGTGGTTGATTTTGATAGATGGAAAACATGATGGCTCCCGATGTATATTTATATATTACTGAAATTGTTTTGTTATGGATTGTATTTGAAATGATCTGAGCTAAGTTCGGGAGAAATTTTTAGCACCGAGTGGGAGGTATAAAGCGACCTTACTTTCGTAGAACTACGTGCCCCCAAAGGAGTGAGCCTAAGGTTGATTTATATAATGATCACTAGTTTGTGTGGATTTGATATCGATAGTCCTACTCCGATGGCAAGGATAGGACGGCTCTCCCGAACGTGGGTTGTACGTTGGACTTCATGTAGCTCTCATGGTTTACGTAGGTTATAGGATCTCCTAGTGTGTGTGTTTCCTTGTGTCTATGGTGAATGGTGAAGTGATTTGAAAGTGGAATTGTGAAAGTTATTCTTTCGAAAGATTTAAATGATATTTACATTATGAGAATTGATATTCTTGATGAATTGAAAGTGATTGAAAAATTATATGATGACTTACATGTGTTATTGTACTTATTTCATCCTCTTATGATTATGATGATTTTCTTCGGGATATGTGAGTCTTTCATACATCCTGCATATTTCTTATAAATATTTATGATGATGATGTTTATACAACTGCATAAACCCCCATATACTCGGTCCCTTTCCATGGTACTGACCCACATCTTCGAATGTGGGCTGCATTTTCTTTGAATATAGGTTCAGGTGCTCAGTTCCAGATTCGACAGTGATTCTTTGGGCATATTGTTCTACATCCTCTATTGTGGTGAGTCCTCATGTTTCGAGGACGTGATGTGTGATATTGGTTTCTCAAAATTGTTTACATTTGATAACTGAGTATGAGTCAGTTGGGGCATGTCTCAATGGCTCGCTGGTTTTATTAATTTTCTTAGAGGCTTGTTAACTAGTATAGATATTGGGAGTTGACTAATAAGTCGTATTTTGTTATCTTTCTCAAATTCTTTTATTCTTGGATGATGATTACTCTGTTGATATTTGAGGGTTATTTATGGAAACCCCGTTGATTTGTGTTGAACTGAATGAAAATGGCTCAAAGGGTTAGCTTGGGGCTACTCGTAGACTCAAGCATCGTGTGACGCTCCGAGGCCTTTTTTCGGGGCGTTACAAATTTGGTATCAGAGCCTAAGGTTTTAAGGTGTCCTGGGGAGTCTGGCAAGCCGCGTTAAGTAGAGTCTTGATCATCGGTGTGTAGTGCGCCACATCTATGAGCAAGAGGCTACAATACGTTTAAGGAAAAAGTGTGATTCTTTCTTTCAGAAGTCTATCGTGCTTAAAGTGTCTCTCTCTGCTATTGATTTGTGCTCTTCTCTTTCAAAAATATGCCTCCACGTCGAGCAAGAAGAAATAATGATAGTCAACAACCTCAAACCTCTGACCCATTGAATGAAAATGTGTCTCATGCTGAATTTCAGGCGCTGGCCCAAGCTATTACTTCAAAAGTTCAGGCCAACCTGGTCCGGCTCCACAGCAGCAGAGAGGTGATTCAGGTGCTGCCAGGATTCGTGACTTCATGCGGATGAATCCGCCAGAATTCTATGGGTCCAAGTCTGATGAGGATCCACGGTTGTTTTTAGAGGAGGTTCGAAAGATTACTTAGGTGATGCATGTATCTGAGGAACATAGTGTGGAGTTGGCTGCATATAGGTTGAAAGACCTTGCTTATGACTGGGTTATTGCTTGGAGGAAAGGTAGAGGTGAGGGAGCTATCCCTACAACTTGGCAAGAGTTCCAGGATGCATTCCTGGATAAGTTTTTCCCTTTAGAGATGAGGGAGGCGTAGGTGGAAGAGTTTATGAACCTGCGACAGGGTCTATGACTGTTAAGGAGTACTGTCTAAAGTTCAATCAGTTGGCCAAGTATGCTCCTAACTTAGTGGCTGATAATCGGCTAGTATGAGTAAGTTTGTGACTAGAGTGTCTAGTTATGTGGTTAAAGAGTGTAGGTTTGCTATGCTGAATAGTGAGATGAATCTTTCTAGGCTGATGACTCATGCCCAACAGATTGAGGCAGACAATATTAAGGAGAGAGATAAAATAAGAGGTAATAAGAGAGCTAGGTCCGAGCAGCACAGATAGGGTCAGACTAGATCACAGGGAGGGAGTCGCCCTCAGTATCAGGATCGTTCGTCTATGCCAGCACCGTCATCTGCTAGTGCTTCCATGCCTAGAGGTAGGCAAAAGCAAGGTAGTAGGTCATATGCACCCAGGTCCCAGTATAGTGTTGGGAGTAAGCCAAATCGTCCCCTGTGTCCTAAGTGTGGTAGAGCTCATTCGGGTGAGTGTTAGGGTGAGAAGAGGGGTTATTTCTGGTATGGTGACATGGGTTATAGAGTTAGAGATTGTCCACAGGATGGACAAGGGCATCGTGACTATCGCCTTCAGACCCAGACTCAGACTGTTAGTGCTCCTGTTTCAGCGACTGGCCCGGCCCCAGCTCAGGGCGCCGCTTCTAGCAATGCTGGCGGGCAGCGCCAGAATAGATTCTATGCTTTACCGTCCCACCAGGAACAGGAGAACTCTCCTGATGTTGTTACTGGTATGCTTCGTATATTTCAGTTTGATGTGTATGCTTTGTTGGATCCTGGATCCAGTTTCTCATATGTTACACCTTTGATTGCTGTGAATTTTGAAATGAGTCCTGAGATTATTCCTGAGCCTATCCTAGTTTCTACCCCAGTGGGTGATTCGATTGTTATGCAGAAAGTGTATAAAAAGTATCCTGTTACCGTTCTTCATAGAGTCTTGTTGGCTAATCTGATTGAGTTAGACATGGTAGATTTTGATGTGATTCTGGGTATGGACTGCCTGTATTCTTCTTATGCCTCTATTGATTGTCGAACCCGAGTGGTCAAGTTTTAATTTCCGGGTGCATCCGTGTTTGAGTGGTCTGGGAATTTTGTGTCACCCAAGAGTCATTTTATCTCTTACCTCAAAGCTAGAAAGCTTATTTCCAAAGGGTGTATTTACCATTTGGTTAGAGTCAAAGACACTAAGTCTGAGACTCCAACTCTCTAGTCTGTTAACGTCATCAATGAGTTTTCTGATGTCTTTTTGGATGATCTCCCAGGGATACATCCTGATAGAGAGATAGAGTTCAGGATTGATCTTCTCCCGATACTCAACCCATTTTTATTCCTCCTTACCGTATGGCCCCTGCAGAACTTAAGAAGTTGAAAGAGCAACTCAAAGATCTACTAGATAAGGGTTTCATAAGGCCTAGTGTTTCTCCTTGGGGTAAAGAAAGATGGCTCTTTGCGTATGTGCATTGATTACCGCCAACTGAATAAAGTCACCGTAAAAAATAAGTACCCCCTTCTGAGAGTAGATGATTTGCTTGACCAATTGCAGGGTGCAACTTATTTCTCAAAGATAGAGCTTCGTTCTGGCTATCATCAACTCAAAGTTAGGGAGTGTGACATCCCAAAAACCACTTTCCGAACTCGTTATGGCCATTTTGCGTTTCTTGTTATGTCTTTTGGGTTAACTAATGCCCCAACTGCTTTCATGGACCTCATGAATCAAGTGTTCAGACCATATCTGGATATATTTATCATTGTGTTCATCGCTGATATACTGGTGTACTCCCGTAGTGAGGATGAACATTCTGATCATCTTTGAACTGTCTTGCAAACCCTTAGAGATCACAAGTTGTTTGCCAAGTTCAGTAAGTGTGAGTTTTGTCTAAGGTCAGTTTCTTTTCTGGGTCATATCATTTCTTCTGAGGTATTAGAGTTGATCCCCAAAAGACCAAAGCTGTTAAAAATTGGCCTAGACCTATTTCTCCGACTGATATCCAAAGTTTCTTAGGTTTAGCTGTCTATTACCGCCATTTTGTTGAGGGTTTCTCCTCTATTGCGTCTCTTATGACTCGGTTGACCCAAAAGAGAGTGAAGTTCTTGTGGTCCAAATCTTGTGAGAAGAGTTTTCAGGAGTTGAAGACTCGACTCACTTCAGCCCCTGTTTTGACTTTGCCTGATGGTGTTGATAGTTTTGTGGTGTACTGTGATGCTTCGAAAGTTGGGTTGGGTTACGTATTGATGCAGAAGGGTAAGGTGATAGCTTATGCTTCTAGATAGTTGAAACCCCATGAGAAAAATTACCCTACCCATGACCTTGAGTTGGCTACTGTTGTGTTTGCTTTGAAAATCTAGAGACACTATTTGTATGGTGTCCATGTTGATGTTTTCACTGATCATAAGAGTCTGCAGTATGTGTTTACCCACAGAGAATTAAATCTCAGGCAGAGACGATGGTTAAAATTGTTAAAGGACTATGATATGAGTGTGCTATATCATCTGGTCAAGGCCAATGTTGTGGTGGATACCCTAAGTAGAGTGTCCATGGGTAGTGTTTCGCATATGGTAGAAGGTAAGAAAGAGTTGGCTCGTTATTACATCGTTTGGCTAGATTGGGGGTTAGGTTGTTTGACTCTGTTGAAGGTAGTATAGGGGTTCAGAGTAGTTCCGAATCCTCCTTGGTTTCAGGAGTGAAGGAAAAGCAATACTTAGATGCTAGTTTGGTCAGACTGAAGGAGTCAGTCAAGAACCAAAAAGTAGAGTTTTCTCCTCAGGGGGAGATGGTGTATTGAGATTACAGGGTAGATTGTGTGTCCCTAATGTTGATGATCTGAGATAGGATTATGGCTGAAGCGCATGGGGCGCGATATTCTATTCATCCTGGTGCCACCAAGATGTATCGAGACTTTTTTATTGTTCAGTTGTAGTTTCTTGAATTTATGCATTCTATGTTGCATTCGGAGTGAGAAACGATGTGGTGATGAGTCTAACAAATGATTTTAGTTGTATTCTCTATTCCCTATCTAATGTTGGCATATCTAGCGTCATTCGAGGATGAATGTTTCCAAGGGGGGGTGATGTAATACCCCAGAAAATTTTTTGTTGAAATTTTATGCATAAACGTGTTAGGTTCTATCTTCTAGAATGAATTATAAATTTTCCATATGGAATGTCTTAGATTATTACCCACCATTGCGTAGAATATCGAATAAGCTTTCTAATGATATGTGGATCATCCAAAACGGACACCCGAGCGACGAGTTATGAACATTCCGATCGAACCGTGAATAGTAGTAAACAGTAAAACGTACAGGAAAAAGTACTGAGGCCTGACGTATTTTTTCTCCAACTTTAAATGATCATAACTCCTTGTACATAATGATCTGGATGATCTAATATATATCAACGGAAAGCTCTGCGAGTCCTCTTTCCAATGAAATTGGTTTAATCCGATTTGTCTATCGAAGCAAAAAGTTATGGTCGATCTACTTCAGCCTATCAAAAGTTAATTTTTTGGTCAACTTCAAACGATCATAACTCCTCGTACACAATGATCTGGGTGAGATACTATATATCAATGGAAATATATGATAGTCCTCTTTCTAATAAAATTAGTTTCATCAAATTTTGATATCAGAGTAAAACGTTATGGTTGATCTACTTCAGACTATCAAAACAGTCCACCAAAGGACAAATTCGAGAATTATTTGATTTTTAGGGGCGTTTTGGTCATTCCCCCTCACCCAAAATCCGTCCAAGCCCTATATTAAAGCCTATTAGATGCATTATATGTTATATTTCATCAAATTCCCTCAAAAAGAAAACCCTAAGCTCCTACATCCAACTTCAAGAACCTCCAAAGTTAACCATTAATTCTGCAAATTTATTCAAGATTCCAAGTTCCTAGTTCAAGAACTCCAAGAACCATCATTCAAAGGCACGATTAACATCTCAAAAATGAGTATCGATCTAAAGTTCATCATTCAAGGTATGTGGGTTTTTTCAACAAGAACTCTCTTTTATTCTTGTGCCCAAAAGTAATTTTCTTTACAAAGGCATGGTTTTTATTTGATTTTTACGAATTTGAAGCATGAACCCATATCTTATGATGATTATTATGAAATCTTGATGTTTATGATTTTTAAAGATGAATTTATATGTGTGGAGATATAAAGCATGAATCTTGAACGGGATTTATCATGATTTTGATATTTGGGTCGTGAATCCCCATTGGAAATTGTATTTTTTTGAGAAAATATGTGTTATAAGCACGTTGATGTTGAATATTTGAGATATTTTGAATGATTTGACCTTTTTATCTTAATGGAGTTGTTTTGAACTCGAGTGTGAAAGAAATCCACAACGTGGTTGATTTTGATAGATGGGAAGCATGATGGCTCCCGATGTATATTTATATATTACTGAAATTGTTTTGCTGTGGATTTTCTTTGAAATGATCTGAGCTAAGTCCGGGAGAAATTTTTAGCATCGAGTGGGAGGTATAAAGCGACCTTACTTCCCTAGAACTACGTGCCCCCGTAGGAGTGAGCCTGAGGCTGATTTATATAGTGATCACTAGTTTGTGTGGATTTGATATCGATAGTCCTACACCGATGGCAAGGATAGGATGACTTTCCTCAACGTGGGTTGTACTTTGGACTCCATGTAGCTCACATGGTTTATGTCGGTTATAGGATCTCCCAGTGTGTGTGTGTTTTCTTGTGTCTATGGTGAATGGTGAAGTGATTTGAAAGTGGAATTGTGAAAGTTATTCTTTCGAAAGATTTAAATGATAGTTACATTATGAGAATTGATATTCTTGATGAACTGAAAGTGATTGACAAATTATATGATGACTTACATGTGTTATTGTACTTATTTCATCCTCTCATGATTATGATGATTTTCTTCAGGCTATGTGAGTCTTTCATACATCCTGCATATTTCTTATAAATATTTATGATGATGATTTTTATACAACTGCATACACCCCCATATACTCGGTCCCTTTCCATGGTACTGACCCATATCTTCGGATGTGGGCTGCATTTTCTCGGAATGTAGGTTTAGGTGCTTAGTTCCAGGTTCGACAGTGATTCTTTGGGCACGCTGTTCTACATCCTCTGTTGCGGTGAGTCCTTATGTTCTGAGGATGTGATGTGTGATGTTGGTTTCACAGAATTGTTTACATTTGATAACTGAGTATGAGTCAGTTGGGGCATGTCTCAATGGCTCGCTGGTTTTATTGATTTTTTTAGAGGCTTGTCAGACTAGTATAGATGTTGGGAGTTGACTAATAAGTCATATTTTGTTATCTTTTTGAAATTCTCTTATTCTTGAATGATGATTACTCTGTTGATATTTGAGGGTTATTTATGGAAACCCCGTTGATTTATGTTGAACTAAATAAAAATGGCTCAAAGTGTTAGCTTTGGGATACTCGTAGCCTCAAGCACCGTGTGACACTCCGAGATCCATTTTTCGGGGTGTTACAGATAGGGTAGTGTTGGTAGGTTAAAAGAAAGTAACATCTAAACTGCTTTAGACCTCAACATCGAGTGAGAAGATGTACAAGATTGATGATTATATGGCATGCGCTGTAGGTGGAATTATGTCTGACGCCAACAGATTGATCAACACGGGCATGGTCCAGGCTCAGCCTTATACATTCTCTTATCAAGAACCCATGCCAGTTGAACAACTTATCCAGTCACTCTGTGATACCAAGCAAGGTTATACACAGTTTGGTGGACTTTGTCCCTTTGGTGTTTCATTTCTCTTTGCAGGTTCGGATAAAAATTATGACTTCCAACTGTATATGAGCGACCCAAATAGAAATTACGGAGGTTTGAAAGCCATAGAAATTGGAGCAAACAACCAGGCAGCTCAATCAATTCTTAAGTAGAATTACAAGGATGATATCACAAGGGAAGAAGCTGTTCAACTTGCTCTTAAGGTACTTAGTAAGACAATGGATAACACTAGCCTCACTTTAGAGAAACTTGAACTTGCTGAGGTATTTCTCTCTAATGGGAAAGTTTAGTATCAAGCATGCTCTTCCGACACTCTGAACAAAATATTGGTGAATTTTGGAATGACTCAACCTGCAACAGAAGAATCGTAGACCAATATCTTTGGATCGAGATTTGACATCGACTCTCTCTACACTATGTCTGGCATATTGTACTAAAACTAAGTGGTGGATTTGTGTTTTATTATAGTCGCATGCATATTTATGTCAAACGCTTTCGATTTTGAATTTTGTTTTGGATTAGTTCATCGTTTGTTGTTATCATGGTACTTAACAACTTTGGAATTACTTAGTAGTTGAAAGGGAATTGGTAACAGAGGAAGAAAGGATATCTGGTGGAAAACTATTCCGGCATGCATATGGTGGACACTATGAAAGGGAGTAAAATGGTATTAACTACTATTACTATGGTTACGTGTATAAATGGATGTGAACATTAATCATATACTATAAACAAATATTATATGTCGTTTATCTAACAAGAGTGTTCCAACATTGGGCTATACTAGCATGGGCCATCACTATCTAGTATAATACAAGTTACCTTTTTCAAAAAAAAAATATATAGTTGAGTTGAATGTATTACCAGTATTAACAATGGGAGTAGTGCTATTCGATTCATCTGGTGATTGAGTTACTTGAATCGTTCCCCGGTAAGCATAGTTTGCCTAAGGACACCCCCTCCCGGTGCTATTGATTTACTAAATTCTGCTCAAAGCAATATGAATGAGATTTTAATTAAGAAAAAAAGAAGAAGCTACATTCCAATATAAGTAAAACTATTAAAGGGAAATAAAAAGTAACTGCAATATGATAAGTAGTTTAATTGAAAAAAGAAATACAAGATAAAAGAAGAGAACTCCTAGAACCTCTTTAATCTTGAGTGCTTGACCTTATCCATTTACATTGTTGTTGGGAAACAGTAGAACAGGAACAATAATTGATGAATTTATGTTTTTCAATTTATGTTTTCTACCCTTCCCAGACCCCACTAGGTGGGAATATACTGGGTTTGTTATTGCTGTTGTTGTTGTATATTTTCAATTGTGTCTTGTATTTAAGTTATTATGATTTACCATATCAGCATAAGCTGTGTTTTCTGTACTTGGACAACTTTCCGAAGGATCAAAAGATTTCAGCACGAAGGTTGTATCAGCTATGGGCTGGTGAAGGTATTATATCATTAGAAGGTAACCAAAGAGAGGAGAATATAATGATGGAGATAGGGGAACATTATCTGTATGAGTTAGATATATCCAATGCTCTTTTGCCAACCCACTAAAGATTACAGCTTCTCTTACACTGCTCAAATTCCTAACAATGGTTGTAGCTTTCTCAAATCTCCACACCGAATCTGGTCTCAAGTCTGTTAATGACCATCTTTCTGGAAAAACTTATATCTTTGGAGATCAATTGACAAAGAATGATTAAGGTGTATGGGGAAATCTTAGAGAAACCTAGTTCAGATCTTTATCCCAATGCTAGTTAATGGTACCAAGCTGTTTCTGGTAAACTTGCATCAAGTTTTCCCGAGAAAACTGTTGGTGTGAGATTTAGAAGCCAAGCTGCTCCTGCTACAACTACAGCAGCTAAGGAAGCTGCTAAGCCTTCCAATGATAACGATGATGATGATTACATAGATCTTTTTGGAGAAGAGACAAAGTAAAAAAAAAAAGACAGCAGAAGCAAGGGAGGCTGCTAAGGCATCTAGCGAGAAGAAATAGAGTGGAAAGTCATCTGTTTTTATGGACGTTAAGCCTTGGGATGATGAAACTGACATGAAAAAACTTGAGGAGGCTGTGCACAGTATTAAGGTGGAAGGTCTTCTCTGGAGAGCATCCAAATTGGTCCCAGTTAGCTACGGGATTAACAAAAAGCAGATCATGCTTACAATTCTTGATGAACTTGTCTTGGTGGATACTCTAATTGAGGAACGTATAACCTTAGAGCCTATCAACGAATACATGCAGAGTTGTGATATTGTTTCCTTTAATAAAATTTAAGGTCAACATACCAGGGAATTTTCTAAGTCTCTCGCCTTGTAAGGCTGTAATTTTGCTAGTTTTCGAGTTGTGATACTTTATTACTAGTGTTTTGTCTTTCCATCTCTATTCAAGTACGTTTAGTCATGAAAAATGGTTATTTAACTGTGAAAAAAAAACTATATTCCAATGTCTCTGCAATAATTTCACAATGTTGAGGGTTTTGCAACTTGGAAATGATGAAGAACTTCGATATGCAAGTTTCTCCTTTCAGAGATCTCTTCAAGTTAGAAAAACTACAGAAACTAGGAGCCATTCTCTCTCTGGAGTTTAACGAGATGGAAGAGATAATTACACACCTCACGTTAAGAACGGGGGGACTTAGGGAAACATCCTTCTGTATTTACTACAATTTTTATTTAGAAAAAGATCTAAACCTTCTGAAGCAACTGTTAGGTTGTGACCATTCCCACAAGTTAGATCTAATTGGACATATCAGTAAACTACCAAAACACCACTTCTTTTCATAAAGCCTCACCAAGTTAACAAAAATTAGCTAAACATTTTTTGCTAATCCATTGCTAAGTAACTAGTAACTAATAGGATTTTCTGATAATCCGTTGCTAAATAGGATTCACCAGTAAGTGTCAGACACCAATTAATAAATCATTTGATATATGATTGTTAAATGCAATTATTTATCTAATTTCAATCAAAGATAAAGTATGAGGACCAATACATACCTGGTTTTCTTGTTCAGGTTCAAAAATTTTGCTTCACTTTGCAATGAAACTCCTTTTGTTTTCTCATATATTTGATCATTTTCCTGAACTTTTTTTGGAGCCAAAAACCTAAAAAAAATAAGCGCCCAAAAGGTGGAAGTTTGAGTAGTGCTTGATGCTTTTAGCGAAGAGCTTGTTCAAAAGGCTGAAACAATTAGGGAGTTTTGGTCAAACGTTGGTCTATTTTTCTGTATTAACCAGTTGAGAATATGATGGAAGATGGTCAGTCTTACTACACTATCACACGTGAAGAGCAGCTTGACTATAAGTTACTAAATCTCTAGTTTTACCCACAATTTTCTAGAATTCAGCCTTATAATTAATTAAGATATACAAGTTTTTACTTAATTATAATTAAATATGATTATTTGTAAATAAATATTTTTAAAAGAAAAATTATGGGTAAACTAATAGGTCATTTGGTGTGAGGTGCTAAAGCAAATAATACCGGGATAACATAATAATTTTGGAATAAAAATTTTTAATGCATGTTTGGTTGACAATATTCGGAATAACGTATTTTGGGACTAATAAATAGTACTGGGATAAGTTATCCACACAATTGGTGGGATAACAATCCCATCATAATTTATCCTTGGGATAAATTTTGTAAAGGGAAAAAATTACCCCTAACTATATTTATGCATGAACCACTTTATGTACGTTAGTATGTGCATAACTAATTAATCAATCTAACTCAAACACTTTAGGCTCCATAAATTATACTGACATAAACATATACGTTAACCAAATTGTAAGGTAGTAATTTTATATTTATACAAATGATAAACATATAATTTGGTCATCTAGATAGCTAACAAATTGTATAACATAAGTAGACATGTTAAATAAATATAAGAATATTTTATGTATATTAATATTGTTCACATTTTATGTTAAATATTTGATGAATAATAAACTAAAATCATTTCATAAATGCATAAAATTTAGATGAATATTAAATTTTCTTTGTTTTAAGATGAAATTTGTAATGAATTAATCCTCAAGATTTTTATAAATATTAAAATTATTACATCTTTAATTAACCTATCTTCAATTGAGTAATATTTACCAACAACCTAAATTACCCTCAAACCCACAAATCCATATTAGCCTCTTATAACTAATTTTTCAGCCAAAGACAAATTTAAGTAACTAGCACAGACCTTGTTGTATAGTTATAAGCCGTTGTTAAGAATTTGAATTGAAATCTTGATCACTATATTATCAGGGGCATCTCAAGCACATTCAGGGCCTAAGGAGAAAATCAAATGGCAGCCGTAAAATTTTAAGAAAAAATAATTTTCTTTTAATGAACTCTATTTTCAAAATTATATAATTGATTTTTTCTAATTATTCCTTTTAAGTAATAATAATCAATACATTTAATTTTTCTTGAGATATAGTACACTAGATATATGAACTTCTTCTAATAAATCTTTCCTTTTATATATATTTTTTTCTATAAATAATATTTAATTTTTTAAAAAAAAATTCTTGTATATTATTATAAAAATAAGGCCCCTCAAATTTGGGGGCCTATTCTTTTATAAGGTAGAGCCGCCCCTGTATATTATATGAGTGATATGCGTTCATAATCGATTTCATTGTTCAAATACATATTTGAAATTAAATAGTTTTTTAATCACTTGAAAATTGATATTGTATATATAAATTAAAATGAATTTTAATAGTCTATATTATATGAGTGATATGTGTTTAAATGAATTGACATAAACAACAAATCTTGTTGTACTTTAACAAACTTAAGTTGGAAGTTTTTATTTCAAACTAAATAAGATATAGTAAGATTTTTTTCTTAAACACACACAACATAATCATGGGAAGGCACATGCAAAAAAATTAAAGCTAAATAAGATGAAAGTTTTATTTTTAAAATACACATGATATAATCATGAAAATACACACACACAAAAAAAAACAATTAAGCTAAATAAGATGACACTTTTATTTTTAAGAATAAATATTTAAAGCATCAAAAGAAATATCTAAAAAAAGGTTAAATAAGATGGAGGGTATTTTGGTAATTAATTAATTTATTCTGAGAAATTATACCATGCATATTACTTTGAATACAACAAATCAAACACTTAATAAAAAATAATCCCAGCATAACTAATCTCAGTATAACTTATCTCATCATAACTTATTCCAGCGTAACTAATCCCAGCATAATACATTCCCAACCAAACGACCCCTAAGGGTCCTTTGGTGGGGTTTATAAGAATTATACAAAATATGATGTATATTAATAATGTTTGGCTAGTTATTTTACATATATTATTTAGGTGGCGTTTGATTTGGTGTAAACAATAACATTAATTGCATAATTTCTAAAAACAATATATTTACTATTTTGACATTATCACTCATAATTTTTTTAAAATAAATTTTAAACAAATTTTTTTAATTTGAAAATATTATTTGGGTGATTTTTAATGATGGATATTCTCAACATTAAATATGATAAACCGTTATATGTGTAAAAAAAATAAGGATAGAGAAAGTAACGTATATAATAGAGAAGCTATTTTAAAAATATTATAAATTATAATAATTAATAATTAAATTTTAAAAAAAATATATAAAAAATTTGGTTAACGCCGAATTTCATTTGTGTCACATAATTGGGACTAAATATTACTCCCTCCATTCATATTTACTTGTTCATTTTATTGAAAATAGATGTGCAACAATATTGTTTAATTTGAAAAATAATGGATAATTTTCCATTTCTGCCGATTTTACCATTGATATTAAATACGATTCATTATCCAGTAAATTTTCCAAAACACTAATGAAAATAAGCAGACATTTAATATATATTCTTTGTACTATCTTCAACATGTGGGACATTTCAAATAAAATGAAGCATATATGATTGGTCTTGAGGGAATATTACTCTAGTTTCTGTATGTTTTCAAGACACAATATAAACATCATTGAACAGGGATACTATAGTAAAATAATTATGTTGATAATTCTTCTTCTAAATAGATATGTCAAGTAAAAATGTGACAAGTAAAAGCGAACGAGTATTTAGTACATTTTAAATTACGGTATTAGTAAGGGATAGAAAATATTGTAAATAGAATTCAAATAGACTTCGACTTTTATCCAATCTTGAAAATTAACCTTTAAAATGAATAAAATTCTTATAAGCACTTTTGTTTAAAAGAAATCGCCTAAGGAAGTTTGTAATACAACAAATAAGACACATAAAATATCTCAATCACATAAATCGGGATAGGAATACACATATTATTTGAAAATAGTAAAAAAAATACTATAAATCTCAATAATTAACAACTCAAAATATAAAAAACTATCAGTGAAAAATTGGGTTGAGTCTTTAAATATGTATTCGATATTTACACCAAGTAAATATTAGAAAATATATTTTTTGTACAAAAATTAATATTAATTAATAATATTTGTTTTTTGATTAAAATCCTATATAAAAGATAATTTGATATACTAATTATTCCCTATTGATGTAGGTTTTGAAATGATCCGTATCAGGGAGATAGAATTTGAACAATATACCTGACATAGTTAGTATAACACAAACTACATTTTTTTTATGTTTGATTTTTTTGTACTTTTAAAAAAGTTTTGTTTTATTATTTTTCTTATAAGCAAATTCATTTTAACTTTTTTTAATCAGATTCTTTTCCTTTTATTATTCTATTAAAGTTTAAATTTCAAAAAACAAAATCCTTCTCCTTATTTCAGAGAACACTACGCAGCAGCTCCATCAAGTTTAAGTCATCAACAACATGTCACAATCCATGCTCGTACTTTAGGCAAACGTTATCAAGCCCAAACAAAGTATTCAGGTATTACCTCTAAGCTGAATATTCACAAACAAAGCTAACCCCATCAAGATTCAAAAATTTCATATTCAGGTACCTCTAATTCTTGTTTTTTAATCTTAAATTTCCTCAAGATTGGTATTTTTTTTTCATTTAGGGTTCATGGTTTTACATTTAGGTGAGTTGATTTAATTCAATTACCCCAATTTCCTTTTTTTTTTTTTAAATTCTAATCTTGTTCAATATTGTAAATTTTTAGTTTGGAGTTTATAATATTACATTTAGGTGACTTGATTTAGTTTAATTACCTCAATTTCCTATGGTTAATCTAAATTTTAATTTGAATTTATTGTTCAAAATTGTAACCTTTAGTTTGGGGTAGACGATGAATATGATTGGATGAATATAGTTGGATTCTGACTTTATATTTATTGAAACTAGAGATAAATGATGTTTTTTTTATTCTTGATATCAAAATACTAAATTTTGATTTTTGAATTGATTTGTTGAAGATGGAAATAGAGAAAGGCGGGGGTTACAATGCTTAAATTGAGCGGGTCAGGGATTAAATTGGGCAGGGCAGGGAGATGAAAATTTAATATGTAAAATAATTGGGCATGGTAGGTACCGTATCTAAACTTTTAGTAGAAAATTATAAAACAATGAGTTACCGTAAAGGCTTAAACTCCTATAATATTTATTTTCTTGTGTAGGTGATTATGGATAAAAGTTGGACGCATGAACTGAAGTTTACTAAAAGATATATTGAGGGTGTCCAATCTTTTATGCGGCTTGTTCGATCTCACTTTGATCAAAATATCAAAATTCGATGCCCATGTACAAATTGCTTAAATGTATTTTTTCAAACACAAAAGCTAGTGCATGACCACTTATTGCTCGAAGGAATTATAAAAAGTTATGCGCACTGGAGATACCACGGGGAACAATCACAAATAAGAGATAACAATGAAGCAGTTTATAGTGAAGATGAAAATGAAGCTCATGATAAGGATGATGGAATTCGTAGTATGTTAGAAGAGGTCGCTGAAGGATCATTTGTCAATTATTCGAAGGAGACTGGTAATAATGTATGTAGTAATATGAGTGAGAAAGAAGCTATAATGTTTGACAAATTGTTGAGAGAAGCTGAACGTGAATTATACCCGGGGTGTAAGAAATTTTTGAAGCTTTCATTTCTTATGAAGTTGCTACACTTGAAAGTATACAATTAATGGAGTAATAAATCATTTGATATGTTGCTGGAGTTGCTAAAAGAGGCATTGCCTGCTGACGAGACACTTCCTAAGTCATATTATGATGCTAAAACATGCTGCAGGGTTTGAGATTAGGATACATTTCGATTTATGCTTGCAAAAATAATTGTGTGTTGTACTGGGTTGAATATAAAAATAGATAAGAATGTCCACATTGTGGTACTTCGAGGTGGAAAATTGACAATGGAAGGGATAAAAGGATTCCTCATAAAGTTTTATGGTATTTTCCATTAAAACTGAGACTTCAAAGATTATTTATGTCTAGTAAAATAAGTATGGACATGAGGTGCATTAAAGAGAAACGTCTTGATGAGGTGAATGTATTAAGGCATCCCACTGATTCTGAAGCATAGAAAGAGTTTGACAAGAATCATAAGTGGTTTGCACAAGAACCTCGTAATATTAGACCCGGTCTTGCAACTGATGGTTTTAATCCATATAGTAACATGAGCACATCATATAGTATGTGGCCTATCATTCTTGTTCCTTATATTCTTCCTCCATGAAAATGTTTTAAGGACCCATTTATGATGATGTCATTACTTATTCCTTTTTCCTAAGCACTGGGAAAGGATATTGATATTTATTTGCATTCTTTGGTTGAGGAATTGAAAGATTTATGAAGTGAAGGTGTAGAGACATTCGATGCATCAGCTGGGGAATGTTTCAAAATGCATGTTGCTGTTTTATGGACCATAAATGACTTTCCAGCTTATGGTATGTTTTACAATTCTCTACTTTCCTAGCTGTCTATTTTCCTAGGGAGAAAAGTTGTGCAATTATTAATTGAATTTCACATGAAAAAGAGTTGTTCTTTTAGTTGCTTGAAAATACATGAGAAAATTGAATTTTCATTCATTTTTGTAGTGAATTTTGTTTTTCTGAATATGTTATTTTTATGTTCAGGCTATAAACTATTGCTGAACATATATATATTTTTTAATGAATTAGGCAATTTATCTGGATGGAGCACTAAGGGATATATGGCATGTCCTACTTGCAACAAGGATGCATCTTCACAAAGGAGGTAAAATTTCTTACACGGGTCACCGTCGGTATCTTGAATCCAGTCACTTTTGGAGAAGAAAAAAGAAATTTGATAGGAAGATAGGAAAAAAGAATGAAGCCAAAAGAGCTCTCAGGTGATGAAATTTTGCAACAATTGAATTTACTCAGTACTTATAGACCAGGAAAATACTCAAATAATAAAAGAAAAAAATGTCTTCCTAAAGAGTTGAATTGGGTGAGGAGAAGTATTCTATTTGAGTTGCCCTTCTGGAAGGGTTGATGTTGCGACATAATTTAGATGTCATGTACATAGAAAAAACATTTATGAGGCTATTTTGGGGATATTATTGAATATTGAGGGGAAAACTAAGGATACTTATAAAGTAAGACAAGATCTAAAAGATATCAACATAAGAAAAGAACTATGGTTGCAACATGATGGTTCTAATTATACAATGTCCGGTGCTTATTATAATATGTCAAAAAAAGAGAAAAAAAAGTTTTGGACATTGTTAAAGTCTGTTAAATTTTCTGATGGCTATGCTTTAAATATCTCAGGGTGTGTAAATGGGGATGATGGTAAGATAACTAGACTCAAAAGTCATGACTATCTTATTTTGTTACATCGTGCTGCCTATTGCTAATCGTGGATTTAAAAATAAAGATGTCTCTTTAGTATTGATTGAGTTAAGTGATTTTTTCTGATGATTATGTTATAAGACATTGAGACGAGATGACTTGGAACAACTAGAAAGGGATATAGTTATTATATTATGTAAGCTTGAGATGATCTTTCCACCTGCTTTTTTAGATGTTATGGTACATTTGTGTAACACCCCGATTCGCTGAACCGGAATGCTACATGGTGATCATGACCCTGAGGGACCACAAGCTAACCCATGACTGATATCTGTACCTGTATACTGCAAATCATGATATAATAATGCGGAATACATATAACTATAAGGCCATAAGGTTCAACTGAATAAAATCATGTGGGTGAAAATACCCAAAACAACTTAATTTGTAAGCTAAGTCTGAACGTAAATTTGAACGTAAATCTGAAAGCCTCTAAACTATCTGAATAAGGAGTTGAAGGAACATGTCTCCAACTAACTTCGTAAAACTGAACAGAATAAATAAATAAATGTATCAAATCATATTGTCCTCGAATCAATGAGGATTCACTGTGTCTCTACGACTGGAATGCTACCGCTACTGCTGGGCTGGAGCTCGTGTCTCGAAACCTATGGTGTAACATGAAAAGAAATCACCATACCACAAATGCGTCAGTACAACTGGAGTACTGAGTATACGAGGAAGGTAGGCTGAACATAAAGGGTTTCTTGCATGAACAACACTGACTGACTAATATGACTGTGGGAGTGGAAACATACATATATATAAATGAGATCGTGAATACGTGATAGCATGACTTGTAAGATAATACATGGTTTACTGATAACTGTCATGACTGATACTGAAACTGATAACATGGACGACTGTATCTGACAGTCCTGTATATACTAAAATCTGAAGAACGCCCTGAGTTCTTTTATTGAGACTGATACTGAAACTGTGGGAAGTAGTGTTTAACCGACATGCCCCATGTATGCAGTTATGGCTAAGCTGGGGTCCAATCTCTGCCCCGACTGGAGGGGTGTCAATACCGTGCCACGGGTAAGGACAGCCTGTGAGTGACCCTTATCTGGCGGATACTCAATGAAAACAGTGGGAACCTTAAACTGAAGGGTTGAGCCATATCATCAACCCTAATCTGACGGTTTAAGATGTTTCAACCTACGCGTAGTTCTGGAACCCAAGTATGACTACTAAGAATCACACCCTGAACTGGCGGGTGAGTTCCCATTCTTGGGTTCACTCGGTGCTAACCTCTACTCCCATCTGGAGGGACTGGACATGAATAACTGACTGTGCATAACTTAATCTTACTGAATTTCGTTGACTGGTGGAATGTTACTGATATCTGACAACTGACTAAGATCATGAGCTTTTCCTAAGTCACATGATTGACTGAGGTCTATGGAATCATAGCTTGAGTTTAGATATTGTGAAATATGACATGGCTTTAGGCACACAGCTATAGTTTTCGGGTACAAGTATCCCCAGGACTCGATAGGAGGAAACTGACACACATGACATGACTTGATCACAAGATTTGAGTCCACAATTCACAATATCATAAGTAAGGCTTACATAATAAGAATGATTCTCAACAAACTATGACATGATCGGGAATGCACACAACATGTATATACTTGCATGGATTCAATAACATGGTCATTCCATATCGCAACAATATCATGAGCATCTCGTACAACTTCTTCAATTCAAGACAATAGCATGGGGATCATGTTGAACATAAACTTAGAACATGGAATAGTCATTTAGGACTTATTATGTCATAAAAGAGTGATTTCTATTCCCTTAGGTATTTTCACAAACACCTTACATGCACATCTTAGGCATAGGTGGATTCATCAAGATTACAAATATGCAACCACCAATTTCACATATTTATACGTTAAATACCACCATATCCTCATAATAAATATACAAAGATCCCATCTTCGGCATTATCAAACTCCAACCACATGAACATCAACCACCAACAACATAAACATTATAATACAAAATTTATAAGATGGTTCTTAAGCTTCATGGACGAAAGGAATCCATGAATCAACTCACGCATACCTTAGAAGGAAGATTCTTGATGATTGACAGAGGAATTTCCTTGAAATCGGATCTTCAAGATTAGTTATGCAACCCTAGTTGTTTTTCTCTTTTAGTGCTCTTGGATGATGAGCTTTGAGATTATAATAGGATTGTAATATGTTTAGAAGCTATATATTTCGTAGGGTGAAGTTTAGGGACGTGTAAGGAGTGTTAAAAGACTTAATTACCCTTAAAATAACTCAAAACGGAGTGTTTTTGGCACCTAGAACTGACTTAGGCGGCACCCAAGTGATTGCCTAAGCTAGGTTGGGCGACACCTAACTAATCACCTATCCTTACTGTCTCTCACGAAAATGGGCATAACTTTTTGCTCGGGTATTGGATTAAGGTGAAATTGATATTGTTGGAAATATAATTTGATTCTGTACAATTTGGTGGGTCTAAATCAGCCAAAAATACCATATTAACATCGAGTTATACTCGTTCAAAGATGACCCTTGCACAATCGAACACTAAAACTTGATGGATTCAAAAACTCTTAGCTTGTATTACCTTAAGTGACTCATATGAACATGATTAATGCATCATAAGCTATCCTATCACTAGAATATTCATTGTAAGTCATGTACTCAAGTATGAATCACAGGATAGGAGATTTCATACATAGAAATACTTATTCATTTCCTAGCTTAGAAACATGCGGGGTATTACAATTTGGCTGTGCATTTGCCACGAAAGACAATGTATGGGGACCAGTACAATATTGTTTGATGTACAAAATCGAGACATTCTTATGCAAGCTTAAGTGTTATGTCCAAAACAAGGCACGACCTAAAGGTTCTATTGCTGAAGGCTATATTATCGATGAATGTTTGACATTTTTCTCTATGTATCTTGATGACATTAAGACTAGATTTAATCATAAAGACAGAAATGATATTCTAAGTCAAATTTAGGGCATTGACCTTGATTTTTACAAAGACACAGTGTTTCCAAGAGTTTTAGAGCAGATATTTACCTCTGGTGCCATCCAGTTTATGTTACTTAGTTAACCCAAAATTTTTACAATTTTCTATCTTGTTGTTACCTTATGTTATGTTTAGGTTATCAATTGTAAAGATGAGATTGCACAGGGATACTTGATGGATTGCATTAAAGTCTTCCCTGATGAGTATGATGAGTACCATTCAGGCATTAGGTTTGTACTTCACAATTAACTACCCATTAGTGATTATTTGTTAGGTTCGTAGACCTGTGTTTAGATGTTCCATCTATATTCCTTTTTTCTTTGCCTACTTAAGTTCCCCTCCCCTCTTTAGTACTCTTTAATGGAGTAGCTAAGTTCTGTTGCTTCTCTTGTATGACCAGTATTTGAGCTTTTTATTAGACGGATTGTGCTGCATCATCTATACCACCAGGCAACAATAACAGGTTAGAGTCCACCTAATATCTTACATTTGAGGAGACAAAATAAGTGAATGATGTAATCCAAAATGAACACTACAGAGTGAGTTATAGAGAACCCTGAAAGTTAGTTTGTCACTTTGTCTCTAAATACTTCCTGCAGGCACCTTTGTGGCATTGGGAAATCCTGCAATTTGTGCTACCTTTATATAGTTGGAAAATAATTATCTCTCTAAGGTTATCACTACTTACTTGTTGGCCATTTCGGGTGGCAACACCAGCCCTACTGATAAGGATTTGAAGAAAATCCTTGCAACTGGTAATGCTTACAACTGCTTAGTAAAATTGTTTTAATCCTTGCTGGCACTGGGTATGTTTGTTAATGCTCTAATCTTCTTCTCCTTGAAATATATTCATTTAAATGAAGACATCATTGGTTTACTATGGTTGATTGGTCCAAATTCATTATTAGGGACAAGAGAATTTACAGGTGTTGTGGATCTTATTTCTCACTTCAAGCTGTTGCCTCATCACGAGTTCTTCTGAAAGAAGCCACTTCTATTGTCAATTTTTGATACACACTACCTTTACAATGTGGTGGGAGACACAGATATTAGGAAAGCAAAAGGGATGCAATTGTATCAATTTATACAACATGCGTCATCTTAGAAAGAGATAAATTTGCGCATTCAACCATTTGAATTGGATGCTCTTAGAGAAGCTTTTCGACTACGTGAAACAGCTCCAATTGATCTGCCTCCTATAAGAATCTATTTTCTGAAGCTTGAATTATATATGTATATCTGATTCAGCTCTTTCAGTCACCCTTTTTTTCCTTTATAATCTCTGAAGCTGGAGGCTTAAAATTGGATTTTTTGTTAAACCATGTCATTTCTATAATGCCTGTTTGCCTATTTCAGTAATTATTGATCTATAGGTCTTTTTGGTGTTACATAGTCTGAAAAAGGGATCCCCATAATAGGTATAGAAAATATGCGTGTGACAAACTCTTTAAGTTTTGAGCGATAATACACATAATTTAATGAACAACACGGATCCAAAATATCGAAATATAAAGCTCCTCATATTATTTAGTGGTAGATGCCAAACTTTCAATTTTTATTAGCTTACTTTTCCTTTTGTGTACTTTATGATTCGTGGGTTACTATGTTGCTCATGGTGCAGTTTGTCCTGTGGATTAACTATCCAGAATGGAAGAGTGGTTGGAGGGACTTTCTCAAAATGGAGACAAATGCTGAATCCTAGTTTTTTTTGCATTTTAGTGTTTTTGGTGAAACTTGAGGAATTATCTAAGATGGTATTTGTTTTATTCTCTTTTCAATTTGAAATAGGATGCTCCGGTGGATGATATTGGATTAAAGCCTGAAAAAAACTCTGATGCTCCGGTGGATGATATTCGCAGCTGCAAATTTCTTTGGATCTCAAGCTGTTCATGCAATTGTTTCTGCATTTCCATCTATAACCTCAGTGCTTTAGTGATCTCAATACTTATTTTTAAGTCCAGAGATAACAAATCGCTAATGGATGACTCTTTCTTCTCAGATCCCTTTGATGCTTCTGGTTTATATCTAGCCATTCGATATTTCTGCAAGTGACATTTTACATAATAGATGGTCAAAACTTCAACCTTCATCAACTTTAGCACACCCTTGGGAGTAGCTCTTTCACTTCTACCAAGTTTGTTGATCGCTTTCACAAAGGCTTCATGAAGTTCTGGTGTCCAAAGCATCCGTTGCTTCGATGAAGCACCACTTCCAATCGATGATGCAGGAACAGTGATAGATATTTCGAGAGATGCACTAGGAATTTGCTATAATTGTTGACCTTGGAGACTATCAGTAAGAAGTTTGACGTGTAGTGAGTAACATATTTTGGTTACTTGATTCAGAGTTAAGAGGTCTATGCTTAACTCGTAGTAAGTAGCATATTTTGGTTAACAGTAACACATAAAAGTTTGACGCGTCTTAATTTGGAGACGATCAGCCATTTTCCTTTTCTTTGAGAACCTACACTGATTTAACAGGATATCTTACCATGTTTGTCTTTAGCCTGGTATTTCTGATAATCTTAGCTTACTTCCATAGTCGCAAATTCGAAGGACTGGACACTAAGATCACATCCATTACTGGTCAAATATTTATGGCCCACTTTATATCTGGTTTACTATGGTTGATTGGTCCAAATACATTATTAGGGCCAAGAGAACTTACAGGTATTGTGTATCTTACTACTCACTTCAAGTTATTGCCTTACTTCCATCAAGGAGGTGTTCAAAGAGTGCACCTGTTAGATGGCACTATTGGTAGAGTTTTACTAAAGGAATTGTTCCAAAAAGATGGAGTTGGGACGATGGTTGCTAGGTATGAATATTCTGAAGATTTAGTTGTGATTACTATTTCAATATCTATTAGTTTTCAATTACCAAATGGATCATTATCTGAATAAGCTGATCAGAAAGACTTTGGGGTATGTCCGATCATTTGGCTCAGAATAATTCTCCTTTGCTTTTATGCTTAAAATATGAGGATTGGAAGCATTACGGGAATGTTGGATAACCATGTTATTACTTGGTTCAGTTTCTCTATCGGAAAAAAGATCTCATGCAACTTAAAATATCAGATAACCTAATGCACAATATGGATATTAGAAGTCATCAATGAAATTCAAAAGTTATTGAGATATTTAATTAGCTATATGTCTTGGGTCAGTTTAAGCATCCTATTTTTTAGTGCTTAACGTAACATAGGTTGGAAGCTTATCAGAAATATATAATATTGTGCCACTGTTCAACCCAATTTGTCGACACCTATACTTTATAGTTATCATAAATTTCTATACAAATTAAAAATCCGGTCTCCAGATATACAACCATATAGGATATTTGGAGTCATCACTAAGTAGTTCATCTTGCCAAAATAAACTTTAACCTCCTTTTACCTATGATCTGCACTATATTAGATAATGCACGACCAGTGAGAACCAGGATGTTATCATGACTTTGAATATCAATACCTTCCAAAAGTTCCAGAATACTTCTTACAACAGAAGTTCCTGATGCAAATGAGGGACTAGGTCACCTAACAATTAGAGTGGTCATTTTTTCTCTTGACAAATCATTATGTTAATCTTTGGGCATACCTAGTTATGCTTGCATTTTTCCCACCAGCTAACACACACATGAATCTGTGGCTCAGCGATCTTTATGAAGGAGCACGGATGGCCAGGGTATCAGATTTTCCTAGAATAAAGGAGTTGTTACAATCGCTAGAAGGGTCTAGAACATTGATCAGAAGAACTGACGAAGAGGTGACACTTGATACTTGTCATTACTCAGGTTTATCTAGTCAACTTCTGTTATATCTTTGTTGGCTTATGTTTTTAAACCATAATATTTCATTGTTTTACTTGTTCTAGCTGGTGAAAGCACTACCCTCATTCGTTATTGTGGAGAGAGAGGGACATATTATAGCTTGTGCAACTCTCGTTCCTTACTTTGAAGAAAAATGCAGGGAAGTTGCTGCTATTGCTGTTTCTTCTGACTATCGTGGCCAAGGACAGGGAGACAAGTTGCTTGGTATGGTGACTCTTTTCTCATATCAGAACCATTTATTCTTCCATATTGAAGGCATATGAGCAGCTTCAAGGATATTTTAGTTATCCTATTTAATCCATATTGGAATTACAAGCACATTAGCGAGAGACTACTGTGAATGTTTATATGGGTTTCCTCAAGAGCCTCTAAAAACCTAGATAATCCTGTAACAATAAGGAAGTCACTTTTAAGTGGGTATACTTGTTGGTTTTCTATGTATCCTTATATGTTTGGAAGAGCACCAAAGAAAAGTGATAATACAAAGAATTATGTTATCTTAGGAGTACAGAAAAGTGCTTCACAAGATGATATCAAAAAGGCTTATCGTAAAGTCGCCATAAAAAATCATCCTGATAAAGGAGGCAATCCTGAAAAGTGTAAAGAGATTGACCAAACTTATAATGTCCTGCAAGAAGCCGCTTCCATTGTCAATTTCAGTTACACACTACCTTCACAATATGGTGGATTATTTATCATCTGAACTTTTTTCTTGTTGAACAATTTACTAGAATAAATCTTCAATAATAAATGATAGATGGGATGTGGATCATGATGATAGCCTAGAAAAAAAGTGAATAAATGCCTGTTGCTCGTCGTAGAGATTGCTTAAGAAGAAATATGCGTAAGTTTGTGCTCTCTTTTCAATATTAAGTTCGCTGTTTTTACTAGTACAGTAATGAATATGTTACACTAAAAATGTCAGTGTGTTTCAACTTTTGGCCCTCTTCTAGAGATTCTGATTTCAGATGTGACTGAAATATATATTGCTATTGAATTTTAGTGATTCGATCTAATTAGTTAGGTCTTTTTTTGGAGCTGAGATTGTATTTATGAAAGTTATTTACTACTCACCAGCCTGCTGGACTAGTGTGGTACCTATCAGGAAATATACTGAAAATAATGCCTCTTAAGATTGAATGCAATTGGTCGTGAGCCTTGGCTTCGCAGCTATAAGTTCTAAGTAAAACGGGATTAACTTGCGTTGCTTTGTATTCTTTCCATGTATGAGTTGTACTGCAAGGCTTTGAGCTTCTCAAAGTAACACTTGAATTAGTGTTTCTTTAAAGAATGGAAATAGGACTTTTAGGATATCATAAATTTATATATGTTAAAACTGTTATGCTTTCTGATTGTTAATCTCTGCTATCTTTACATGGCTGATGGTGACATGATACTGAGCTTATTAGAGGATGCAATAGCCTTCATTGACCCGTTAGTTATTATTTTTTAGGAAAAATAAAAATAACAGAGGTTATGTGAAGAATTTGCTGAATATCCTGAGATAGTATTCCAAGCAAATTTTGGTAATAAGTGGGACACTTTGGTCTTTTAGGCCTGATAAATCATTTACTCTTGAAGATCTATTCTCCTGTAGACAAAAAACAAACTGGTCAAAATAAAGCCATTGCAGAAGGGATTATGAAACTTTATAATGAAGACTGAGACAAAATCCAACTATGAATCGTGTAATGTAGGGTCTTCATCTGAAAGAGTAGTTCTCAGTTTGCCTTCATGAGGTCCCCTGAAGATGAGGATGTAAAGAATGCGTAAGTTCTAGAAGATTTGTTCCCTCCATACTCTTATGTATATTTGAAGACTAATGGAGACACTATAATCGTTCTTGCAGTTTTCATTTATCAGCTTTGAAGTGGCATCCTGATAAGCATTAAGGTCCTTCACAGGTTAGCTTGTTATTATAACAATTCCTTTGTTGTCGGCGTATGTGATTAACTTATTCTTGTAAGCACCCTTTAGAGGATTTCAACATTTGTCAAGTGATAAGCATTTCTTAGGAGATAAAAGGAAGTATATATTGAAAATATATAAAATGGTCACTAAAATCATCTTGTTATTCATGGTTCTGGCTTGTAAAATAGATGAAGATAAGTGTGATGAGGGTGAGCAATAGAGTGCATTCTTGTTGTCTTTTAGTTTCAAGCAGCCCATCATATGTTAGTCGGGTTCATTGATAGAGAAATATGTCATGTGTTTTTGATTTGGTTAGATAAGACGTCAGAAGTTATGACACTGACGTTGATATCTGGTTCAACAAGGCAATTGTTCGACCTTGCACTCTAATAAGGAATTCCAGTTCCCAGAGTCACTCCTGCATAGATAGGAATGGCAGTCCTGGCATGTGCAGGGATATTGGCACTAGATTGAATTTTGTTAATGATGCCCAGTTTCTGCTGGTATCTCAAATGAACAAATAATTATTTATTTCAATAATAGATTAAGGAAGACACTAGATAAGGTAATCACTCTAAAAGTCCAATCAGGAACTCGTTCAACCTCTTCATCATCAGGGTAAGATCTCAGTGATTCTCTTATGGTCCTTCTCATTATAGTCAATGATTTCTATTATTTCTTAAATTTTAAAGAGCGCCGCCAGATGGTTTTCTTATAGTTATTCCGAATATAATGTTAGTTGACTCCTTTCTCTGGATCTCTTTAGCTTAGTATCCTGTACTACCTTTTCCTTCTGAATGATCTTTGAGCCTTATTTTGAAATTGCTTTGGCCGATTGCAGAAGTATGTGTGTTTATGGCTATGTTGCTCGGCCTCTTTAAAAATGTCAACAGTTGTGTTTTGAATTCTCCAAAAGTAGTATATGTTTGGAGAATCCGACACGGGTGCAGCAACGAAAGTAAAGAGTCCGCGCGACTTACATGTACGAAAGAATATCCATCAGTTATTGTTCAAGTATATGTTTTTTGGTAGCAACTTTGCAGTTTGTGGCTATCTGGGAGAATGAACTCTAGATGGTTTTCTTGTTGTAACATTGTTGTCTCAAACCTTTGAGAAAGTAAGAACAAATATGAATTGTTAGATGAGAAAAAAAAATGAAGAGGAAACTCTCTCACTGTGGTAGATTGATGTGTTCTTTTTTCTTCAATTAGGAAGATACATACTTTAAGTTCTTGATTTTGAGATCCATTCTTTATTCAAAATTAAAGGGTCAGAATGCAAGTTCATATATAAGTCGTAGTGTCTCAAGTGCTAGTGCAATGCCATTGTTTACAACCTGTTAAATGTATGCTATGCTGAGCAGTGGTGTTGCTGAGTCACTGGTAGAATCTTTATATTAGTTGCAAAAATGGTCATAAATATGCTGGTAATTGAAAATGTAGCAATTGCTTTGCAAGAAATACACAGAGCTTTGAATCAGCAAACACCTGGTAAATTATGATTCTTGTCGTTTGTTGGAGTGATTAGTAGCGATTACCTATTACAGGCTTCCCGATATCAGTGTAGAACATGTTTGTTAGTCATATTCCCATTAAGTTCTTACATTCACAAGCCTAGACCATCCATTTATTATATTCCAGTACCTTGAAGATAGCATCAATAAATTGTTCTCAAGATTGGGCAATAGTATAAAATTCCTTTTGACTTAATAAAGAGAATGCTTGGCAAAGTTGTGTATTTTTCCACAAAAACTGTTCAATTATATTTGAAACGACCATGCTTTTTGGATTTCTGATATAAGAAGTTGATTGGGGCTCCAAATCTATTAATAATGCAGTTCTCTCCAACTTCTGAGCATCTTTTACTTGCCTATGGGCATCGTCACGGTTCACTTCTGAAAAGTATAGTGATTGATGGAGATACAACTGTACCTATTTACACAATTTTTGAGGTACTACACAATTCTTGAGGTGAGTACCTGATTATATTCTGGCTTCTTATGAACTGTCTGTTTCAATTTTCACCATCACCAAGGCTGTGTCATGGTAGCACGCTTCTTATTTTGGGACATCATAAAAATTGTTGAAATAATCATATGACTTATGGAAGTGTCAAGAGTTTGGTTTTAAACCTTATAAGGTGTTTATCTGTCACATTTCTTGAAAGTTTCTTTGACCTATGTTGTGTCGCCCATGTTTCACTTTAACATGTTCCTGAAGTTTGACAAGAGACATATATAATAAACTTAGCGGATCTCATACACGTGTAACAACTGTTAAAGTTTACAGAGAGTAAATGAAATGGGGGAGAAGAGTATTGTAGAAATTGAGCTAGCTTCGTATGAACTAAGGGCAGAAAAGAGAAAGTATTTAGGATATGGACACTCCAGTTACTTGACAAATACCAACTCCGTCTAGTGACGTGATTGCACCTTTGGGAACTGAAGCCATAGTCATCGTGTTTATGTCAACTAGAACTATAATCTTTAACAAAAAAATTATGTCCATGATTGGTGCCATGGGGCTTTTGGCATGGTATATATATTTCTGTTACTGATATCATTATGTACAAATGTATAATGCAGGTCCCAACATATGCTTTAGAAGGTTAGAAACTGTTGTTGAAGATAACAGATGGTTGTAGTTGTAACTTTTGACATAGGTACTCTTTCATTATTATAAGTTTTGACTACCTTTTTATTTTCATATTTGGAGATGGTTGAGTTATTATATTCCGAATAAATCGTCGATCAATATTGTGGCTTATTTTGAATAATATTGTGGGTTATTATAATGAAGATTGATAATCATTTTTTCATAAATGTCTTTTGTTGGATAATGCATATGTCAACATATATTTAAAAAGCTTGTTGCGTCTCTTTAACAATTTTGGAGGTTTTGTTTGTAATTATTTTTAAAAATTTAGACTATCATAATGATGTTTAAAATTTTTATCTTTTCATATTAATTATGTGACGTAGTCTGTATCACTTTGGCTGAATATATATTTTATTTTCTAATTTTTATTTATTTTAGTAAATATTTTTAGAGTATTGAATTTTTAATTATACCTACGAATTTCTTCATATCCAATAATTAATAATACTTTTCTTCTTATTTCTAGTTAACGATAGAGCTTTTATAACTTCAAATTGTCAACCGCGTGAACTTTAACTTGTGATGAAGATTAGTTACAAAAATTATTATAACAATTAAATATAAAATTTTATTGCTAAAACTTACAATATGATAGCTTCAAACTTTAAGTAATTAATTGATCATATTCAACTTCGGTCTACTTAAACTGTTTCTCACATGTATAAGATTAGCACACTGATTTATACCTTCCGAAAAATTCATTCAATAAGTTCACTTCAACCTTCACACAATTAGATTGTCTTATTTTATATAGCTATATCAATATAAAATAAATTTTCGATAATCATGAACAAAAATAGCCAAAGATCAATTTATATTAGCTACGAAATTTTTTCATAGAAAAAAAAAAACTAAATTATTCAGCTATAAATTTAAATCATCACTACTTAACGATGGCATATTTTGTGACAAAATTATGTTGTCACTGAATCATAGATTAATTAGAGACAATAAAATGAGCGTCACTAATTGTTTATAGTATTAGTGACAAAAATTGAGGTCACAATTAAATATCAAATTTTGTCGCTAAAACCAACAATATTTAACTATGAACCCTAATTTGTCGATGTTGGGACAACTTATTTTTCATGATGAATTATATTTTTGTGTCTAAAATTATAACTAATTCAAGACAAAAAATAGTTTGTCACAAATTGGATCCATTATTTGAGACAATAAAATGATCGTCACTAATTGTTTATAGTATTAGTGACAAAAATTGAGGTCACAATTAAATATTAAATTTTGTAGCTAAAACTTACAATATTTAAGTACGAACTCTAATTTGTCGCTATTGCGACAACTTATTTTTTATGACGAATTTTTTGTGTCTAAAATTATAACTAATTCAAGACAAAAAATAGTTTGTCACGAATTGGAGCCACTATTGGTGATAAAAAAGGGTTTCACTGAAAACTTAAAATTCGTCACTAATGATACTTAATAAAATGGCGCCAAAATATTTATTGGTGGGAAACTTTAGAGGACAAAACTTTGCTACGAAATTTTACGTTTCGTCACTAAAAGTATGTATTTCATGTATTTAGATACGAAATGTAATTTTTTTCATAAAAGGTGAACAATCAGTGACGAATTTCATCTCTTAGAAAATAATTTCGTAGCTATATATCAATTTTGTTGTAGTGGCACCTCACCTTGAATTTTCCGCATCAAAACTGAAATGGATAGGCTTCACTAAAAACATCCATCACCAAGGAAAAAAGAAACAAACTAAGCGTCGATCCTTGTGTCTATGTCAGCTTTCATACACCTCGACTTAATTTATGTAATACCTTTATCCACCAAAGCTTAGACATATTGAAAAAATCACCTAGTATTTTTTTGTCTTTACTGCAATTTGAACCTGAGATCTCAACCCTCAAGTTCTCAATCCACTTCATTGACCAGTAAACGATAATCTAAGGTGCAATTTCTAAAATTTCTTGAAAAAGGTGAAATGCAAAATTTTAAATTTATGGCTAAACATGTTTTTGGAGTTACACTATAAAAGGTGAAAAATTTTATGGCCAAACAGTTTCGAAGTATCTGTTAAGCTATAAAAATTGTGTTAAAATGTAAACTTATTTTTAAAGTGAAAAATTAATATTTGGAAATTGGGGTTGTTTTTTGGACATGAATAAATTTTTTTTTTTTTTCAATTTTTGTGATTAATTTGGATTAAAAAATGAAAATAAGTTTTTGATATTTTCCAAATTCAGAATTTTTTGGAATCATTGAATCCCATAATTTTCTAAAAAATCTTATGGTCAAATATGATTATTGAAATTAAACTCCAAAAAAATAAAATATATTCATGATAAAACATCTATTAAGAACTTTTCAATCTAAAGTACACATCTAAATATAAAATCTATGTTAAGATTTAGATTTTGAATTTGAATACACGTATGAATATGAATATATGATCTCTAAATTTAAACATTGGATAGTTAAAACTATTTGTTTTCAACATTATAGTGTACATATGAAATTACACTATATAAATATTGTTAGAAGAAAGAGAAGAAAGTCCCACATTGGTGGTTAATGAGATGGGTGGTCTCCTTATAAGGCTTGGGCAATCCTCCTTCTCTTGAGCTAGCTTTTGGGGTGTGAGTTAGGCCCAATACCAATTCTAACATGGTATCAGCGCCAAACCCATCTCACCCAATGTTGGGCCTCCGGATTGAGATTCGGGAGAGATTTTCCACGCCCAGTTAAGGTCTGGGAGATGTTAGAAGAAAGAAAAGAAAGTCCCACATTGGTGGTTAATGAGATGGGTGGTTTCCTTATAAGGCTTGGACAATCCTCTTCTTCTTGAGCTAGCTTTTGAGGCGTGATTTAGGCCCAAGACCAATTTTAACATGGTATCAGAGCGGGGCCTATTCTCACCCAATGTTGGGCCCCCCGAATTGAGATGTCAGGTAGATTATGTCCATGCCCAGTTGAGGTCTGGGCGTATGGTGGAGTGTTAAAAGAAATAGAGAAAGTCCCAAATTGGTGGTTAATGAGATGGGTGGTCTCTTTATAAGGTTTCGGCAATCCTCCTCCTCATGAGCTAGCTTTTGGGGTGTGAGTTAGGCCCAAGACCAATTTTAACAAGAAAGTCCCACATTGGTGGTTGATGAGATGAGTGGTCTCTTTATAAGGCTTTGGCAATCCTCCTCCTCATGAGCTAGCTTTTGGGGTATGAGTTAGGCCCAAGACCAATTTTAACAAGAAAGTCCCACATTGGTGGTTGACCTATCTCACCCAATGTTGGGCCTCCGGATTAAGATTCGATAGAGATTTTCCACGCCCAGTTAAGGTCTGGGTGTGAGGGGGGATGTTAGAAGAAAGAGAAGAAAGTCCCACATTCGTGGTTAATGAGATGGGTGGTCTCCTTATAAGGCTTGGGTAATCCTCCTCCTCTTGAGCTAGCTTTTGGGGTGTGAGTTAGGACCAGGACCAATTTTAACAAATATAATATTATAAAACACTTATTTTAGCAAGGTTAAAATTTATTTTTTGATATAAAAAGGTATTTTGATTATTTATATATGATAGAAAAACTAAACTAACTGAAATGCAAATAAAGATTATATGTCGACATAAAAAAAATCTTAAAACAAAGAAACTTTAAGAAAACATACATTAACATTTTAATAAAAGATTAGTCAGCTAGACAAAATTTTGTTTCCCTTCAAACACCCAAGTAAATTAATTTAAATAATTAATTCCAAAATATTCAGATCAAATTTTAATGTTTTTTTAATAAGGAATATCTTTAAATTTAACCCAAAGAAGTAGATATAACATTCGGGGCACTTAGGGATTTTTTTTTTTTTTTAAGATTAAGACGTCTGAATCTGAATGGATATCTGAATGATTAAGATGCTGTATCTAGATCTGAATACTGAATGATTAAGACTATTTGTTTTTTAACATATGAATATACGTAATTTATTTATTTTTAATAAATATGCAATTTAAATTTAAAAAGTAATAAAATTTTATATTATATGATAAAAATATTACATAAAGTATTAACTTAAATAAAAAAATTATTATTTGAGTGATAATTAAAATATTTAAAGATAAATATATTATGTTAAATATAATTATTGAAATTATTTAAATTAGTAAAATAATATATGTCGATTAAAAATTATTGTGATATGATTTAATTATAAAAAATTAAATTCAACATAAAGTAATCTGTCAATTAAACTGATCCAACAAACTAAAATAATTAATCAGATATAATTTTGACTTAGATGCATAAATGTTAAAGTATTTGAATAACTAATTAATACAAGAACGGACACCTGTTTATTTGTTAACCATGAAATTTGAGTGAAAATATCATTAGTAAGTTCAATGTTACGTTATGAATAGGCACACATAAGATTCTATTATCCAAAGAATTACAAATTTTATAATCAAAACAAAAAATTGTAAGCAGAAATTTAGAGTTTAGCAAATAAATACACAAATTGATAACTAAAATATTTATAAAAAATTTTGGTGAATCATACCTAAAAGAGAAGGAAATCAAGTGAAGAGGGAGGGAGAGAGAGAGAGAAACGTGAAGAGAGGGAAAGATACCGTGAAAAGAGAGAGGAAATAATGAAGTGAGAGAGTTAGAGATTATGTTTTAAAAAGAGTCTGAATGCTATTCAGATTTTTTTTCATATCTGATCCATTCAGATATTTTCAGATACATTAAGAGGCTCTTTTAAAAAAATAAATAAATACACTTAATGGGCTGAAGTCTGAACCATTCAGATTCAGACCTCTATTAAGAGCAAACAAATAGGGCCTTAGTATCTCTGGGTTACAGAGCTGATTACAAATAGTAGGATTGATGATTCTAGCCTTATATTGTCCTTGGATAGTAGAGCAGATAATAGAGGTTAAAAAGACAATACGATATTTTCCTGGATTTGTGAGCCTACATAGCTTGCCATGACATGAGCGGCTTTTTTAGATTTTCAAAAGGTGTGCTTGATCACTGGATTTCCCACTCTCTTCAACCAACACCTGGAAGAGAGAATAAGATCATTAAATAGAGGAGAACATTTTTCTTAAAAGATTTGATTACCTCTACAGAATGTTGCAACGCCCTGAAAAATTCAAGCCTAGGTTAGAACCATGCTTCAGGTATAGGTAGGGTAAATTACTAAGTTTTAACAGTATGAGAGAGGATTTGACCGTGTACTAGGACCCCCTAGTCGTGAGACGGTGCTTAAGACCACAAGAGACCCCAAGCTAACTATGATCTGGCACAGGCTGTAAAGACTGAAAGAAAGTAACAAATATTGTACGGAAGTCATTCATGAAATATCTGAACATCAAAATAATAACAAAGGTGTTGAATAGTCATTAATGAGAACATACTAATTATCTGACTGTCTGAAAGCCTCTAAATATAAAGAGTTGTTGGGACAACGCAACACCCAGGGTTTTTGGTCCTTGAAAATTTTCTGAAATTTTATCCTCACCGTTTTGACTACGACTCACCCTACGAGTCGTAGGGTGTCTTGATGGATCATGTGACCCTAGTCGTAAAGTTTCCAGTGAATGGTGCTTGAGTTACTGTCCTGAGTACGGCTTAGGGACACAAGTCGTAGCGAGTCTTGATGGGTCCTAGGGACCTAAGTTGTAACCAAATCAATAATTTAGTGGCTAAGTTCTGCTCTGAGTACAAGTATCTCACTAAGAGTCATAAGGACTTGTTACAAGTCATCGGATGCAAATCTTAGGATGTCCACTATTTAACCAATTGTGTTCTGTGTTGACTACGATTGAACCCTACGAGTCGTAGGGTCCCATTATGGGTGGTACCAGTTGAGTCATAGGGTTAACAGTGTGTGGGTGTCCTGGGAACTTCCTTGGTTATGACTCATGGTGAAGAGTCGTAATGAGACTATACGAGTCGTATAGTGACCCATAGTCATTAATGACTAAAATTCAGCTTTTAATTTGATGACACTTTGGTCAATTCCCTTCTTACCTAATTAAAATCTCACATTCATAAAGTACTTAAGGGGGTTATATTTCATCCTTAACGTCCTCAAACACTTCAAAGGATCTCTCAAATTCTCTCAAACAGTCATACTTTGGGTTTCCAATAAGTAGGTCATCCAAGGGCTCAGGGGTTGAATTCCTTCCATGAACTTAGTATTTCAGGCATGTTGCTCTTCCCTCATGTTAATTTGTTACATGCATATATTTTAAAGTATTTTTCATGAGCTATTGGTTTTGTTTTAAAACGAGGGTTGAGGGTTTGAATGTTTATTGTTGAACAATGTTTCCCATAGTGTACATACTATTATTCATGCTTTAATTAAGGTTTTGAACTTGTGGGTGCATGGGTATGGTACGAACTAGGAAATTGTGATTTTTCCCAAACTTGTGACTTTTGAAGTGGTTATGACCCTAACCCTATATTGTGAAATAGGTTTTTAATTATGAGAAATGTGGGAATTTGAATTATCCTTGAACCAAGGGGCTTGTGATTTTGAATTGAACCTTATGGGATTGTGTAATCCCCCAAGCTAATATAAAATTCAACCAAGGGAGTTGGGAATTCCCTTAAGTGATGATAATTGGTTTGGCATGTTGATGTTGCCTTGCAAGTGCAGTTTGGTATGGCGATACCAAAAACGTATGCCTTAATGTGTAATATGGTTCAATGAATAGGAATGTGTGGACTGCGTACATCTTACTCTCCCCAGACCCCACTTTGTAGGAACACACTGGGTTTGTTATTATTATTGCTATTGAATGGGAATGTGTGATACTTTTTTTAATTGGGCTTTAATTAGGGTTGTGTAGCTAAGTCGTGAAAGTGGAGGTTCCAAGGGAACAATACTGGAAACCTCAGTTGTCGACGTGGGGGTCTATATGATCGGGAGGTTCGAGTCCCTCTTATTAGTATTATCGTATGATTGGGAGGTTCGAGTCCTCCACATTATATTATATGATTTGATGCTCGTGTCACCTTGATATGCAGGGAGGTTTGAGTCCTCCATGGTGTATATATATACCCTCTGGTTCGTGCGGCCACACACACTGGGACCTACCGGCTGGGGAGAGCTGGGCCTATATAGCCCGTGGCATGCCTTTATGTGTTATGACGATTGAGCTACACAATCCAGGATAAAGTTTTAAAGTGCATGTTAAGCCTTAATCCCTATCCCGGCATGTGATATAATATATATATATATATGCATTTGCTTATGTACAGTGGTTTTGAATGATTTTTGACTGTTGATCACAATATTATGTTATCCTTATCCCTGAGTTCATGCTAATATTCACCCCACTAACCGTCTTTAGACGCTGTATACCCACATGATGTATGGTACGAAGGCAAGTGTACTTTTCCTGCGCAGAGTTAGGTGGATCGACTTGGTTCATCAGTTTGTTGTGGTGAAGTGGAGAGCTTCCATACTTCAAAAGACTTAGACTTTTCATCAGTTCTTATCATGGACTAGAATTGAGAGTTACATTATTATTTTTATTCTCATTATCATTTTTCAGAGTCGGGGATATTTCCCGACCAAGACTGGTTTTGGTTTTTGTGTTAGAAAGCTTTATTTGGATAACTATGGATATTGGATGATATTGGTCGGTTGTTTGGTCGGTCACCGATCTTTGGTTATAAACATTTTTTGAATTTTCTTAAGCTTGATGGATGTTACCTTGTTATACATATGAAATTCATCCGACAGTGGGGATATTGTGTTTGGTTTGGTTAGATGTAGGGGGTGATCTCCAGTCCACGTGGGACTTGAGATACCCATCACGGCTAGGCCCTAGTTTAGGTCACAACAGAGATGGTATGAGATCCTAGGTTTGGTGTCATTGGGTGTCCAACAAAGTCGTGTTAATTAGAGTATCGTTTATGGGTGTGTATCGCACCACACTTGTAAGGGAAAAACTATGAGGTATTTAGGAATGTTTTCCTTTTTTGTTCTATTTTCGAGCTATAGAGTCTAAGGTCTTGAATCTCCTCTAATTCCCGTATGTTGACTTTTCAAATTATGCCTCGCAGAAGATCTGATGCTCGTGAAAAACCTTCTATCCCATCTGAGGATAATATGGACGAAGCTCCTCCAACTTTAGGGGTTCAGATCTGGTCTAGGGTCACTGCTTCAGATTGTCCTGATGGAGCTCCACCGGTTCCCCTATCCCTCCTCAGGCACCCCAGGCTAGTATATCTAATGTTGAGTTTCACCAGTCGATTCATTTTCTTACCCAGTTGGTGGCCACCTAGACTGACCGTGTTACTTCTATTGCTCCATTATCTGAGGCCACTAGAGTTGGCCAATTTATGAGGTTGAGTCCTCTTGTTTTCACTGGTTTTAAAGTTGAGGAAGATCCTTAAAATTTCATTGATGAAATAGAATATATCTTTCGTGTGGTGCATGCTATTGATGTGGAGGGTGTAGAGTTCACCGCCTATTAGTTGAAGGATGTAGCATACCAGTGGTATGAAGAGTGGGAGCAACTTCGGACTGAGTCAGCTTTGGGGGAAGACTTCTCTAGTACTTTTATTAATCGCTTCTTTCTTCGGGAGTTGAGGGAGGCTAAAGTTGAGGAGTTTGTGAATCTAAAGCAAGGCAGGATGTCGGTGAAAGAGTATGCCTTGAAGTTTCATCAGTTGTCACATTATGCTCCAGAATTGGCGTCTAGAACGAGATCTAGAATGAGGAAGTTTATCTCTGGGTTGTCCCATAAGTTGATCTTGGATAGCAAGGTTTCCTTGTTGAACATGGATATGGACATCTCTAGACTTGTGGTGTATATGTAACAAGTGGAAAAAGAAAAAAAAACAAGCACAGATTAGGGTGGAGGTCAGAAGCGAAGTGGTAGAGATGGTGGAAAATAATCTAAGAAGATATTGGGCGGTTCTGGTTCCCACTCTACGACTATTTTTCCTCATCCAAAGACATCGGGTGATCTTATTCTCAATATAATAGTGGGTTTAGAGCACCAGGAGCCCAGCCTCAGGCTAGTGGGGCTCAGTCAGCTCTATCGTATCGTTCTTGTAAATTCTGTGGTCAGGTACACCGTGGTGTTTATGAAGAGGGGAGGAACAAGTTCTTTAAATGTGGTCATATTGGTCATATGTAGAGGGATTGTCCTTCTAAGGTTACGTTTGGGCAAATAAGATTCCTGTTGCTACTTCATTAGCTCCCGCACTAAAAGGTGCTATTTTTTCTTTTGGTTTCAGCACTGGACGAAACTGTCAGTATGCTTTTGCCGCTTGCCAGGATTCTGAGGAGTCCCCCGATATTGTTACTGGTATGCTTAAACTCTTCTCTCATGATGTATATTGTCTACTTGATCTCGGGTCTACCTTCTCTTATGTGACCCCTTATGTGGCTATTCATTTTGGCTTTGATCCTAAATGTATTTTGGACCCCTTCTCTGTTTCCACCCTGGTGGGTGACTTCATTGTGGCTAGGAGAGTCTTTAGGGGTTGTGTGATGTTGGTATATGATAGAGAGACCTTGGTAGATCTGATAGAGTTGGACATATTACTTTGATGCGATTTTGGGGATGATTGGTTGTATTCGTGCTATGCTCTCTTCATTATAGGAGTCGTAGGGTCAGTTTCCATTTCCCAAAAGAGCCAGTGATCGAGGGGAAAGGTAGTTACCTAGTACCCAAGGTGACAAGATCCGACCTCGAGGCTTGTCGTAATGGGCATTCTGAGTCCAACCAGGACCGGGGACCACCTCCTGTTACCCAACCCAACCACCTAGATCCAATCTTAAATGCGCTGAATTTCGAACATATAACAAGATAACGTTATTGTTCTCACTAAGACTCTAGGATAGGGTCACAACCGTGACCGACCCAACCGAGTCCAACCGTACCGCACCAATCGCCCAACTATACCAAACCAAACCATACACTATAAACAAAAGGAAATACAGAAACATGATATGAAAATCAATCCCAAAATGTAATATGATGGAACAGTGAGAAATCATGTCCAATGATGCCAGCCTCAATATCAATAACAATGCTAATGTTGACACTCTACCGATCTCGCCCATTCCAACCCCCAGAAGTACCATAAAGTCTCTATCCAAAAGAGTAAGCAAATCTAGTTGTGACATGACCCAACCATGGCCAAAACCAATGTCCAAAATAAAAGAATAATGTCTAAGGAAATTCATAACATGAAATGATGCCTTCAGAAAGGATGGAAGCACACCACTTCAGTCCAAATGCTGATACCGAATTCGTATGCTAGACAGGAGGAATAGATTGACCGGTTTCTGCATACCGTGGTTATACAACCTCCAGTAGACGGGGTTAGCGAGTGACCGTTATCATGAATATCAGGATAATCATAAAATAATACCAGTCATAAAACCAAGTAAAATCTCTATAATGCATACAACCATACATATATAAGTGACGGAAAAGGAAATTGGGTTTAGCATGCACTTAAAACATTTACCTGGGCTGTGTAGCTTTGCCATCCTAACTACCTATAGACTATATGGGTTCAGCTCCCCCCTGCTAAAAGGTCCCCAGTGCGTGTAGCCACACGACAAGGGAATATCCCATGGGATGACTAGTACATCCCCCAATATAAAATGTGACACTCGCACATGGTCATCAAGACCCCTCATATCAGTAAATATCAGTTTCTGATTTTGGTCTCCTCGGGACCGCTACCTCCCACAACTTAGCTATACACCCCTCCATTAATTCCCAATTAAAACCATGTCCAAATGATCCATTTACTTTTTATTAACCAAGGCCAATATTAGTGGTATCGTCATACCATCCCTTACTTTTCAAGTAATATCCATAGCCAAACCATTTAGGTTAACAGGACCTTAGGTGCTTTTCCATATACCATATTAACTCCACTTGGGAGACACCTAAATGTTCCACCTTATGGTTCAGCCATAGAACCTTAACCAAGCCACATCCTTGGTCCGCAACCGACGAACTTGCCTATCTAATATCTTAACCAAGACTTTTTCATAAGACAAAGAATCCAAAACACCCAATTTTTCCAAAGGAACAACTGAAGATGGATCACCAAGACACTTCTTCAACATAGAAACATAAAAGACCGGATAAACCAAACTTACGCTAGATTGCAACTCCAACTCATAAGAAACATTGTCAATTCTCCACAAAATCACATAAGGACCAATGAACTGAGGACTGAGTTTCCCCTTTTTACGAAAATGCACTTCCTTCATGGGAGACACCTAAAGGAACACCCACTCCCCAACCTCAAACTCTAAGTCTCTACGCCGCTTCTGAATTTAAGAGAAAAAAAAAAGTCTCTACGCCTAACATCCATATAGAACTTTTGGTGACTTTGGGAAACTTTAAGACTATATCGAATCACCTTGACCTGCTCCATCGCCTGATAAACCAAATACAAACCAAACATGTCCGCTTCTCCAAGCTCAAACCACCCAATAGGAGATCTACACCTCCTACCATACAATGCCTTGAAAGGAGCCATACTGACGCTCGAATAATAGCTATTGTTGTAAGCAAACTCCATCGAAGGTAAATGCGCAACCCAATTGCCACCATAGTCAATCACACAGGCCCGAAGCTTATCTTTCAATGTCTGACTAGTTCTCTCCACTTGCCCATCCGACTGGGGATGAAAGATAGTACTTAGAACCTTAGTCCCCAACCCTTTATGGAAAGACTGTCAGAAATGAGACGTAAACTGCATACCATGATCATAGATAATCGAAATTGGTACCCCATGCAGCTTCACAATATCCTGAAGATACAACTGCGCATAATCCTTCGTCGAAAAGGTAGTCCGCATTAGGAAAAAATGGGTAGATTTGGTCATCCTATCCACGATGACCCAAATTGAATCATATTGATTCTGAGATCGAGGAAGACCGGTAACGAAGTCCATATTGATCACTTCCCACTTTTATTCGGGAAAATCAATTTCTTGATACAACCCTCCTGGCCTCATATGCTCAACCTTAACCTGTTGACACACCATGTACTTGGCCACATAATTTGCCACATCCCACTTTATTCCACCAGTAATTTCCTTAAGATTATGATACATCTTAATTGAGCCAGGATGAACAACATAGCGCGACTCTTGCGCCTCAGCTAAAACCCTTTTCCACCGCCCGTCGACATCAGGAACACACAACCTCCCTTGGTACCGTAAAGTACCATCACCATTAATTCAAAAACCACTACCTTTTGTCCACCAACATCACCCTTTATTTTTATCAAGACAAGATCAAGTACCTGCTTCTCTTCAATCTCTGCACCAAGAGACAATCGAACTACTTTTTGTACCATAACACTACTATCCTTAGAGTCCACGAGATGAGCTCTAAAATTATAGAAGCGGTGAATATCCTTCATCAAATCTGGCTTACCTTCCTCTACGTGAGCCAAACTACCTATAGATAACTTGCTAAGAGCATTAACAACTATATTAGCTTTAACTGGGTAGTAGTGAAGACCATATCATAATCCTTGAGAAGCTCAAGCCACCTTATCTGCTGAGATTAAGCTCTTTTTGAGTGAACACGTACTGAAGACTCTTGTGATTAGAAAAGATATCCACGTGAATACCATACAAATAATGTGACCATATTTTTAAAGCAAACACAATCGCCAAAAACACCAAATCATGGGCAGGATAATTCCTCTCATGTACCTTCAACTGCCTGGAAGCATAAGAAATCACCTTTCCACGCTACATCAAGACACAACGAAGCCTTACCCGAGATGCATCACAAACCCATTATTGCCTTCCGGCTAGGCTAGGATTGGAGCCAAAGTTAACTTATCCTTTAACTTCTCAAAACACTCCTCACAAGTATCCGACCGAGAGAACTTAACCTTTTTCTAAGTCAACTTAGTCAAAGGAGCAGCTATCGAAGAAAAGCTTTCCACAAACTGCTTATAATACCCAGCTAAACCTAAGAAGCTCCAAATATTAGATGGAGTCCTGGGCCTAGGCACCTCTTCACCACAACAACCTTCTGCAGATCTGCTATGATCCCTTCATTAGAAATAATATGGCTTAAGAAGGTCACTATTTTCAACCAGAACTCATACTTCGAGAACTTAGCATACAATTGTTGTTCCTTTAAGGTCATTAACAGCACACGGAGGTGATTAGCATAATCCACCTCACTCTTTGAATAAACTAGAATGTCATTAATAAACACAATGAGAAAGAGATCTAAATACCGCCTGAACACTTTGTTCATCAAGTCTATAAATGCTTCCAGAGCATTAGTCAACCCTAATAACATCACCATGAACGTAAAATACCCATACTGAGTATGAAAAGCCATCTTAGGGATATCCACCTCCCTAATCTTAAGCTGATGGTACCTAGACCTAAGATCTATCTTAGAGAAAAACTTGGCACCCTGTAATTGGTCAAACAAATCATCTATTCGGGGAAGGGGATACCTGTTTTTGACCGTCACCTTTTTGAACTGCCTGTAGTCAATGCACATCCCAAGGGAACCATCCTTCTTGCGCGCAAAAAACACCGACGCACCCCATGGAGAAATACTAGGATGAATAAACCCCTTATCTAGAAAATCCTTAAGTTGCTCCTTGAGCTCCCGCAACTCAGCCGTAGCCATTCTATATGGAGGAATAGAAATTGGACGAGTGTCCACAAGCAAATTAATACCAAACTCTATTGCCCTATTCGGAGGAACACCAGGAAAATCATCTAGAAAGACCTTTAGAAACTCATTAACAACAGGGACCAAGGACAAAGAAGGACCTTCTGAGTTAGAATCTTTAACCCGGATGTAACACCCCAAAAAACGAGTCCCGGAGCATCACACGGTGCTTGAGGCTATGAGTAACCCAAAACTAACCCTTTGAGCCATTTTTATTCAGTTCAACACAAATCAACGGGGTTTTCATAAATAACCCTCAAATATCAACAGAGTAATCATCATTCAAGAATAAAAGAATTTCAGAAAGATAACAAAATACGACTTATTAGTCAACTCCCAACATCTATACTAGTCTGACATGCCTCTAAGAAAATCAATAAAACCAGCGAGCCATTGAGGCATGCCCCAACTGACCCATACTCAGTTATCAAATGTAAATAATTTTGTGAAACCAACATCAGACATTACGTCCTCGGAACATGAGGACTCACCACAATAGAGGATGTAGAACAGTGTGCCTGATGAATCACTGTCGAACCTGGAACTGAGTACCTGAATCTACATTTTGAGAAAATGCAGCCCACATCCAAAGATGTGGGTCTGTACCATGGAAAGAAACCGAGTATATGGGGTGTATGCAGTTGTATAAACATCATCATCATAAATATTTATAAGAAATATGCAGGATGTATGAAAGACTCACATAGCCCGAAGAAAATCATCATAATCATGAGAGGAAGAAATAAATACAATAACACATGTGAGTCATGATATAATTTACAATCACTTTCAGTTCATCAAGAATATCAATTCTCATAATGTAAATATCATTTAAATCTTTCGAAAGAATAACTTTCACAATTCTACATTCAAATCACTTCACCATTCACCATAGACACAAGGAAACACACACACACTGGGAGATCCTATAACCGACATAAACCATGTGAGCTACATGGAGTCCAACATACAACCTACGTTGGGGAGAGCCGTCCTATCCTTACCATCGAAGTAGGACCATCGATATCAATTCCACATAAACTAGTGATCACTATATAAATCAGCCTCAAGCTCACTCCTATGGGGGAACGTATTTCTAGAGAAGTAAGGTCGCTTTATACCTCCCACTCGGTGCTAAATATTTCTTCCAGACTTAGATCAGATCATTTCAAAGACAATCCACAACAAAACAATTTCAGTAATATATAAATATACATCGGGAGCCATCATGCTTCTCATCTATCAAAATCAACCACGTTGTGGATTTCTTTCATACTCGAGTTCAAAACAACTCTATTAAGAAAAAAAGGTCAAATCATTCAAAATATCTAAAATATTCAACATCAATATGCTTATAACACATACTTTCTAAAAAAAAATACAATTTCCAATGGGGATTCACGACCCAAATATCAAAATCATGATAAATATTATTCAAGATTCAGGCTTTATATCTCCACAAATGTAAATTCGTCTTTCAAAATCATAAATATCAAGATTACATAATAATCATCATAAGATATGAGTTCATGCTTCAAATTCATAAAAATCAAATAAAAATCATGCCTTTGTAAAGAAAATTACTTTTGGGCACAAGAACGAAAGAGAGTTCTTGTTGAAAAACCCCACATACCTTAAATGATGAACTTTAGATCGATACTTATTTTTGAGATGTTAATCATGCGTTTGAATGATGGTTCTTGGAGTTCTTGAACTAGGAACTTGGAATCTTGAATAAATTTACAGAATTAATGGTGAACTTTGGAGGTTCTTGAAGTTGGATGTAGGAGCTTAGGTTTTTCTTTTTGAGGGAGTTTGATGAAATGGACGGATTTTGGGTGAGAGGGAATGACCAAAACACCCCTAAAAATCAAATAATTCTCGAATCTGTCCTTTGGTGGACTGTTTTGATAGTCTGAAGTAGACCAACCATAATGTTTTACTCTGATATCCAAATTGGATGAAACTAATTTCATTAGAAAGAGGACTCTTATATCTTTCCATTGATATCTAGTATATCACTTAGATCATTGTGTACGAGGACTTATGATCGTTTGAAGTTGACCCAAAAATTCACTTTTGATAGGCTGAAGTAGATCGACCATAAATTTTTGCTCCGATAGACAAATTGGATGAAACCAATTTCATTGGAAAGAGGACTCATAGATCTTTCCGTTGATATAGAGTAGATCAACCAGATCATTATGTACAAGAAGTTATGATCGTTTAAATTTGGAGCAAAACTACGCCAGGCCTCATTACTTTTTCCTGCACGTTTTACTATTCACGGTTCGATCGGAATGTTCATAACTCGTTGCTCGGGTGTCCGTTTTGGATGATCCACATATTGTTGGAAAGCTTATTCGATACTCTACGCAATGGTGGGTCAAAATCAAAGACATTTCGCATGGAAAATTTATAATTAATTCTACAAGATAGAACCCAACACATTTACGCACAAAATTTCAACGAAAATTTTTCCGGGGTATTACATCATCCCCCCTGGAAAAATTCATCCTCGAATGATGCTAGAAATGCCTAGATTAGATAGGGAATAAAGCATACAACTTAAAACATTCGTTAGACTCATCACCACATCGTTTCTCACTCCGAATGCAACATAGAATGCATAAAGTCAAGAAACTACAGCTGAACAAATAATAAATGACAGCTGAATTGCTGCAACCTTTATCAAAAGTGCATGATTTAGGAAAGAATGGTACCTTCGGCTTGATTGGAGTTTGCGAAAAATAGGTGCGGGTACTTGGATCGCATATCCACCTCATCTTCCCAAGTTCCACCCTTAACAGATTGGTTTCACCACGACACCTTGACCAAGGGAACTTCTTTGTTCCTTAGTCTTCGGACACTGAAATCAAGAATCTCAACAGGAATCTCATCAAAAGAAAGATTTTCTTAAATGTCAGTACTCACAGAGGAATCCACTACCACAGCATCCCTAATATGCTTTCTAAGCATGGAGACATGAAATATTGGATGAACAGAGGACAACTCGGAAGGCAACTCAACTTCATAAGCTACCTTACCAACACGGCTAAGAATTTTGTAAGGACCAACATAACGGGGACTAAGCTTCCCCTTCTTTCCGAATCTCTTCAGCCCCCTCATGGGTGAAATTTTCAGATACACTAGGTCACCAACTTCAAACTCAAGGTCTCTCCTTCTAACATCCGCATATGACTTCTGACGACTCTGCATAGTTTTCAACCTTTCCCTAATACCACTCCTAGCCGCTTCACCCACCTCGAACCAACCTATAGGTGATCTACACTTCCTCCCATATAAGGCTACAAACGGAGCCATGCCAATACTAGAGTGGAAACTGTTATTGTAAGCAAACTCTATCAACGGTAAGTGATCATCCTAACTTTCCTTAAAGTCAAGTGCACAAGCTCTCAACATATCCTCTAAGGTCTGGATGGTACGCTCAGCCTGGGCATCGATCTACGGATGAAAAGTAGAACTCAAAAGCACTTGGGTACCAAGACCCTTCTGAAAAGCTTTCCAAAATTACGAAGTGAACTGAGTACCCCTATCCTAAATGATAGACAAGGGAACTCCATGCAGTCTGACTATCTCTCGCATATACAATCTAGTGTAATCCTCAACAGTATAAGAAGTATGAACAGGCAAGAAATGAGTAGACTTAGTCAACCTATCAGCCATAACCCAAATGGAATCATGATGGCATCAGGAAGGAGGTAAACCAAGGCGTCGGGAAGGAGGTAAATCAATCACGAAGTCTATATTTATCTCTTCCCACTTCCAGGTGGGAATACTAAATTCTTGCATCATACCACCATGTCTTTGGTGTTCAACCTTAACCTGTTGGCATGTTGCATTCTTAGCTACAAACGCTGCTATATCTTTCTTTATTCCACTCCACCAATAGATTTCCCGCAAGTATCGGTACATCTTGGTGGCACCAGGATGAATAAAATATCACGCCCCGTGCGATTCATCCATGATCCTCTATCTCAGATCATCAACATTCGGGATACATAATCTACCCTGTAATCTCAACACACCATCTCTCCCTTAGGAGAAAACCTCTACTTTTTGGTCCTTGACTGACTCCTTCAGTCTGACCAAACTAGCATCTAAGTATTGCTTTTCCTTCACTTCCGAAACAAAGGAGGATTCAGAACTACTCTGAACCCCTATACTACCTTCAGTAGAGTTAAATAACCTAACAACCAATCTAGCCAAATGATGTACATCACGAACCAACTCTTTCTTACCTTCTACCACATACGAAACACTACCCATGGACACTCTACTTAGGGCATCCACCATAACATTGGCCTTGCCCGGATGGTACAACACACTCATATCATAGTCCTTTAACAATTCTAACCATCGTCTCTGCCTAAGATTCAATTCTCTCTGGGTACACACATACTGCAGACTCTTATGGTTAGTGAAAACACCAACATGGACACTATGCAAATAGTATCTCCAGATTTTCAGAGCAAACACAACAGCAGCCAACTCAAGGTCTTGGGTGGTGTAATTTTTCTCATGGGGTTTCAGCTGTCTAGAAGCATAAGCTATCACCTTACCCTTCTGCATCAATATGCAACCCAACCCAACTCTCGAAGCATCACAGTACACCACAAAACCATCAATACCATTAGGCAAAGTCAAAATAGAGGCTGAAGTGAGTTGAGTCTTCAACTCCTGAAAACTCTTCTCACAAGATTCGAACCACAAGAACTTTACTTTATTTTGGGTCAACCGAGTCATAGAAGACGCTATAGAGGAGAAACCCTCACCAAAATGGTGGTAATAGCCAGTTAAACCCAAGAAACTTTAGATATCAGTCGGAGAAATAGGTCTAGGCCAATTTCTAATAGCTTTAGTCTTTTGGGGATCAACTCTAATACCCTCGAAAGAAATGATATGATCCAGAAAAGCAACTGACCTTATCCAGAACTCACACTTACTGAACTTGGCAAACAACTTATGATCTCCAAGGGTTTGCAAGACGGTTCGGATCAAAATGTTCATCCTCACTACGGGAGTACACCAGTATATCATCGATGAACACTATGACAAACATATCCAGATATGGTCTGTACGCTCTATTCATGAGGTCCATGAAAGCTGCTGGGGCATTAGTTAACCCAAAAGACAAAACAAGAAACTCAAAATTGCCATAACGAGTTTGAAAAGTGGTTTTCGGGATCTCACACTCCCTAAATTTAAGTTGATAATAGCCAAAACGAAGGTCTATCTTTGAGAAATAACTTGCACCTTACAATTGGTCAAACAAATCATCTATTCTAGGAAGGGGGTACTTTTTTTTTACGGTGACTTTATTCAGTTGGCGGTAATCAATGCACATAGGCAAAGAGCCATCTTTCTTTGACTTTATTCAGTTGGCGTTAATCAATGCATATACGCAAAGAGCCATCTTTCTTTCTCACAAACAACACAGGAGCACCCCAAGGAGAAATACTGGGCCTTATGAAACCCTTATCTAGTAGATCTTTGAGTTTCTCTTTAAACTCCTTAAGTTCTGCAGGGGCCACACAGTAAGGAGGAATAGAAATGGGCTGAGTATCGGGAAGAAGATCAATCCTAAACTCTATCTCTCTATCAGGAGGTATCCCTGGGAGATCATCTAGAAAGACATCAGAAAACTCATTGACGATGCTAACAGACTGGAGAGTTAGATTCATAGACTTAGTGTCTTTGACTCTAACCAAATGGTAAATACACCCCTTGGAAATAAGTTTTCTAGCTTTGAGGTAAGAGATAAAATGACTCTTGGGTGACACAGAATTCCCAAACCACTCAAACACAGATGAACCCAGAAATTGAAACTTGACCACTCAGGTACGACAATCAATAGAGGCATAAGAAGAATACAACCAGTCCATACCTAGAATCACATCAAAATCTACCATGTCTAACTCATTCAGATCAACCAACAAGACTCTTTGAAGATTAATGGGTCAGCGGGTTTAGGTTGCTGACCATCATTATTTCTTCTCGCTTGATGTGGAGACATATTTTTGAAAGAGGAGAGCATGAATCAATAGCAGAGAGAGACATTTCAAGCATGATAAACTTATGAAAGAAAGAATCACACTTTTTCCTAAAACGTCTTGTAGCCTCTTGCTCATAGATGTGGCGCGCTACACACCGATGATTAAGAATCTACTTAACGCGGCTTTCCAGACTCCCTAGGACACCTTACAACCTTAGGCTCTAATACCAAATTTGTAACGCCCTGAAAAATAAGCCTCGGAACGTCACACGGTGCTTGAGGCTACGAGTATCCCCAAGCTAACCCTTTGATCCATTTTCATTTAGTTCAACATAAATCAATGGGATTTTCATAAATAACCCTCAAATATCAACAGAGTAATCATCATCCAAGAATAAAAGAATTTGAGAAAGATAACAAAATACGACTTATTAGTCAACTCCCAACATCTATACTTGTCTGACAAGCCTCTAAGAAAATCAATAAAACCAGCGAGCCATTGAGACATGCCCTGACTGACTCAAACTCAGTTATCAAATGTAAACAATTCTGTGAAACCAACATCAGACATCACGTCCTCGGAACATGAGGACTCACCACAACAGAGGATGTAGAACAGCGTGCCTAAAGAATCACTGTCAAACCTAGAACTGAGCCCCTAAATCTACATTCTAAGAAAATGAAGCCCACATTTGAAGATGTGGGTCAGTACCAAGGAAAGGAACCGAGTATATGGGGGTGTATCCAGTTGTATAAACATCATCATCATAAATATTTATAAGAAATATGCAGGATGTATGAAAGACTCACATAGCCCGAAGAAAATCATCATAATCATGAGAGGATGAAATAAGTACAATAACATATATGAGTCATCATATAATTTACAATCACTTTCAGTTAATCAAGAATATCAATTCTCATAATGTAAATATCATTTAAATCTTTCAAAAGAATAACTTTCACAATTCCACATTTAAATCACTTCACTATTCACCATAAACACAAGGAAACACACACACACAGGGAGATCCTATAATCAACATAAACCATGTGAGCTACATGGAGTCCAACGTACAACCCAAGTTGGGGAGAGACGTCCTATCCTTGCCATAGGAGTAGGACTATTGATATCAAATCCACACAAACTAGTGATCACTATATAAATCAGCCTCAGGCTCACTCCTATAAAGGCACGTAGTTCTAGGGAAATAAGGTCTCTTTATACCTCTCACTCGGTGCTAAAGATTTTTTCCAGACTTAGATTAGATCATTTCAAAGACAATCCACAACAAAATAATTTCAATAATACATAAATATACATCGGGAGCCATCATGCTTCCCATCTTTCAAAATCAACCACGTTGTGGATTTCTTTCACACTCGAGTTCAAAATAACTCCATTAAGACCAAAAGGTCAAATCATTCAAAATATCTCAAATATTCAATATCAACGTGCTTATAACACACACTTTCTCAAAAAAACACAATTTCCAATGGAGATTCATGACCCAAATATCAAAATCATGATAAATCCCGTTCAAGATTCATGCTTTATATCTCCACACATGTAAATTCATCTTTCAAAATCATAAATATCAAGATTTCATAATAATCATTATAAGATATGGGTTCATGCTTCAAATTTATAAAAATCAAATAAAAATCATGCCTTTGTAAAGAAAATTACTTTTGGGCACAAGAACAAAAGAGAGTTCTTGTTGAAAAACTCCACATACCTTGAATGATGAACTTTAGATCGATACTCCTTTTTGAGATGTTAATCGTGCCTTTGAATGATGGTTCTTGGAGTTCTTGAACTAGGAACTTGGAATCTTGAATAAATTTGCAGAGTTAATGGTGAACTTTGGAGGTTTTTGAAGTTGGACGTAGGAGCTTAGGGTTTTCTTTTTGAGGGAGTTTGATGATATAGGGGAAATGACCAAAACGCCCCTAAAAATCAAATAATTCTCGAATCTGTCCTTTGGTGGACTGTTTTGATAGTCTGAAGTAGATCAACCATAACGTTTTACTCCGATATCCAAATTGGATGAAACTAATTTAATTAGAAAGAGCACTCTCATATATTTCCATTGATATATAGTATCTCACCCAGATCATTGTGTACGATGAGTTATGATCATTTGAAGTTGACCCAAAAATTCACTTTTGATAGGCTGAAGTAGATCGACCATAACTTTTTGCTCCGATAGACAAATTTGATAAAACCAATTTCATTGGAAAGAGGACTTGTAGATCTTTCCGTTGATATATAGTTGATCACCGAGGTCATTATGTACAAGGTTTTATGATCGTTTAAAGTTGGAGCAAAAATATGCCAGGCCTCAGTACTTTTTCCTGCACGTTTTACTGTTCACTACTATTCACAGTTCGATCGAAATGTTCATAACTCATCGCTCGAGTGTCCATTTTGGATGATCCACATATCATTGGAAACCTTATTCGATACTCTACGCAATGATGGGTCATAATCTAAGACATTTCACATTGAAAATTTATAATGCATTCTAGAATATAGAACCCAACACGTTTACTCACAAAATTTCAACGAAAAATTTCTCAGGGTATTACACCGGACCTAGTGATAAAGACAACCCTTAGAGATTATCCTTCGAGCTCTAAAATAAGAAATAAACCTCTCCCTAGGTGCTAAGGAACTACCTTCCCATTCTATAATCGGTTCACTAGGAAACTTAAAGTTAACCTTACGGGTTCGACAATCTATAGACACATAATAAGAATGCAACTAATCCATACCTAGAATCATGTCAAATTTGCCATATCTAAATCAAACAATTCCACCAAGGTTTGCTTCCCACCAACAACTACTACCCCTATAGACTCTCTTAGAATAATTGAGTCAGTATCGGGGTAGAAAAAGAAAAAGGATCCAATCTTACTTCTGTATCAAAACCAAAAGGTTGACCCACATATGGAGTCACATAAGAAAGAGTGGACCCAAGATCAAGAAAACAATATACGTCATGAGAGAAAAGTTATAACATAGAACTAACGACATCAGGTGATGCCTTAGATTTCTATTGGGATGCCAAAGCATACAACCTGTTCCGACCAACACTAAAAGCCACCCCACCAGGTGTAGGAGCAAAAGATGAAGCTACAGGAAACTTATTCGCCTCCGTAGCAACCTTATTGATCAGACAATCCCTGAGATGATGGCCTACCTAGCCACACTTGAAGCACTTGTACCTATCTTCCTCAGAGTAAAATCGATGAGGACGACCACAAAATCGACAAGGAGGACACAAAAAAACTGACTGACCTCTACTCGCCTGAAATTTGGCAACCTGTGCCTGATAATTGTCACCACCTTAATGACTCATATCTCTCAAATAATAAGAAGAACTAGCAGAAAAGGAGCCATCCCTACTACCCTAAGGTGAGTGCCTCCCTGATCAGAAAACCTACTCCTCTTTCCCTGCCTATCCCCAAACTCTGCCTGTTTCCTTTTCTCATCCTCAACCTACTGCATATCAACAGTCAACCTCGTGATGTCCATATCTTTAGTCAGCAAGGTAGTCTTGCTCTCTATAATCAAATATTTATTCAACCCAAAATCAAACTTCCTCATTCTCAACCTCATATATTCCACCAAATTAGAAGAATACCTTGATAGCTGATAGAACTTCAAAGCATATTCCTTTACAGATATCCTCCCCTGCCCGAGGTTTACAAACTCATCCATCTTTACTTCCCTCAACTATTGAGAAAAGAATCGATCCAAGAAGGTATTAGAAAAGGCCTCCCACAACCTATTTTTTTTTATATCACCTTTATCCCTGTCCCACTCCTTATACCACTGATAAGTAATATCCTTGACTTGATAAGTAACAAAGTTAACCCTATCTATATTATTAGCTTGCATCACCCAAAAGATCTTTTCTATATCATCCAAGAATCCTCATGGATCCTTCTCTACTTTTACCCCAGTAAAAGTTAGCAGAACCATCTTCATAAATTGATCAACCCTTGTGGCCTCAGCAGACAAAGCATAAGTCATACCCCACTCAGACTGAGCACAACCAATTAGGCAATGACATAAATATACTGACGAAATTCTACATTCGTCACATTGCCCTAAAGTACCTGAGGAGAACTAGATGGAATAGGATAAACTCTAGCACCATCAGGAATAGGATCATGAGATCAAAGTTGTACTCCAAACGTAGAACGTACCCCTTAAGCTATATCCCCAAATGGGATGTAAGTATTTCCTTCTATTCCAAATCTAGAAGGCATGATCTAAAAGAAAAAACAACAAGGATTATAGGAGATTCCAGGATTGAGAACTCAAGCTTGAAGATAGAATACCAAGAATGTGAAACATTCCTAAATATCTTGCAGCCTCTCTCTAAAAAAGACTCTACTCGACATGGGTTTGTGGACTTTTCTGTTGACCATGAAATTAGGCTCTGATACCAACTTGACCCGACCCAACCCGGTCCTTGTCATAACAGGCATACCATCTAACCAATATCGGGGACCGCCCCTATTACCCAACCTAACCACCGATATCCAGCTTAAATGGTCTAAATTTCAAATAAATAAAAGGATAGCATTATTGTTATCATTAAGACTTTGGGATAGGGTCACAACCATGACCAACCTAATCGTACCGCATTAATCGCCCAACTATACCAAACCAAACCATAGACCATAAACCAAAGGGAATACCAAAACATAATATGAAAATCAATCCCAAAATATAATATGATGAAATAGTGAGAAATTATGTCTAATGATGCTAGCCTCAATATCAATACCAAAGCTAAGGCTGACACCTCTACTGATCCTACCCATACCAGCCCCAGAAGTACCACAAAGCCTCTATCTAAAAAAGTAAACAAATTCAGTTGGGATATGACCATAACCATGGCTAAAACCAATATCCAAAATAAAAGAATAATGTCTAAAGAAATCCATAACATGAAATAATGCCTTTTAAAAGAATAAAAGATCATGACTCTAGTCCAAATGCTAATACCAAATCCGCGTGCTAAACAGGGGGAGTAGAATAGCCGATTCCTATATAGCATGGGTATACAACCACCAGTAGACGGGGTTAGAGAGTGACCGCTAACATGAATCTCAGGATAAGGATAAACTAATGCCTGCCAAAAAACTAAGTAAAACCATCTATAATGCAACAACCATACATATATAAATGCTGGGAAAGGGAATCGAATTTAGCATGCACTTAAAACTTTTACCTGGGTTGTGTAGCTTTGCTGTCCTAGCCAACTACGATCCATATGGGTTTAGCTCCCCTTCCCTAGTGCGTGTAGCAGCATAAATAAGGAATATCCCATGGGATGACTAGTACATCACCCAATATAAAATGTGACACTCGCACATGGTCATCAAGACTTCCCATATCATCAAATATGAGTTTCTAGTTTTGGTCCCCCCGAGACCACTACCTTCCATATCTTAGCTACATGCCTTGCCATTAATGCCCAATTAAAACCATGTCCAAACAATCCATTTACCATTTATTAACCAAGGCCAATATTAGTGGTATCATCATACCATCCCTTACTTTATAAGTAATATCCATAGCCAAACTGTTTAGGTTAAAAGGACCTTACATGCCCTTCCATATACTATATTAATCTACTTAGGAGACTTCCATGTTCTCCACAAGCATAACCATTTAGCCTTTATCCCTTTAAAACCATTTAAACCATGCATAAATCCTTTATTCAGTTTAAAACATGCAAGAGTTCCATTAAAAGAAGTCAATGTAATGAACATATCTTTATAAGTATTTCATCAAACACCTTGGGGGCATAATATAACTAAAACCAATTCCAAATACTATAAACCAAAACCAAGCATTCAATATCAAAACCCCCAAATAATAGTTGACAACCATAATTATGAAATAGTAAAACCATGAAATCAATCATATAAATCATTCCTTTAGTTGAAATTACAATAAGGGAAGATAATCATGCCATATACCAAAGGAAATAAATGACTAAGACAAGCCCTAAAGCAATCAATAGGATGAAACCCTAGACTTCTTGCCCCAAAATCTCTTGAGAGAATTATGGGGTATTTCAGAATGGTTTCTAAGTATTAATAAATAGATTAATAGGGTAAATAACCTCCTATGTGTATTATAAGTTGTGGGTCCTAATTAGGGTAAGTAGGGAAATGTCCAGAATACCCCTACTTAAATCCCTTAAGAACCTACCACAGGGATATTGCTGACCCATACGAGTCATACCCTCATATATGATCAGTTTCCACCACTTGTATCCAAGCCTCAACCCTTAGATAAAACACTACCTAGTATATGACTCATCCAACTAAGTCGTAACCATAGTATACGATCCATAGCCATAACCTGTATCCCTGGCAGAATAAAATATCAGGAGAATTAAATACTGCCCATCATATAAGTCCTTGATACGACTCGTACCAATCCCTTAAAACTCACACCTCTAAGTCTTACCCATTCCAATTACCAATACTATACCACTAATTAATACTAGTCAGCATACGACAGGGCCGTTATATTTTTACCCCAGCATATGGCTCGTACCCATGAGTCGTATTGGGTCCAGAGAATGGAAATTCTAGAAAATTTTATAAAGGTCAAAACCCTGGATGTTTCATAAGGAAAGGTTCATCTCGTATCTTAGAGACCAAAAATTAATTTCTAAAGGGTGCTATTATCACTTGGTGCATGTTAATGATTCTAGATTCGAAGGTCCTTCCTTATAGACTATCATGGTCTGTGAATTTTTTAAGGTGTTACCTAATGATCTCCCTGGTATTCCTCCCAATAGGGAATTTGATTTTAGAATTGATCTTCTCCTGGACACTTTCCCTATTTCTATCCTTCCTTACAAAATGGCTTCGACTAAGTTGAAGATCCTAAAGGATCAGCGCTATATGCAAAGATCTCTAAGTGTGTGTTCTGGTTCAATGTTGTAACTTATCTAGGATACATTACTTCTAGTAAAGGGATCATGGTGAATCTACATAAGGTTCCAGTAGTTAAGAAGTGGCCTAGGCACACAACTCCATATGATATTCAGAGTTTCTTGGGTTTATCTAGTTATTATAGTAGATTTGTGAAAAGTTTCTCTTGTCCCATTGACTAAGTTAACTCATAAGAAGATGAAGTTCTTGTGGTCTACTGCTTGCGAGGGTAATTTTGAGAAGTTGAAGGATAAGTTGACTTCGCATCCGATAATGACGCTGCCTTAGGGAACTTAGGGTTTTGTTGTCTATTGTGATGCATCCCAGATAGGGTTGGATTACATTTTGATGCAACATTACAAGGTAGTTGCATATGCTTCTAGACAGTTAAAAGATCATGAGAAGAATTATTTGACACATGATTTAGAATTGTTAGCTGTGGTACTTGCATTAAAGATCTAGTGGCATTATTTGTTTGGGGTCCATATAGATATATATATTTTTATCATAAGAGCCTTCAATACGTGTTCACTCAGAAGGAGCTAAATCTCAAGAAAATGAGGTGGATTGAGTTGCTTAAGAACTATGACATGAATCTTTACTATCATCTAGGTAAAGCTAACATGGTTGCTGATGCTCTTAGCAGGTTATCCATGAGAAGATTATCTTATTTGGATGAGAATAAATGAGATATGGTGAAAGATATTCATCATTTGGCTTATCTAGGAGTCTGTCTCTTGGATTTTTAGAATAATGGCATGATTGTTCAAGAGGTGGAAAGGTTATCTGTTGGTGCTAAAATAAAGAAGAAGAAAGTGTCGGATCTTATTCTGATGTAAATAAAAAAAGATGTAGGTAGGCAGAAAGTGATGAATTCTAAGATTGGTGGTGATGGTATCTAGAGATACCAAGGTAGATTATGTGTTCCCGATGTTGATGGGTTGCAAAGAAGGATTTTGGTCGAAGCTCAAGAGTCGCATTATACTATTTATCGTGGTTGGATAAAAATGTAACATAATCTTAATGGGATTTATTGATGGAATAATATAAAGCTGGATGTGGCAAATTTTGTATCTAAGAGCATGGTATGTCATCAAGTGAAGGTAGAGCACTAGAGACAAGGTGGGTCGACTCGAGAGATTGAGCTTTTGGTATGGAAATGGGAGATAATTAATATGGACTTTGTTACAGGTCTTTCGCGGTCTCGCTAGTAGTTTGATTCTATTTGGGTCATCGTATTTAAGATGACTAACTCTTCTCACTTCTTGCTCGTAAGGACTAATTTCTCTTCTGAGGATTATGCTAAGTTGTTCATTGATGTTAGGTGAATTTATACATTTTAGCGTTGCTATTCTAGCCTTCTTAGCCTTGTTTTGAGGATGATTCATGTTCTTAATGTGTTGATAAAGATATAAATGTGCATCTGAGTGTCCATGCATGTGTTTACAATGTTTAATAGTGTTTTCACACAAGTTTTGATTTAAATTGATCATTTTGAGTTCAACCAAGAAAACTAGTGTTACTAGCATGAGCTAGGTGTTTGTCTAGTCTATCGTATTGTGATATAACATGTTTAATAATTTCCTAAGATTGTTATTATGTATTTATATGTGAAACAACTTGTTGGTAATGTTCAAGGGTCAATTGGATCAAGACAAGAGTCAAACAATAAGTTAGAAATCAAAGTGAATGAATCCTATGCTTAGCTTGTGTTTCGAGTTCACCATCTTGGATGTTGTGTTGTTTTGAGCTCTAAAATGTTGTGTTTAATACTATAGTATTCTTGGTGAATGGATTATGATGATATATTAATGATATACAAGCATAAAATCAAGTGTAACTAACTCAAAAAGGCTTGGAATGGATCACGAAAGCATAATATGCAACTTGACGTAAATTTGGACAGTTGAAATGTGTTGGGCGAGCGAAGGCGCGTGGGAAGGTATCTTGGCACGTGCTACATATCAAAATACTCAGAAGGGACCTAAAATAGTATGTACATGCGATATGCGCACATCACATACTCTATTCCTATGGAATACAACGTGCGTTGCATGCTCCATTTCACCCCAGGACTGTACATTGATTCTTTGGTCAACACGGCTTGGGCTTACCCTATTGCAATAAATCCAACTTTTTAAATGTTTTAATCACTTTTGGACGTCCTTGGAAGATATTGGAGGTTACCATAACTTCTTTTTAGGTTTTATCATTCTTTAATTTAGTTTTCCTTATGGCTTGTATTATCAATTCAAGGGATTGGATGATGAATATTTCCATTGAGGTCTAAACTCCCTATCCAGGGTTAAGGCCAAGATCATGGCTATTTTTGTTTTGAATTAAGTTTGTTAATTTTCTTATCATCATTGGTTGTTTGTTTATTCTTGTTTTAACTATTTTAAGGTTTAACTACCCTTAGAATACATCAATTGTCAACCTTGTGAACTCGAGAGAGGAAATAGGGCGATAGAACATAGGAATAAGCATAGTATGGTTCGTGTTTCCTTATAAAATAAGGAATTCAAATTAGTATTTGGATAGGGATGTACTTAGATGTCTTACTTGATTCATATGTAGGATGATATTTGTAAAGAACTTAAGTGCACTATTATATCCCCGCTCAACGATGTAGTTGTAAGGTTAAACTTAGGTAAAGGATTAGAGGTCGGGAAACCATGATCAAACAATTAACCCTACATATTAACAACCAAGATAAATGATTTAATGAATGAAGTTCAATAATATAGTATGATTATTCGTAAGCCTTAATACTGGATCTCTACCCATTGATTATCCTGAGTCATTACTTTTCCGCACTAGTTTAGTTTACTTTTAGTTTATAATTCAAAAACATTATTTGCTAATCTCCTCAATTTGTTCAACTAGAATAGGATAGTTTTTTTAACACAAGTCTTTGTGGGATCGATAACTCGGCTTCCTTGAAGGCCACTTTACTACTTGATAATACCACGTACACTTGCGTGTGTGCTTGGACGCTGTCAAGTTTTTGGCACCGTTGCTAGGGACTTTTAAATAGGCAACTATCTTATTTTAGTTTTTCAGTATTGAGATTTACATAGTTTAGTTGTTTTAGTTTTTAGTTTGTCTTATTTCTCTTTTTATCACATTCTTCATAAGATGTTAGTCTTGGATAGATGGTTTTTAAGGGATGATGATTCCTGTCATTATTGTGGAGGACCTCTCCATGAGGCTTCTTGTCTAGATTTTGATTTCAGTATTTGGAGGGGACCGATTTGTTTCCCACTTATGGAGCAACCCATAAGTTGGTGTGTGGTTTGTTACAGCCTGTATCACTCTGCAGATATGCATACTTTTAATCTTGATTCAATCATGATTGTGGGTAATGCTCAAAAGACAACTACGTAGGTAGATGCAGATTTGACTACCCAACCAGATGCAGACGAAGTTGCTAATAATTCGAGGAAGTCTGAGTACTCAAAAACTAAAATTATTGAACAGGTTAAGGAGATACCATTACCACCACAAGAATCCCAACTACTTGACTGTCATCTTTCTTTTGAGACTGGAATTAAGATGGTAAATATAAGTGAAGGTGTTGATGATAGTGTAAATTTTAAAGTAGGATTTGTTGGGCCTCATTCAAAGCACTTTTCTACATTTTTTAGATGATGTCGTCTGTAGAATTATTTAAAATAGTGGAAGAGTGCGAAGATGAGGAACAAGAATCCTATTTTCTTGATTTTACACCGGATAAGCAACATAAAAATGCACCTTAGTTCAAGGACGAGGGGTTTACCATGCATATTCTATTACTCAGTTCCTTAATCTTTATACCACCACCCTATGAGCGAGGCAAAAAGATGGATACAAAATTGGGGGTGAAATTTATATCCTCAAGGTGGAGGAAAAAATTGATGTGGGTCGTGCCGTGACACTAAATTAGGCGCTTCTTGGGAGGCAACCTAAGATAAGGTATGTTTTCATTTTAGTTTTTTTTTTAGTTTTTATTTCACGTAGTTTTTGTTTTTGGTTGGGTCACAGGTTAATAGGAAGTCTGAGTACCATAAACCTGAGCTTGAAGCATGGCGAAGACTGAGTGTGGGGTCCACAGACCTCTTTAATATGTAAAGATGCTACTAGCTAGGCCTAGAGGCCTTAGGGAGTATTTCTAGCTCTTACTTTTAAATTCACTTTGGAGATAAAGTCAAATTTTTAAGTGTGGGGTGGGGAAATTCTCAAATTTTGGCTCAATTTAATTTTTTTTTGTGTAAGATATTCTTGTTGGTGCTATTTTTGATAACATGATGCAAGTAGGTTTGTTTGTAAAAGCATGTTGATTGAGTGAATTGCTACTTTTGAGACTCTTAGGCTCATGTTTGTGACTCTCGTACTTGTTGTCTTAAAATTGAATTTATGCTATTGTTTGGTTAGGTGTCTATGACGATCCTATTGAGTTGAGCATTTGCCATATACGTGTGAGGTATTTTGTATATTCCTTGTTGTATGTGATGTCTAGAACTTTCCCGGTGTATGTGTGGAGCGAAATAAAGAATGTGGGTTTGGGAGATAATATAGGCATTTCTTTGATAGCCTTGTTTTATACATTTTATTTTTCATACCCTTGTGCTTTATCCTAGTTAACCTCCATTGAGCCTTTAGCTTTTTCTTTGTTAGCCTTATTTGTAACCTAATCCCCTTCTTCAATGGTCCTTAATTTGATCCAAAAAGCTCCTAAGTGCTTTAATTGTAAAAAACAAAATTAAATAAGGAGTTTGAGTAAAAAGAGGAAAAAGGTGAATTTGACTCCCCAAGTTAATAGTTATTGACGTTGATAATTGATGTGTGATAGATGGGTGTGATAGACATTGTGCTAGAAATATTCCTATGGTTTAGAAAAAAAAATTGAATCTTGGAGGAAATAGATAATACACCCACCATGTGTTTAAGAAAATGCTTAAAAGAGATGGGGCAAAACAAAAGATATGGGTGGATGAAAAAGTGTAATTTGGTTCTTGGAGATTAGTTTTAAATGTATAATATAGTGTATTAAAGCGCTTAGTGAGGTTAGTCACTATTCTTGGCCAAAATAGTTCCTACCCATCCCTTAGCCTACATTACAACCCAGAAAAGACCTATTTGATCCTAAATTTTATATTCTAATATTAGTGAAGTATAACACTAAGGGAAAGCCTATAGTTTATTATGTGTAATTTGTGAATTCTTTGTGAGAGTGAGTGCAACTTGATTTGTATACCCATAATGATAATTGCATTATTGTGAGTGTTTGTGGGTAACTATCTTATGGATAGGGAACATGTTTGATGAATGTGGGTGATTTGTATGATGACTTATATTGAGCAATATGCATTAGTATTCCATATATTGAGTCAATTCTTGAGTCTAGGATGTTTTGGAGCAGGATTCTTGAGCTTTCAATTGTGTATGACATGCGTAGCGTTGTAAACGTGCATTATATATAGTCATTGTAGTACTAGCCAGAGTTTTTTGCATGTAGATAAAAGTCTGGAGTCTCTTCAGTTCATGATCCTTATAGTTAATAATTGTTTGAGGACGAACAAGGCTTTAAGTGTGGGTTGGTGATGTTGGGTGAATTTATGCATTTTAGCATTACTATTCTAGCCCTCTTACCCTTGTTTTGAGGATGATTCAAGTTATTAATGTGTTGATAATGATATAAATATGCATATAAGTTTCCATGTAAGTGTTTACAATGTTTAATAGTGTTTTCACACAATTTTTGATTCAAATTGAGCATTTAGAGTTCAACCGAGAAAACTAGTGTTACTATCTTGAGCTAGGTGTTTGTCTAGTCTATCGTGTTGGGTTATAACGTGTTTTATGAGTTACTAATGTTTTTATTACGTATTTATATGTTAAAAAACTTGTTGGTAATGCTCAAGGGTCAATTGGATCAAGACAAGAGTCAAAATAATAAGTTAGAAAACAAAGTAAATGAAGCCTATGGTTAGCTCGTGTTTCTAGTTCACTGTCTTGGATGTTGTATTGTTTTGAGATCTAAATTTTTGTGTTTAATGCTATAGGATGCTTGTTTAATGGATATGATGATATATGAAGGATATACAAGCTTAAAATAAAGTGGAAACAACTCAAAAAGGCTTAGAATGGATCACAGAAGCATAATATGCAACTTGATGCATATTTGGACACCTGAAATGTCTTAGGCTAGTGAGGGAGTGGGGAAAGGTATCTTGGCACGTGATACAAACCAAAAGACTCAGAAGGGACCCAAAATAGTGTGTACATATGCATGCGTCGCATGCTCTATTTTTATGGAATACAGCGTGCATCGCATGCTCTATTTCACCCCTAGATTGCACGTTGATTCCTTGGCCAACATGGGTTAGGATTACCCTATTGCTATAAATACAAATTTGTAAATGTTTGTAATCAATTTTGGAAGTCCTTGGAAGATATTGGAGGATACCACAACTTCTTTTTAGGTTTTAACATTCTTTAATTTAGTTTTTTGTATGGTTTGTATCCTCAATCCAAGGGATTGGATGATGAATATTTCCATTGAGGGCTAAACTCCCTATTTAGGGTTAAGGCTAGGGTCAGTTTGGGTCGCTAGTGTAGGGAATTACTTGGTGGGGGTCTTATTCTTGTTATGGTACCTTGTTCCATGTTTTATTACGAATCTGTGTGCTTTTCTCTGTTTTTATTACTTATGGGTGCCGTATTTATGTTATGAAATCTTGTTCTGTGATTTACTATGTATTTGTGCGGTATCTCGTGTCTTGAGCCGGGGGTCTATCGGAAATAGCCTTTCTACCTCTTTAGAGGTAGAGGTATGGACTGCGTACATCTTACCCCCCCCCCCCCCCCCCCCCCCCCCCCCCCCCCAGACCCCACTAGGTAGGAATACACTGGGTTTGTTGTTGTTGTTGTTGTTGTTGTTGTAAGTTTATTAATTTGCTTATCATTATTGGTTGTTAGTTTATTCTTATTTTAACTATTTTAAGAATTGGATACCCTTAGAATACATCAATTATCAACCTTGTCAACTCAGGAGAGGGAATAGGGCAATAGAATATGGGAATAAGCAAAGTATGGTTTGTGTTTCTTTATGAAATAATGAATTCAAATTAGTATTTAGGACAGGGATATACTTAGATGTCTTACTTGATTCATATGTAGGATGATATTTGTAAAGAACTTAAGTGAACTATTACATCCCCGCTCAATGAAGTAGTTGTAAGGTTCAACTTAGGTAAAGAATTAGAGATTGGGAAACCATGATCAAGCAATTAACCCTGCGAATCAACAACCAAGGTAAGAGATTTAATGAATAAGGTTCAATAACATAGTATGATTATTCGTAATCCTTAACCTTGGATCTCTACCCATTGATTGTCCTGAGTCATTATTTTTCTGCACTAGTTTAGTTTACTTTTAGTTTACAATTCTAAAACTTTATTTGCTACTCTTCTCAATTTGTTAAACCAGAATAGGAGTTGTTTAACACAAGTCCCTGTGGGATCGATAACTCGGCTTTCTTGAAGGCCACTTTACTACTTGATAAGACCACATACACTTGCATGGGCGCTTAGGCACTGTCAAGTTTTTGGCACCGTTGTTGGGGACTTGTAAATAGGCAACTATCTTATTTTAGTTTTTCAATATTGAGATTTACATAGTTTATTTATTTTAGGTTTAAGTTTCTTTTATTTCTCTTTTTATAACATTCTTCTTAAGATGATAGTCTTGGATAAATGGTTTTCGAGAGATGGTGATTCTTGTCATTATTATGGAGGACCCCACCATGAGGCTTCTTGTCCATATTTTGATCCAAGCGTTTGGAGGGGACCTGTTTGTTTCCAACCTATGGAGCAACCCATAAGTTGGTGTGTGGTTTGTTATAGTCTATATCACTCTGTAGATATATGTGCTTTTAATCCAGATTTAGTCATGTTTGAGGGTAATGCTCAAAAGATAACTACGGAGGTAGATGCAGAGTTTAATCTTCAACCAGATATAGATAAAGTTACTAACAATTCAAGGGAATTTAAGTACCCAAAAACTGAAATTGTTGAACAGGTTAAGGAGATACCACTATCACCACAAGATTCGCAACCACTCGACTATCATCTTTCTTTTGAGACTAGATTTAAGAAGATGAATATAAGTAAAGGTGTTGAGGATAGTGTAAATTTTAAAGTAGGATTTGTTGGGCCTCATTCAATGCACTTTTCTATATTTTGTTTAGATGATATCTTGTCTGTAAAATCATTTAAAATAGTGGAGGAGTATGAAGATGATGAACAAGAATCCTATACTTGATTTTACACCAGATAACCAACATAAAATGCACCTAACTTCAAGGCCGAGTGGTTTACCATGCACATTATATTACTCAGTTCCTTAATCTTTATACCACCACCCTATGAGCGAGGCAAAAAGCTGGATGAAAAATTGGGGGTGAAATTCATATCCTCAAGGTGGAGGAAAAAATTGATGTGGGTCGTGCCGCGACACTAAATTAGGTGCTTCTTGGGAGGCAACCTAAGCTAAGGTATGTTTTTATTTTAGTTTTTATTTCACGTAGTTTTTGTTTTTGGTTGGGTCACAGGTTAATAGGAAGTCTGAGTACCATAAACCTGAGCTTAAAGCATGGCGAAGACTGAGTCTGGGGTCCACGGACCTCCTTAATGTGTAAAGATGCTACTAGATAGGCCTAAAGGCCCCAGGGAGTATTTAGCTCTTACTTTTAAATTCACTTTTAGGACAGAGTCAATTTTTAAGTGTGGGGTGGGGAAATTCCCAAATTTTGGCTCAATTTTTTTTTGTGTAATATATTCTTGTTGGTGCTATTTTTGATTACATGATGCAAGTGGATTTGTTTGTAAAAGCATGTTGATTGAGTGAATTTCTACTTTTGAGACTCTTAGGCTCATGTTTGCCACTCTTGTACTTGTTGGCTTAAAATTAATTTATGCTATTGTTTGGTTGGGATTCTATGATGATCCTATTGAGTTGAGCATGTGCTATGTGCGTGTGAAGTATTTTGTATATTCCTTGTTGCATGTGATGTCTAAAACTTATCCGGTGTGTGTGTGAAGCAAAATAAAGAATGTGGGTTTAGGAGATGATATAGGCATTTCTTTGATAGCCTTGTTTATACCTTTTATTTGTCCTACTCTTGTGCTTTATCCTAGCTAACTCCCATTAAGTATTTATCTTTTTCTTTGTTAGCCTTATTTGTAGCCTAATCCCCTTCTTTGATGGTCCTTAATTTGATCCAAAAATTTCCTAAGTGCTTTGATTATAAAAAAATAAAATTAAGTAAGAAGTTTGAGAAATAAGAGAAAAAAGGTGAATTTGACGCCCCAAGTTAATAGTTATTGGTGTTGATAATAGATGTGTGATGGATGGGTGTGATAGACATTGCGCTAGAAAAAGTGTGGAGTCTCTTCAGCTCATGATTCTTATAGTTATGAATTGTTCGAGGACGAACATGGCTTTAAGTGTGGGGTGGTAATGTTGGGTGAATTTATGCATTTTAACGTTGCTATTCTAGCCCTCTTACCCTTGTTTTGAGGATGATTCATGTTATTAATGTGTTGATAATGATATAAATATGCATCTAAGTTTCCATGTAAGTGTTAACAATGTTTAATTGTGTTTTCACACAATTTTTGATTCAAATTGAGCATTTAGAGTTCAACCGAGAAAACTAGTGTTACTATCTTGAGCTAGGTGTTTGTCTAGTCTATCGTGTTGGGTTAGAACGTGTTTGATGAGTTCCTAAGGTTGTTATTATGTATTTATATGTGAAAAAAATTGTTGGTAATGCTCAAGGGTCAATTGGATCAAGACAAGAGTCAAAATAATAAGTTAGAAAACAAAGTGAATGAAGCCTATGGTTAGCTCATGTTTCTAGTTCATTGTCTTGGATGTTGTATTGTTTTGAGATCTAAATTGTTGTGTTTAATGCTATATGATGCTTGGTTAATGGATATTATGATATATGAAGGATATACAAGCTTAAAATTAAGTGGAAACAACTCGAAAAGGCTTGGAATGGATCACGGAAGCACAATACGCAACTTGACACAAATTTGGACACCTGAAATGTCTTGTGTGAGTGGCGGTGCGTGGAAAGGTATCTTGGCACATGCCACACACCAAAAGACTCAGAAGGGACCCAAAATAGTGTACATGCGATATGTGTGCGTTGCATGCTTTATTTCTATGAAATACATCGTGTGTCGCATGGTCCATTTCACCCTTGGACTGCACGTTGATTCCTTGGACAACACGGTTTGGGATTACCCTATTGCTATAAATTCAACTCTGTATACATTTTTAATCACTTTTGGACATCCTTGGAAGTTATTGGAAGATAACAAAACTTCTTTTTAGGTTTTATCATTCTTTAATTTAGTGTTTTTTATGGTTTGTATCATCAATCCAAGGAATTGGATGATGAATATTTCCATTGAGGGATAAACTCCCTATCCGGGGTTAAGGCCAAGATCATGACTATTTTACTTTGAATTAAGTTTGTTAATTTGCTTATCATCATTGGTTGTTTGTTTATTCTTATTTTAACTATTTTAAGGATTAGCTACCCTTAGAATACATCAATTGTCAACCTTCTGAACCCGGGAGATGGAATAGGGCAATAAAACATAGTAATAAGAAAAGTATGGTTTGTGTTTCTTTATGAAATAAGGAATTCAAATTAGTATCTAGGACAGGGATGTACTTAGATGTCTTACTTGATTCATATGTAGGATGATATTTGTAAAGAACTTAAGTTAACTATTATATCCCTGCTCAATGATGTAGTTGTAAGGTTCAACTTAGGTACAGGATTAGAGATTGGGAAACAGTGATCATGCAATTAACCCTATGAATCAACAACCAAGATAAGCGATTTAGTGAATGAAGTTCAATGACATTACTTTTCCGCACAAGTTTAGTTTAGTGTTAGTTTACAATTCTAAAACTTTATTTGCTACTCTCCTCAATTTGTTAAACTAGAATAGGATAGTTGTTTAATAAGTCCCTGTGGGATCGATAACTCGTTTTTCTTGAAGGCCACTTTACTAATTGATAAAACCACGTACACTTGCGTGTGCGCTTGGGTGCTGTAATTCATTGAGGAGATAATGAAGTTGCATGGTACTCCAGTCTCCATTATATCTTATTGTCCCCCTCAATTCTCATCTCACTTTTGGTGGTCGTCCTAACTATTTTTGGGAACTAAGGTAGCCCTTAGTACCACTTTCCACCCTTAGATGGATGGACAAGTGGAAAGGACAATTCAGGTTTTCAAAGATATTCTTTAAGATTGTGTTTTTGATGTTGGTGGTAGTTGGGTTTACCACTTGTCTCTCATAGGATTTTCTTACAACAAAAGATATCACTCTAGCATTGGTATATCTCCGTTTGAGGCCCTATATAGTAGGAGGTGTAGATCTCCTATTGGGTGGTTCGAGGTTGGTGAGAATAAGTTGTTTGGTCCGTATTTAGTTCACCAAGACATGGAGATGGTAAAGGTGATTTGGGATAGACTTAAGGCCACCAAAGTCACCAAAAGTCCTATGCAGATATAAGGCAAAGAGAGTTGGAGTTCAATGTTGGCGATTCGATGTTCTTAAAAGTGTCTCCCATTAAGAGAATGATGCGTTTTGGCAAGATAGGAAAGCTCAGTCCCCGTTATGACGGTTCGTACTTGGTTTTTAAGAGGGTTGGTAATATTGTATATGAATTGTAGTTGCCTTTCAGCTTGAGCTCCATTCACCTGGTGTTTTATGTTTTGATATTGAAAAAGTGCATAGGAATTCTTCGATAGTTGTTCCCTTAGAGGAGGTGGGTATTTCGAATTCCTTGTCCTACGAAGAAGTCCTAATTAAGATTTTTGATCAGCAAGTTCATTGGTTATGGACAAAGGATGTGGCTTCGGTAAAGGTTCTTTGGAAGAACCAAAATATCGAGAAAGCTACTTGAGAAGCCAAGGTGGACATGAAGTCTAAATATCCATTCTTTCCCCTTTCTAGATAATCATGCGTGAAGTTTGAATATTTCTTAAAATTCTGGTTTTCTGTCTTTGTTAAACGTAAGTATAGTAGTGTTTGGAGTCAAAGCGTGCTAATAAATGCCTTGTACTATCATTCAAGGATGAATGATCCTGAGAAGGGTATGTAATGCCCTGGGTCTTTGGTCCTTGAAAATTTTCTAAAATTTTATCCTCACTGTCTTGACTACGACTCACCCTACGAGTCGTAGGGTGTCTTCATGGGTCATGTGACCCTAGACGTAAGGTGTTTAGTGAATGGTGCTTGAGTTACTATCCTGAGTATGACTTTAGGGATATGATTCGTAGGGAGTATTTATGGGTCCTAGGGACCCAAGTCATAATCAAATCAGTAATTTAATAGCTAAGTTCTGCTCTAAGTACAAGAGGCTCACTAAGAGTCATAAGAACTTGTTATGAGTCATCGGGTGCAAATCATAGGATGTCTAGTAGTTACCCAATTGGGTTCTGTGTTGATTACAAATGAATCCTACGAATCGTAGGGTCTCATTACGGGTGGTATTAGTTAAGTTGTAGGGTCAACAGTGTGTGGGTGTCCTGGGAACTGCCTTGGCTATGACTCATGGTGAAGAGTCATAATGAGACTAAATAAGTCGTATATTCATCCGTAGTCATTGACGACTAAAATTCATATTTTAATTGGAGGTCACTTTGGAAAATTCCCTTCTTACCCAATTAAAAACCCATACCCATAAAGAACTTATGGGGTGTTGTATTTCATCCACATACTCAAATACTTCAAAGTCTCTCTCAAATTCTCTCAAACAACCATTCTTAGGGTTTCCAAGTAGTAGGTCATCCACGGGCTCAAGGGTTGAATTCCTTCCATAAAACTTGGTATTTCAGGGTTATTGCTCTTTCTTCATTGTTAATTTGTTAAAAACATATGTTTTAAAGTATTGTTCATGAGCTATTGATGTTGGTTGAAATAAAGGTTGAGGGTTTGAATGTTTATTGATTGAACAATGTTTTTCATGGTTTACATACATTATTCATTTTTTAATTTAGGTTTTGAACTTGTAGGTGCATGGGTATGGTGAATGAACTAGGGAATTGTGATTTTCCCAAACTTGAGACCTTTAAAGTGGTTATGACCCAACCCCATATTGTGAAATTGGTTTTTAATTATGAGAAATGTGGGAATTTGAATTATCCTTGATTATTGCATTTTGATTTTGAATTGAAACTTATGGGGTTGAGTAATTCTCTAAGCTATTGTAAAAATGAACCAATGGGGTTGTGAATTACCCTAAGTGATGATAATTGGTTTTGCATGTTGATGTTATCTTGCAAGTGTATTTGGTATGACGATATCAACAATGTATGCATTAATGCGTAATATGGTTCAATTAGTGGGAATATGTGATACTTGTTTTAATTGGGCTTTAATGAGGGTTGTTAGGTTAAGTCATAAAAGTAGAGGTCCCAAGGGACCAATACTGGAAACCTCGGTTACCGACTTGGGGGTCTATATGATCGGGACGTTTGAGTCCCTCTTATTATTATTATTATATATGATTAGGGGGTTCGAGTCCCCTACATTATATTACATGATTTGGTGCTCCTGTCACCTTGATATGCAGTGAGGTTCGAGTCACCTATATTGCATATGTATACCCTTTGGTTCGTGCAGCCACACACTTTGGGGTCTTACTAGCTGGGGAAGAGTTGGGCCCATATAGTCCGTGGGTGCCTTTGTATGTTACGACGGTTAAGCTATACAATCCAGGCTGAAGTATTAAAATACATGTTAAGCCTTGATCCCTATCCCGACATGTGATATACATACATACATACATACATACATATATATATATGTGTGTGCATTTGCTTATATGTAATAGTTTTGAATGATTTTGAACGGTTGATCATGACATTTTGTTATCCTTATCCCTGAGTTCATGCTAGTATCCACCCTACTAATTGTCTTCGGATGCTATATCCCCACGCGATGTATGGTTTGAAGGATAGTGTAGTTTTCCTGAGTAAAGTTAGGTGTATCGGCTTGATTCATCGGTGTGTTGTGGTAAAGTGGAGAGCTTCCAAACTTCAAAAGACTTACACATTTCATCATTTCTTATCATAGACTAGAGTTGAGAGTTACATTAACATTTTCATCCTCGTTGCCATCTGTTAAAGTCGGGGACATGTCTTGACCAAGACTGGTTTTGCTTCTTGTGTTAGAAGGCTTTGTTTGGATTACTGTGGATATTTGGTGATGTTGGTCGATTGTTTTGCTGGTCATCGATCTTCAGTTATAGACATGTTTTAAATTTCCTTAAGCTTTATGTTTGCTAAATTGTTATATGTTTAGAATTCATCAGATTGTGGGGGATGATGTGGTTGGTTCGGTTAGATGTAAGAGGGTGATCTCTGGTTTACTTGAGACTTGAGATACCCTTCACGGCCATGCGCTAGTTTGGGTCGTGAGAGGCAGGTCCCCGACTAACTCTGACTATTGAAATAATATGAAATAAGGTACTAGAAAGCATGATAAATTATATGAATAGTCCTCGACCGATAAGGACTCACCAATGTTGCAGTTGAGTGATACAGGAATGGTCTACGTGCGATCTGAGAATTGAGCATTCAAACCTATATTGTGAAATCAATATAGCACAAAAAGATTATGCGGTTAGTACACTGAATATATTGGTATATGAGATAGGGAATAACTTAAATGCATGTAGGTACTGCGCATGAATGTATGGACATTGAAAACGAATGCAAGACTAAGTAAAACATGTGCTGAAATAATTTGTAAACTTGAATAACTGATAAACAGATCACTTGGTCATACAAACCTGAGCTGATGTGGTTTGAATACTGAACTGAGACTGTGGGAGCTAACATTTAACCGACATGCCCTCATTTGAGCTAATCGGGGTCCAACCTGTAACCCCAATTGGAAGAGTGTTAGTACCTTGCCACGAATACCGACACTGGCTGTATGGATACTAAGTTGATGTCCCAAATGACTAGGGTGTCAGTCCTAAATTAGAGGGTGACCCCTAAGAGAGTGTCAGTCCTAAGTTGGCAACTCACTTCTCATAACCTACACTGTCTATATAGTTTTGGAACTTAGGGACTTCTACTAAAGGTCTCAGCCCTATGCTGGCGGGTGAGTCTTCATATCTAGGTTCACTTAGTGCTAAGCTCTACTCCCAACTGAAAGACATTGAAGTATAATACGGTATATGCACTGATAATGGATATGCTCGAGTCATGGTTTTCTGAAAATAACAACGCATGCAAACTTTGAAGTAATCATGAAAATGAACTGATGTATTCAGCATGATAAAATACTGGTGAGTGCTCATTATGGAAATGTTATAAACTTTATAGGATAAACATAATATTATTAACTTGAAATCTTGAAAACTATAGCATACATGATCATCTAGGTATCGGGTGCCACAAACATTGAAAAATACAATTGAATACGATAATTTCAAAGTAATGTCATGATAAGAAATTTTAATGACAAACTCAAGAATCGAACAATTTCATCAATATAAAAAATTATCATGAATAAAGTATTGAAGAATACATGAAATTATGAGGGAACACTATTTCATGGAGGATTTAGGATTTAGAGTTTAAGGTTTAGGTCATGAAACCCTAAATCAAAAAGGGAACTAAACTTGAAAACTAGGGAAACTTTGTGCCTCAATGGGTGAAAGGAACTCATTAATAAATATCACACATACCCGAATTCCTTGTCTCCTTGATATGCAAAAGGTAGAGGAGTAACCAGAGTAGAGGCACTGTTTGAGAAAAAAGTATCCAGATTACCATGCTAATAGTGCTCGAAGAACATGTTATTTAAGAATAATCTAGTAAATAGTGATCTAAAATGACCATATTTTATTATGTATATGATTAGAAGAAATATTTTGAAAATAGCATCATATGATTTACTTATCTGATGAGATGATAGATAAATTTAAAATACTTATTTTGTATATATTTAAGGATATAGAAATAGTAGATATAAGAAAAATTATATACGAAAAGGTATTTCATTTTAATGAAGAGTTATTAAGTTCTATAGAAAACTTACACTTATATAATGATAGCTACTGCTCATATTTAGATAGTTATTATTCAGACGGATATTATACAGATTAAAAAATAATAGAATTTATTAGAAGAGTTAGAGAAAAACAAAGTTGGCTATATGAAGAAATTAATTACAGGAACCAGCGTAAAAGAGAAAAAAGGCGATTAGAAGAAAGATTATTTAGAATAAAATTATCCTTAGAAAAAGCAGATACAAATGATAGTTTATATAATATTATACGTGAACAACAAATGTTAATGAATCACATAGATAACATAGAATCACATATTAGATATAGTACGATTAGAATAAGTTATTACAAAGAAATTTATAAAATTACAACTACTATAGGATAAAATGATAAACTACGAATACTTAGAATATTGGAGAAAAGATATGGAGCAAATAAGATTAACAGAAATACTTATGAAAAAAAAATCTACTTGACCACATAAAAAAATTAGCATTTCAAGGGCTATGTTAAGCTATGTTAAGTTACCTGCACTATCTGTACCCCCTACAATGAGGTGGTCTTGCATATTATACAAGTACAAGAAAATATTCAATTAACAAAAGTTGGTAAAAAAAGAGAGTTTGTTAGTTGAAGGGAGATATTCTTTTTGTGGAGCTTTGAACTCAACTCTTGTCTAGAGTTATTGAGTTGTTCTTTGTGAGGAGATTGTTGTATTCTTGATGGGACTAGTCAAGAAGATTATTGTTGGACCGATGAAAACATTTGTTACGGTAGACTTGAATCTCCTTAAAGAGAGCGAGATGTCTGCGCCTCAGTCGAAGAAGATATTTTTCATTTTCTTCACTTGTAATTTCAATTGTAATTTTCTTATAATTTCACCAACAGCATAAGCCACATCCATAAATTTTCGATCCTTCATTTTGTTTTGAATTTTGAGTTGTTATTTATGACGCTGAGTAACTACATTCCTTTTCTTGGATTTAGATAGAGTCATTACTTGTAATTTGATTTGATTTCACTTTACATAATCAAAGTTTGATTATTTTTGTTTATTTTACTGTTTTTTATTGAGAATTAGTAGCAGGCCATCAACCATATTATTTTTTTGTTTTTTATCTTTAACTAGTATAGGTACCCGTACGATCCATGGAATGTTAAAAAATATTTATTAAAATACACTAACTTATCTACTCTGAAATTATAAAATTAATTAATTTTTATTATATCGCATTAACCTATTTCAAAAAATAATGAAATATTAAACAATTGTGAATATGAAATTACAACTAATACATGATAATTAGTCACAATTGTGATTATTTTAGATGTTTTGATATAAAAAAATACTAGAATTTGTTTCAATCATATTTCATTAAATTATTTCTAAAAATATTAAATAATTATTAATTTTATTGTTGAATTATTACCTTTATATTTGTAATAAATTAAGACATATAATTATATTTCTTTTCTTCCATTTCAAATTTATGTCTTTTGGTCTCTCAATTCAACTTCAACTACTAACTACACTTTTTATAAAATATAAAAAGTTATCTTTCAATTTCATTTCAAATACTAAAAATACTTAATTTTGTCAGTTACAAAACTTCTAATTTCAAATTTTAAATATCATAACTCCTAATTCAAAATTAAGCACAAATAATTTATTATTTTCTTTTTAATTCTCATACTTTTTCTTCATAATTTTTTCATTTTTTTGGTTTCGTCATTAATATCTTTAAGTATTTATTTATACTTATTATTATATCTTCTAAATTAAGTCAATTAAAAACTCTCATGCTACTTTCAAAATTATCCACCCTACCAATTCCACACCTATCCCTTACCTTTGCCCACCACATCCCCACCATATTTTATTTTTTTAACTTTTTAACTTTTTAACTTTTTACGAAAAAAGTACGAATATACCCCTGAACTTTAATAAATGGTACATACATACCCTCCGTTATACTTTAGGTATAAATATACCTTTTTCGTTAATAAAGAGGTACATATTTACCTCTAAACTATAATAAATAGAACAAATATACCTTCTGTCTTACTTTAGGTATAAATATATCCCTGTCATTAATGAAAAGATACATATAAACCCCTGAACTTTGATAAATGGTACAATATACCCTCCGTCATACTTTAGATACAAATATACTCTTGCCGTTAATAAAAAGGTACATATAAACCATTCTCACTAACGGCAGGACACGTGTCACAACTTTTTTAATTTGCCTTTTTTAAATTTAATTTATCTCCATCCTACTCGAAAATAATTCTAATTTAACCCACAAACCGATTCAAATAATAACCCAAACCCGATCCAGTCTAATAGAACCTTCAAGATGCATCTCTATTCACGCATATTCAATCTCTCTTTCTCCTTCTATTAGACCAGATTGAGTTTGGATTATTATTTGGATCGGATTGTGGATTAAATTAGAATTATTTTGGGGTGGAGTGGAGATAAATTAAATTTAAAAAGGTCAAATAAATAGAATTTTGACACGTGTCCTGTCGTTAATAAGAAGGGTGTATGTGTACCTTTTCATTAACGACAAGGATATATTTGTACCTAAAGTATGATGGAGGGTATTGTTGTTCCATTTATCTATGTTCATGGGCATATTTGTACCTAAAGTATGACGGTGGATATATCTGTACCATTTATTAAAGTTCAGGGAGATATATATACCTTTTCATTAACGGGTGAGGCTGGGTGAGGTTACAATATCTGAAATGATAAGATTACCAAAGTTGCAAAAGAGTTCTAAATGAACTCTACTAATATTATTACTACTAATTTAATGTATGTGCGATGCACGTGTATCTGATCACGTCTATAAATAAAATATACATAAAAAATAAAATTATTTAAAAATAGCACTTAATGTTAAAATAATTTTTTATATTTATTTAAATGATATAGTTGGACTCTATATTCGTTAGATTAGTTAACTTCAAATGCTAAACGATTTTTTCGACACTTTTGAACTTTGACACCCGACTTTTTAGTTTTATGACCACATTTAATAGCAGTAAACTCTATTATCAGATAAATTGATTGATATTTATAAAAATTGTCATCAGAACATATAAAAGCTTTTTATGATATATAAGCATAATTCTGGAAAAACAAAAATTATCCAGAATATATTAGATGTACAAATTGTCATATAACTTTAATAACATAAATAGAACAATATAATGAAGAAGAATGTTTAAAGAAACATTATTAGTAATAAAGAGTACTGGACTATGAATGAAGGATTTATTGACCAATTGTTAAGAGTTTTTAAAAGGATGTGATTTTTGTTAACCTAAGTAGGATTATACGTGTTTTTAGGAGTTATTATTTTAAATTTTATGTATAATATATTATGAGGGTTTATATATAATTATGTAATTATTTAAAGTCAACAAATTTTGTCATTGATATTAAATGCACGAAAACACATTTTAAACTATTATATAATAGTATAATAATATAACACAATTACTTGTGATAAATTTAAATATCGATAAGAATTTTAATAAAGCAGAAGATAACAATCTGAAAGTTATAATGATAAAAATAAAAAAGACTAAAAAAGAAAAGTTAAAAGACTAATATATTGCATAATTTGGTGTGATCTGCACGACCAAATTGGCAAAAACAATTCTCGATAACCCATGGTCTCCCTCTAAGTAAATAAACTTCTATAGATTTGCCGTGAAAGCTTGAAAATCTATCATATTTTTTTTATTTTCTTACCATATATGTTATGACTTTTTTCTAACCATATATTTTAGAATTCATTTTTTTTACTCAAGAAGAAAAAGAAAAATTACCACTATTAATTTACCATATATTTATCTCTTACAATATATTTTAGGATGAAAAATTATAAACATTCCCACAACCAAATCAATAGAACATTCCATCGCCGAAAAAATGCAACACACTTGAACATGTGACTTAAACAGAAAGAAAGTTGCAAGGTGTGTCATTGATTATATTTTCATCAATAAAATAGAAAATATAATTAAAAGAGATTATCATGAGGCAGGTTGCTTAAACATCCTAAATCTTAAAAGTTCAAGAAATACAGAGAGCTTGTCTTTTTACCATGATGTAGGTTTTATTGTTAAAGAAGACGCATTCAAAATTATCATGATGAATGCAATTATGCTTTCCATCATATTAAAACTTACTTAGACCATGCCAGAAATTGTTACCTTACTATATTAATGTTACTATCTAGGAACGGAGATCATACACAAATTAAACATGAGTGACGTAACACCCCAAAACTTAGAATCAACATTTAAAATTAAAAGTCAGGTCTAAGATTTGTTTGTACATTGTATATGTGTTAAGAAATTAATTAGCTATAAATTAATATTTAATTGTGGCTCATTCATTGAATTGTAGTATTAATTTTAGATCTTTATAAAAATTCATAAGCTTTAATAGTTGAATTTGTCGATGATTTCTTCTTTATTCATTGCTTTGGAGTTTACTATATTCTTCCATGAATATTTCCTTTCCTTTTTTAACATTATAACACTCTGGATTCCATTTTTGTGTAATCACAATGTTTGTGCACCAACTCAACTTATCATCATAAATGCATGTCGGCGTAAGTAAGACATTTTATAAACTAAATGATGTATTTGTCACATCTAGGATTAAGCATGCCTCGAATAACTTTAATCAAAAAAGAATCGTAACAAAAACAAATGCTAGATGCTAGATCTGTATAGCAAAGGTACAATGACCAGCTTTATGGCCTATTCTTCCTCCATTGTGTTTCCTTAAGAAGAATTCCTTCAATATTGTGTCTAGCTATATTAATCAAAATATAATTGGGAAGAGGATGTGGGAGATTTAAACTGTAGATAGTGTATTCTCCCACTCATAAGCTGAAGCAATCTGTAACTATATTTGTTTTTGTATAACTGTTACTCTTTTTATACATTATTTTTGTTCTTTTAAAATATAGGACAAACGTACCGATCGAATATTCATCTATCATCGCGATAATCATGATAACATAACTTTTACAAAAAGTTCCTTCAAGTCTGACCGAACATTCATCGACATTACAATAACACGATACTATAATAAAAATGTGAAAACAATATGATTAAATATAACCTATATAAAATTCCTCAAAGCTTGATTAAATGTTCATATGTATACAAAAGATTCTCGAAGTCCAATCGAATCTGCATCAAAACCTAATAGATTCTTGATTTTAAATATTACAAACCTAACAAAAAAAATTTCAAATTAAATTTATCAAAAGAGAGGACTTCTTTTAATAAAAAAAAGTTTTAAAAGAGAGGACTTACAAGCTCAAAATAGATCAAACATTAAGGTGCCCAACCAAAAACATGAAACTACTCCTTTTTATCTTCTTTTCCAAACTTTAACTTTTTTTTTAGATTGAAAGAAGTTCCTTATTTTCCCTCTCACTCCTGATTTATGAGGAAAAACTTCATTACCTCATGCACCTAATGTTACTTGATTCAAAAAGTTTCTGAGAAACCAACAAACAACAACCCCATAATTCAACAGTCAAACAACTCAATAAGGTGCGTGCAGGGATTTGTTATTAGTTAAGACTAATCATTCTATATGTATTGTGGTATTATAAAAACAAGGTTGATTAGACACACAAATCAATGAATACAATAATTCAATAAACAAATATCCAAACCATCATATAAAAAAGAAGGAAGATAAGTGAGAAGTTGCTTACCGTTTCAAAACATTGTGCATTAAAGGCATACCAAAATTAAAAGAAAGAAAATAAAGGATAGGTCAACTCCACCTTGAGCCGGGGGTCTATCGAAAATAGCCTCTTTACTTCCTCGGAAGTAGTGGTATGGTCTGTGTACATCTTATCCTTTCCAGACCCCACTTGATGGGAATACACTGGGTTTGTTGTTGCTGTTGTTGTTTTACAATGTAATTATTAATAATTAGCAGTGTAAGCCTTTTCAACAAACAATAGTGCCTACATTGAATCCTTCTTTTTTTCTTCTCAGACCTAGACTATCAAAAGAGATGAAAAACCAAAACAAAAGCACTAAAAGAAGAATCGTTTTACAATCAAAAGGAACTATAAAATCGTAGAATGATTCTCATAAAATATGAATTTTTTGCGGATGCAATGCAACGTTACCTGACTAATTCAACAGGAGAATCCATTGATTTATCAATTAATAGCGGAGAGACGAAAACCTAGAAGGCCAAGAAAGGTTATATAATTTTCCTTTAATGATGTCGGTAAACTCCTTGGACTAATTGAAGTCCAAAAAGAATCCTATTTCACCAAATTTAGTTTAAATTAATTTTAATTTTAAACTGCTAAATATTTGAATAATAATTAAATAATTGTTATTGAAAAAAAAGGGTTGAAAAGACTATTTTGTCTAAAGTAAAATCTTTTAATTATGGGCAAAAAGTTCGATTCACTTTTCTAAGGATCTTCACACTTTTAATATATTATAGATATAGATTATTATATTATTATTAGAAATCTATTTTTTCTTCCGCATAATCTTGTTGGATTAACGAGTTTAGTTAATTTTTTCTTTTTTAATTACTTCATATCTTTCAGTCCTTTTTTCCCTTCTCCTTTGTAAAAGTAAAAATAAAAAACATGCAAAAATGATATAGATAATTATTCTTGTTCCTAATAAATGTGCTATTTTTCAATCAAAAATTCAAATAATTTATTTCATAATTTAAATATATTTTTATGAAATTATCTCATTGTTTTACTAATTTAGAATGCATATAAGTATTTATTTTTACATTCAAATTTAAAAAAGAACCTTTGTCATTCAATTAAAAAATATACTAAAAATTTTACATAAGATAATGAGTTAATAATAATATTTATTATTATATTGTTATTATTATTATTATTATTAATTTTATTATTTTTTTTATTATTAATAACACTGCTACTTCTATTGTTTAGTAAGATTGCACGTTTAGGAATGAATAGATATTGTTAATACTACGCATTTTGGTACTACATTATAGTTTTTGATTCACAGATAGATAATGATAAAGAGTTGGGATAATACTGTTTTAAATTCAAATATATATATATATATATAAGTTATAATACCCCGTATGATACTTAACTTAGTTCAGCTCCTAGTTGCATGCATAAGATGTTTAAAGCCTGAAAATTTCACTAAGTGTTGGGGACTTAGTCTTATTTTTGGCATCTTAACTTTGAGGATTTTTTAAACGAGTCTTCCCGACCCTGAGATGTTAGTTTTTGAGTTAATTCATGTTCAGGGGTGTAAGGATCATGTATCGGGAACTTTTGAATTTTTCAGACGAGGATTGAGTCGTGTTTGGATTTTGATTCCAACAGCTCATCGCAATAGAGGTGCGTCGCGGTAGATATAGCGGTGGAAGCCTCACCACATGGAGGTGGCCCTTTAATTCACTTTCCAGTAGTGAATTTAATTCTCTGAGGGGCAATCAAGTCTTTTTTCCTTAACCTAATTCATAAAAACACGAATTAAAACATCGGTTAGGTCATTATATTTCCATTTTCCCCAATTCTCCTCTCAAATAAACCCTAATCTTCACCCAAGTTCATTAAATTCAATTACCTTCTCTTTAAAAAAAGAAAAAAATCAAGTTCCCAAATCCAAGAACCTTCAAGGAAGCTTAAAGATTAGTGTTTCTCTTTCAAGATTTAAGGTTTAAGGTATATGTGATGTTCATCCATGGGCCCTTTTCACCCATGGAGTCCAAGAATCTCCTTTTGATATCAAATTATGAGTTTTGACATGTTTATGATGAATTGTCTCTATGAAGTTGTTAATGATTTTGATTACAAGTTATGTTACCAGTGTTTTTCGATGGAATGAGCCCTTATATGATTTGAGTATTGAAATCCTCATGTTAAATTCCTAATTCATGGTTTTAGTATTATAACTATGTTTTCAATCACATTCTTTACCCATTCCCATTCTTAAATTCATGACTCCCACGTGTTTGATGAAAGGTCTAAATGTTGGATTTTAAGAAATGATCCTTTGTTATGGTTTTTAAAGTTTTATATATCCTTATTATTATTTACATTCAGTGCTGGTGGGTTATAAACACCCAATACTTAGTTGTTTACACAATTTTAGTATGTTCAAAATAATTTCAGATATACCATGAGCATTATCATTCAGTTAGTTATTATGATCAGTTGTTTGTACAGTTAAGTTTAGTTCAGACCAAAATTAGTGTCTTTTAGTTAGTAGTAAAACTTAGCATCGGATGAACATAGGGATGGCGTCTCCCCCATCAGTTAGGCATGAGGCACTTGTCTCTCCTGTCAGTTAGGCATGAGATGTTAGTAGTGGTCCTAAGTTCTAGACCTACGATGCCATAGTAGACTTTGAAGGGTCCCCAATCAGTTAGGCATGACATCCAAGTCATTCGGCACATCAGAATGGTGGATCCACATAGCCAATATTAGTATCTGTGGCACGGTACTGACACCCTTCCAACTGGGGTTACAGGTTGAACCCCAACAATAGATTTAGGGCATGTCGATTATAGCTAGCTCCCGCAGTCTCATTACAGTATTCAGTATAGTTTCAGTTTGGGTTTGCTTGACCAAAGAATACAAATTCTCAGCTATTTAGTTATCAGATTTTAAGATTTTAGTTTACAAATTATTTCAGAAATGTATATATATATATGCTTGGTCTTGAATTCTCAGTATTTTAGTTTTAACGCATGCTTACTCAGTTATCTCATATTATTTAGTCAGATATTTCTTTATGCACAATCAATCCATGTATTTCAGCCTAACCACATCTCATATACTAGTACATTAAAAGTACTGACCGTATACTTTCTTTGCACTATGATGTCTTATATCATAGGTTCAAGCGCATAGTTTCCTAACCGCGCTTAGACAGTTTATCTTATCAGCAGCAACAGTCGTGGTGAGTGCTCATCTATCGAGGACATGATTATTTCATTCAATTTTATCTTAGTAGTTCAGTATTTTTATTAGTCGGAGTTAGTTAGGGGTTTTTCCCATCAACTCCATAGTCAGTCAGTTAGAGGCTTTTCAGCTATTCAGACTATTAGTTGGTTTATTAATTATTTTATTATACTTTTAGTATGTCTTCATACATTTTAGATCTATGATTTAATCGTTTTTCAGTATATAAAACCTTATGACATTATTAGTTATTTTTTTGAATATGTTTTTTATTATCAGTTTACTTAGTGGACACAACAGGTACTGTCTCATGGGTTAGCTTGTGGTTACTTATGATCGTAAGCACCGTTGTCGAGGCTAGTGGTTTGCCTTGGTTCATGAAAAAAATTGCTATCAGAAAGGTTTCAGAGAGTCCTAGGGAGTCTAAAAGCCTCGTTGAGTAGAGTCTTGTGCATGGGTGTGAAGCACGCCACATTTATGGACAAGAGGATACAAAATATTTTAGAAAAAATTCCCTTCTTTCAGTATTCATGTCATGTGAGTGAGCATGGGTTGTATTTAAAACTCTCTTTTTGACTCATTCTTTCTTCTGTTTAAAGTCAATGCCTCCCTAAAGAAACATCAGAAGAAGAAATGGAAACCAATCTGCACCTCTGCCTGTTCAGGATAATCCCCTGAATGAGCATGTCTTTCACGTTGAGTTTAGAGCTGCATTCACTACCTTAGCTCAGTCAGTAGCTGCTCAGAATAATCAGGAATCTTTTTCCCCAGCTAATCCAGTGGCAAATACAAATGTATCTAGGATTCAGGATTTCACACGAATGAATCCCACTTTGTTTTTGGGATCCAAGTCTGAGGAGGATCTGCAGGAGTTTCTTGATATAGTTCAGAAGGTGATTGATATCATGGGTATCACTATGAGTGAGAGTGAAAAGTTGACTTCTTATTAGCTATAGAATGTAGCTCATACATTGTATAAGTAGTAGAAGAAGGATATGGGTGCTGAGGCAGAGGCTATAGAGTGGGAGGAGTTTTCTACAGCCTTTTTAGATAGTTTTTTTCCTTTAGAGTTGAGGAAAGCTAAGGTGCTATAGTTAATTAATTTGAAGTAGGGTAATATGAGTATGAAGGAATGCTCACTTAATTTTACTCAGTTGGTGAGGTATGCTCCTTCGATGGTGGCTAATAATAGGTCTAGAATAAGTAAGTTTGTTTTTAGTATAGCAATAGTATGGTCAATGAGTGTAGGACTACTATTTTTATTAAGGAGATAGACATATCTAGGCTTATGGTCCATGCTCAACAGATTGAGAAATAGAAACTTAAGAAGAGAAAGGGAGAATAAGATAGCCAGAATAGGTAGCTTTAATTTTTCTCAGTCGAAGTCATAGGGTGGTAACCATTCTTAGTTTTATCAAAAGTTTTCTGCCCTAGATCCATCTTCAGCTAGTGTACCAGTACTAAAGTTCAAGAATGACAGTCGAGATAAAGCACCGGGCTTTAAATCTCAGGCTAGCATAAATAGTGGTTGTACTAATCTACTCTATGGGAAGTATGGATGGAATCATTAGGGTGTGTGTAGAGTTGGTAGTGATGTGTTTTTTGGATAAGGCAAGCCAGTCCATAGGATGAGAAAGTGTCTTGTAAGTATGTGGAAAGGTAGAAATAATCACTAACAGGATCAAACTAACTCTTCAACAACACCAGCAGGTCGTCCGACTCAGCAGGGTACTACATCCAGTGCTACCAGTGGACAACTCCAGAACAGGCTATATGCACTTCAGTCCCAAAAAGATTAGAAAAGTTATCCTGATATGGTTATGGGTACGTTACAGGTCTTTCACCTTTATGTTTATGCTTTATTAGACCCCAAAGCTTCGCTCTCCTTTGTAACCCCCTATATAGCAGTCAATTTTGGTATCAGTCTTGAATCTTTAGCAGAAGCCTTCTCAGTGTCTACTTTAGTAGATGTATCTATTGTATCCAGAAAGGTATACAGGAATTATCCGGTCACAATATCCCAGAAAGTTACCTCAGTTGACCTTATGGAGTTAGAGATGACTGATTTTTATATCATTCTTGGTATAGATTGGCTCTACTCATATTATGACTCAGTTAATTACAGAAATAGAGTCTTTCGGTTTCAATTTCCTAATTAACCAGTCATTGAATGGAGGCATAGTACTTCAGCAATTAGGGATCAAATTATGTCATATATTAAGGAAAGAAGAATGATATCTAAGGGGTGTGTTTACCCTCATGTTCAATTCAAGGACTTTAGTTCTGAGACCCCAAGTCTCGAGTTAGTTTCAATAGTAAGGGAATTTCCAGATGTGTTCCCTGAAGATTTTTCTAAAGTTCCTCCAAAAAGAGAAATTGACATCAGAATAGATATCCTTCCAGATACCCAGCCTATCTCTATTCCACCCTATAGAATGGATTTAGTTGAGATCAAAGAGTTGAAAGAACAGTTGAAAAATCTCTTAGATAAGGGATTCATCAGGTCTAGTATTTCCCCATGAGGTGCACCAGTCCCTTTCGTGTGTAAGAAAGATGGTCTCTCAGAATGTGTATCAATTACCATCAGTTGAACAAAGTTACAATCAAGAATAAGTATCCACCCCATTGGATTAATGACTTGTTCGACAAACTTCAGGGTTCCAGTTATTTCTCTAAGATAGACCTCAGATCCGACTATCACCAGCTCAGATGTAGAGACTATGACATTTTGAAGACAACCTTCAGAACCCGGTATGGTCACTTTGAATTTCTAGTTATGTCTTTTGGACTAACGAATTCTCCAGTAGCTTTCATGGATATGATAAATAGTGTGCTCAAGCATTACTTGGACATATTCGTCATCATCTTTATTGGTGATATTCTCATCTACTCCTGTAGTGAAAATGATCATACAGACCATCTCAAAATTATGTTGCAGACTCTTAGAGCCCATCAGTTATTCGCTAAATTAAGTAAGTGTTAGTTTTGGATAAGATCAGTAGCTTTTCTTAGCCATATTAGTTTTGGTGATTTCATTAGAGTTGACCCTTAAAAGACCAAAGCAATGAGAAACTGGACCAGACCCATATCTCCATCAGATATCAGAAGTTTCTTGGGTTTGGATGGTTATTACCGATGGTTTTTTGAAGGGTTTTCATATATTGTATCCCTCATATATCGATTGACTCAGAAAAAAGTCAAATTTCAGTGGTCAGATTCTTGCAAGAAGAGTTTTTAGGAGTTGAAGACTCGACTCACCTCAGCCCCAGTCTTAACTTTGCCAGATTGTTCAAATAGGTTCTTTATTTACTGTGATGCTTCAGAGTTAGTCTTGGTTGTGTATTAATGTAGAGAGGTAAGGACATAGTCTATGCCTCTAGACAGCTTAAGCCTTACAAAAAGAATTATCCTACCTATGATCTTGAGTTGGCAGTAGTTGTTTTTACCTTAAAAATTTGGAGGCACTATCTTTATGGGGTTCACGTTGATGTATTCACGGATCACAAAAGTTTATAGTATGTGTTTTTGCAAAAAAATTTAAATCTTTGTCAGAGAAGATGGCTTGATTTGTTAAAATATTGTGATATAAGTGTGTTGTATCATTTGGGCAAGGCCAATGTAATGGCAGACACCCTTAGTAGGTTGTCTATGGGTAGTGTTTCTTATGTTGAAGATGATAAAAAGATGTTATTCAGAGAGGTTCATCAACTTGCTAGACTAGGTATTTAGTTGTTTGATTCAGCTGGGGGTACTATATAGGTTCAGAATGGTTTAGAATCTTCTTTCATTACCGAAGTGAAAGAAAAAAAGGATAGAGATTCTAGTTTGGTTAAGTTAAAGGAATCAGTTAGAGATAAGAAGGTAGAAGTATACTCTCAAGGGAGATATGGTGTGTTGTGATATCAGGGTAGGCTGTGTGTGCCATATTTTGATGGTTTGAGATATCAAATTATGGCAGAAGTGCATAGTGCGAATTACTCTTTTCACCTAGGAGACACTAATATGTACCATGATTTGCAAGGAATCTACTAGTGGAGTGGCATGAAGAAGGATATTGCAGAGTTTGTAGCTAAGTGTACTAATTATCAGCTGGTTAAGATTGAGCACCAGTCCTAGTGGTACATTGTAAGAGTTCAGTATTTCTACTTCGAAGTAGAAAGAGGTGACCATGGATTTTGTGATGGGTTTCTCTTATACGCGTCGTCAACATAATTTAATATGGGTCATTGTAGACAGAATGAGCAAATCAGCCCATTTCTTGCCAGTTCATACTTCTTATTCAATTGAGGATTATGTTAATCTCTATATTATAGAGTTGGTTAGGTTGCATGGAGTCTCTTTGTCTATTATTTCTTATAGAGGTACTTAGTTTACCTCTCAGTTTTAGAGAGCTTTTCAGAAGGGTCTTGGTACCTAAGTTTATCTCAGTACAACTTTTCATCCTCGGACAGATGAGCAGGCAAAGAGGACTATTTAAACCCTAGAGGATATGTTGAGGGTGAATGTTCTTGATTTCAAAGGAAGTTGGGATGATCACTTGCCTTTGATCTAGTTTGCCTACAATAATAGTTATCACTCCATTATTGAGATGGATTTATTTGAGGCTCTCTATGGGAGGAGATGTAGATCTCCTATTGGTTGGTTTGAGGTCGGTGAGACTGCTTTAATAGGACCAAATTAGGTGTTTGATGCAACGAAGAAGTTTCAGTTGATTAGGGAGAGGCTTAAGATAGCCTAAAGTCATCAGAAATCCTATACAAATGTGAGAAGAAGGGATCTTGAGTTTGAAATTAGGGATTTGGTGTATTTGAAAATCTCTCCCATAAAGGGAGTAAAGAGATTTCGCAAGAAGGGAAAACTCAAACCCCGATATGTTGGCCCTTATAGAATTTTGAGTTGTTTTGGGGGGTTGCTTATGATCTTGAGTTGCTTACAGATTTGGCATCAGTGTATCCAGAGTTCCATGTTTCCTTATTAAAGAATTATATTGGTTACCCAATTGTTATAGTTCCTTTAGAAAATGCAGAGAGTAGACAAAGTTACAAAGAAGTTCCCTTGATCAAAGTTCTTTGGCGAAATTAGTCCATCTAGGGAGCCATTGGGGAAAAAAGAGTAGATATGCATACCAAGTACCCTCATATTTTCTCTGCAAACTCATACTCAGCTTAAGGTAATAGTTTTTCATAGATTTTTATCTTTTCCATCTTAGTTCCAGCTATATAATCATTCTTATTTCATTGCATGTATTCATGAATAAGTTCAGTTCATGTAGCATGTTTTAATCTTAGTCATGTAATCAGGTTTTCAGTTGTGCATGTTCAGTATGTGATTTCAGTTCCCCCAGTATTCTCAGCTGAGTCAGTCTTATTCGAGGATGAATGTTCTCAAAGGGGAGATATTATAATACCCTGTATTATACTTAGCTTAGTTCAGCTCCTAGTTGCATGCATAAGAGGCTTAAAGCCTGAAAAATTCACGAAGTGTTACGGAGATAGTCTTATTTTGGCCTCTTAACTTCGAGGATTTTTAAACTAGTCTTTCCGATCCTGAGATGTTGGTTTTTGAGTTAATTCATATTCTGGGTATAAGGAACATGTCTCAGGGAAGTTTTGGATTTTTTGGACGAGGATTAAGTTGTGTTTGGATTTTGATTCTAGCAGCTCACCGCGATAGTGGTGCATCACGGTGGCTATAGCGGTGGAAGCCTCACCGCATTACAGTGGCCCTTTAATCCGCATTCATTAGTGAATTTAATTCTCTTAGAGGCAATTGGGTCTTTTTCCCTCAGTCCAATTCGTAAAAACATGAATTAAAACGTCAGTTAGGGCATTATATGTCCATTTTCCCCAATTCTTCTCTCAAAGAAACCTTAATCTTCCCCTAAGTTCATGAAATTCAACTACCTCCTCTTAAAGAAAACCAAGAAATCAAGCTTCCAAATCCAAGAAACTTCAAGGAAGATTAAAGATTTGTGTTTCACTTTCAATATTTAAGGTTTAAGGTTTGTGTGATGTTCATACATAGGCCCTTTTCACCCATAGAATCAAAGAATCCCCTTTTCCAAATCAAATTGTGAGTTTTTACATGTTTATGATGAATTGTCTCCATGAAGTTGTTAATGATTTTGATTACAAGTGTTTTTCGATGGAATGAGCCCTTATATGATTTAAGTATTGAAATCCTCATGTTAAATCCCTAATTCATGGTTTTAGTATTGTAACTATGTTTTCAATCACATGTTTTACCCATTCCCATGCTTAAATTCATGACTCCCACGTGTTTGATGAAATGTCTAAATGTTGGGTTTTGAGCAATGATCCTTATTATGGTTTTAAAGTTTCATATGTCCTTATTGTTATTTTTATTTGGTGTTGGTGGGTTATGAACACCCAATACTTAGTTGTTTAAACAATTTTAGTATCTTCTGAATGATTTCACATATACCATGAGCATTATCATTCAGTCAGTTATTATGATCAATTATTTGTTCAGTTAAGTTATTTTCAGTTCAGAATCAGTGTCTTTCAGTTAACACTTAACACTGAGTGAACTTATGGATGGCGTCTCCTTCGTCAGTTAGGAGTGAGGCACTTGTCTCCTCCGTCAGTTAGGCATGAGACGTTAGTAGCAGTCCCTAAGTTCTAGACCCATGGAGCCACCATAGACTTGAGAGGTCCCCCGTTAGTTAGGCATGACACCCTAGTCCTTCGGAATGTCAGATTAGTGGATCCACATAGCTAGCATTAGTACCCATGGCATGGTACTAACACCCTTCCAAATGGGGTTACAGGTTGGACCCCAACAATAGCTTTGGGGCATGTTGATTATAGATAGCTCCCATAGTCTCAACATAGTATTCAGTATAGTTTCAGTTCGGGTTAGCTTGACCAAAGCATACTGATTCTCAGCTATTCATATATCAAATTTAAGTATTTCAGTTTATTTATTATTTCAGAAATGTATATACATATATATATGATTGGTCTTTCATTCTCAGTAGTTTAGTTTTCATGCATGCTTACTCAATTATCTCATATTATTCAGTCAGTCATTTCTTTATGCACAATTAACCCATGTTTTTCAACTTAATCTCTTCTCATATACCAGTATATTCAAAGTACTGACCGCATACTTTCTTTGTACTATAATGTCTTATATCATAGGTTCGGATGCACAGTTTCCTGACCACGCTTAGACAGTTTATCTAATCAGCAACAACAGTCGTGGTGATTCCCCATCTATCAAGGACATGATTGTTTCATTTTAGTTTATCTCATTAGTTTAGTATTTCCTTTAGTCAGAGTTAGTTGATGGTTTGTCCCATCAATTCCACAGTTAGTCAGTTTGAGGCTTTTCAGACATTCAGACTGTTAGTCAATTTATCAGTTATTTTATTAAACTTTTTAGTATGTCTTCATACGTTTTAGATCGATGATTTAATCATGTTTTAGTATTTAAAACCTTATGGCATTATCAGATGTTTTTCCGCACTTGTTGTTTATTATCAGTTTACTCAGTGCTCACAGCACATGCCAGCTCAATAGTTAGCTTGTGGTCACTTATGACCGTAAGCTCCATTGTCGCGATTAGGGGGTAGCCTCAGGCCGTGACACATATATATATATATGTATACATATATATAATATATATATATATATATGTATATATAGAGAGAAACTTATAGCATGTTGCTGTGGCATGCCTAATAGGCCAAAAAAAGGTATTTATCTTTTTTCTTCTATTTTTGACTTATTTTTAATATTTTATGTGACATTAAAAACATCTAATTAATTTGATTCCTTGTCTTTTCCTTATCAATTATACTCCTAATACATTGTAATTAAGATTTTTAATCCCACAATAAATGATTGAATACAAAGGGTTAGGATGATTGTGGTTACAAGTGAAGATAATAGACAATTATGCACTGCAGCGGAGATTAGCTTTGACTCTCAGAAAAACTATTGAGGATAAAATAACAAAAGGTAGTAAGTTGAATTCTAATCTTCAGTTATTTATCAGATTCTATAAGCGGTCAAAGGATGAGCTTTTGAATTATGTATATTGCATTTTCTAAGTAGTTGGAGTAATTGGCATTGGCATTATTGCTATTGCCGCTACTGTTGTTGGAATCCTGACTGGTGAAATTGTAGTTACTTTGTCTTGCAAGAAATGATCCATGTGCGACACTAGAATGCATAAAGGGACTTATCCAGCTCTGATCCGTGTATACATCTGAGGTTATCAACTCAGATTTCTGAGCACTTAGTTTTTGGTACTTCTCTTTGTTTATAGAAACACTAATATATTGGAACTGAAGAAAGGATGTAGTTGGCTTTGCTTGATGGTCTAGCTTATATGTTATAAAAAACCATGACTTATCTATATTCGTTTTAATCGTAGCAAAACAGATTGATTTTTTTATAAGCTGGTGTCCTTGCCTATGTTCATTTTAATTGTAGCACCAAGGACTGATATTTTTGTTTTTTCTTTTTTTTTTAGAAGTTGGTGTCCTTCCGCCTTCTTATATTATGGCTTCTTTGCGCTTTGAAGTCGTGAAGGTATCACCAAAGTCTTTAACTTATTCATAAGACATACTAACTGACTTGGATATGCCATCTACATACTATTACGAGCTCAAATATTAGATGCAATGGGTTCAAAGTTGAGAGAGTGCATCGAGATCAAAGTTGAGAGTGCATTGTAAACCATATATGTAACTCTTATCTATACTTGCATTTGCGAATAACAACAGATCTAGGGAAATTTCATTGGGAGGTTTGGGGAGGGTAGTGTGTATAGAGCGTTATCCCTACCTCAACAAGGCGGAGACGTTATTTTTGGTAGATCCTTGGTTCAAGTAAAACATATAATCTTATCATGGAATAAAGTCGGTGTTCGAAGAATACCTACTAATCTTTGATCCTCACCCTCTATATCAATCTATTTAGGTACCTCTTCTTACTTTCTTGTCTAGGGTTTTTTCTCTATAAGCTGCAGGTGTGTCATACTTAGGTTTGTGTATCATATCTTAGCTTTGTATCATTTGTTTTTAGCCTTCTAATATGAGACGCGATTTCACGTTTCACTTTTATAGATATCCTCACTTTTTCTATTTTTTTCATTTTAGAACTTGGAGATCACTTTTTATTTTGTTATTAGCCCAAAAAAGGTAAGAGGTTCATATCAAAGAACATGATCAATAGGAATTTATATAGCTAAAATTTTAACTTGTGTGATAAATCTTTTTTTCTTGATCGGATTGAATTAGAAAAAGAATATTGCTAACTCCAAATCTAAACTTTGAAGGTTCTTTTAAGGTGTAGACAATTTTTAATCTATTTTATTTAACGAATAAGTCATCACATGATAGATCTATCTTAATCATTCATCAAAATTTATATAAAGGAGAATTATAGGTATGTCAGACCAAGAAAGATATTTATCTTTTTCTCCTATTTTTCATCCCTTTTTAGAATTTTATGTGCTATTAGAAATATATATCTAATTAATTTGATTCTTTGTCTTCCCCTTATCAATTAAACTCCCAATATAGTATAATTAAGATCTTTAATTAATCAACAAACCATTGAAGACAAAGGGTTTAGATGATTGCGATTACAAGTGAAGATAATACACAATTATGTATATTACTACAATTATACATTATTTCTGTTGCTATTTTTCACTATAAATTGTTATTTATATTCACAACTACAAATATTGAATGTCCCTCTCCTTGATCCTTTTTTTGCTTCTATTTTTATTCCATTGTATATTGATTTGTTCTTTCTTTCTTTTAAAGGATCTTTTTTTCACTTTTCAAAGAGTTGCACCATGAAGTGGCAGACTTTTGGTGATGCTTGAAATTTTCGACAGAAAAGGAAAGACAAATTGATGGATTACATTTTCCCTATTGTACATGTATTTATGCATTTATTGATGTTATGAATAAATAAATTGATTCTACCAAAATGCATTTCTAATTTTTAATTTATAGGGAAAATTTCACAAGTAGCAACTTTATAGCTATAATTATAATTTTTCTAGCAACTGTTTCATAATTACGAAAAATAGCAAGTTGTATTTTGTATTTAAGTAAAATGTTGCTATATAAATACATATACAAATTGAATAGCAGCTCCTATTTTAACTCTCATCAGTTAGAGTTAAATAAGGGAAACAACCTTCCCTTAATTCATGCTACATTTAATTATAAAGATTCCTTTATCTTATATGACTCTTTTTTAGCCACTGTCGTTATCTTACAGAAACATCATTCAAAATTCAAAAATGTTTTCCATTATCAGAAACACAAAACATATTTGAAAAATAGAGTGACAAAGGTATTGTTGATGATCATCTAAAATTTTGAAAACAACATTGAAAAAGACAACGCTGCAAATACAGGTATCGATAAACGGACTTGATTCTATTTTTAAATTTCATCAAAAAAAAAATGAGAAATTGCTGAAAGCCTTGTAACAACATTGCAATTATAGTTGTAAAATTCAAAATTTGAGTATATGGATTTCATCAATTTTAGCATCCAATGTTTTGTGCGAAACTTTTTTTTCAAGTTCAAAATTTTCCTTCTCATTATGTAATTTGAAAAGTGAAATACAAGTTAAATTTGAATTTTATTCGAGCATAATTTGTATTGAATAAAAAAATTATTTTCATTGAAATGAATTTTGCAGTTTCGTATATATTATGAAAAAAATCTTCTGAGCGGTTATATATAGTTTGTATTTGATCGTTTTTTTTAAATGTTTTGTAGTGTTCTGGAGATTGGCAATGGGAAGCATACCTATTCTTATTAAGCACTCTAGTAGATGGACATATGAATAAAATTATGAAGATTACATCAGTGATGCTATATTGTTGAACATAAATGCTTCATATAATCAACTTTACACACAGTTGGATTCTCATATTGATGTGGATCTTACCTGCAAGTTCATTCAAATCAAATATCAATTAACAGATATTGCAGGACAAATATGTATACATAATGACATGGGATAGAAGGTTTATATTCTGCAGAAAAAGGAGATAAAGGATATGAATAGTTTGCCTTTGTATGTTAGTGTTTTAGAAACGGATACTTTTAGCACATTTGTAAGTTCAACATTGTGTAATGCTAGAAGTATAAATATGTCTGCTACATCACGTAGTGTGGTAAATACATCTACTGAAAGTGCATTAATAGTTCCTGCTTCAAAAGAATCTTTAGTTGTATTTGAAATGGATACGATTAAAATGACTATCTCAGACTCACATTATAAACATATTGAGGTGGAACAGGTTTATATCTTAAAAAATATTTTGAAGTCGGTCATGAAGGATTATACAATTCTAGAGAAGCTCCAATCATGATCTGTAAAATCAAGTAAAACCTGGTAAGTCTATTATGCATTGATTTTTTTTATTCATATTGGTTAATTGTATTTGACCATATATTTTTTTTTGTATGCAGTTATACATTGTTGTACAAATTCTATAATTGTGATTTTTTTATTTCGTGCATCTAGTATCAAGAAATCTAAAATATTTAGTGTTAGAGAATTTTTTCCAGAACATATATGTCCTATCAAAGACAAGATTTATCCTAAGTTGCATGCTACAAGTAAGTTAATTGGTGGTATAGTCAAACCAAAATTTAAAAGCCACAAGCAAAAATACAGTGCAACTAAAATCAAAAGTGACATGAAAGAAATCCTGGGTACGGATTTGACATACATTATGTGTTGGTGAGCAAAGGAACAAGCACTAGAAGAGTTAATAGGGAAACTATCGGCATCATATGAAAAACTACCTGCATACTTATATGTGTTGAACTCTAGTTATCTAGGTTCACATATAAGAATGAAAAAGAATGATGTTAATGAGTTTTTATATCTATTTTTAGCTCTTAATGTATTCATTAAAGGTTTCGAGCATTGTAGACCCGTCATAGTTGTTGATGCAAATCATTTGTAGCTGCCTTTATCATGGATGGAGGCTGTAAGTTATAAAAAAAATGACATTTGACTTTTATTTGTATTTAGCTATTTGTATATATAATATACATATGCAGTATGTTTATGTGTTCAACTTCGATGTACTTTAATGTGTATAAATCATGTGTGTGTATTATAACTTAAATTTAATATGTGCAACATATTTATTATTGTAATGTGTCATATATGTTTTTTTACTATAATATATGAGTGTGTGTCTACCATTCAGATCATTAATTTATATGTATTTATTTTCATATGCAAGACATATATTTTCTTTGACATATGGTGTGCTTGATTCAGAAAATGATGCATCTTGGACTTGGTTCTTTGAGAATCTGAAGGAATCATACGGTGAATGAAAACACATATGTTTTATTTCTGGTCGTAATGGAAGCATCATAAAAGTTGTTGGTGATGTGTACAATGATGTAACGCATTACGCATGTACATGTAATCTATGGGAAAATGTGAAAAAAATTATAGAAAGTCACATGATGCATTATCGAAGATCTTCTATAGCTTGGGAAAATCATATTTAAAGTCTGACTTTCACAAGTTAATGGACAAGGTAGAGGTAGTTGATATTAGAGTGAAGAATTACTCGGAATTGACGGGTTACGATAAGTGGGCTAGGTCATATGCACAAGTACATAGGATGAACTTTGACATCAAACATTGCTGAGTCAATTAATGTTGTACTTGTATATGCTAGAGAACTATCTATGTACGATTTTCTAGAGGAAGTTGGATTGATGTTTGGTAGATGGAACTGAGAAAATAGACCGGAGGTTTTGTATACTTTTACAAATCTTATTGAGAAATTTCAAGAAATACTCCAACAAAATAAAGCAGAGTGTACACGTATGACGGTATGATGAAATACATCTAATTATGTTGTATGTATATATGTATTTTCATATGTCGTATGAAATATATAAGTATATATACATATGTAGAATTAGAAAAAATACATATGATGTGATGTAAATACATATGCATAGCTGAAAAATACATGTGCAAACCTGTAAATAAATATGCTGAATTGGAAAAATACAATTGTTGAACTGAAAATTACAAATATCAAAATGAATTTTGTTTTTCTAATTATTTTTGTTTAAATAATTTCAAGTTATACCAACCTCAGAGTATGTCTATATAGTTCACGACAAGGCAAATAATTTGTAATTTACATTCAAGAAAAAAATATTCTTGTCATACATTTCAATTGGACGAGATACCGTGTGTACATGCTTGTGCAGTACTTGATAGCAAGAGTTTTAAGAAGGGACCATATTGCTCTGATCTATACAAGCCAAAAACAGTCTTGAGAACGTATGATATTCTAGTTTATCCTCTACCACACAAATATGACTGGGTAATTCCATAGGACATATTGGAGGAGGTAGTTCTACCCCCAAAATACAAACGGCCCCTGGAAGATCTCCAAAGAAGGATCATGAAAAATCAGGAAGAGATATGTTTGAAAATAAAAATAAAAATTATTGTAGTTCATGTGGGTTTCAAGGTCACAATAGGCGTTCATGTAGTAAATATGATAAATGATAAGTTTGTTAATGTATTCAGTCAAAAAATAATTGTTGATTTTTTTCATTGACAATTATGTGTTTCTAAATTTTAAGCCAAATGTTTCACGTTATTGAATTTGTTATAGTTAAATTGTTGCATATATTTTACTGAACTTGCAAATTAATTTAGTTTATTATGAATATATTGATATGAATATATACATATTGTACAAGATGAATAAAATCATCTATATATGTACAACATGTGATGTTAAAAATAAAACATCATTCATATAATGTCATTATATATGTAATCAATGAATATCACAGAACCAATAAAAAATTACAAAATCCTGAAATATACATATACAAACCTACTATTCTGTAAAATATGTATTTAAACCTAAGAAACTGGAAACTACACATGCAAACATTTAAAATCTGAAAAAATACATATAAGATTCTAATAAATACATATGCACATATATAAAAAAGACTAAGAATAACTGAACATGCATTTATGTAATCAATAAAATCTAAAAAATACATATAAAGACATATTAAATACATATGCTCATCTATAAAAAGCTAAGCAGAACTGAAAATACATATTCATAACTAAAAAATACATATGTATTATTTATAAAAATATATGCATTTCTTGGAAAATACATATGCATAACTAAAAAATAAATATGTATTATATATAAAAACATATGTATTTCTGAAAAAATACATATGCACCATCAAAACATACATATATATTATTCATAAATATTCAAAAACACATTTGCATATGCATATGTGAAAAAATACATATGCATATGTGGAAAAATACATATGCATTAATCATAAATACATATGCAATCTGGTAAAATACATATGTATTATTCATAAATATATATGCATAACCAGAAAAATACATATACACTACTCATAATTACATATACACACCTGGAAAAATACATATTCATAACCACATATGGCTAACAATTACATAAACTATCCACAAAAAATTCAATTTTAGAAGATTGAACATCAATAATATAAATATAGCAGACAAATAACATTAACATATCAACTTTCAATATTAAAGTAACATAAGAAACTTAAGAAATATTCAAATATATCTTTGTCCACCTAAAGTTAACTGTTCTCAAATAATATATATTAAAAATACACATCAAATTTCAAGCACTTTAGTGCCTTCTGTTATCCTGATTACTCTAAGAAGCCTCATTGGTGTTTCATTATTACTTTGTATCTTCTCTTCTTTTTGTCTCGAACCATAATTCCAAAAATGTGAACCATATCTCGTGCGAAGAAGACATGGGTCAAAGTCAACATATGAAACACCTTCACCATAAATAATCCGCAATCCCTGTAACCTTTTTTAGAAATAAATAAATATTGGTTATAAAATGAATATATACATATATACATGTAATATGTATATTCAGTACTTATAAGATGCCACTTGGTTGTTGAGGTAAATCATCCATAAGAAAAACATCAAATAGATTCAACTTATCATTGTATTTGTAATTTGGATAATTGTCAATATCAATACCCTTCTTCTCATAGAAATTACATGCCACGAGACATAAAGGTATAACCTAACTTAACTTTATAATTTTGGCAAGTACCATAGCATCATGACCAGCAGCTGACAATGAATCATATACTTATATGACCTATCATCGGAAGATAAAATAGCAAGAACCCAATAATGTTTGTCCTTCACGTTGATAGGAATGAAAATATGATCAACTGTATACCATGACACTATAGCATGCATGAGGAATCTAATTATATACTCATTCAGATGGTATTATTTTACACTAGCTTTAAGGACTGAATCATCCAACCCGTACACAGCTAATACACTACAGATGGTGTTCATGAAGTTGCAATATACTATATTGTACTTATATGTGCTATGGGGATCATACTTGGACTTCTTTCGCAATTAGTAAAAGTAAACTTCAATTTGTTGTATTATAACAAAAACATTTGTAAAAGTAACATAAACAGATTATACACTGAAACTCTATATATGTATATACTCATAGACATATGTATATACACATATAATATACTGCATATGTATATACTAATATATATATGAAAGCATACCGCTATATGTATGTATAAAAATACATATTTAACAGTGCAATATTTTATTTCAATATACATATTATCAACTTTGAATATATGTATATACTAAAAAATAACTAAAGTTTGCATACGTATGTTTGAAACTAACCAAAAAAAAGCATACTACTATCTCCGTCCCATTTTATGTGTCGCCATTTGACCGGATACAGAGTTTAACAAATAAGTGATGACTTTGTAAAATTTACAAAATTGCCCCTCTTAATGTTTACTTTTTGTTGTCTTTTCTTAATAAGTGGAACCCACTAAGGATAAAATGGGAATGATACCATTAAATAATTAACAAATAAGCAAATGTGACATTCTTTTTGAGATGGACCAAAAAATTAAATGGAGACACATAAAATGAAACGAAGAAAGTATAAGATATTGAATAAAATAGAATAGTACGACACTTACAGAGTCTGACCATGACTGACCAAGAGTATCCATACTGAAGAACCAATTCTTGTCTTGAACTGATAAAACTCCAAAATGCATAATTAGTATGTTGGACTTGTTCTTCTTGTAATGTTCCTCTTTGTTGTTTTTGTGTATTCATTAAATATAATGTTTTATCATGAACATAAAAAAATATTATAATTAAGTTGAACCTATATACCTTTTTGCATGATATTTAAGAAGGTCCAATGAAAGCCATGACAAGAACTTATTGATGATATTAGTGTCTTCTATATCATGCACTGGACGAGATACAAATGGATGCTTCTGATTGAATGATTTTCGTTGCTCTGGTGTGCTCTCTTTATTACTAAAACATGCAAATTAAATAAAGATAATTAAAGAAATATGAATGAATAATATATTGTATAAAATACAATAAAATACTACATTAGCCATTATAAAAAATAGATATTATGTCTTAAATATATAAAGTAAAAAGATTTAAATATAAAAAAGTAGTTAGAGTACTAACCAGCTGCTGTGTATGGTTACCCCTTGTATCTAGTGGCCGCCTAATCCTTGAAACATGCATAGGGATTTGTTCTACTTGATTTGCCGATGTATGTACAATTATATTTCTTTCAGGATTCACATAAGCATTAAGACAAGGTAGAAACTCATCAAGAATTGTGAATTGGAAATATGGTAAATCTTGTTCAGCCTTGATTTCATCAGTGACTATTTCATGACTGTGACTGGAGTCTTATTTTGCTCATCCAAGTATGGTTTCTCAACATCATCTGCTGATGTATTTGCACTCACTTCTGCAGCCCCTTTTATGTTCTACATAAAATATATAAAGAACTTATAATGTTGCAACATTTTATAATGAAATAAACGGAGATTATACATGTATTCAGCATACCATGGACTCGTCTTGAACTCCCACGTTGGGGTGTATGTATTCAAGATTAATGTTTCTAAGTAGCTCATCGGGAATTATGAATTGAGAATATGACATATGTGGTTCACCATTTCCTCCATCAACCTGTTTTGTCTTCTATACACCATGTTAAAACCAATTATATTTCTACAACATTTGTAAATGAACTAAAATAAAACATACATATATAAGACATACTGGTGAATCAGATACATCTTTTGCTTCATGCACATTGATATTAATTTTGTCCTTTCATAAACATAAATAATTAAATGAATAAAATAATATATTCAAAGTAAAATGCATATTAATGTACATATATACTTATCAATGTGTCTTTAGTATTCTTATCAAAATCATGCACCAGAGTGGGAGTGGATTGATGGGGTGATGTATTCTTATCAGCTTCATCCATTTGTGGCCTGTCAGATTCTTTGTCTTTAGCTTGTTTCTTCGCATACAAAAAACAAATACATATCAAGATCAAGAGTTAACTAACAAATAAATACTGGCACTGCATATGTATTTATGATTATACATATTAACATTTGAAAAAATACATATTTACACTGCATAATGACACTGCATATTGCATATGTATTTATTCAAATACAATAAAAATATTTGAACACATTGTATATATTTAATAATTATTCTTTTAAATAAGAGATGTAGTACCTTGTTCTCATTTTTTGCATTCATTATCAGATCACACTTTCTTGATACTAGGTTACGAATGACATTCAACTCTTAACGAATCTATTTTCAAACAAAAATAATCAGAAATGGAAAACAAATATACATAACTATTAATAAAAAATTATCTTATCACGAAATTTTTCAAAGACTTTCTTATAAACAACAACATCTTCATCTTCAGAACTGACAGAAAACGAAACAACTGACTCAATCAGAATGGATTTTTTACTTGTTGTCCGATTTATTTCTTTTCTATTTGAAGCTAAGGTAGCTTGTGTTTGAATCAACTTACAAATTGGTGTCTTCATAGTAGGCATCTTTGCAGCACGAGGTGGAGGAGTCCTTTTTGGTTTATGATCATCTACAACTTTTTCTTCGCTGGTGAAGTTGATGAATCACCCTGCTATTTTTGTTTTGTACTTGAATACTTTTTTGGAAGTGGAAAATCCTGAAAATCATCATCCGAATCAACAAAATCCTCTTTATGAATTCCACCTCCCGGTACAACCTTCTTGGGTCGTTGAAAAGATGAAATCTCCTTTCGTGTTGGCTTAATATTCTTATAAACAACCTACAATACATAGGATTTATATTAAAACTAATTTACATGTTAAAATACAATGATATTATGAACATATACAAATGAAATTATAAACAGTTTTACCTTTAGAAAAATACATATGCAGTGAAAATATATTTTGTATATGAACATATACAAAATCAGTAAATGTTTTTACAAACTAATCAACTTCACAAAAAAAATTATAAAAGAAACTGACCTTGTCATTTTCATCATTAAACATACTTTCCATTAGAGATTCAAATCGTGGATGAGGTGCATTTGTTTTCCAATTCAAAAGACGTGGAATTTCAGTGTCCACCTTGGAAGCAACAGTGCGAGGAATATTAGAACCACACTAGTACAACCATACATGAATGGCAAGTGGCATTCCATGGAGCATATAAAACTTTCCTTTCACTTTCAACTTTTTATTTAAACTTTTACCTAATTCCTCAAATGCAAAAAATCCCCAAGGATTATCCCTATAGCGACCACTCTCAACCGAATCAAAATGGAGGCATGTAATAACTACAGTATCAACAGACGATAATAAAAATGCGTGAATAAAATACAGATTAAAAAACTTCACAACATCTTTATCATTTTCCTTTCCTAATATTTTGCCCGACACTGCCGCAAATAATTCTCTTTTCTGCCGAGAATTGGCATCATCAAAATATTGATCAATTATTCTGTTTAGAACCTCCTCATCAAATACAAAAATCATCCTTGTTTGAAACAAAATTTAAACCAATAAACGCGGCAAACTCTCTCGGACTAAAATGAAGACTTGTGTCATTTGCACGAATGACTATGGAACTTGTAGAGCTTTTCTTAGTCTCAAGTGCCATAATACATCTCCCTAATTGTGCTTTAATCACACAAAATTTTTTCTTCTTCATGTAAGGCGAAACATCTAGTACTGCTTCTTATATAACATTGCCTTAATACGTTCTTCAATGTCGTTGACCGTGTGACATCCTATATGTGGTGCAAATTTTGAAAGTAATCTTGCCATGTATATTTGATTGCGCAACACCTATACACCACAAAAAATGTAGAAATCTATATTGTTAAAATATATCATATGCATATATTTTCTATTACATCATAACTATTATATTACATCAAAATAAATAATAAACTCATGTGGATTTACCAAATACATATCATATAGATATTAAATATATAACACAATAGCATATCTAATATATGTCTTAACATTAAAAAATACAATTACATATCTAAACAGTGCCACATATGTGTTTACAAAATACATCATAAATGTTATATTACAACATATACACATATCATAACATATGTATTTTCAGAATACATGTCCGGTCTGAATTTAAATTATCAAAAATAAAAATATATATCATAGTTATAAGGGAAAAAACATGTTTACCCCCCTAAACTTGTCACGAAAACTCACTTTAGCCATTAAACTTAACCTGTAATTCTTTACCCCCTAAATAACTTTTATATGAATTTTTACCACCCTAAAAAAATTATACCACTCCCACTATGGAGAGTGCATCCCACTCATGCCACGTTGGAGCCATGTCGTAGCCACGTCGGATCCACGTCTAAAACACATAAATAAATTATTTTTTAAAATAATATATATATATATAATTATTTTAAATAATATATATATATATTATATAAAAAAAAAGTCCCCCTCTCTCCCCCACAAACCCCCCACTTATATGGTATAAGCTCCGTAGCACCGCAGTTAATGGTCTAAAGGAATCAACGCTTTGAAGAAGCTTCGAGAATGGGCGGACATTGTCACTGAACCTAGATGGAAGAATTTTATCCGGTGATTTAATTGTCATAAAAGCAGTAGTAGTAGAAATGCAAAATTCAAATATGATCCTTTAAGTTACTTATGAATTTCGATGAAGGGAGTGGAAATAATGGGGAAGAGAAGGATGAATTGGTACTCAAAAATTTCTCGATGAGATATGCATCGATTCCAGGGTCGGGTAAAGTTTTCATGGACGATGGGCGTAGTTTCGTTTGAGTGTTACAATTGCAAGGTTTCTACTTTTTGTTGGTATAAAAAATTATATTTGGGATTGTGGTTTTTTTCTTTTTAATGTTTGGACTGTATATATTATTTTTCTCTTTATGAAGGACTGTACATAAGATTGCCATTTTCTTCGTTTGAAGTGTGATGATGGTTGATACTAGGTGGTATTTGAATTTGGAAAACAATAGTGAGGATTAATTGTGTGTTTAAATTAATTCTGAAAAATTGCTTTAAAGAATGGAGTGAAGATTTTGTTGGATCAGAGTGAAAATAAAAAATAAATAGAGGAAGCAAAAGACATAGGGGAGGTGAGGTGTGAGAAATAAGAAGACATGGGGGGTGGGGGGTGAGGAAGAAAGGAAAAAAATAATGGCTGAAAATTTTAAAGTGGGTCCCAATTAATTTTTTAATACTTTTTTTTTTTGAAAAATGAACTTTCATTTTTTAAATTTTTTTGCCACATCAACCGTTAAGGGAGCAAAATAATATATTTTAAAGTTCAAAAGGGAGGTAAATAACTACAGATTAAGTTTAATGGCTAAAGTAAATTTTCGTGATAAATTTAGGGGGGTAAACATGTCTTTTCCCTAGTCATAATGAATAACAAATACAAGTGCATATCAAATACAAATCTTAGCAGAAATAAATATAAATACATATCTAAATGGTACCAAATACATTTCATAAAATTCTAAAATACAAAATACATATCTTAAAAGTAACAAACACATATCTTTTTATTAACAACTACAAATTTCATATCTTAACAGTAACTCAAAAATAAGTGCACACCTTATCCAATGTAAATAAAAAATACATATATAAACATATTCTCCATAAACTATAAACATACAAATACAAATATACCTCTTTCACTTTTTGTTCTTCAGATTCATAATCAGATGAAACAGGACTTGCTTTTTTACTAGCTTCTCCTTTTTCAATTGACTTCCTCTTGTTTCATCGATTTTTGAACTTTTGTGGATTTTGTAGATGAAGATTCTCTCAATGCTTTCATTTCATGATTTTCATAATCTTCTCTGGATCGTTACGCTGCTTCGATCTCACCTCTTCTATGCTAACACCTCTGTTCGACTGAATATGAGTAGAAATAAAGTTAATGTCTTCATCTTGTGCTAAACTAAGACTAAATGAAGGTAGTTCATCAGAAACTAAATTCACCAGTGGAATACCTCTAATTGAACTACTACAATACCTATGTTCTGCCATTATAGCGAAACTCCAAAAATTTTAATAAAAAAAAACCCAAAAAATAAAATGCAGAAGAAAGTTGAAGAAAAAAACTAAAAAAATTTAAATATATGAAAATATGGAAGAGATAACATGCAATAACTGTAAAAATCAACTTACCTTATTTGATGGAGCACAATATTTACCCCCAAATAGAGAGAAAAAAGCAAAAATTTAAAAAAATAACGATAGAAGATATGTTAGATTGGAGGGAAGTGAATAAGTGGAGTGAAAATAGGAAAAGATAAAATAATGGGAGAAACCCATGCGCTTTTCTATAAAATGGTTAAAATATTGCTACTTTTGCTATAACTTGTAATTTTAAGAAAGTGATGCTATTTATTATAATTAAGGTCTTAAGTTTGCTAATTTCTATAATTTTTTCTAATTTATACTGTATTTGCAAGATGTTCTTTGTGTGTGTTGGTTGCAGAGGCAGATTCAGAAATTTCGGGTGTATGTCATACTAATTTGAAGAACAACATAACATAGACAAGGTTTTTTGTGAACTTTTTCTCTTTATTTATCTATTTATCTTACTTTAAATATACCAAAAAATTATTTAGATTCATTTAATCAACTTTTCACCACCACTACCACCCCTAAATTATAATTATCCTTTTAATTAGATATCTATATGTATTCATGTATGGTCTTTTAGTATCATTTATATTACTTCATAACATACACATGTATAGAGCATTTCATGATTCATTGCTCTCACTATTTTTTCCTTTAAAATGTTAATTTATACTTTGATCGTACCATATATGATAAAAGTGTAACATATAGGAATGAAAATGGGTCAACGGAAGCAGAGGAAAAAGGCTATTTCTCTGGGTCTATGGGTTTTAAAGCTTTTTGTTTTAGGTGCAAGTAAATGTTCATATTCGTCAGAGTTTACTGAGATTGCTTTCATAATTGTCTCTTGAGAAGCTTAGAACTTGAGCATGGATATTTCTATTCTCACTTTTGATCTTTCTTGATTGTCAGATTCAAAATACAAAAGCTTCAATTTCATTAGCAATATTGTTTATCTGTACATTTATTTTATTCATGTACCAATTGAAAATGTATTCATATTTTATTAATTTATTTAATATATTTCTTGAGTGATGTGAAATAATTATTATTTATTATTTATTCTTCATTTCTTTCTTTTTAGGCTGTAAGAGCAATTTGTTTTTCTATCATTGATAGAGTAGTTTGGCTTCTTTATTTCAGAAAATGCCTTAATTGCTCTTCATATCAATTTTTGAAGTAATTTTTATTTTGTGATGAATAATCATAGGAAATAGCAACTAGCTAGCTGTCAGAAAAAGACAATTTAAAATAATTTTATTATGTCCAAAAATGAAGGATTACTTTATATTTTTTAAACTTTGTACTGACATAGTGAAATATATTTTTATTTCTATTTTTGTAATGAAATAAATGACCACAATGAAACTTGCTAAAATCAACATTAAAATTAATTGAAGTCTTAGATTTTAAAGAATATTTATTGAATTATGAGAGCAGACTTCTTTTATTCATGTAAGAACTTAGGATTAAAGAATTTATAAATATCTTTGATATAATATAAAATCGAACAATAAATGTTACGATCCGATTTTTGAGTCATGATGGCACCTACCATAAACCACTTGTAGGTAAGCCGACACCGTAACTCAGAGCTAACATAATGGGTTACCTTGGTGGAATCGTCCAATATGGACCCTACATAGGAACACAATGTAACAATAATATTCCACAAACGAAACAACTAACATTCGAATACCAATCCCATGACCTGATAGTATAAGTACAAGAGCAACTCTAAATCCGACAATAGAAATTACAACTCGAAGTCTAATAAACTTAAATAGTCTTAAACGATCACATACATTCGTCTCGAATACAAAAGCCAGAATAAGGATAGAGGGGAAAAAGGGCAACTCGAATTCCAAGAGCTCACCCTATCTCCTAATGATCAACACGGCACGATCTCGACTTAACAACAGCAACTAGAACTTGTGTCTACACCAAAAAGGTACAGAAGTATAGTATGAGTACCAAAATATGGGTACTCAGTAGGCATCATCGGCCGACTGAGCTAAATTATAAGATAGGGATAATATAAAGTAAGACAATAACTTAAAGACAACGTATAGGATCGAACCTGAATCTTCTTTGATATTAATGTATAAAATAACTAATCTACTAGGGCAATAGCATAATGTATCATATCAATATATACCATAATCATCATACAAATGAGTAACAATTTTAGAAGCGTAAAGCTACATATATACAATAACAACTATGTATTTACCATAATCAACACCAACCATCATTAGAATATAAAGTACAAGGACTTACCATGATGTCCCATACCGCCGGGGAGTACATAAATAAGAACACAACAAAGAACTCATCGCGGCATACCATACCACCGGAGAGTACACCAAAAGATCAATCCATCAATATATCAAGGCACAACTACATAAGCAACTCACCAAAGCCGCGGGTCGCACATTCCTGCCATGGCCTCTTACCGAGGTATACAATCATTATCAATACCAATATTTAGAAAAACAAAACCGATATCACCATAGCATAATTATATAGTTACTTATTCTCTATTTCATTGATGAACTCCAAGTCTAGTCTGTATTAGCTAATCTCCATATCCATGAAGCACTAGTTTACAAGTCTTATAGTTTACTAGTCATCAAATAAAGAAAAGCTACAAGTTACCAGCACTATTATTTATTCACCTATCTCAAGGTCATTTTCTAGATAGCATCCTCATTATATAAGTCGTCAATTAAGCCACCATGGCATCATATGCTAGATGTTAACTTAACTATTCATCATACAATACGAGGACCAATATCATTAGGCATGTTACAACCTTAAGGACTAGTTTCTATATTTTAACCAAGTAAGGTCCACCAACTAGTTTACTAGGCTTCTAGCCCATAAGTCATATTCATTTATTAGAGACAACTAGTTATCACAAAAGCCACTTTATTAGGCAAAATTCCATAACATGACCATTTATCCAAGTCAAGTAGATTTAATAGGTGAGCTCTTGTTTCTACACAAGATTACACATATCAATTAGCCTTAAACCAATACTCGGCATAATCTACTTCTAGTTACTAATTAGAATTAATACGGGTCACACCTCTTAACTAGTGATTAGTGATAAAGAATGATTAATAATCTGCCAAGTAAGGCATCAATCTCAAGTACACAAATGGGTTTAGCCACACATGACATAACCCCATATATATCCATATATGCATATATACTCACCATACACAGTATCATCATAACATCGTTACCTCTTTCAAATTAACTGGGCATCATCACAACATTAACATATCCTCCGGATTCACTGGGCATCATCATAATATTATTATATCCTCTGAATTTACCGAGTATCATCATAACATCATTACCTCTTTTGAATTAACCGAGCATCATCGAAATATCAACATATTCTCTGGATTCACCAGGCATCATCATAACATCATTATATCCTCCAAATTCATTGGGTATCATAATAACATCATTACCTCTTCCAGATTAATCGGGCATCATCATAATATCAATATCCGAATTCACCGGGTATCATCATAGCATCATTACCTCTTTTGAATTAACCAGGCATCATCATAACATCATCATATCCTATGGATTCAGTGAACATTATCATAACATCATTACCTCTTCTGAATTAATTGCGCATCATCATAATATAATCTGATTCACTTGGTATCATCAAACATCATTACCTCTTCTGAATTAACTGGGCATTATCATAACATTATTATATCCTTCGAATTCATCGAGCATCATCATAAAATCATTACCTCTTCCAGATTAACCGGGCATCATCATAATATTAATATAGCCTCTAAATTCTCCAGGCATTATCATAACATCATTACCTCTTTCGAATTAACCAGGCATCATCATAATATCAACATATCCTCTGGATTCTTTGGGCATTTTCATATCATTAGCACATCTCCCAAGACGACCAATATTCATAAACATATGTTGTCAAATCAATGAACATGTACAAGCCATAATAATAGAGTATAAGTGATAAAAGGTAACATATATCATCATACTTTACAATTAGTCATTACTACATAATATAAGTAGATGCATGAGCATGAATATCTAAATGACATACACAATTATGACTTTTCCAAGTTTATCATGTTTATTAGCAAGTCAATTATAAGTCAGGTGCATTCTTACTAGTCGCCTTTTTTATTCCCATATTTCATAATACTAACCCAAAAAGGGAAATCGTTCACATAAATATTAGCTTAATTATTAGACTTGGTTTATAGAAAGAGTGGTAACATAATTAGAGGTTCACTTGGTGAACTAATCGATAAGTCAAGAGATAGCATAGCCATAAGTTTAATTCACAAGACTTTCTAAGGCTATCTATATTATGACAATAATATAATCAATCAAGTGTACATATTATCCAACCATCGACCACAGACATAAATTAGAAACCAGGTTTAACCATTATAATCTTAATAACACAATTTAGACATTCATCAAGTAGCTAGGTCACTAAGGAACTTCATAGTTCAATCTTAAGGTGGGTTAAGTCCCACTCCTAAATCCCAATGATGCCAAAGTTTACTTCTACAAGACAAACTTCTACCCGGAGGTAGACTAGGTTATCTAAATCATACCATAAGGGCTTATCAATCCATACTAAGCTTATAAGGGAAAAATATTCTTCAAGCAACCTTCCTAAGTCACCCCAAACACTAAGGCCATTTCATAACTAGTCATAACTAGGTTACATACTCTAAAGTTTAGCCAACAACATCATTCTCAACTACTAGAGCAACTAAAGTATTCTCATGTTATTCATTAGATTTCAAGTAGAACTATCCAAGGTAGTAAGCTAAAGGTCAAACATCACACTTTATAAGTTTAATAGCCTATCAGAAACAACTAATCCCAAGTATCTCCATTCCTATATTTATCATCTAAAACCCCACCCAATCTTAAAAGATATTAATAATTATACTATAATCAAGCTCAATCTATCTACAAGTAAGCCTAACCTACCTTGAATCCAATTACTCACAATCCAATAAGTTTTGACTTCTCTTTTCTTGAAGCTTCTTATTTCACAAGATAATATATCAACAACATAATCTAAACATCATTGCAATACAAACAACACCCATTATGTCACCATTATGCCATGGGTCCAAAATGACACCAAACTCCCAAGTGGGTGCCACCTTTCAAAAATGAGTTTCCGAGACCAACCCATTGTTCAAACATAATTAGGGAGATATAACCCTTAAAAAATTTGATTAAAACAATCATATTTGTGGATAAAATTAAGCCTCAAGGACTTAGGGTTTTGGGTCTTGGAATCAAGAAAATAATACAAAATTTGAAGGAATCTTACCTTAGATTTGTAGAAAAAATGGATTATACAAGTTATTCAAGCTTCTAACCAACCCACAAGACTCACGTTTAAGTCAACAAATCTTTGTGGATGCTAAGGTTCTTAAAAAAGAGACCAATACCCCAAAATTAGCCAAAAGGGCCTTTTATACGAGTTTAAACAGTCCCGCAAGGTCAAAACTTATTTTTGACCTCCCGGACTCATTTGAACTCTATTTTTCACAAATGAACACTGTATGAAATATCCTAGGTTTTGACCCTTAGAAAACTTCCAAGAAATCCGTTCTTCAGAACCAATACAACTCATGGGTATGAGCCATATGCTGGGGTACAAGTGGTATGGTCCTATTGTATCCTGACCAGTGTTAGTTGGTGGGATGGGTTTGGTAACTGGAATAGGTATAACTTAGAGGTATGAGTAGTAAGGGTTTGGTATGAGTTATAGTAAGGACTCCTATGGTAGACCGTATTTTATCCTCCTAGTATTTTATTCTGCCATGGATACGGGTTATGGGTACGAATCGTATATTATGGTTACGACTTGGTTGGATGAGTCATATACTAGACAGTGTTTGATTCAAGGGATGAGGCTTGGATACAAATAGTGGATACTAATCGTATATGATGCTATGACTCGTATGGATCAGTCATATCCTTATGGCAAGTTTTTTAAAGGGATTTAAGTGGGGGTATTCTAGATATTTTTCTACTTATTCTAACTTGGACCCACTACTTCTAATACTCTTAGAAGATTATTTACCCTAATATTCCATTCATTAATACTAAGAAACTATAACAAAACACTCCATAATTCTGTCTAGAGCTTTTTGGGCAAGAAGGCTAGGGTTTCATCTTACGAATTGCTTTGGGGCTTGTATTGGTGAAATTTTTCCATCAATTCTTTGATATAAGGCATAATTCTCTTCCCTCATTGTAATTTCAACTAAACACATGGTTTATATTATTGATTTCATGATTATGACTTCCAACTATATTTGGGGGTTTAGATATTGAATGCTTGGTTATGGTTTCCTATAGTTTTAGTTATCCTTTTATATGCATTAATGGTGGATTTGGACAATTGGATTGCATGGTAATGGTTTAATGGTATTTAGAATTAGTTTTGGTTATATTATGCCCACACGGTGTTTGATAAAATACTTATAAAGATATGTTCATTACATCGACTTCTTTTAATGGAACTCTTATATAGTTTAAACTAGACAAAGGATTTATGCATGGTTTAAATAGTTTGAAAAGTCTGAAGGCTAAATGGTTATGCTGTTAGAGAATATGAAAGTCTCCCAAGTGGATTTAATATGGTATATGGAAGGGAACCCAAGGTCCCCTTAACCTAAATTATTTTGCAAAGGATATTACTTGTAAGTAAGGGGTGGCATGATGATACCACTAATATTTACTTTGGTTAACAAATTCTAATTGCATTATTTTGACATGGTTTTAGTTGGGCATTAATGTTGGGGTGTATAGCTAAGCCATGAAAGGCGGCAGTCCAGGGGAACCAAAATCGAAAACTCATATTTATTGATATGAGGGGTCTTAATGACCATGTTCATGTGTCACATTTTATATTGGGGGATATACTAGTCATCCTATGGGATATTACCTAGTCATGTGACCACATGCACTAGGGCCCTTTCAGTAAGGGAGTTGAACCCATATGACCCATTGGTGGTAAGGACGGGAAAGCTACATAGCCTATGTAAATGTTTTAAGTACATACTAAACCCGATCCCCTTTCTCAACACTTATATATATATATGGTTGTATGCATTATGGCTGGTTTTATTTGGTTTTATGACTAGCATTATTTTATCCTTATTCTGAGATTCATACCAGCGATCACTTGCTAATCCCACCTACTAGAGGTTGTGTACCCAAGCTATGTAGGAATTGGCTATTCTACTCTTCCTATTTAGCACATAAATTTGGTATCAACATTTGGACTGAAGTGGTGAGCTTTCATTCTTTTGGGATGCAATATTTCATGTTATGGATTTCTTTAGACACTTCTCTTTTATTTTAGATATTGGTTTTGGCCATGGTTGGGGGCATGTCCCAACCAGATTTGTTTACTCTTTTGGATAAAAGCTTTGTGGTACTTTTGAGGGTTTGTATGGGCGGGATCGGCAGAGGTGTCAGCCTTAGCATTTGTATTAATATTGAGGTTAGCATCATCGGACATGATTTCCCACTATTCCCTCCTATTACATTTTGGGATTGATTTTTATATTAGGTTTTGGCATTTCCTTTAGTTTTTTATCTATGGTTTGGTTTGGTATGGTTTGGCGGTTGGTATGGTATGGTTGGACTCAATTGAGTCATTCACGATTGTGATACTATCCTAGAGTCTTAATACAAACAATAATGCTATCTTGTTATATATTTGAAATCCAGCCCATCTAAGTCAGGATATAGGTGGTTGGTTGGGTAACAGAGGGTGGTCCCCAGTCCTGGTTGGACTTGGGATGCCCATTACGACAAGGCCCGGGGTTGGGTCAGGTCAAGTTGGTATCAGAGTCTAGGTTTATAGTCAACTGAGAAGTCCACAAAGCCGTGTCAAGTAGAGTCTCTTTCATGGGTGTGCAGTGCACTATAGTTATAAGAGAAAGGCTGTAAGACATTTAGGAATACTTCACTTTCTTAGTATTCTATTTTCAAGCTTGAGTTTTTAATCCTGGAATCTCCTCTAATCCTTATTTATTTTTATTTCAGACCATGCCTCCCTGATCTAAAACACAAGGAAATTCTTTCATCCTATTTGGGGATAATACTGAAGGGTTACGTCCTACGTCTGAAGTACATCTTTGATCTCATAGTTCTATTCCTGATGGTGCAGGAGTTCCTCCTATTCTAGCTAGTTCTCCTCAGGTCCCTAAAGGTAATGTGATGAACACAAAATTTTATTAGTCTATATATGTCATTGTCCAATTATTTACTACTCAGGCTGAGAGGGGTGAGACTAGTGTTTTGTCTTCCAAGGCCACAAGGGTTGGTCAATTTATGAAGATGGATCCTATAACTTTTACTGGGCTAAAGGTAGAGCAGGATCCATAGGGCTTCTTGGATGAGATGGAAAAGATCTTTCAGGTGATGCAGGATACTAATGTAAAGAGGTTTAACTTTATATCTTATCAGCTTAAAGATGTTGCTTATTAGTGGTATGAGGAGTGGAATAGGGTAGAGGTGATGTAGAAGAGAAAGGGTTATGGGAGGCTTTTTCTAATGCCTTCTTAGATTGGTTCTTTTCTCAAGAGTTGAGGGAAGCAAAGATGGAGAAGTTTGTAAACCTCGGGAAAGAGAGGATATCTATAAAGGAATATGCTTTGAAGTTCCATTAACTATAAAGGTATGCTCCCAATTTGGTGGATGATATGAGGTTAAAAATAAAGAAGTTCACTTCTAGGTTGAATAGAGATTTGATTCTAGAAAGCAAGACTGCCTTGCTTATTAAGGATATAGATATCTTGAGGTTTACTATTCATATGCAGCAGGTTGAGGATGAGAAGAAAAAGCAGCTGGAGTTTGGGGATATGCAAGAAAAGAAGAGTAGGTTTTCTGATCAGAGAGGTACTCAGTCTCAGGATTGTAGGGATGGTGGCAAGTTTCATAAAAGAAGTGGGGGATTTTGGGCTCCTTTTTTGCTAGTGCTTCTTATCATTCATGAGACAAGAATTATCAGGGTAGTGATAATTATTGGGCATAGGTTTCCCAATCTTAAGAGAGCGGGGGTCAGTTAGTTTCCTTATGTCCTCCTTGTTAATTTTGTGGTCATCCTCATTGGGGTTATTATGAGGAAGAAAGGGATAAGTGCTTCAAATATGTCTAGGTAAGCAATCATCTCAGGTATTATCCAGTCAATAAGGTTTCTGTGAGGGAGAATAAGATTCATGTGGCTTCATCTTCTGCTCCTACACTTGGTGAGGTGGCATCTACTTTTGTCACTTCTCCTGGTTCTTGTGTTGGCAGGAAAAAATTGTATGCTTTTGTGTCCCGAAAGTAATCTAAGGTATAACCTGATATCATTATCGGTATATTACAACTTTTCTCTTGTGATGTATATTTTTGCTTGATTAAGGGTCCACTTTTTCTTATTCGACTCCTAATATAGTGGTGTATTTTGTCTTTGATCCAACATTTATGTTGGATCTTTCTTTTTTATTTCTACCTTGGTAGGTGACTCGGTTATTGTTAAGAGAGTCTATAAGAGGGGTAGCCGTTGGTGGCAAGCAGACCTTGGTGGATCTGTTTGGGTTGGATATGGTAGATTTTGATGTAATTCTAGATATGGATTGGTTGCATTCTTGATATGCATCTGTGGATTGTTGGACCTATAGGGTTATCTTTAAGTTTCTTGGTAAATCGATTATAGAATAAGAATGTAGTTCCTTAGCTCCTAGAGAGAGGTTTATTTCTTAGAGCTTAGAGGTTAATCTCTATGGGTTATCTTTATTACTTGGTACGAGTTACAGATTCTAACTCCGAATGTACTTCTTTATCTTCGTTCCCTGTTGTTAATGAGTTTCCAGAGGTCTTTCTGGATGATCTTCCTAGTGTTTCTCTGGATACGGAAATAGAGTTTGGTAGTGATTTTATTCTGGACACTCATCCAATTTCTATTCCTCTGTATAAAATGGTTATGACTAAGTTAAGGTAACTCAAGGAGAAACTTAAGGATCTTCTGGATAAGGGGTTTATTAGTCCTAGTGTTTCTCCATGGAGTGAACCGGTGTTGTTTGTGTGCAAGAAGGATGGTTCCCTTTGGATGTTCATTGACTATATGCAGTTGAACAAGGTGATGGTCAAGAACAAGTATCCTCTTCCTCGAATAGATGATTTGTTTGACAAGTTACAGGGTTCTAAGTTATTCACTATGGTAGATCTTCAGTCTGGGTATCATCAGCTTATGATTAGGGAGGTGGATATCCTTAAGACAACTTGTCGTACTCCGTATAGGAATTTTAAGTTCTTGGAGATGTCGTTTTGGTTGACTAATGCTCTAACAACATTTATGGACTTGATAAACAGGGTGTTCAGGCAGTATTTAGATCTCTTTGTCATTGTGTTTATTGATGATATTTTGGTTTATTCAAAGAGTGAGATGGAACATACTAATCACCTTCATGTGGTATTGCAGACCTTAAAAGACCAACAGTTGTATGCCAAGTTCTCTAAGTGTGAGTTCTAGTTGAATCTATGACTTCTTGGGCCATATTATTTCTAGTGAAGAGATCATGGTGGATCCACAGAAAGTTGTTGTGGTAAAGAGGTGGCCTATTCCCATGACTTTATTTGATATTCAGAGCTTCTTAGGTTTAGTCGGGTATTATAAGCTATTTATGGAAAGCTCTTCTTTGATAACTTCTCCTTTGACTAAGTTGAATCAGAAGAAGATTAAGTTTTCTTGGTCGGATGCTTGTAAAGGGAGTTTTGAGAAGTTGACTATGGCTTCAATCCTAACCTTACCGAAAGGCAATGATGGATTTATGGTTTATTATGATACATCTCAGTTAGGGCTTGGATGTGTTTTGATGCAGCATGGGAAGTTGATTGCCTATGCTTCTAGGCAGTTGAATGTACATGAGAGAAATTATCCTACTCATGATTTGGAGTTGTTGACGGTTGTGGTTGCTTTGAAAATATGGCGGCATTATTTGTATGGTGTTCACGTGGCTATCTTTTTTTATTACAAGAGTCTTCAGTATATGTTCACTTAGAAAGAGCTTAATCTCAGGCAAAGGAGGTGGCTTGAGCTTCTTAAGGATTATGAAATGAGTCTTCAATACTACCCAAGTAAGGCTAATGTGGTTGTTAATGCTCTTAGCAGGTTATCCATAGAGAGTTTGGCTCATATGGAGGAAAGCAAACAGGAATTGGTAAAGGATATTCACCATTTGGCTAATCTTGGAGTTCATCTCTTAGACTCTAAGGATAGTGGTATAATGGTCAAAGAAGTGGTTCAGTCTTATCTTGGTGCAGAGACTAAAGAGAAGCAAGTGCTTGATCCCTTCTTGATGTAAATAAAGAGTGACATTTGTGGGTGAAAGGTAGTGGTGTTTGAGATCAATGGTGATGGTACTTTACGGTACAAAAAAGGTTGTGTGTTTCTAATATCGATGGGTTGTGACAAAGGGTTTTGGTTGAGGTGCATGAGTCGCACTATGCTGTTTATCCTGGCCCAACTAAGATGTATCATGATCTTAAGGAGATCTATAAGTGGAATGGCATAAAGAGGGATTTAGGTGATTTTGTAGCCAAGTATATAGAAGTCAATAGGTTAATGTTGAGCACATAAGGACAAAAGGGTTGTATCAAGAAATTGATTTTCCCAAATAAAAGTGGGAAGTGATTAATATGGACTTCTTTACCGGTCTTCCTCGGTCTCAGAATCAGTATGATTAGATTTAGGTCATCGTGGATAGGATGACTAAGTCTATGCATTTCTTGCTAGTGAAAACTACCTTTTTAGCAGAGGATTATATGCGGTTGTATCTTTAAGAGGTTGTGAAGCTGCATGAGGTACCTGTTTTGATTATCTCTGATTATGGTACGTAATTTATGTCTTATTTTTGTAGTCTTTTCAAAAAGGGTTGGGGACTAAGGTTAGTTTGAGTACGGCTTTTCATCCACAGTCGGATGGGCAAGCGGAGTGAACTATTCAGATATTAGAATTTATGCTTTGCTTTTGTGTGATTAACTATAGGGGTAATTGGGTTGAGCATCTACCTTTGGTGGAGTTTTCTTACAACAATAGCTACCATTCGAGTATTAGTATGGCTCATTTTGAGGCGTTGCATGGTAGGAGGTGTAGATCTACTATTGGGTGGTTTGAGCTTAGAGAAGTGGGCATGTTTGGTATAAACTTGGTTTATGAGGTGATGGAGAAGGTCAGAGTGATTCAGGATTGGCTTAAAGCTTTCCAAAGTTTCCAAAAGTCCTATACGGATGTTAGGCGTAGACTTGGAGTTTGAGGTTGGGGATAGGGTATTCCTCAAGGTGTTTCCTATGAAGGAAGTGGTATGGTTTGGAAAAAAAGGGAAACTCGGTCCTCGGTTTGTTGGTCCTTATGTGATTTTATGGAGAGTTGACAATGTTGCTTGTGAGTTGGAGTTGCCATCTAGCTTAAGTTTGGTTCATACAGTCTTTCATGTTTCTATGTTGGGGAAGTGTCTTAGTGATCCTTCTTCGGTTGTTACTTTGGAAGGATTGGGTATTTTGGATTCTCTGTCTCATGAAGAGGTCTCAATTGAGATATTAGATAGGAAAGTTCGTCGGTTGTGGACTAAGGATGTGGCTTTTGTTAAGATTATATGGTGGAACCATAAGGTAGAAGATGCTACTTGGGAAGTAGAAGAGGACATGAAGTCGAGGTGTCCACATTTTTTATCTGCTATTGGGATTTGTGTGGAAGGTTTGTGTCTTGAACACATCTTTATTTTCTGATTTTGTTAAAGGAAAGATTAACATCTTTGCCTCTTTGTTTTCCAAATGACTCTGTGTATGGTTACCCCTACCTTGTCCGTCATTCGGGGATGAATGTTCCTAGTGGGGAAGACTGAAACATCCTGGGTTTTGACCCTTAGAAAATTTCATGGAAATTCATTCTTCGAACCCAATATGACTCATCGATATGAGCCGTATACTGGGGTACAGTAGTATGGTCCTATTGTATGCTGACCAGTGTTAGTTTGTGGGATGGTTTTGGTCACTAGAATGGGTACGATTTAGAGGTGTGAGTCATAAGTGTTTGGTGCGAGTCGTAGCAGGGACTCATATAGTGGGCAGTGTTTGATCCTCCTAGTATTATATTCTGCTAGGGATACGGGTTATGGGTACAAATCATATATTGTGGTTACGTCTTAGTTGGATTAGTCGTCTACTGGATAGTGTTTGATCCAAGGGTTGAGGCTTGGATACAAATGGTGGATACCGATCGTATAGGAAGGTATGACTCATATGGGTCAGTCATATCCCTGTGAAAGGTTTTTTTAAGGAATTTAAGTGGGGTATTCTGGACATTTCCCTACTTACCCTAACTAGGACCCACGACTTCTAATACTCTTAGAATGTTATTTACCCTAATATTCTATTCATTAACACTTAGAAACTATTCCAAAACACTCTATAATTCTCTCAAGAGCTTTTGAGGCAAGAAGACTAGGGTTTCATCTTACGGATTACTTTGGGGCTTGTCTTGGTAATTTCTTACCATCGATTCTTTGGTATAAGGCATGATTCTCTTCCCTCATTGTAATTTAAACTAAGGGCATGGTTTATATGATTGATTTCATAGTTTTACTATTTCATGATTATGGTTTCCAATAATTATTTGTGGGTTTTGATATTGAATGCTTGGTTATGGCCTCCTATTATTTTAGTTATGATTTTATATGCATTAATGGTGTTTTGGACAATTAAATTGCATGGTAATGGTTTAATGGTCTTTGGAATTGGTTTTTGTAATATTATGCCCCAAGGTGTTTGATAAAATGCTTATAAAGATATCTTCATTGCATTGACTTCTTTTAATGGAACTCTTGCATAATTTAAACTGGACAAAGGATTTATGCATGGCTTAAATGGTTTGAAAAGGCTATAGACTAAATGTTTATGCTTGTAGAGAACATGGAAGTCTCCCAAGTGGATTTAATATGGTATATGGAAGGGAATCTAAGGTCCCCTTAACCTAAATGGTTTGGCTATGGATATTACTTGCAAGTACGGGATGGTATGACGATACCTCTAATATTAGACTTGGTTAATAAATGGTTAATGGATTGTTTGGACATGGTTTTAATTAAGTATGAATGGTAGGGTGTGTATCTAATCTATGGAAGGTGGTGGTCTCGGGGGAATCAAAACCAGAACCTCATATTTGTCGATATGAAGGGTCTTGATGACCAGTGTGTATGTCACATTTTACATTGGGGGATGTACTAGTCATCCCATGGGATATTCCTTGATCATGCAGCTACACGAACTAGTTCCCTTTTAGCAGGGAGAGCTGAACCCATATGGCCCGTGGGTGGTTAGGACGGCAAAGCTACACAACCCAAGTAAATGTTTTAAGTGCATGATGAACCTGGTCCCCTTTCCCCGACACTTATATATGTATGATTTTATGTATTTTGGATGGTTTTACTTAGTTTTATGACTAGCATTATTTTATTCTTATCCTGATATTCATGCTAGCGGTCACTCGCTAACCCCGTCTACTGGCAGTTGTATACCTATGCTATGCAGGAACCGGCTATTCAACTCCTCCTATTTATCATGTGGATTCTGTATCAGCATTAGGACTGAAGTGTTGAGCTTCCATTATTTTGGGATGCATCATTTCATGTTATGGATTTCTTTAGACACGTCTCTTTTATTTTGGATATTGGTTTCGCCATGGTTGGGGGCACGTCCCAACCATATTTGTTTACTCTTTTGTATAGAGGCTTTGTGGCACAACTGGGAGTTGGTATGGGCGGGATCGACAGAGGCGTCAGCCTTAGCATTGGTATTGATATTGAGGCTGGTATCATCGGACATGATTTCTCACTGTTCCATCCTATTACATTTTGGGATTAGTTTTCATTTTATGTTTTGGTATTTCCTTTGGTTTATGGTCTATGGTTTGATTTGGTATGGTTGGGCGGTTGGTGTGGTGCGGTTGGACTCGATTGGGTCAGTCACGGTTGAGATCCTATTCCAGAGTTTTAATGCGAACAATAACGTTATCTTGTTATATGTTCGAAATCCATCCCATCTAAGTCTGGATATAGGTGGTTGGGCTGGGTAACAGGGGGAGGTCCTCGATCCTGGTTAGACTTGGGATGCCCATTACGACAAGACCTGGGGTTGGGTCGTGTCAATCTAACCCCACTAAATTCAACATTCCAGATGCATTGGTGAAGTCGGGTTTTATATTCGAGGTCATTTAGGCCACTTGTGGGTTCCACACCCATATATTCTGATTTTTTACTTTTCGACTAATGGGTTAAAATTATCTCGGGTGCTGTGGGATCCCAACCAAGGGTCAACCTATCGTAAGATCGATATTATATAGTTGTTGGCGCAATCAAAATTTGTATCCAAAAATATTATACTGAAGTTTTTTCTTTGCGGCTATTTGAAATCGACGAAGACTTCTAAATGGGAAATTGGCTCTAAAAACCAATTAACTACCCCGTAATCGAACTATCGGTTCCAATTAGTCATAAATGACTTAGGGTAGCTACGGAGAAGCTCAAACAGTGGATATAAGCATAAATATAGAAAATGACCTGAAGGGTCATTACAATATCCACTACTAAAAGGACTTTCGTCCCAAAAAGTCAAGGAATAGAAAGAATCTCAAAGGCTCGAAGGGATGAGGTACTGGCCCGCATACTCCAAGCATGACTTCCTAGGTAACCTTCACGAAGAGAGGACACTTGCAAGGGATTTCGCCACAGGTATTCCCTTTTCAACCAACACCCTCACGTTACTTCTCAAACAACCAAAACTCAACTTCAACCTCTAACTGGCCTCCAACTTAACTAAAAAGACTGATGCATGAAAATCTGAACCACAACACAATGATACCATTCGATATCGACACAAACCAACAAAGGCTCATCCAAGACAAACCGACCTAAGTCATGAGTCATACCATTAACTCCCAAATCCAAATATAATCTTCTTCTACCAATCCATTCCTGCTATCCACTTTGAACTAGGAGGAAAATCACCTGAGTCTCACCTGGGCAATCTCATCACAGAGAACTCGAAGAACTTAAGTTGATTCGCTGAAATTCCATACGAGAAACATGAGAATAATCTCATAAGGTTCTATTTGGGCACACAAATATAGATAATAAAGGAGTGCAATCTATGCCAATGTTGCAACCAGTCTAGATAAAAATCAAACTGAAATCCTGAAGTCCAAGGTATAACTACTCATCACTAAATATTTTTTCAGGATGTCCCATTAATTAAGAATAAGGCCATACTGAATCCATCTCAAGTATATTACTACCATTCAGTAAAGCATCCAAAATTCCCAAAGAAAATGTAAAACTCTAAGTTATGACAGAAGTTGCCAATACAGGGCCCATGGTCTGTCACCCGAACACTTATCAACTATAATCCAACACATGTCTAGAAGACGGATAGGTAAACATGGAGTAGGTTCAACCGGCCTATAAATAAATTCTAAACAAATCCAAGTCTAAAACAATTGCATGCAAGCTCTATAATACCAAGCTGAAATCTCAATACCAATGCTGAATCACTCGGTCTCAAATATCTAAACTCTATAATACCAAGCTGAAATTTCAATACCTGCGCTGAATCACTCAGTCTCAAATATCTAAACCAACACTAAAAATGGTTAGGCATTAATGCCCCAAATCTATCATAATTCTAAATCGCCATTCTAAGGAGTCAAATCCAAAACTGAGCCAATAAGGCTATATCAATGTCAACTATCTCCAATCGACTCTAGTATCCAAATATGACATATCCAAGAAAAATCATACCAAGCCACTGTAGAGACATAGAGTAAAATCACCATAGGGATAACCACTGTCTGAAAACACAAACAACCAACTCCGTATCAGCTGGAGGGCATGAAATATTATTGCAAAATATAAATCATGTAAAAGGATAAAACACAGGCTGAAAATGCATAGAACCCACTCCATATCCGCTGGAGGGCATAAACTATCCAAACCTACTCAAAAACTTCCCAAGGTTGAAAACCACACCAATAAAGGCTACTCTCACAACTCAGAGAAATGCAACTTTAGCCGAGGACTACTCAATCTAACACTCCATCCCAACAAGGAATAGCCAGAGGCATATATCATCAAGGAGAAACACTCTACCAAGCCTCATCAGGCCGACAAAATCTGAAATGGAGATTTACCAAATCCACCCTATAATCTTATCATCGAAGAAGAAAAATACCAATCTCGAAACCAAGGCCAAAGTCAAAAACCATCATCAGGAAATCAACAAATTGAGATAAAGAATTTCCAACTTGCCAACTCATTAAGTGATCACAAGAAAGGACACCTGCCTCTAACTTTCCAACTCTACTAGACAAAACCATGCCACATCAATAAAAGGAGTATCCAATCTCCGCATCGGTAATAAGGGTAAACCATCACAAGGGAACCAACCCAGCAAACCTAAAAGATAAATCCACGAAATCTCTACATCAAAATAAAAACCACAATCGAACAAAGAAATAGCCATAAATGAATAATGAACCTCAAACTGTTAAATCTCACAAACGGCTACATCTAAAAGAACAGCCAAGACAAAAACCTTCACAACCCAAAAGGCAAGTCTAACGATCTCAGACTCAATAGGCAATGTAACTAAATTGCTAACTCTAGGGTCATAACAGAGCCACAAAAGGTCAACCTGCCTTTTGATATCACAATACATCCCCGAATAAATCTAATATAGCTAACCAAGATGGAACACAGTTAACCTCGCCGCGCCAGGGGAAAGAAATCATCAAATCGGGCTATATCTACTCAAGCCACCAAATAATATCACAAGAAAATGAAAGTCTAACTAGAAAACACTAGTCTATATAGATACCCAGCAAGAATCAATTACATCAAGGAACAATATCAAGTAATATCAATAATCCTCACATAGTAGTAGCAATAGAAATAGCAATATCAATGTCAACATACTGAACAAGCGGTACCAAAAATGAATATCAATATCATGTACCACTCAAGGGCTACAACATGACTAATGTGCCAAGATAAATGAGACTCAAACCCAAATCACGTCAATATAAATCTACTCCATCCACTACTAAAAGAAATAAATCATGAAGCAGTAACATAATCATAAATCTAATAACAAGGAATATAGTAACCAATATCAATTCATCAAGGAATATAATCACCATTGGGTATGAAAACCCCAACACACATAATAAAGATAAAGACGGGAAATAAAAGCACACCAGTTGTGGCAACATCTGTAATCACATTCCTGAAAGGCATAAAAAAATAAATCTGAACGGGTCTAAATCAAACTAAATAACTAAATCATCAATCGAGGCACCACGCACACTATCTCTGACTAAAGATTCCACAGCATCATGGGGCTGATATGAATTAGCTGAATGACTAGAAATTCTATGTCAGTGGTACTTTTTAGATGAGTAGTTGATCTCTCTATAGTCGTAGAAATTCCTGAAGCATCAACATGGCGAGGATACAAACTAAGATCAAATGGATGGACAATTGACGCTGAGAAAAATATCTAGAATTATGTGCATCCTTCCGCAATCATAGCCTATCTCAGGGACTTTAGGCTGGCAGGGAATACACGCTAACTCTATCTGATCAACTATCTCATAGTCTGAAACACTAATTGTGTACATATAAATATAAACTCTACCGGAAGGATCCTCACTCCCAAATATAATACCAATAGCATTATACTAACGGCATGGACTCTTGTTGCCATTTATAAAAGCCTCAATACTTGTGTTCTCTATGGGCCTTTCATAACTGACAACCTAAGGGAAGGAAGACTCGATTGTTGTCAAGTGCTCCGACGCTAAATGGAGTGGGAACGCTAAATGATTCCATGCACCCTGCACGGATCAGAAGGATATAACATAGGAATAAGTTTGGCCCACTCAAGAAATCCAATCTTGCATTCAAAAACTAATAAAAAACCCTAACGAACACTAATAGATCCAACTTTGGTTTAAGAAATTCTTGATGAATCGAATGCCACCCACGGCTGTGAGGGAGCTACAACATGACTCGAATTCCCGATACTGAACCTCAAAGGATGAAGTAGTCACAAGATCAACTGGAGCCTAAGCTGGCCCAAATCCTTTTTAGCAGCCACTGATGATCTTCGATATCCATCTTTGACTCTCTAATTTGATGATGCACTGAAACTCTAGAAACATATGTTAAAGTCTCATCCACATCTGTCAATAATATCACATCATCCTTAAGGGATAGAATAAAGTATAATAAAGTGATCGAGGTGCATAGAAATACGGACACATGATAAGGAATAAAGAAGTGAATTTCCTAAAATGTCACTGTATCTTTCGGAAGATAGGTTACAGAAGTATCCATACCAATCTGTAGGACTCTACTAACACTTATCTCTTGTACTAACGCACCAATGAAACCTAGGCTTTGATATGAATTTCTCACAACCCAATTTCTGAGTCATGATGGCACCTACCATAACCCACCAGTAGGTAAGCCGACACCATAACCCGAAGCTAACACAATGGCTTACCTTGATGGAATTTTCCAACATAGACCCTATATAGGAACACAATATAACAACAATATTACACAAACGAAACAACTAACATTCGAATACCAAACCCATGACTTAATAGTATAAGTACAAGAGCAACTCTAAATCCAACAATAAAAATCACAACTCAAAGTCTAATAAACATAAATAGTTTTAAATTATCTCATACATTTATCTCGAACTTAAAAGACAAAATAAGGATAGAGGGGGAAAAGGGCAACACAAAGTCCAAGAGCTCACCCTCTCTCCTAATAATCAACACAGCATGATATCGACTTAACAAAGGCAAGTAGAACTTAGGTATGCACCAAAAAGGTACAGAAGTGTAGTACGAGTACCAAAACACAGGTACTCGGTAGGCATCATCGGCCGACAGAGCTAAATTATAATATAAGGATATATAAAGTAAGACAATAACTTAAAGTCAAGGTATAGGATCGAACCTGAATCTTCATCAATATCACTGTATAAAATAACTAATCTACTAAGGCAATAACATAACATATCATATCAATATATACCATAATCTTCATACAAATGAGTAATCATTTCAAAAGCATAAAGCCACATATATACCTTAACAACCATGTATTTACCATAATCAACACCAACCATCATTAGAATATAAAGAACAAGAACTTATCATGACGTCCCATACCATCGGGAAGTACACACAAAAAACACAATAAAGAACGCGTTACGGCATCCCATACCATCGGAGAGTACACCAAAATATCAATCCATCAATATATCAAGGCACAACTAAAAAAGCAACTCATCAAAGCCGTAGGTTACACATTCTCGCCAGGGCTTCTTACCAATGTCTACAATCATTATCAATACCACAATTTAGCACAATGAAACTGATATCACCATAGCATTGTTATATAATTACTTATTCTCTATTTCATTGAAGAAATCCAAGTCTAGTCTATATTAGCTAATCTCCATATCCATGAAGCACTAGTTTACAAGTCTTATAGTTTACTAGTCATCAAATAAGGAAAAGCTACAAGTTACCAACACTATAATTTATTCACCTATCTAAAGTTCATTTTCTAATTAGCATTCTCATTATATAAGTTGTTAATTAAGCCACCACGACATCACATGCTAGATGTCAACTTAACTATTCATTATACAATACTAAGACCAATATCATTAGGCATGTTAAAACCTTAAGGACTGGTTTCCATATTTTAACCAAGTAAGGTCCACCAACTAGTTTACTAGGCTTCTAGCACACATGTCATAGTCATTTATTAGAGATAAATAGCTAATAGCTATCATATAAGCCACTTTATTAGGCAAAATTCCATAACATGACCATTTATCTAAGAAAGTAGATTTACTAGGTGAGCCCTTGGTTCTACACAAGATTACACATATCAATTAGCCTTAACCCAATACTCGGCATAATCCACTTCTAGTTACTAATTAGAATTAAAATGGGCCACGCCTCTTAACTAGTGATTAGTGACAAAGAATGATTAATAATCTACCAAGTAAGGCATCATGTCCCAAGTACACAAATAGGTTTAGCCACACACAGGATAACACCACATATGTCCATATATGCATATATACTAACCACGCACAGTATCAATATAACATCGTTACCTCTTCTAAATTAACTGGGCATCATCACAACATCAACATATCCTCTGAATTCATCGAGTATCATATAACATCATTTTATCGTCTGGATTCACCGCGTATCTTCATAACATATTACCTCTTTTGGATTAATCGAGCATCATCATATCCTCTGGATTCACCAGATATTATCATAATATTGTTATATCCTCCGAATTCATCGGGTATCGTCATATCATCATTACCTCTTTCGAATTCATCGGGTATCATCATAGCATCATTACCTCTTCCAGATTAATCGGGCATCATCATAATACCAACATATCCTTCGAATTCATCGGGTATCATCGTAATATTATCTTCTTTTACGAATTAATCGGGAATCATCATAACATCAATATATCCTCGGAATTCACGAACATCATCATAATAATAATATAATTATATCATCTGGATTTATTAAGTATCATCATTACCTCTTTCAAATTAATCGGGCATCATCATAATATCAACATATCCTCTGAATTTATCGAGTATAATTAAAACATCATTACCTCTTTTAAATTGACCTGGTATCATCATAACATATCCTTCGGATTCACCAGGCATCAGAATAACATCATTACCTCTTTTGGATTGACCAGGTATTATCATAATATCAACATATCATCCGAATTTACCGGGTATTATCATAACATTATTACTTTATCCGAATTAACCAGGCATCATCATAACATAATTATATCCTCCATATTTATTGGTCATCATAATAACATCATTACCTCTTCTGAATTAACCAGGCATCATCATACTATCAACATATCTTTCGAATTTATCGGGCATCATCATAACATCATTGCCTCTTTCGAATTAATCGAACATCATTATAATATCAACATATCCTCTGAATTCTTCGGGCATCATCATATAATTAGCATATATCCCAAGACAACCAACATTCATATATATATATATATATAGTCAAATCAATGAACATGTATAAGCCATAATAATAGAATATAAGTGATGCAAGGTAACACATATCATCATACTTTACAATTAGTCATCACTACATAATATAATTAGATGCACGGGCATGAATATCTAAATGAAATATGCAATCACCACTTTTTCAAGGTTATCATATTTATTAGCAAGTCAACTATAAGTCAAGTGCATGTTTTCTAGTGTCTTCTTTTATTCCCATATTTCATCACAATACTAACCTAAAAAAGGAAATCATTTACATAGGCATTAGCTTAATCATTAGACTTGGTTCATAGCAAGAGTGGTAACATAATTAGAGGTTAACTTGGTGTAATAATCGATAAATCAAGAGATAGCATAACCATAAGTTTAATTCACAAGACTTTCCAAGGCTATCCATATCATGAAAACAAGATAATTAATCAAGTATACATATATCCAACCATCAACCACATACATAAACTGACAATCGGGTTTAACCATTATAATCTCAATAACGTAATTTAGATATTCATAAAGTAGCTAGATCACTAAGGAATGTTATAGTTCAAGCTTAAGGTGGGTTAAGTCCCACTCCTAAATCCCAATAATGTGAAAGTTTACTTTTACAAGACTAACTTCTACCCGGAGTTAGGCTAGGTTATCTAAATCACACCATAATGGATTATCAATCCATACTAAGCCTATAAGGGAAAAACTTCTTCAAGAAACCTTCCTAAGTCACCCCAAAGACTAAGGCCATATCATAACTAGTCACAACTAGGTTACATACTCTTAAGGTTAGCCAACAACATCATTCTCAACTACTAGAGCAACTAAAGTATTCTCATGCTATTCATGAGACTTCAAGTAGAACTATCCAAGGTTCTAGTCTAAAGGTCAAACATCACACTTTATAAGTTTAATGGCCTACAAGAAACAACTAATCCCAAGTGTCGTCATTCTTCTATTTATTATCTAAAACCCCGCCCAATCTCATAAGATGACAATAACTATACTATAATCAAGCTCAATTTATTACAAGTAATCTTAACCTACCTTGAGTCCAATTGTTCATGAACCAATAAGCTTTGTCTTTCCTTTTTTCGAAGCTTCTTTTTCCACGAGCCAAGCAATCAACAACACAATCTAAAAATTATTAAAATAATAGTAACACCCACTATGTAACCATTATGCCATGAGTCTAAAATGATACTAAACCCCCAAGTGGGTCCTGATGTTGGCGTATTTTTGCATTCTAGCGTCACTATTCTAGCCTTTTTAGCCTTGTTTTGAGGATGATCCGTGTGCTATATGAGTTGAAAATGAGATGAATGTGCATATAAGTGTTAGAGAATATGTTTATAATGTTAAAATTTATGTCCAAACAAGTTTGTACTTAAAAGTTTCATTTAGAGTTCAACCCGAAAAACTAGTGTCACTAGCTTGAGCTAGGTACTTGTCTAGTTGGTCTCATTGGATTCTAGTGTGTTTAATGAATTCCTTATGGTTTAAATATGTGATTATGAGTGGAATAACTTATTAGTAGTGAGAAAAGTTCAATTTGAGTGAGTGTACAGCTGGAATAATAAGTGAAAGATCAATACAAACTAGCCTAGCTTAGCTCTTATTTTGATTCATTGTTAAGAGTAGTGTGTTGTGTTTGTCTCCTAATTCGTGTGCTGTGAGTTTGTAGGATAATTTGGGAGCTGAATATGATGATATTTTGATTTTAATAAGACTTGAAATCCATGGTAAAGACACCACAAGACAAGAGACTAAGAGGGGAGACTCAACACTTAACTAAAATTCGGAGAGTAACTTCCAGAGGCTTAGGACGATATTAAGGCGCCGCCCCACCTGGAGCAGGGCTATGGGAAGGGAACATCCTTGCCTATATCAGTGATCTATCCAGGGAACAGCCCCACCTAAAGTGGTGCTATAGCTAGGGCGACGCCCCATCCACTCCCGGGTTTAATAATTGACAGTTTCTAACTCCAACACGGACTTGACTTACTCCTATACTATAAAAACATGTTGTATTTACATAAATTTGGACATATTTTGGAGATCAAGGGGCTGATATAGCTTCATAATTAGATTTTTATTATTTTAATTTAGTTCATTCATTTTTTTAGTCGTTAATTACCAATTTGTAATTACGATTATGACTATGCGTGGCTAAACGCCCTTTTATGGGGTTGAAGCCAAGAACATGAGTACTATAGTTTCGAATTGAATTTATTTAATTTTTTTTATCATTATTGGTTGTGTGTTCATCTTTAATTTAAATATTTTAAGGATTCGCGATGATTATGATTATGACTATGCGTGACTAAACGCCCTTTTACGGGGTTGAAGCCAAGAACATGAGTACTATAGTTTTGAATTGAATTCATTTATTTTTTTTATCATTATTGGTTGTGTGTTCATCTTTGATTTAACTATTTTAAGGATTCACAAACCTTAGAATACATCAATTATCTACCTTTTAATCTCGGGAGAGGTAATAAAGGATAGAATATAGAGATGAACAAAGTGTGGTTTGTATTCCTTTATGAAATAAGGAATTCGAATTAGTGTCTAGGACAAAGATGTACTTAGATACCTTACTTAATTTACACATAGGATGATATCTTAATACACTTAAGTGGACTATTACATCCCCGCTCAATGATGTAGTTGTAAGGTTCAACTTAGGTAAAGGATTAGAGGTTGGGAAACCATAATCATGCAATTAACCATACGAATCAACAACAAGATGAGCAAGTTAACGAATAAAGTTCAACAAAATAGTATGATTGTTCAAAGTGGTTTAACCCTGGATTTTGTCCTATTGATTGCTTTAACATATTTAATTGTCGCATTGTTTACTTTTCTATAATTTACGAATAATAAACTCTGTTTTTTTAGTTTCGCTAGCATCAACTGAATCTAATTTGTGAACTAAAATAAAATTATTGCTAAATCAAGTCTCTGTGGAATCGATACTTGGCTTCTTAAAGGACACCTTACTACTTGATAAGACCACGTACAGTTGCGTGTGTGCTGTCAAGTTTTTAGTTTCGTTGTCGGGGACTTGTTATTTGGCAACTATTTATTTTAGTTTAACTTTTATATTTATTTAGTTTTTTTATGCTTGATCTTGGTTTTGTGATTGTAGGAAATAGGTTTTAAGTTTAGGAAGCTGGTAAGGGATAGGGATTTGGTTGATCCAAGTCCCGAACCCGAATAACACTTCCTTCAACAAAGGAGAGACGCAATATGTCTCCTCCAATTTCCATAAATTAAAGAATACTAGGTATTTCCTGGTCCAATGGCTGAAGAACAGGCAGCCCGCAGGACAGTTAGGGAAGTGGCAGCCCCACTTCCAACGAACTTGACTTCCCCAATTCAAAGACCGGCTGTTGGGGGAATTTTGAGTTAAAGCACAACATGGTGCAGCTTCTAATTAGCAGTGGACAATTTTCATAGCTTTCACACGAGGATCCATAAGTCTACTTACTGACTTTCATTGAGCTTACTGACATATTCATTCCGACTGGGGTGAATACAGATTATGTGAGGCTGACACTTTTTCCCCATTCATTGTTAGGGGAAGATAAAAGGTGATTAAATATAGAGCTAGCCAATTAAATTACATCATGGGATGACTTAGCCAGAAAGTTCCTCATCAGATTCTTTCCATCAGGCACGACTGCGAGACTTAGCAATGAGATAGTGAGCTTTAAGCAGAAGCCTGATAAAAATCTATATCACGCTTGTGAACGCTTCAATGCCCTTCTTTGAGATTGTCCACATCACCAACAATCCAATGTAGTACTTTCTTTTAATTTTGTAGAAACACTTAATCACAATACACAAATTTTGCTAGATTCATCCGCAAGTGTTCAAGCGCTGGAGTTGACTTATAATGAGTTGTACACATTGTTGAACCATATAGCACAAGGAAATCCCAAATGGAATTCAAATTCTAGAAGAGCCACGAAAAGAATTGCGGGTGTATTGGAGGTAAACAAGTTTACTGCCTTATCAGCTCAGGTTATAGCATTGCAAAATATGATAAACACTCAGTTCAGCTGCCTAAAATTGGGAGCTCCACAACCTACAACCATAGTCAGTTCCATCCAATAAGCTGTAGGTTGGTGTGAAGTACAGTAATAGTGGTCACTTAGCGGTTATATGTGCTTCTCATCCAGAATTCATGATGTATATAGGTAATACTCAAAGAACAAATTATGGTAATGCCTACAACATGAAGTAAAAGAATCAGCCTTGGAATGCACAACAACAACAAATTCAGCAATCACAGGCACAAGTGATTCAATAAACTAGCAACATGGAAGAGATGTTGAAGTAGCTACTAGCCAGTCAAACACAATTGGCTTCAGACATAAAAAATTTACAACCTACTCAGAGAAGCTTAGAGATTCAAGTGGGGTAGATACAACAAGCATTAAATACTTGGCCACAAGGTGGTTTGCCAGCAGATACAGAAAATCCAAAGAAAGTTATGAAAATTACCTTGAGGAGAAGTAAAGAGATTCAAGAAGAATCTCCCAAGGAAACAAAAAAGGTAGATGCAGATTTGACTCCCCAACAGGTTTCTGAAAAAACTACTAATAAGTCAAGGAAGTTTGAGTACTTGAAAGAGACATGTATTGTTGAACCAGAAAAGAAGCAAGTGTCGCCACTACCCTTTCCTCAAAAACACATGAAAGCAAAGGAGGATGCAATGTTTAAGAAGTTTTTTGACACGTTCAGAGGGCTTCACATTAACTTACCTTTGTTAGATATTTTGCAGGGTATGCCCAAGTACACTAAGTACTTGAGGGATATGGTTTCTAATAAGGTGAAATTACAGGATATGGGAGCGATAACACTCACTGAAGAGTGTAGCGCTGTAATGACATAAAAAATTGCTAAGAAATTGAGAAATAAAGGGAATTTTACTCTCTCTATCCAAATTAGGAGTAAAGTGGTCCACACATTGAGTGACTTAGGAGAGAGCATAAGTTTGATGCCCCTATATTTGTTCAAAATATTGGGCTTGGGAAATCTTAGATCGACCAATGTGGTTTTACAGCTTGCAGACGGATCCATGGCATATCCAGAAAGAATTATTAAGTATGTCCTCATAAAGTTTGGCAAATTTGTTATTCCTATTGGCTTAATTGTTCTTGATTTTGAGGTAGATGAACAGGTACCAATCATATTAAGGCATCCATTCTTAGCAACCGAAGGAGCGTTGATTAATGTTAGAGAAGGGACGCTCAAAATAAGGGTAGATGATGAAGAAATAGTATTTTATATTTACAAATCACCCAATATAACATCCCAATATAAAGATTTATGTATGATCAATGTTATTAAAGAGGACAAGTGTGGGGTGGTTAGTCCACTAAAGACCTCTTGGACTACTTAATTGAGTAGCCTAAGCTTCTACCACCTAAGCCTGATTTGATGCTAATTGATAAGATTGAAAAGGATAAAGTTGAGGAATCTGCTACTCTTGAGAATTCATGATGTTGGGCGTATTTACACGCCTAAGCACCATAATTTACCCATGTTTTAGCTAAGTTCTGAGGATAAAATATATAATTCTTGCACTTTTAGTCCAGTTTCCTTTAAGTGAGCTGACCTACGTGATTAGCATGTTTTTCAGGTATTAATGATGAAGATTTCAGCACTTTGTGGACCTTTGGGCAGCAAAGGAAAACTTCATGTAAGAAGGAAGACAACTTTTGGAAGCTTGTGGACTGAATGTGATGCATGGAAAATCTGTCCCTGGCAAAATCAGTATTTCTAAATACTTAGGGATGCAACAGTAACTTAGTAGGACAAGGATGTTATAAAAACCTTATTTGCTGAATTTTTCAGCATTCATTCATTCAAAACTTTACTCATTATTCAATTTACAGATTCTGTAAGTTGAGAACAGAGAAACACAGAAAACACTTGAGCAACGAATAGAGAAAAACGTCAATCTCTCCTTTGACGTTAAAGTCATCCCATCGCGAAGATTATTCGAGTTGTGGTATGATGATTATGTCTATTGTGATTCTCGTTGTAATCATGAGTAGCTAAACTTCTCTGTTAAGGTTATGAAAACCTTGTGAGATACTATCTATTACTATGAGTTTGTGAATTCTTGATGTGTATGCTACTTATATCATTACTCTCTTTGTTTTAATTTAAGTCTCATGGTTGCAAACATAGAGAACATGTCATTATAGCATTAACTTGTTCGAGAGAAAAGTTACATGTTTGGAAAAGAGAGTGTGACAAGGAAATAGGGCTACCAACCCCTATTTACACGTTAATGCCTTAATCGGATTAATTTTTTGGAGAGTTCGTACCATTAGTTATATGCTTTAGGCTCGAGAGAATTAAAGTGAAATAATCCTTGATGGTTGAGAAACACTAGGATTTACCATTAGAATACGAATCTCTATAAGTGCATGCATGTCTAAATTCCACATTACTCATAGTTAATAGATACGTAGAACTCATAAGGTGGACATAACCCTAACTTATTATTCTCTATGATTAAATCTTGCTAAACAAAGCATTCCATCGTTACTTTAATAATAGTAGTTCACGCCATAATCAAACCCCCCTTTCCGTGGAATTTTTGACCAACAGTCTACTAATAATTGCAACACTTAGTGACCAAGTATTCCCTGTGGGATTCGACACCCAACCCAGTTGGGTTCTATATTTGACAACGACTGCTTACACTTTCTAACGAGAGTTGTAGTTTGGGCGTTATCAAATTTTGGTGCCGTTGCCGGGGAATACGATTGTCAACTAAGTTTGTGATAGTTAATAGACCCTTTGGTCTAAAATTCTTGAATTTTACTTTTAGTTGTTGTTTTTGTTTTATTCAGGTTTGTTTGAGTGCATGCCAAACACTCGAAGTTCAGGTCAACCGTTATTACCTATCAATCCTAAACCACATCGTATTGGCAGAATGGATGCACAACGTGACATTGATAGAAGGGCTGCTCAACAGAAGCAGACTAGATTAGCTGCATTGGCAGCTGCTTAAGTGCATCAACAGAATATTGATAACCTAGGGCGAGCAACAAATCTTGATGATGAGGACTTGGGTGATGATGAGTTACTAAATCCAAGGCGTGCAGATGAGGTGGCAGCGCCTGTGAACAGGAGAGATCGTCAAGCTAGGATGAAACCTGACCGCCGAGCTGTGCAGGTTTCTATGATGATGATGACGATCTGGATGGAGCTGGTGCCACAGTGGCTATTATTCCTCCACCCTTGGCACCCGGAGCAAAGTTCAATATCACTAGTACCATGATTCAGCTCTTGCAACTCGAGGGATTATTTGGTGGACTTGCAGGCGATGATCCGAATATGCATCTGATCAATTTTATCTCAACATGCAAGTCGTTTGACAATCCAGGAGTTGGACAGAATGCAATCCGGCTGCGCTTATTTCCATTATCTCTATCTGGAGAGGCAACTCTATGGTTGAACGGGCTAACTCCTGACTCTATTACTAATTGGAGGCAACTGAAAGACGATTTCCTAGAAATATTCTTTCCGCCATCCAAATGAGCACAATTAAGAGATGAGATCAGGAATTTTTGACAGCTTCCAACTGAAGCTCTCCACGAAATAAGGGAGAGGTTCAAGAAGAAGCTTATGCGGTGCCCAAATCATTAGATGACCAATATCCACTTGATGGAAATATTATATAGAGCTCTGAACTCGGTGACAAAGCCAGTGGTTGATAATGCTGCAGGCGGGTCATTCATGGACCTTACTTTTATTGAGGCAAGTAATATGCTGGATCGTATGACAAAGCAAAGTAGAGCTTGGCATACCAGGGATTCTGAGGTAGCAAGCTCTACTATATCTTTTGGCATGACTGCAGAACAGAGGCGCAGACAAGAGGAACGTGACCAGGATATGTCTCACATAAAAACACAGATGGATCTTCTTACCAAGCATTTATTATCAGGGAAGACCAAAAACGTTAAGGCCGTTGTATCACAGGGTAGAGATGAATTCGATTCTGAGGAGTAAGCTAACTACTTGAATAATCAGGGGGGTTTTCGAGGTAATGCCCAAGGAAACCAAGGTCGGAACTATTATGAAAAATCTGGATACAAGGACCGTGATCAAGGTAGTTGGAAGAATAAGACTGACAGGAGTGGTTTGTATGTTCCTCCTGGAAATCATGAGGCTATGGCGTCTGGCTCTGGAAAGATGTCCATGGAAGATATGATGGCTAAGCTGTTAAAAGGAGTGGAGGCAACCAACAAGGGAGTAGCTGAGGTAAAGAATGATTTGTCATCAATAAATCAATTGGTTGACTCGCATTCTACTGTAATAAAACAGCTGGAGCAACAATTGAGTCAACTATCAGCGGCATTCAATCAAAGAAAAGCTGGCACTTTACCTAGAGACACTGTGCAAAACCCAAGGAACGACAGATCATGTATGGATATTACTACCAGGAGTGGTAAGGTGTTGGAAAATCCATCCAAAGGCAAGAAGGTGGTTGATGATATAGCAAATAATGTTATTGACGCAGAGTGTGGTGATGCCGTAGAAGCTGAAGAGAGCGTTCATGATGTTACCCCTAGACGTCACCAGCCGAAAAAGATCGATCATCGGAAGCAAGATGAAAAGGAAGTGGTGGAGAAAACTATTCCCCTTCCACCACCACCTTTTCCTCAGAGACTGAAGAAGAAAGCTGATGACACCAGGTTCAGTAAATTCATGAACATGTAGAAGCAGCTGACTATTAATGTTCCTTTGGTGAAGGCGCTGGAACAGATGCCTGGGTACGCTAAATTCATGAAGGACCTCTTGACAAAGAAGCGGGTAGCAAGCTATGAGCTGGCAGATAATGTTCATCATTGCAGTGCAATCGCTACAAGATCGTTAGTTCAGAAAAAGGCAGATCCTGGTGCTTTCACTATTCCTTGCACGGTGGGATCTTTGGATTTTGCTAAGGCATTGTGCGATTTGGGAGCTAGCATAAATTTGATGCCGCTATCTGTGTATAGAAAGTTGGGGTTGGGCGATCCTACACCAACCAATATGCGGCTCGTGATGGCAGATAGGTCAGTAAGACGACCTGTTGGTATCTTATATGATGTACTGGTGAAGGTTTCTACCTTTAATTTTCCTACAGACTTTGTGATTTTGGATTGTGAGGTGGATTCTGAAGTTTTCATAATCTTGGGGCGTCCTTACCTCGCAACAGGAAGTGTGTTTATTGATTTAAGAGCTAATGAGCTTTTATTTTGGCTGAATGACGAAGTGGTCCATTTTGATGTATGCAAATCAATGAAGTAGCCTAAGGATATGAATGTGTTTTCTATAGCTGATGTTTATCATGAGGATGAGAAGGAACTATCGTTAGAGAAGCAGCTTACTGTTGAGCCAATGGCTGCTGTGCTTATGAATTTTGAACGTGAGGATATTGAAGAGTATGAAGAAACTATTTGTGCTCTAACAGGAATGGGGTCCTTTTCTGATGCTCCTAAGAAGCTGGACCTTGATCTTAAGAATCGACCTTCACCACCAGCGAAACCTTCCATTGAAGAGCCACCAGTGCTAGAATTGAAAGAGCTCCCCAGTCATCTGAAGTATGCGTTCTTAGGAAGTGGAAATACACTTCCGGTTATTGTTACAACTGATTTAGGTGAACAACAAATAGAGGCTCTCATCTCTGTTCTGAAGAGGTACAAGAGAGCTATTGGTTGGACTATTGATGATATAATTGGTATCCCTCCTGGCAAAGGTATGCACAAGATTCATCTCGAGGAAGATTGCGTGCCCACAATTAAGCATCAGTGTCGTCTGAATCCATTCAGAAAATGATGAACCATCTATCTCGATGAAGTCTAAGTAATCGAGATAACTATGTCATGCCGCGACAATAAATCAAGCTCTACATGGGAGGCAACCCATCATTTTTAATCTTTTTGTTTTACTAGGAGTTTGTTTTTGTTAAATAAAAATCCAAAAAGAAGAGTCGAGCCACGACCAAAACTAAGGTGCTTGGTGGGAGGCAACCCATCCTTCTAATCGTTTTTGTTATTTTTGATTAAGTGTAGGTGCAAGACGTACAAAGGAGGGGATTAGTCCTAAATTTTGATTTGAAAGTGAGCTATGTTAAAGGTGGTAAGTTAGGAATGAAGGAGCAAAAGCTATCGGTTAGGCATTGCCTATGCTAATCTAGGCAATGGACAAGGCAAGGCCTATGCTAATCTAGGTAATGGACAAGGCAAAGCCTATGCGAATCTAGGCAACGAATAAGGCAAGGCCTATGTCATTGCCTATGCTCACTGCCTCAACTAGGCAATGGACAAGGCAAGGCCTATACAAATCTAGGCAATAACATAGGCGCCGCCTATGCAAATCTAGGCAAAGCAAAAGGCGCCGCCTATGCCATTGCCTATGCTCTCTGTTTCAACTAGGCAATACCATAGGCGCCGCCTATGCTCAACTAGGATATAGCATAGGTGCCGCCTATGCCTAAGTAGGCAAAGCAAAAGGCGCCGCCTATGCTAAGCATAGGCAAAGCATTAGGCGCCGCCTACTTATGCCTTTTTGTCTCCTAACCCGATTCTACATGGATCAAACCCGACCCATAGCTTAGTATATAAATAGATCCTCAACCTTAAGACAAAATGCACTTGTTTGCTCAACCTAGGCGCCTCCTAAGCTTCCCAAATCTCTCAAATATTTTCTTTTTGCTCATCTAACCATGCAAGATCATCTTCCGAGTCCATCACCAAGTAAGTTCTTCTTTTATATTCCGTAGTTGTTACAATACTACGCTTATAATGGTATTTTAGATTTTAAAGTGGTGTTGGTGGTTAGAATGTAGTTGATTTGTTAGGATATATCTAGTTGAGTGAAAGAATACGTGTGGGTGTTCTTGACTTGATTCCGACTTGTATTTGATTGTTATACACTATCATCTTTTTACGGAATCGAAATGGTGAATTTAATTGCATAATCTTCAAAATAGAAAGCTTGAATATTTGAATAACTCGTTCATCGAGATAAAGATCATGATAGAACACAAGCATGAGATGTTGTGATTATTTCTATGCCATAACTTGATACGATCTCTATGTAGTATTCTTGTTCAAAAAGTGCATTAATCCAAACATGAAAGTATAGTCAAGATTACATGAAATAGAGTTGGAAAGGATAGTTAAGATGACATGAAAGTATGACTGTGCTGAACATGTTGTTGGAATATATCTCCTAAATGTATGTCGATGAAGTCTGAGTAATCGACATCACTCACTTAATTAGTTTGTGCCAACAAATTAAGTGCGGGGTGGTGCCACTACTGTTTGTTTGTCGATTAAATCTTCCGAGATAAGCTAACATGAATCTATTTTAATCTCAGGTAGAATGGCACCAAAAGGACGACAAGGGAAAGAAAAAGTATCCACCTCACAGAAAGGTCAGAAAAGGGGAAGAAAAGAGCAAGCTGAATCCTCCTCGCTGCAAATCCCTCGACAGACTTTTGGGATAAAGTGGGTCCTAGAAGAGGAAGGAAAGGAGTAGTACAAGAACAACAAAGTGAAAAAATATGTTCACATGGATTTGATATAAAAGGAGAGTCTAGCAAAGAGAGAACCTCGCATTTTAGCTAAAATCATGGTGCTAAATCTTGATTTTATTTTCCGAGATATGGGAGAATGCAAACTTGATCTAACGCGAGAGTTCTATGCCAATTGGTCCCCAAAGACTACCGGAAGTGAAGTGAAGATTCGGGGCCAAGTCTTGCAACTAAATGCGGAGTTTTTCAACTCTTTTCTGGGTCTTCCATCTGTAGATCCATCACCGCTCAAGGAGCTTTATCATAGACCTCCTTACAGGGTAATCAGACACACACTGTGCGGAACAAGATCAATGGCACGTTGGATTCGTCACAAGGATACCGGTCAGCACAATACCTTCCCATATGCTTCCTTGAACAGAGAAACTCGTAAATGGTTGAGGATAGTCAAATCTTGCCTGATTCCTGGGACATAGTACACAAAGATCACACGTGATAGAGTATGCTTGGTGTACGCTCTGATGACTAATATTCCCATCAATATTAGTGCGGTTATACGATCGTCAATGCAGAAAGAAAGGCTAAACAAGAGGTCCCATTTTAGCTTTGGCAATTTGTTGACTGCGATCTTAAGGAAGGAGCACATTGAAGAGGAACCTGCAGATCATAAGCTTCCACACAACCCGAAAAAGGTTGATCTTACGAAAGTTAAAGAGCCTGAAACTGGTCATGGCATCAACCTTACCACTGCAGAAAGACATGCTCGGGATGAAAGTTTCTTTTGCCATCTATATAGCATGACTAGGTTTACCACGATAAGTGGGGGTCGTATTCCGACTGATGCAGAGCTCCAGCAGTTGGATTATGACTACCCGATGAATGAGCATGCGCGAGCCATGTGTGGAGTGGGGGTACATTTTGAGGAACCTCTCGATGATGACATGCCAACTGACGATGATCGCCGACTTCCAGACTCAGACGTAGAGGAAAACTCTGATGACGACGACTCTGGTGATGATTCCGACGCAGGGGGTATGACCCCAGACATAGAGGAGGAGTCTGACTAATCAGGTTTTCCTTATTTATTTTCCACTGAGGGCAGTGTGTCCCGTGTAAGTGTGGGGTTCTGGTATTTGTATGTTGTACTTCTTTGCCTACATTTATTCTTGTTTGTTTGAATTAGTCGTAGTTAATTAGTCATAATTAGTTAGTTAAATTTTTTTTAGAGTTTGCATGAAATTGTTCTGATAGACGGCATGGTAGTATAACAAGAGTTTGTGCTAAATCATTACTATTGAGACATTCAGGCTCTAAGTGTGACTCATTGTGTGATAATTGTGTGGTTTAATTCATTCATCTGTTGGGTCAAGAGTCTATAATGCTCCCAATTAAGTTGACCATGTGCCTTGTGTGGGTGAGGTTATAGTATATTCTATATTGTGACTAATTCTAGAACTTGCCTGGTGTGTGTGTAAAGCGAAATAAAGAGTGTGAGTTTAGGAGATGATTTAGGTATTTCTTTGGCAGCCTGTAATTGTTTACCTTCTTTTTACCTACCCTTTTACATTGTCCTAGTAAACCCCCTTTGAGCCTTAGCTATTTTCTTTGACAGCCTCATGTGTAGCCTAATCCATTTTTTTTCAAGACCATAATTTGATCCAAATTCCTAAGCGCTTTAAATTGTAGAGCCATGTGGCAACATAAGAGGAAAATGGTGAGAGTGATACCTGAGAGTGTATTGGTACTTGAAATTGTTGTGAAAAAGAGTGGCTATCATAGAGGTTCTTTATAAAAAAAATATAAACAAATAAAAAATAAAAAAAAATAAAAAATAAAAAAGAGAAATAGAAAAATAAAAAGATAGTTGTTTTTATGATTGAATAACAAAATAGGTGAAAAGGGTTGGTAGATGAAAGAAAGGTAGAGGGGTTGTTTAAAAGAGAGTGTTAATGGCATAACGTAGTGTATTAAAGCGCTTAGGGAACATAGTCACTATTTCTGGCCAAAATAGTCCTACCTGTCCCTTAGCCTACATTACAACCTATAAAGACCTATTTCATCCTAAGCTTAGCATTCTGATATTAGTAGAGCATTACACTAAGGGCAAGCCTATGGTCATCAGTTGCAATATAAGAATTCTTTGTGAGAGTGAGAGCAAGGAGAGTTTTATACCCATGTTTCGAAAAATGCAAAACGATGAGTGATATCTTGTGTGAGACACACATGGTTGATGATTTTTGGGTAGTGTTACATGATTCTTTGTGGCTTAACTTATGGATACGAATTAACCATCCTCACGAGTCTATGTTGGAGGTTGAATTGTTTCTAGTAGTGATTAAGAAACCTACTCTTTGTTAATAATTGTCGTGCATGTCTTGAGGATAAATTTTGTGTTGCTACTATGAAATTCTAGTTAGGTGTTGCTGTTGTGAAATTCTAGATCAGGTGTTTGCATGGATGCTATATTTTATTCGAGGACGAACAAAGCTTTAAGTGTGGGGTGTTGATGTTGGGCGTATTTACACGCCTAAGCACCATAATTTACTCATGTTTTAGCTAAGTTCTGAGGATAAAATATATAATTCTTGCACTTTTAGTCCAGTTTCCTTTAAGTGAGCTGACCTACGTGATTAGCATGTTTTTCAGGTATTAATGATGAAGATTTCAGCACTTTGTGGACCTTTGGGCAGCAAAGGAAAACTTCACGTAAGAAGGAAGGCAGCTTTTGGAAGCTTGTGGATTGAATGTGATGCATGGAAAATCTATTCCGGGCAAAATCAGTATTTCTAAATACTTAGGGATGCAACAGTAACTTAGTAGGACAAGGATGTTATAAAAACCTTATTTGCTGAATTTTTCAGCATTCATTCATTCAACACTTTACTCATTATTCAGTTTACAGATTCTGTAAGTTGAGAACAGAGAAACGCGACAAACACTTGAGCAACGAATAGAGAAAAACATCAATCTCTTCTTTGATGTTAAAGTCATCCCATCGCGAAGATTATTCAAGTTGTGGTATGATGATTATGTCTATTGTGATTCTCGTTGTAATCATGAGTAGCTAAACTTCTCTGTTAAGGTTATGAAAACCTTGTGAGATACTATCTATTACTATGAGTTTGTGAATTCTTGATGTGTATGCTACTTATATCATTACTCTCTTCGTTTTAATTTAATTCTCATGGTTGCAAACATAGAGAACATGCTATTATAGCATTAACTTGTTCGAGAGAAAAGTTACATGTTTGGAAAAGAGAGTGTGACAAGGAAATAGGGCTACCAACCCCTATTTACACGTTAATTCCTTAACCGGATTAATTTCTTGGAGAGTTCGTACCATTAGTTATACGCTTTAGGCTCGAGAGAGTTAAAGTGAAATAATCCTTGATGCTTGAGAAACACTAGGATTTACCATTAGAATATGAATCTCTATAAGTGCATGCATGTCTAAATTCCGCATTACTCATAGTTAATAGATACGTAGAACTCATAAGGTGGACATAACCCTAACTTATTATTCTCTGTGATTAAATCTTGCTAAACAAAGCATTCCATCGTTACTTTAATAATAGTAGTTCACGCCATAATCAAACCCCCCTTTCCGTGAAATTTTCGACCAACAGTCTACTAATAATTGCAACACTTAGTGACCAAGTATTCCCTGTGGGATTCGACACCCAACCCAGTTGGGTTCTATATTTCACAACGACCGCTTACACTTTCTAACGAGAGCTGTAGTTTGGGCGTTATCAATTCACACCTAAAAGGGGTGAAGATAATAAGAAGATGGAGACCAAGTGTGAGAAAGAGAAGGAAAGAGAATGACTAAGTCGTTAGAGGGGTCATGTCGCGACACTAAATCAAGCGCTACTTGGGAGGCAACCCAAGTTAAGTAGGTATGTTTTCTTTTTATTTTTTATTTTTTATTTTTTATTTCATGTATTTTTTGTTTTTTATTGAGTCGCAGGTTAATGGGAAGTATGAGTGCCAGAAACCTGAGCTAAGGAGCATGGCAGAAAATAGAGTGTGGGGTCCCATGGATTTAATTTATGTGTAAAGATGCTACTAGCTAGGCCTAGAGGACTCAGGGATTATTTTTATCTCTTACTTTTAAGTTTACTTTGGGGACAAAGTAGATTTTTAAGTGTGGTATGGGAAAATTCCTAAATTTTAGCTCAATTTAAAAAATTTGGTGTGAGATATTCTTGTTGGTGCTATTTTTTATTATATGTTGCAAGTGTTTTATTTGATAAAAGCATGTGGCATAAGTGAATTACTGCTTTTGAGACTTTTAGGCTTAAATTTTATGACTCTTGTACTTTTTGGCTTAAATTTGAATTTATGTTATTGTGTGGTTGGGAGTCTATGATGATCTTATTGAGTTGAGCATGCGCCATGTGCGTGTGAGATTTTTGTATATTCCTTATTGCCTGTGATGTCTAGAACTTGCTCGGTGTGTGTATAAATCAAAATAAAGAGTGTGGGGTTTAGGAGATGATTTAGGCATTTCTTTAATAACCTTGTTTTATACCTTCTACTTGTCCTACCATTTGTGCATAATCCTAGTTAACCCCCATTGAGCCTTTAGCGTTTTCTTTGGTAGCCTCATAAGTAGCCTAATCCCTTCTTTGACAGACCATAATTTGATCCAAAAAGTCTCCTAAGTGCTTTAACAAAAAATTTATTTAGTACGGAGTTTGGGAAATTAGAGAAGAAAAAGGTGAAATTGATTCCCCAAGGTAATAGTTATTGGTGTTTATATTTGATGTGTGGTGGTTGGGATTGATATAAATGGTGTTAGAAACATTTCCATGATTGAAGAAAATGAGAAAAATTGAATCTTGAAGGAATAAACAATACGTCCACCATGTGTTTGTGAAAATGCAAAAAAGAGATGGGGTAAAATTAAAGAATAGGGTCGACAAAAATGGTGTAACTTGGTTGTTGGAGATTGGTTCTAAATGTTAAATGTAGTGTATTAAAGCACTTAGAGAGGTTAGTCACTATTCCAAATAATTCCTACCTGTCCTTTAGCCTACATTACAATCCGAAAAAGACCTAATTGATCCTAAGTTCATCATTCTGATATTAGTGGAGCATTACACTAAAGGCAAGCTTATGGTTCATTGTGTGTAACTTGTGAATTCCTTGTGAGAGTAAGAGTAATTTGATTATTATACCCATCATGTTAAAAATTGATTAATCATGAGTGATTATGGATAACTCTCTTTGTTGTGAGGGTCACATGTTTGATGAATGTAGGTAATTTGTATGACGTCCTTGATTGAATGATAAGCATGAGTTTTTCAACTAGGTGAGTCAATTCTTGAGGCTAAGATGTTTTGGAGTAGTGTTCATAAGCTTTCAATTGTGTTTGTAACATGCTTAGTGTAGAAACTTGCAATCTATGTAGTAATTGTAGTACTAACTTGAGTGTCTTGCATGTAGTAGAAGTGTAGAGTCATCAACTGGTGATCATTATAGTTAAGAGTTGTTCGAGAATGAACAAGGCTTTAAGGTCCCACCTTCGAAAAATGAGTTTTTGAGATCAACCCATTGTTCAAACATCATTAGGGAGCTATAACCCACAAGAAGTTTGAGTAAAACAATCACATTTGTGGCTACAACTGAGACTCAAGGACTTAGGGTTTTGGGTCTAGAAATCAAGAAATTAATACAAAATTTGAAGGAATCTTACCTTAGATTTGTAGGAAAAATGGATTATACAAGTTATTCAAGCTCCTAATCAACCCACAAGACTCACTTTTACATCAACAAATCTTTGTAGCTGCTAGGGTTCTCAGAAAGGAGAAGAATGCCCCAAAAATCGGCCAAATGGGCCTTTTATACAAGTTTAAATGGGCCCGCAAGGTCAAAACTTATTTTTAACCTCTCGGACTCATTTGGACTCCATTTTTTATAAACGAACTATGTAACCCCATTAAATTCAACATTCCAAATGCATTGGTAAAATCAGATTTTTCATCCAAAGTCATTTAGGCCACTTATGGGGTCCACACCCATATATTCCAATTTTTAACTTTTTGACTAATGGGTCGAAATGAGCTCGGGTGCTGTGGGATCTGAACCAAGGATCTACATATCCTAAAATCGATATTACATAGCTACTGGCATAGTTGAAATTTGCATCCGTAATTATTTTACTAAAGTTATCGCTCGGCGGCCATTTGGAATCGACGAAGACTTCTAAATAGAAAATTGACTCTAAAAACCAACGAACTACCCGGTAACTGAACTATCAGTTCCAACAAGTCATAAATGACCTTGGGAAGATATGGAGAAGCTCAAACTGCGAAAATAAGCATAAATATAAAAAAGGACTTGAAGGGTCATTACAATAAAAAAGTGATGTGACACCTCTTACATAGAAATTTTGTTATTCTTTTCTTTTTGTCCCATTTTTTAAATTGATGCTCTTTTCCATTTTATGGTGATATTTAAAAAGACTGCAAGCTACAATTAAAAAGCCTAAAAATTATGTCCTTGGATCACTATATAATGAAGTAGTAACTCATTAGACCTCTACATAATGGCTATTCTAACTCCTCACGAGTTAAAGGATATTTATTATTTATTATTTAGGCACAAACAATTTTAATTATCCTTTAATAATTAAAACAACTTAGAAATAGTAAATAATTTTGTAATGAGTTGTTTGTTGGAATAGTAATATCGATGTTTTTCAATATTCTAGTCTTACGAGGTTGTGATTTTATTTTTTTCTCTGATTAGAAAATAGTTAAGTTATTCATTTTGTGTTATTATTGGTATGTTATTGTTATTTTTTATATTTTAACTTGTACAAATTTTTTAAAAAGAAATGAAGACTTTTAAAAGAAGATTATGTGTCTAACATGTATGATCTTGTGTTAAATGGATCATATAGGAAAACAATGAGAAAGAAGATTTATTTTAGGAATTTCTGATATAAAATTATTGAATTTAGAGATATAGTTTAATGTGTTTTTTTCACAAAATAAAAAAAATTATATCTTACAAACTGAAACAGATGAAATAAGACTCTTAAGTTTTAATAAGTATTTGTCGTATTTCTTTTTCTTTTGAAGAGGGGGAGGGGTATGAACTTATTTATAAAGCGGTTGCCTTGAAAAATATTTGTTATAATCATGCGAAGCGTGGACATGTTGACTAGTTAAATAATGATAAGCACTAAGAGTTGAGATAAAACTAAAACTCTAAAATTATAGAGGTAGTTATAATCAGTATAAACTCAAAATTGTCATCTGGCTAGAATATCATTTTAGTTGTTGTAAGTCCTGATCAATTGGGTCATAATCACGATTTTTTTGTTGTTATGATTAATAATACTACTTGGGTTATAATCATATCTTATGTTATTTTTTTTTCATTTTTTTTATCTTTTGTTTAATTTTATTTTATTCACTATACGTACTCCTCCTATTATATATTACTATCAATATTAGTACCACTGCCATTATTATTATTATTATTATTATTATTATTATGTAAATGATATATATATATATATATATATATATATATATATATATATATATATATATATTTACATATTATAAGATACAGGTTTGAAAAAGTAAAAGTTTATTCAAACTCTTTAATTATGGGTTTCAATTTATTAAGATAATAATTTTTAAAAAAATAAAAAGATAATGTATTTAAAATTCAAATATTTTATATTTTGATTCAAAATTTGTATTATTCCCTCTATTTCAAAATGAATTATTTACTTACCTTTTTAGTCTGCTTCAAAAAGAATGATCCCTTTCTTTTTATTGGCAATACTTTAATTTCAACTTTCCATATAGCATGTTTAGGGCCACAAGATTAAAGGACATTTTGGTACATTTGACACAACTTTAATTTAAGACCACAAGATTTAAAAGTCTTCTTTATTTTCTTAAGATTTGTGTCAAGTCAAAGTAGGTCATTCTTTTTAAAATCGAGGGAGTACAATATTTATAACCTTATCCTAAAAATTGCCACGTGACTTTCTATTATGTTGTGACTTGGCTTCTTGTGGTGCTTTTAGTTTTACTTATATATATACAAGTATAGGTACCCGCGCGATCCAAATGAGGGGTACGAAAGAAAATAAAACTAAATCTCAAAAGGAGTAACAAAGGATGACACAACATTTAAATAGCAAAGTGAAATGTCTTCGCCATATTAATCCTTAAAAATGCAAATACATAACATGCAATCTAAGAGTGGAACATGAAGATCATACACATTTTTTCAATATTGACCTTGACTAAGCATGTGCACGTGTGTCACTTCCTTCATTCTTATGAAACATACAGGTCCACTTGTGTTGTACTTTTCTAATACAGATGACTCATGCCTTTTTGGAGCTAACTTCCGTTTGTTTCTCCTGATACTATATCCTCTGATTTATCCCATTCAAAATGCTTGAATTGGACCTTCTAATTGATGATCAAGTCATTTTTTGATTCGCAAAATGATTGCCTTAATTTATTCAAGCGAGGCTTTAACTTGGTCACCAAACACCTCAAAACTTTACTTATTTTCATACATATTTTTTGGTCAATTTTCGCTTCTTGATTCAATATTTTAGAATTAGATCGGGTTCTAAGATCTAGCTAAAAATTCAGCATACATATCATATCACTAGAATCACCATAGAACGAACTATGTAGAAAAAAAAAAGAAAATAATATATATATATATATATATATATATATATATATATATATATATATATATATATATATATAGAGAGAGAGAGAGAGAGAGAGAGAGAGAGAGAGAGAGAGAGAGAGAAATAAAAAAACAAAAGAGACGCAATATTTTGTTGAAAGAAAAGATAAAAGGGTTTGAACATAGATGACAAAGAAATAAAACAAGATAGCTTTCAAACTACATCCCTAAAATAATTTGGGTAATAAAAAGAAAAATAAAACAAACTACCAAAACTCCTTCCTCGTGGGGAGCAGAGTGACTTTCGAATTGCCGAGCTTGACATCTTAGCCACTGATTTACACGTCAGCTTAATGGAGCCTCAAGAATCATTGCAACATCATCTATTTTTCTCCTTGACCCCAAAGTGTCCTGAACCATTCTAAATTGCCTGATTTGAAGCCTAAGGGATACTCGACTTAACAATTTTTTCAAAATTGATTCCATTTCAATCATATACCCAGTTTTGAATATATCAGTAAATGTTTACCTACTATAGAAAGCATGTGCTTGAAGTACTCAGGCTCTTATGCTTATAGGAATACATCAATCATCTTCATCTTTTTTGTTGATGTAATTGCTACAGAATCAACTGATTGTGCATTTCTTCATTGTCGGACTTTGTACCCCTTTTGTGGTTCATCTTGGCTTTTTCTTTTAGACTTGGTGTTGTATGGCTGAGGTGCCATCTTAACCACAAACCAACCACCTTATTATTATTTTGACTTTAAAGATAATGAATATGTTAGTGTTCAATATTTTTAAAACTTTTTCTCAAGAATATCATTGAATCCGATAAGGATTGCCTACGTATACTATCAAGATGAGAATCAGGTGTGCATAGTTCATGAAGACCATAAAAATTAAATATTTATTTTTGATTTTTTTCTGAAGAAATGTTCATAAAATTTGTAGGACAAAATACTCTCTTGTGTTTTATCAAGTTGCCTAAAGCCGGTCAACAATCAAATAGGCCTTTCAAATAAATGTCAAAAAACACATAGGATGCACATGTTGGTCATCATAAAGATGGACACCTGTCCTAGATGGACCCGGCCCCTGTGCCGAGTATGGCTAATTCAAATTCACATGATACAAATAAAGTGAAGCCTAAAAGGGATAATCACGTCTGAGTTTCAGTTTCACTAGGTTTATCCTATTGGAGATAAGTATGTAGACTGGCTTACTGGAGTATACACTTGAGTCATGGAGGGACAACATGGTCGGTAGCAATGCTAGTCTGCCTTCATTGTTGGTCCAAACTCCGCCAACTATGTGACTAATAACCTACACCAGGTTCGTTGGCACTTCGGCTATCTCAAAAGAAAGTAGGATGCATACTCTGCATTTCTTCTATCTTATGTTTCTGAAACTAGGAGGAATTCCACAAGAGAAGACGGTTTATAATACAATTCAACTATATCAAAGTGATAAATGAGCAACAAGTAGCACATTAGGCCAACAAACATAATATCAAAATTATTAAAGTACAAGTCAATATCAAAAGCTCGAATTCTGGTTAGTTCCCCAGTGGAGTCGCAAGAGATTTCATAGCCTTCTTTCGCACGATGGGTTGAAGGATTTTTCTAATTAAAGTGACCGTATTGAATAACGATTATTTTATTTACAAAGTCGACACTTGAAATTGAGTTATGATGTTCCAAGTCACCTTATCGAATCCCTAGTCAAAAGGAAATGACTTCTTATTTGGTTTGTGAAAACAGAAGATCGGGTAAGGACTTCTATTCACCGAGGGGAAGGTATGAAGCATTCCTTGAGTCTCATGGTTCTAGCATGGACGCTTTTATCAACTTACACTCAACTTAAACTATTTTGGATAAATTGCGTTAGTAGGCCTTGATTCACTCCTTTTATAATGTACCGATAATATTTGTCCATTCCTCTTGGTTAGTTTGGTGAAGGATAATTTAGGACGATCTTTGCCAAGGTGCGTTATTGCATCCTTAAATTATTTTTAAAATTCTAAGAAAGATGTGTACGCTGCATTCTTAAACGATAAAAATATATTAAACGTGCCTAAAACTTATCAGTGTTAAAGGCATTGGCTCGTCTCTTGTAAACTCGAGACAATTTTGTCTTGTCCATTTACTATTTTCTCTCTTTTTTAATTTTGCAACGAATCTTGAATTAATTCTCAACTTGCCACACTATCTTACAAATAGATTTTTCACTCTCTTTTCTTTTATTATTTATGATGAGTCTTAGATAAGTCTGCAACCCATCTTACTCAAACTCACACTAATTAATAATTATTTAGGCCTTAAAATTTATTTAGGCCTAAAACAAACATTTTAATAACGATAGGATTGAACTAACATTTATCACGACAAACCTAAATAAGGTATCAACTTTTGCAATACTACAACTTACCCATAGAAACATAAAAAAAAAAAAAAAAAGACAATTGAGCAAATTCAAATGGCCATATAACAAATCTCTTATCTTGGTTTCCCAATCCACCAATAAAACAATAAATTAACTAACTGTTAACATGAACTATTATAGTATCAACTGTCTATTTCTATGTCTAGAAATTATTTGTGCATGACGAAGCTTCACTAATAGACAATCGGGAAGTTGTGAAACGAACACTACTCCAATTGTAACAACTATAGAAAAATATCATTTCTATTCTATTAAGCCCTTTTGCGTACGGACAATTAATTAAATAACTTATAAAATAAAAAAAATTGACCACTGGACCTTATTCAAACTTTAAGAACCAAGTAGATCTAAATATAAATTTATCTTAACAACCAAACATACAAAAATAAATGTAATAATCGTCAAGTGTTGTTAATTTTTCTTCTTTTGTTTTTTTTCTGTAAGTGGTCTTTTCTTTCTAATTTCCATGTCAAACTAATTTAGTTCTAAAAACATAGAGCCCCAAAAAAGTCACGTTAAATAGCCCCAAATTCAATATTTTAGATTTAATAAAGCATATATAGCAATATAAATATGTTTTCTTAATATAAACATATTGAATTCGGGGCTATTTAACGTCATCTTTTTTTTGTGGCTCTATGTAGCTAGAACTAAATTAGTTTGACATGAAAATTAGAAAGAAATGACCACTTATAGAAAAAGAAAACAAGAGAAGAAAAATGCAGAACACTTGACGATTATTACATTTATTTTTATATGTTTGGTTGTTAAGTTAAATTTATATTTAGATCTACTTGGTTCTTAAAGTGTGAATAAATTTCAGTGTTAAATTTTTTTATTTTTTATTTTTTAAGAGATAATACATCAAACCCCCCCTGAACTTGTCCCGACAATTTACTTTAACACTTAAACTTTACGGATAATTATTTACCCCCTAAATATTTTTGAAGTAATTATATACCACCTTAAAAAAACAACACCACTCTCACTGCGGAGAGTGTATTACACTTGTGCCTCGTCAGCGCTACATCAACAACACATCAAAATTTATTTTAAAAAAAGTGACCCTATTAATTTATTTATAATACAATATTAAAAAAAAAAAAAAAACTTTCCCCCCTTTCGGCCCACCCCGCCCCTATTCTTTCTTCTTCAAGCCCCCCCTTTCTTCTTCCACCTCCACCCCCGCCCCTGGCAGCCCGCACCCCCACCACAAAATCCATAATGATGAATTACGAAACAAAACTTATCAAATTCAAACCAAACATCCAAATTTAGGTACGATATTAAAATTTATGGATTAAATCAAACATCCAAATTTAACTTTATGGATTATGAATTATAAACATCCAAACATCCAAATTTGTTTGTTTATTCAAATTAAAACTTGCATCAACAATCAAATTTTTTATACATATTTTTTTCTTGTAAAATTGATGAAATCTAATAAAAATGGAGATGGTGGATTGAAGAAGGAGAAAGGAAATTGGGTGGGGGTGAGGGCTACCAGAGGCGGGGGTGGGGGTAGGGTGGATTAGAGGTGAAGGTGTAAGAAAAAAATAAAAGAAATGGGTGTGGAGTGGGGGTAGTGGTGGAGGTGTAAGAAAAGAATAAAAGAAAGGGGTGCGGAGGATGCAAGGGTGTGGGGTGAGGGTGAGGGTGAGGGGTGGGTGGCTTTGGAGAAGAAAGGGTGTGATTTGGATATATAGGATAAGAAAGAGTGTTATTTGGATATATAGAAGAAGAAAGGGTGTGATTTGGATATATATATATATATTATATAAAAGTGGGACCATTTGTTTTTTTAAATTAAATCACGCATTTTTTTTCTTTTTATTTAAAATGTCACGTCAGATTTAAGGTTTAAATTAATTCATTTTAAAGATATTAAGGGGGTAAATAAACGCGTGTTAAGTTTAAATGCTAAAGTAAGTTGGAGGGACAAGTTTAGAGGATTTTTGATGCATTATCTCTTTTTTTAATTAATTGTCCACACACAAAAGGGCTTAATAGAATCGAAATGGTATTTTTCTATAGTTGTTAGAATTGGAGTAGTGTTCGCTTCACAACTTCCTGATTGTTTATTAGTGAAGTTTCCTCACGCACAAATAATTTGTAGATAGTTGATGCTTTAATAGTTCATTTTAACGGTTAGTTAATTTATTGCTGTATTGGTGGATTGGGAAACCAAGATGAGAGATTTGTTATATGGGCATTTGAATTTGCTCAATTGTCTTTTTTCTTGTGTTTCTATGGGTAAGTTGTAGTATTGCAAAATTTGATACCTTATTTATGTTTATCGTGATAAATGTTGGTTTAATCCTTTCATTATTAAAATATTTATCGTAGGTCTAAATCGATTTTAAGACCTAAATAATTATTAATTAATGTAAGCTTGAGTAAGAAGGGTTGCGGACTCATCTAAAACTCGTCATAAATAATAAAAGAAAAGAGAGGAAAAAATCTATTTGTAAGATAGTGTGGCGAGTTGTGAATTAATTCAAGACTTGTTGCAAAATAAAAAAAGAGTGAAAAGTAAAAATGGATAAGACAAAAATTGTCTCGGGTTTACAATAGACGACCCAATTCCTTTAACGCTAGATAAGCTTCAGGCACGTTTAATATATTTGTCTCGATTAATAATGCGGTGAACGCATATTTCTGAGACTTTTAAAAATAATTCAAGGATGCAATAATGTACCTTGGCAAAGATCGTCCTAAAATTAACCTTCACTAGACTAACCAGGAGGAATAGATAGATATTATCGCTACATTATAAAATGATTGAATCAAGGCCTACTAATGCAATATATCCAAAATATCTTAAGTATAAGTTGATAAAATCAACCATGCTAGAACCATGGGACTCAAGTGATGCCTCATACCTTTCCCTCGGTCAACAGAATTCCTTACTCAATCTTCTGTTTTCGTAGACCAAAATAAAGAGCCATTTTCTTTTGACTAGGGATTTAATAAGGTGAATTGAAATACCATAACTCAATTTCAAGTGGTGTCTCTATAAATTAAATAATCCCTAATCAATATTGTCACTTTAGTTGGAAAAATTCTTCGACCTTTCGCGTGAAAAAACGTTTTGACACCCATAACCTTAGTTATGGGGTTTAGCTACTCATGATCGTAAGCACACATAAAGATTTCATACATAAAAGCATAATGTTGAACTTACAAGAATAAAATGAAAAACCAAAATCTCAAATTAATAAAAAAATCTTAAAAATCAATATCAATAATTTCAAGATCAATAATGTATCTCAAAACTCAAAATAATGTAAAAAGAAAGTATATAGAGTGTGTAACATAAGCATAGAACCCTATAGGGTTGTTTATAGATGAAAAATAAATCATATCCTAAATTGTGTAGGAGAAACAGGTCTGCAGCACCTACGACTCGTGGGTTGGGTCGTGGATTAGATCCACGAGTCGTGATTTGACTCGTGGAAATCAAAACTAATCCTAAAGCTTCAGTACTTGACTCACGACTCCAACTAACGAGTCGTGGGTTGGATTCACCGATCATGGTTTGCTTCGTGGGAATCAGACTTCACTTTTCAACTTTGAAACCTCAACTCACACCTTCACTCACGCCCTATGGGTCCAACCCATGATTTATGGGTTAGCTTGAAGGTCACCACTCAACTTAGTTTTCATTTTTTTTCTAAGTGTTGCCTTTAAAACCTATTTCCTGCGCAATCAATATAAAAAACACATCATATCTGATAAGAATATCAAAGTTCCTGCATAATTTCCTTATTTTAAGCATCGAAAGTGCCATGAATCTATGGAACATTAGGATTCCAAAATCTCTAATTGTAGGTGACCATGGATATGAATTCTGTATAAACACATATATTTTTAAAATAAATTAATCTTTGATAAATATCACAGAATTCAATCTGTAAAACACAATAAAAAGGTACTAAAGTTTGCACAATTAATAATCAATAACATAAAGAAACTAACACAATTATATAGAGAAATAATAAAACTATGTGTATTTGAGGAAGATAAACACAACACACTGATTCATCGAAGCAAAAATCTTATTATGGCAGCATTTACAGCAGAGATGGGGGCGAGAAGGATCAAAGGCGGCACATAGGGAAGATAAAAGTGAATGGTCATCTAGGTTACTGGGTGTAGCCTTTAGAAAAGAAATAAATAACTATAATGGGTGGCACATGGAGGACATGTGTTTGTTAGAAGAGAGTAGAACTCATCTTCAAAAGGTGCTAAAATACTAAATTGTCCCCAAACATCATTTAAAAGACACTGAAACAACTATGCTAATACCTCTATTTTCACTCACACTTCTATTACAGTATATATATATATATATATATATATATATATATATATATATATATAATAAAAATAAATTACCTGTTAATATAGATCAAATCTTTCCATTTGTCTTCAAGTATACAAACATATATTCCTTAAGGTTGACTGAGCCAAACATCTTGATAAACATTAGTTAGTTTATCACCCCCAAGGTTCTCAGAGATATTTTTCTAAAATAGTTCATGCTTCTCAATCTAAGATTTCAATGTAATTAGACAGTTAACCAGATTAATTCAAAAAGATGAACAAATCCAGGTACTTAAATGTAAAGAACCTCTTAGAATTCTTTTTCGTAATGAACAGGATGAATATGGGTGGTAAAGTGGGTAGATGAGTGACTTAGATGTCACATGAGTTACAAGGCATGATGAGGTAGATGTTATAGAAGTAATAATAAACTAATGGTTACCTTTTGCCACAATTTATACCCACTAGCATACACACTTAATATTTTAATTTAATATAAACATGTATAACTACCAACATTTCTAAACTTATTTTAATAATAAAATAAGAAAGTATTTCATCAATTTAATTGAAGGACGACTATTATTCATAATGAAGGTGTGTTCTACATTGAACTTTCACTAAATAAATGTAATGACCTGACTTATGAAATCTTATTTTAATATATTTTGATCATTTTTCCCTTCTCCATAGTGACTATATGTTGACTTTGGAATGTGGGGATGGTTGGCACGATTCATAAGGCAATTGAGAATGATTTGAGTGAGTTTATGGTTTTTAAAGACTTTAAAAACCATATAATTGACTTTGCTCAACATTTGTTGTTCTGAGTCTCGGATGCAACTTGGACATTTTCATCAGGTCCAAAATTATCAAATTTGGATTAGTAGAAGAGTTGGTTCGAGTTTGAAACCTTTAGGTTGCATTTTGACAATTCATTTTTTAAAATGCCAAAATGGACCCCAAGGGTTAATTTATTAAAAAAATATTTTTTTAGAAAATTCAAAATCACCATTGAATTTGGAACATCAAATATAGCCTGGTAGCATATATGTTTTATTTTTATCAATTCCCTAATGAATTATAAGTATCCATTCGAAGGATTCAGAACCATGAAAATTGAGTTGGTGCATGGCTAATATCTGGTGCATGGAGCCTTCTTCGCGAATACAAGACCTTGGCCACGAACACAGAGAAGGAAATTACTCTTCATTATTAATGCACCGAGGCTATCTCGAAGGCCAAACTTTTGGCTAGTCAAAGTTGATCATCGTGAACGCGAAGGTTTTAGCATGTTAGCAAGGCACTATTCACATAACAGTATTTAAGCCTTAATTTTGCAATTTTTATCTATTTTTTAAACCGCAAGCTTTGGAAAAGATAATTTTTGCGGGTTTCTTCATCGTATTTCATGTGGGTACCTCTAAACTCATATCCCCATTAGTTTCCATTGATTAATCTTCGAAAATACTTGTTAATCATTATTTTGAAATGGGATTTTGAGATTTTTACTAGTAAAGCTTAAAAATAGTTTTTCTTTAATTTGGACCTCATTTTAAACTCATTTTACATGGTTTTTCAACTGTAGATTCCTTTAACCTTAGAGAATTTATTTTGAAAATAAAATTTAATACCCTGTTTATTTTTAAACCCATTTTGAACCCGACTCACATATAGGCGATATGGGTATCATCAACTTTGTTTAATGTGTAGATGCTATATTTGAATGTTGTAATTGATTCTCAGGTCGTTCAAAAGGGGAAATCTTTGTGTTGAAGAACTTTAGGCTTGAATTTCATCATCTCGGGGCAGGTTATGTCTTAACTTCTTTCATATTGAGTTGGGTAGTTAATAAATAAGTAAAGCATGCTATGGGTTGGGAAAAATAAATACGGAATTTATATTTTGAGGATATTATTACTGATTTGTACCTATGTAGGGCTTATATTTTATTGTTGTTGACTTGTGAGATCTAATATTGTGTGATGCCTGTATGGGGCCTTTATTTGACATCATTGACCTTATATGTGCATTTAAATATATTTATTCTAGATATCTATTAGCTAAGTAGTAAGCCTCCTTGGGATAATTATCAATATCTCTTCCTATCAAAATGAGATTAGGAGGGCGCTCTTTTTAAAGAGCCAGCCTGTCTTTCAGTAGAAACTATTGGCAATTGTCTTAGTCATTCTTTTATATAGTGTAGTCCCCATAGCAATGGGCCTCGGTCTAGTGAGGTTTTTCTTTTTTGGGAATCATTGCTAGGAATAAGGATTGAATTTCCTCCTATATAATGCTCGTACGGTAGCCTGAATTGTTATTTATAGGCCATATTGAGCATTGGTTTCCTTTATCAAGATATAAATACCCGAGTTAGGAGTTGATATGATACTAATGATGTCTTAAATGCAAATTTATTCTAGTGGTGCCTAATTAGAGTTGATAATCATGAACTATGTACATACTAAGTTAATTTTTTGTGTCACTTATATACGTGTTGGATGGACTAGATATCTTCATATTGATTTGATTTTGAGCATTACATCCTCATTCTATACATATACATTTATGAGATACTGGTACCATTGAGGAAGACTATTTTTGAAAGAAAATGAGACATTTTCATAAAACCCCACTTTGTGAACACGAGACGAAGGGGTGGATTAAGATTTGAGATATGAGATATAGTATATGGATTGTGTACCCCCTGTGGGTCCTGTCTTGGGATTTGCGTGCTTCGTAGGTGTATATAAAAAGTCATGTGATAACTCTCAGCATTCTTCCCATACTCATTGTATTTTATTGAATTGCATAATCATCTTTCATGATTTTTTTAGTTTCTCTTGACTTGTGTTTAGTTTTAGTATATTCTTTGTTTATAGCTTTGTTGCTTTTATTTTTGTGTATATATTAGGATGGTTGGTGGAGATGGTGTGAGCTACCATTTGGAATTTTTCTTCTTATAGGTGACGTGCTCATAGTTTTCTTTTCTTATCTTATTTTCTGCTTTGCTCAGTTGGCCTATGATTTCTACTGAGTACAAGTTAATTGTACTCACTTCTACTATGCCCTTTTGATGCAGATACTTATTTGATTACTATGCATGACGGTTGAGATTTCAGGGGAATTTGATCAGATTCGAGGTATGGATCATTCCAGTATTCAAGCCGAATCTCAGATCTCATCCTATCTTTTACCTTGTCTTTATTTTGGATTAAAGACAGATTATGTATTTCAGTTTGAATATTATACTTAGATACTCTTACATTATAACATTAGAATTTTGGGTAATTTAATTTATATTTTGTGATGTCCTGACTTTGTTCTACAAGTCTCGTCTTGTTAGTTTCATTAATTGTGTGCTTTTTCTTTCCTTTTTGGTGGATGACTTACTTACCAAGGCGGGGTCGCGACAAGTTCCATCATGGCTTTATTTTTGAGTCGTGACAGTAAAACAGTAATCTTTACTTCAAAGTTAGTGGTGGTCTTAAACTTGAATTATGACTACTTAAGGGAAATAAAGTATCTTTATTTACACACAATAATCAAGATATTGACACAAGCTTTAATGGCCAGCACATACGACCTTGTGTTATCCTAATTTTTATTTATTTTTTACAGTAAGCCTAGTTATCATAGGAAGCGACCTACTTCCACACATACATAAGTGAAATCTATCAACAGTGCTTTATAAGTTTAACTCCCACCTATATGAGCTACATACATTAAGAGTTTTTTTTAAAGTCGAACTTCACAAATCATTACAGGAAGAAATGCACCCACATCATAGGGAGGGATTAAACATTAGTGCATTTAATAATAATTCGCCATATGATTCATTCTTTGCATTGAACCTAGTTATTGGATCTAGTTCTCAAGTTGGGTTTCTTCATATCTGACTCATGGATTTTTATAGGTTTAATCATATCTCTTTTGATGTGCTTCAGACCTTTTACCTTGCCAAGAACTTGATCTAAATCGACAAGATTATAACAAGATTTAACATAATTAATATTAATGGTATACCATTGATAAAAATGATCTACAATATTGTGTTTTCCTCTTATCGTCTGAATTTACCATTATAATAATGGTTGATACTCTATCAATAAATTCGATAATATCACAATGAATCAAAATAGAAGGAGTTAGTTTCAAAAATAAGATATTCAAAATAATAAATTTCTCAACCAATCCTCTTCTTCAGTAGGTTAAGTCGCACAATAAACTCAGTTTTTAAGGTAGATTTAGTAATATCAATTTTTTCAATGGGTAGAACATGTGTTCTCATCTACATTATAAAAGACTTTGAGTACATCATGATAATTTTATGACACAAGCCATAAATTTTTAGATCAAGTAAATACACTTGTCTTGTTTGTGCCTACTAAATACTTCTACTACAAATGCATTATCAGGCCAAACATAATCAATCACATATCTCAAATTTTAATTGTGCTAGCAAATTTCTTTTTTATTTTTCACACAATTGAATCATAAGGAGTTGTAAGGGTGTCACGATCCAAGACTAGGCCCTAGATGTAACAAGCACCCAGAATAGGAAGATAATTTATATTTATATAAATATATATATATATATATATATATATATATATATATGAAATCTAAATAAAATATCAAATAATTAAAGATAACTTTTGAATAAAAATATTTAAAAAAATACAACATATGAAATAACCGTAAAACTAATAACCGAGTGCTTATTTGGACAAATAATGTGACATTTAAAATATTAATAAAAATTATAAAACTAACATAGAATGCATAAAATTATTGAAAACAAAATAGAAAGGTAAGACATATATAAGAATATGATAATCATGGGTCAAACTTTGACATAAATGTTTGGCATAAATTGAAAAATTGAATTGTTTCAATTTGTATAACTCTAAGTATTATAAGAATGAATTGGGAGTCAATTTGTTGATGTAACAATTAGTGAGCTGAAAATTTGACTTCAACTGAAAAAATGAATTGATGCTTAATTTGTGGATAGAACAATTAGTCAACTCTAATATTTGACTTTAATTAAAAAATATTGAATTGCTTCAATTTATATAGCTCTAAATATATATGATTGAATTGAGACTCAATTTGTGGATATAACAATTAGTATATACAAAATTTATCTTCAACTGAAAATTTGTATTAAGACTCAATTTGTGGATGCAACAGTTAGTCGAATCAAATATTTTTTTTTGGTGAAACAATTCAAATGTTTGATTGTAATTGAAAACTTGAATTGCTTCAACTTATATAACTCTAAGTAACATAAGATTGAATTGAGACCCAATTTGTGAAGGTAACAATTCGTCAATATAAATATGTTGACTTTAATTGAAAAATTAAATTATTTCAAATTATATAATTATGAGTATAATATTGAATTGTGACATGATTTGTATGTAACAAGTAGTCAATTCTAATTTTAATTTTACTTAAAAATTAAATTACTTTAATTTATATAACTCTAAGTATTAAGAGATTGAATTGAGAATTAATTTTTAGATGTAACAATTAGTCAACAAAAAAATTTATCTTCAATAAAGAAAATGAATTGATGCTCAATTTGTGGATATAACAATTAGCAATTCTAATATCTAGTATTAATTGAAAAATTGAATTGTTTCAATTTCTCAGTATAAAATTTTGACTTCAATTGAAACTCAATTTGTGGAATAATTAGTCAATTTCTAAAGTTTGATTGTCATTATAAATTGAATTGCTTCAATTTATATAATTATCAATATTATAAAATTGAATTGAAACACAATTATGTAACAATAAGTCAATCATAATGTTTGACTTTGATTGAAAAATTAAACTACTGACATTTATATAAATATGAATAAAATAAGATTGAATTGATACTCAATTTATGGATGTAACCATCAGTCAATTCTAATGTTTTACTTTAATCGGAAAACTAAATTGCTTAAATTTATATAATTATAAGTATTTACAAGATTGAATTGAGATTTAGTTTGTGGATGTAATAATTAGTCAGTTTTAATGTTTGACTTTAATTGAAAAATTAAATTGCTTTAATTTATATAACTCTAAGTATTATAAGATTGATTCAAGACTCGGTTTGTGAATGTAACAATTAGTCAATTCTAGTGTTTAACTTTAATTAAAAAAATAAATTCCTTCAGTTTATGTAACTCTAAGTATTATAAGATTGATTTGAGAGTTAGTTTCTAGAAATAACAATTAGTCAAGTTTAATGTTTGACTTTAATTAAAAAAATTAAATTGCTTCAATTTATGTAACTTTAGGTATTATTAGATTGAATTGAGACTCAACTTGAGGATGTAACAATTAAATAACATAAATATCTAACTTCAATTGAATTTTAATTGAGATTCAATTTGTGGGTGCAACAATTAGTCAATCAAAATATTGACTTTAATTGGAAAAAATGAATTAATTCAATTTATATGTAATTCTAAATATTATAAGATTGAAATAAGACTCAATTTGTGGATGTAATAATTAATCAACACAAACATTTGACCTCAATGGGATAATTGAATTAAAACTTAATTTATAGGTGTAACAATTTTTGTTTTGGTAAATAGTATTTCATTTCACCAAAATAGTCATTACAAACCTTGGTGATTGTTACCAATCACCTTCCATCTCCTAAATACTACTCATATACATACATGATTAAAATTAATCTAGCAACTACTACCTATATATACATCAAGGATATGAATTTACAGCCTGCTGGTGTTTATGTCATTTTGTTACAAAATTTCCATTAGTATATATATGCAATGCCATTTCTCTATAGATTCTAACACTAGAGTAGGTTCCTTTTTGAAATATGAGGGTGTTTCTGGCTCTCCAAATGAGTAGACCATTATGTTGAACACAACTGCAACAACTTCACAAAATCTTGAAGTATGCTTCAACCCTGTCACCAGCCAGTCTACCTTTGCATCCCAGCTTCCAATTCTTCTATCTTTGCCCATCCATCTAAGCAGCCTGCTCCAAATGTCCTTTATAATTCCACATTCAAAGAATAAGTGATCAAATAGTTCATCAGCTGACCCACAAAACACACAGGTTTTAAGGACCGGGATACCAATCTTTATCAGTTTGTCCATAGTTGTCAATCTTTGTTGTAAAGCTATCTATAAGTTAAATTTATGACTAGACTGCATATGAGGTTGCAAGATCAACTTCTTCCATGTTACTTTTGGATGCTGAGGTATCTGCAATAAGTATAGCTTTTTAATGCTAAATTTATCTTCTTTCTGCAGCTGCTTCAACCTGTCTAGCATGTGGCCCTGCAATTGTTGTAAATTAGTTACCAACTCCATGGTGTTCAAAATCTTCCTAACTACCCAAGAGACATTCTTAGGTAGGGAAATATGTTCATGGTTCTACTGCTTTATATAAAAGTTGTGTAGCCATTTAATCCATAAGAAGTTCTTCTTCATTGCAAGAGCCCAGAGGCGCTTTGTGATGAAAGCCTTGTTCCATAGAATTAAGTTGATTGATTATATTTAGACCATCTGTAACCTGTGGTAGGCACACTTTGTCCCAAGAGACAAGTTCCTCTTTGGAGATTTCAGCTTGACTAGTCCACAAGTAGGATCTGCATATAGCCTCAATATATTTCAGTATCGTCTTTGGAATCAAGAATACCTGTGCCCAATATGATTGCATTCCAAAAACCACAACCTTGATTAATTGGAGTAGGTATGCATAGGTTAAGAGTATAGCAGACCAATAAGTAATTCTTGCAGTAATCTTCTCCACCAAGGGCCAACATAAAGCAATAGATAATTTCTTCACACCAATAAGTACTCCCAGGTATTTGAATGGAAAAATTCCAGCACAATAACCTGTCTTCTCTAAGATTTCCTTTTTAAGGTTCTCAGAAATACCATCCAGGAATAAGGAACTCTTATCAACATTCACCGGCAAACCTGGAACTTGAGAGAATTTCCTGAATGGCTGGTTTAATAAACTAATAGACCCAATCTCTGCCTTACATAACATCAGGAGATCATCAGCAAAGCATACATGTGTTACCCTACTTTCTTGTATCTTGAATGGAATTAAAAGCTCTTATTTCTAGCCAGCTATTTTAGTATCCTATCTAGCTATTCCATTACAAGCATAAACAAATATGGTGACATTGGGTCACCCTACCTTATACCCCTCTTGACTTGGAATGGCTTAGTCAGTCCACCATTTAGAGTCAAGAAATAAGAGATAGTGGTAATACATGCCATTATCCAGCCCACAAACTTACTAAGAAACCCCATATCCATTATTAATCTTTTAAGTGAAGCCCAATCTAAAGAGTCATAAGCTTTCCTAGTGTCTAATTTAATAACACACCTTGGAGAGATACCTTTCCGTTTATAGCCTTTAAATAGTTCATAAGCAAACAAAATGTTATCTGTGATACATCTTTCATCAATGAAAGTAGACAGTGCATTACCTATCAAATCACCTATAACACTCTTCAATCTTCCAGTAATTACTTTTGTGATTATCTTGTAAATAGTGGTACAACAAGCTATAGGTCTATAGTCTTTAATAAGTGTAGGGGAAGGCACTTTAGGGACCAAAGTTACATCAGTGCAATTAACACCTTTACCCATCTCACTAGTGTTGAAGAAATTAAAAACAACATTCAGCAGGTAAGATTGTACCTCATACCAGCATGTACTAAAGAACTCAATTGAGAATCCATCAACTCTCGGAGCCTTCTCCATTGGCATCATATCGATTGTTGCTTTTACCTCCTCAGTTGTTACTATTGGATTAGGAGCATCTAATGCTCCCTATATAAGCAGTAACCCTCTTGGTCTACTTTAGGATCTAGACAAAGGTGCATCTCTCTCTCATTCCCCATGAGATTAGAAAAGAATGAGATGAATTTAGCTTTAATATCAACAGATTTAGTTAGCCTAGCTCCAGCTTCAGTATGTACAGAAGTGATGACATATATACTTGATTTGATCTTCCATTGGGCATAGAAGTATCTAGTATTTAAGTCACCACTATGTATCCATAAGGCCCTTACTTTTTGTATCATCACCTTCTCTTCTACATTACTCTATTTCGCCATTTCCGCTATTACAATCTTTTCCTAATCAAACAGTTGTGCATTGCAGGGGGCGCACAACAATACTTGCTTGCACAACTTCCAAATTCTACCTGGCAACCTCTAATTTTTTTGGCATGATGCTAAATAACTGTTCAGGTCCTTTATATCTACCTTCACAACCTTCAACTTTCCCAAAACAACCTGCATGGGATCACTATATACCTCTTTAGACCAAGCCTCTTGTACCTACTTCCTGAAGTTAGGGTGATTCATCACAGTAAAGTATAGCTTAAATGGTTTTGGATATAAGGCTTTGGGGGTTTGTGAATTACAATTGATCAAAATAGGAGAATGGTCCGAAACCCTTGGTGCCATGTAATTTGCTTCTATATGTCCTTGAGTCAGTAGCTACCAGTAGTTCCCAAATGCCCAATCAATCTTACTGTATACTCTAGTATCCTCTGTATGTTTGTTGCACCATGTGAAGTGGCATCCTAAACTCATTAAAGGGGTGAACTGGTTGGCCTCGATCATGTCCTTAAACTCCTATACCTCAACCTGAGTGATTGGGGTACCAATTCTATCTCATGAGCTGAATACATTGTTAAAGTATCTATATACCAGCCATTCAACTTGGATCTGAGCATCCAATATTATGATATCCTTCCACAGGTCTTGCCTCACTCCCAACTCATTACTGGTATAGATAGTGGTCAATATAGAGGTAAACTGGGTGTTGGTGTTGACTACACTATAATGCATAGACTAATCTCTCATTTTTAACACCTGCACTTGGATATGCTTCTGTCATATTAGCCAAATCCTCCCATCTGTAGCATGACTGTGGTTATAGTGGGCATTCCAATCCCTAGCAATCTTTGTTTTAATTTTATATGTATTCTAGCTCTTTACACTAGTTTCTATAAATCCTATGATTTTCACCTTGTTCTTCCTCAGAAAGAGCTTCATCTCGTTCTGCTTAAAGGGGTTATTCAGCCCTCTAATATTCAGGAGCATAGAATTATAAGGGTTTGCAGTAACTTTTACCTACAACATTAGTGTTAACCTTATCACCTATTACTTCCTTCCCTTTTTTTGAACAATTCCTGCATTATCTTTCTCAGTATGACTAGGAGATACCTAGGCTGCATGCTCTCTTACTCTTACCTCATGTTGACAACTACCTGGTTGATCTTCTATCTGGTCCTTGATAGTCTTACAATTTTCCTCCTCAGTCAGACAAGCTAGTGTTTCTTTGACCTGCTAAGGTTTGGGTTTTCCACCTTCTTTGGCTTCTTATTTCTAGATTACTCATCCACGTCTATGATTTTTCCTCCTCCTTTCCTGCTGTGGGGGTTGATCAACTTGAATTTCATTCGCCAATTCCTTCTTGTATGGATAGTCTTCAACCTTATGTCCAAATATTGCAGTCACTACTGAACTTAGGGACCCAAACAGAAGTTATGGCCTGCTGTATGGTCCCTATTGGAGTACTTAATTCCACCAGCGTAGGGAAAGTATGGCCGATGTCTTCCTTAACTAATACCCTCAAAAATGAAATATGTTCCATCACTATAGTGTTATTGTCTGTGTACATTGGCCTCCCCACAACACTTGCAAGTTTACTCAAGGAATCAGTAGACCAAAACTTAAGAGGTAGACTAGGGAATTTAACCTACAAGAGAATTTTATTCAAGCATTCAGGGTTAAATTCAAAGTCAAGCGTCTAATTCCTTAAGATAAATGGTCTATTTTGGTATGTATATGGCCCTGATTACATCACTAAGTCCCTATAAGCTAGCGTTGCAAATTTAAAGATGTTATAGCCATCATCATAGTACCTGGGGTTTAGAGACAAAGTTCCACACATAATTTATATAATTCTCCATTGTTTTGAAATATGGATTTCACACAAGACATATCCAATCAGTGCGGTGTTTTAGTGATTAGCCTGAATCAGTATATCATCTTCCTTGCACCACTATCTTATCTCCTTTCACCATTGGGAGCATATAAGCAAGTGTCTTCCCCATTTGCGAGCTACAATTCATAGATTCCACTTGATCATTTTTCAATTCTGCCTTCACATCAATAGTATCCACAGGTGAGGTACGGGAAAAAGCCCCAGCTCCAGAGAATTTAAGGCATCGAGGAAATTGCAAATCCTCAGTTTACCTTAAGATTCTCTTCCCTGCTAGGTCTGGATGCACCATCATCGTAGCCTCTAACTCGTTTTCCTTACTGATAGCCTGAAATGAGTGAGAAAGAAAATTTCCAAATGTAAATGGACCTAGTTGCTGTTGTACACCACTCGCCAGCGTGACAAGTACTGGTGGAGAAGATGTCACATTTCGTGGTGAAGCCATTTTCAATGAAAGTGTACGTTAGTAGTCCTTCTATCATGCACCCAGAGAGAAAACATGCCTTATTAGTTGTAATAATCAGTCAATCCTAATATTTGACTTTAACCAAGAAACTGAATTATTTCAGTTTATATAATTCTAATTATTATAAAGACTAAGTTTGTGGATGTAACAATTAGTGGGGACGACCCGGTTCATACCTACTTCGTAGGTGTCGGGGAGGGGGACCACTCCGGGCCTGACCTACGCGCCCTCACCCCAGCTTTGCTGGAGGGGCGTTTCGAACCCCCGACCCTGGCACACCACGGTAAGCAAGATTACCGCTGAGCCAAGGCCTTTCCTCTGGATGTAACAATTAGTCTATTCTAATATTTGAATTTAATTAATAAATTGAATTATTTCAATTTATATGTAACCCTAAGTATTATAAGATTGAACTGATACTCTATTTGTGAATGTAACAAGTGGTCAACAAATACCTAACTTCAATTGAAAAATTGAAATGTGACTGAATTTGTGGATGTACCATTAGTCAATCCTAATGTTTGACTTTGAATGAAAGATTGTATTACTTTAGTTTATATAACTCTAAGTACTATAGGATTGAGCTGAGACTCAATTTCTTGATGTAACAGTTAGTCAATTTTGGTGTTTGACTTTAATGAAAAATTAAAATATTTCAATTTATATAACTCTAAGTATTATAAGATTGAATTGGGACTCAATTTGTGTATTAAACTATAATTCAATAAATGTGTTTGACTTCAATTGAAAAAATAGATTGATTCAATTTGTATAACTCTAAGTATTACAAGAATGAATGAAGTATCAATTTGTGGATATAATGACTAGTCAATCATATATCATAATGTTTGACTTTAATCAAAAAATTGAACTACTTCAATTTATGCAGCTCTAAGTATAATAAAATTGAAATTGGGGCTCAACTTGTGCATATAACAATTAATCAACACAAATATTTTGACTTTAATTAAAAATTGAATTGATTTAATTTATATAACTCTAAGTATTAAAAGATTGACTGTAAAGTGAAAAATTACATTTTTTTTCAAAGTTTTAGTAAAGTATGTCTCGTATTTCTACCCAAAAAAATGGATGCTTGTATATCTTAAATCATGGAATATGAGAACAAATTCACTGTCTGACCTTCGAGATTCTAAACATTAATTGATGTTGTATTCAAATTTGAAAACAACCAGAACACAACTTCAACTTTTTATTTTTTTCATAAAATTACGTCATTTTAATAGTTATATATATAGAGAGAGAGACAGAGGGAGAGAGAGAATTTCAAGATATGAAATAATATAGAAACAAGAAATTGAGTACATATCTATACAATAATATAAAAAATCTTAAAATTTAAAAGAACACCAAACAACAACAACAAAAAAAATCAATGCAATCCCATTAGTGCGGTCTGAGTATTAAAAAAAATATTTTTTAATAAAAATAAAATATTTTGAAAAAATTTAAATATATACATAATGAATTGAATAAAAAAGTAGAAAGAAATAACAAAAAAGCAGTAAAAAAGATAAGAGATTGCCCAAAGATATATTATACTATCCTAGACAAAATGAAAGAGATACTTTATTTAAGTTTACATATTTAATTTAAAGAGCAATCTCAAAACATACTTTTGAAAGAATTTTAAAATTTTATTGATTTAAATTATATAAAAGAATATGTGTGTGCAAAATAATTTGTAAACTTTTGTCTGTTTAAGCTATATTAATTTGTCAGCTCAATATATTGAAAAGAAAAAACATAGCAACAATTTTAAATTACATTTTTCTTAATATTTGTATATGTTTCTAAATTTGGTTGATCTAATAACTATTTAATTTATTTTTGGTTAAAATTTATTTGTAATTTCTTTCTATTGAAAATTTAAAACAAAAAAAATCTTACTTCACTGTCAAATGTTTATATTTTTTGATGTTATATATATATGTGCTCATATGTAATTTCATGGACTTATATATATATTATAAAGAAAGTAAAGATCAATTACTTCTATTATTCATTCTTTTATATTATGGATTTTGTGTTTCAATTTTAGAAAGTTTGTAGAAGTTTGTCCATTTTTATAAAAAAAAATGGCCCACAATTTGAAAATGTGGACAGCTGTAGCCAGTCGGCCCAATTTAATTCCCTTTTTTAGCTATTTGACTCAATTGGGCATATGCAGTCTCTATACTCAATTGATACACTTTTATACTATATTAATACACTTTTTTAAAAAGAGAAAGAAAATTTTATGCAAGCGCATGCAGTCCTTATACCCAATTGATACTCTTTTATACCACATTAATATACTTTTATACTACATTGATACATTTGTAGTGTCCATATACTCAATTGATACTCTCCTATACTAGATTGATACATTTTTAGAATGCATGTAGAAATTATATAGAGTCGTATAAAATATGTATCTAAATAATAATTGTAGTTAAAAATTGTATAGAATGTGTATAAAAATGTTATAATTATTATATAGAATATGTATATATACAAAAACTGTATCATTATTATATATAAATATATATATATATATATAACAATTGTATTATATTAAAAGTATATGGTATTGTATTTTATTGTATAAATAAGTAAAAATAAACAAAACAAATAGTATGTTATTTTAATAATGTTGGTGAATGCAAACTAATCTTAAAAAAAGTAATTACTCGATTGTTTAAAAAGAATAAAAACGAGTAGAATCTTTAAAAAAGAAAAGTAGCCAAAAAAAGAAGCAACAAAAAATTTTAAAAAAAGAAAAAGGAAGGCAAGAACGTGACCTACAAAAATGAAACCAGTGAATATCTAAACATTGTCCACCAAAAGAAGGCTAGAAACTGGGGTATCTATTTTTTGGCCATTCGGTTGGAATTACTTTCCACCGAGTGACCATTTATCGAATTTTTAAATTTATGTGCTAGTTTTGTGAAATTATTTTAGTTTTAGGTGTTATTTTAGTCCTTTCCCCATAGAAAATGGGTGTTTGCTCGGTTTAGTTTAAAAAAAAAAAATGAAAAGGATATAAGTGTCATTTACTAGAAAGAAACATTTAGGTTTACAAGAATGTCCTTCAAATTTATAAGAATTGTTATAAATATATTTACGTTATACTGAATGTCTATTAAGATCTAATAACAAATATCAATATCTAGTTGATATCTATCAGGATTTGAAATATCTGTCTTTTAATCAGAAACTAGAAGTATTTTCCCCTATAAATAAAGGAGTTTTATGCATTGTATCCTCAATCCGATAATCTCTCATCCCTCATGAGAAATAAAGAAGTTTTTTTCTTGTCTCTATTTATTCTTCTTATTCTTGCTTTTATATTTCATAACACGTTATCAGCACGAAGCTGTAACCAATTGAGTAATAATTGAGATAAAGCTGGCCAAAACACGATCTGTTAATTGCTCAACATGCTTAAGCACGAAACTGTAACCAATTGAGTAATAATTGAGATAAAGCCACCCAAAACGTGATATGTAAATTGCTCAACATGCTTGAGGTATGATTTTTTTCTTAATAATTCCTCGTGAGGTATGATTTCTTTTATTAAATAATTTCTTATCTTGTTCCGATCCGGCAAGGAGCAATAGTCCACGTTTTGGACATTGCATTGTTTTAATATTTACACTACTGCTTCTTTAATAAGAAAGTACTAATTAATACTTCATTGAATAATTTTATTTGAAAAGAAGAAATATAAAAGGGTTACCATACAAAGCTCCATGCATATCTCAATTGTGTGATACTTGAGTGAAAATTCCTTCTATCTGTCTGTGTATAATTTACACAATCTTTATATTTTTATATTATATGATTATAATATATGTTAGAGAAATTTCTCTACAACCATATGTACGCCTCTCTTTGCTACTGAATTAGCAATATCTTAAAAGAGACTATAAGTTATCATAATTTGATAGGCTTAGGCACGAATATATTTCATTCCTGGGGAATGAGAAGCTTATTAATGCAAACGTGCACTTGATTGTGATGGTATCATAATTCACCTCCGAAAGAGGCTGAATAACTGAGAAGAGTTATTTTAAAATCTACTTCTAAAGTAGTAAATCTGAAATTTATTAATGTAATAGTAAATCTAAAATTTACTAATACTAAAGAAAAAAGTACATGTCATGGTAAACTTGGAGTTTACTAGAATAAAAGTTCATAAATTGATATGAACGATTATGACATCTCGAAGATATGCATATTGATTATTAGACATGTATTGAAGAACTAGAAGATTCTTTGAGAACTGTTTATGTCGTTTGTTCTCATGATAAGTTGGTTGGACCAACTAATTTTGGGATTAGATCCTTTAAAAATCTGAAAAGTATAAAAGGTGAATAAGGGCCCGTTCACCAATCATGTGATATCTTGAAAAGATACATTAATAAGATGATTACATGTATATTCATTGTCAACCTGCAGTTTGATATTCATAAAACTGTTTGCTCACTAAAATTGAGTTAAGAGTATAAATTTCAGATTGTGCAAACAAGACAATTCATCTTGATGATGATGGTTTGGCATTGAATGCCTTAGATAAAATCTAAACCATTGCTAATGAGAACAAAACTTCATGTGTTCGTCTGAAATATGATATGTTGCATACAATAGCACTTGTATGCAGTAGACTAATACATTATAATTATTTCTTCCCTCTCAATTGGTTCAAGGTCAGGAACCAACTATTCCATCTAATAGTTGATATGTGGTATATAATTAATGAATATATCATGATGTACAAATATGGATTCCTCAAATAAGATAGAGGATGTATGTTAGTTTTCCTAACATAAGGGGGAGATTATAAGCAACTAAGAAATATGTAAGGAATTATCATCAGATCCTCATTCATAAGATAATTCAATTCAGATGCCGAAAGCATCTCATATTTAAGCTGCAAGTGGTCCTATCTAATATCCCTAAAGGACAAAGTCTATGCATACGTGAAGTGTGGTAGACCAATCGGTTCTAAATAAAATAGTTCTTGAAAAGAATAAGGATCAAATAATCATAATAAGAAGGCAATAAAGAGCCTACGACATAATACTTTATGAAACCTATAAGAGGTTCAGGTACCTGAAAATAATGAAATGATGAGATCTCAAAATGTTATTTCACACTGTGAACCGATAGGAAATGATATATCATTAATATCTTTGATACAATATTGGCACAATATTGTAAAAAATTACGAGGATCTGAATTCTACGTTTATTTAAGTATACTGATGTAGAAACATATATCAAGCTGACATGAAAGGATACATCTTGGTAAGCATAGCACTTATCAGATTTGTAGTCCAGACACTTGAAGATGTCACACATATTATATTGTCACTTGACAAAAATCCATATGAAAATTCCTAAAGGATTCAAAATGTATGAAGCATATAAAGTTTCTGGAAAACTTGTTTATTATCCTTATAAGGGATAAATTGATGGTTTAAATATTGTCGAAACTCTTGGAGAGTTTTCAAAATAAATAGATTATTTGCAGAAATAAGAAATATGAAGTATCATATCTTAGTGCAATTGGTGCACAATACTAATGTATCTTGTAAATGCTACAAGGCTTGATATAGCTTTTTCAGTCAATTTGTTAGTAAGTTATATTTCTGCTCCTATTAGGAGACATCGAAATGGGATAAAATAGATGAGCTAATTTTATTCTAAAGATTGCAGTCCCAATTTTATTAGTCATGATGATATTTGGTACTTATTTGATCCGTATAAATCTTGGTCTCAAATATGCAATGTGTTTACATATGGGGATACTATCACATCTTGGAGACATACAAAACAGGCTATCTAGCCATTTCATTGAACCATGATGAGATAGTAGGTATTCATGAAGCTAGCCGAGAATGTGTTTGGTTGAGATCAAAGATACATCTCAATCGAGAAAAATATGGTTCAAAATATAACAATATACCCATAGTTTTATACATAGATAATGCAACATGTATAGCACATCTTAATGGGGGATTAAAAAAGGAGATAGGACGAAGCACACTTCATCAAAGCTTTTATATACACATGAGCTACAAAAGGAACGGTGATATTAACATGCAACAAATTCATTCAAGTAACAAGGTGATTGATTTATTCACCAAATCTTCTCCAATTGCAACTTTCAAGAAGATGTTACACAAGATCGGGATGCAAAGGTTCAAGGATGTTCTCATTAGGGGGAGTTGATATGCGTTGTACTCTTTTTCCCTTATGAGGTTTTGTCCCACTGGTTTCCTTGTAAGTTTTTTAATGAGGCAACCAAAATGTGTATTATTAGAGATGCGTACTCTTTTTCCTTAACTGGATTTTTTTACCCACTGGGTTTTTTCCTATTAAGGTTTTAACGAGGCACATTATCTATCAATTAGACATTCAAGGGGGAGTGTTATAAATATATTTGCATTATAGTAAAAGTTTATCAAGATCTAATAACATCTATCAAGATCTAGTTGATATCTATTAGGATTTGAAGTATCTATCTTTTAGTCAGAAACTAGGAGTATTTTCCCTATAAATAAAGGAGTCTTGTTCATTGTATCCTCAATCTGATGATCGTTCATCCCTCATGAGAAATAAAGAAGTCTTTCTCTTCCCTCTGTTTATTCTTCTTATTCTTGATTTTATATTTCATAACAAGAATACCATTTTTGGAAGCACTTTATTTGGACGTTTAGCAGTGCTCTTTATTTTAATAGTTCTGTTTAGATAAATAATATCTTTATCTCTTGTCATCATATTTATTAGTTCATGATGTTATTTTTAGCCTTAAACATCATGTAAAGATATGGTATATATGAATAAGTAAAAACAAGAAAAAACACAATAACAATCAAATGACCATTTTCTTATCCATTAAATCCAAAAATTTATTGCTAAAACTCGCTAACTAATTAATTAAAATTTGATAGCAATTATTTTATTCACTTGGATACTAATTTAATATGTTTACAAACAAGTAATCTATGAATTGAATTAGTAACATATTTCCTCTTATCTATATCAAGTGGATTGTTGAAGTAAAAAAAAAAAAGTTAAGGATATAAATTAAATATTATTTTATCCTTTTGATTATCCATCACATACATTTACATCTACAATCTACATCTACATCTACAATATATTAAAAGTGTGAATACCTTAGAAAAAAAGGGATTTAAACTTTTTATCATTCATTAAAAGTCTATGCAATAAACAAAATTGGCTTTCACCTTTTTATTTCAAATTGTTATTTATATTATTTAAAATTTAAGAGTCCTAAAAATATGATAAAAGAACAAAATATGGTAAGATCTATTAGAGAAATACTAATTATGAAATTCTAACATATATAGTAGTAGATTAATATATGGTAAAAGTGTTGTCTACGTTTTTCTTATATTTTTGGATACGTTTTTCTTTTGCAAGTAGAATCATAGTTGAAGCAATACATGGAGCATTTAATTTGATATTTTGTAATATAAGTCAACTAGGACCTGTTGTCCTTTAGCCACTATATTATTCCCTATATAAACGGCTCACGAAATATAGATTCAAGAAATAGGTTTTTAAGTTTTTTTTTTTTTGGTTGGTTCTTTTAGTTCCTTTAGGGTTATGGAGAAAGATGTTATATCTAAAGGCAAAATAGATAGTAATTTCATATATGCAATCAATGTCTATGGATAAATGTTGGTCTCCTTAATTTGGTTAATTTTTCTTCTTATTTTTTTGTTAAGGTAATTGATTGTTCGAGAATCTATTGAGAATAGTCTTTTTACCTCACAAATGTATGGCTTTTCTGCCTCATAAAATTAGAAATAAAGTGTGTTATCACACTACGTATGTTATTATTTTATAATTATTTCTTATGAATTGAGGATCTATAGGAATAAGGTTTTTGTATACAGTAAGTATATTGTTGTTGTTGTTGTTGTTATGCGTGTGTGTATATATACACATATATAGTAATGATGTTGTATAATTATTTCTGAAGAGAAAAAACAAATTAGGAGATTTTTTATTAATTGATGGGGGCAAAAAAATTACGCAAGACTTGAAAACAGGATCCTTGCAATTTGTGATAATTTCCACCAAGTTCAGTCTTTATGAGAGAAAAGAGTCTGAATTACGTATTGCTTGAGGGCAAGTTATTGTATTCACTTTTCAAAAGAAGGCTTCTTTTAGTAATTCATATTTATGGCTTCGTGAGATCTTATATTTGAAGGTTTTGTTTAATAATTATACCTATTATTGCATTATTTTGTTATAGTCTACAAGTGATAGAAAAATGCCGGTCGATTTTGAGAAATTTCTTGTGTAAAAGTTATGTTTAATGTATTGTTTTGATATCTCTATTATCCCTTCCTAAAAATGAGATATCTCTTATCATATTATTTTGTTGTAGTTTATAGGTGGTAGATGAATGTCGGTCGGTTGAGAAAATTTTTGTGTAAAGGTTAAGTTTAATTGTATTGTTTTGATTTTCCTATTATGGTATTCTTTTGTTGCAGTTTATAGGTGGTAGATGAATGTCGGTCTGTTTTGAGAAAGTTTTTGTGTAAAATTTGATATCTCAATTATGTATTGTTTGATTGTGGTTTATGATCAATTACTATTTGTTATTTTTATTATTATTATTTGTTTTTTTTCCTTCAACTTTTTGCTTCTGGTTTTTAATCTTTTCTTTTTTTCTTCTACTTTTCATTGCTTCTATATTTTTAATATGTTTGATCCAAATCATTTATCAGCTACCATCTGTTTATTTTTTGATATGTTCGTTAATATCTATTTTTTAATATGAAATTACTTCTGTTGCTACTTATGTAGTGAAAGCATTTATCCACTAAAATGATAATAATTCGGCAATATTATCAATTGCTATATTATTTAAATTGTTATTTAAATATATTTATAATATTTAATCTATATTTTCATATATGTGGTAAAAAAAAATCTTAAATTAGAAGTAGATAAACTTTATTTTAAAATTTATCTAGGTTTAATTTGTTCATACCTAGAACATTAGTGGTCCATCCTAATAGATAATTCTCTTCAGCACACCTTGCTCCAGATCACCCCTATAATTGTGTGTTGGGAACTGGGAAGCTCAAAGTGCAAGCAGATATTCCAAACAAGTGTATTAAAGTCGGTGCAATATCATATGAGACATTCTATCATTTTTCACCAAAATGCATCAAGCAAGCAATTGAGAAGGAATTAAAAGTTTCAACGTTTGGTTTATGTTTTAAAATCAAAAATATGTTCAACTCTTGAGGACTTAAAATGTTTCTAAGTTTGGTTTATTTCTTAACAACAAATGCGTGTTCAAATTTTTTATTTACTTATTTATTTTGTTTTAAAGTTTGGTTTCGGAAGAGAATTTATGAGCACATGACGTGGTTTTTTTCGGTGAACTAGATAATATTAAATATTAATAATAGTACATAAGCGTACAAATATTCCAGATCAGTCTAGGTCAATGGCAAAAGATACATTGCTTTGTCCCTTATGGAACTTATTACTAACATTGATTGCTCTTACAAACCTAGTTCCTTTGATGTCTGCCTATAGAGAGGTTGTGGCATACAAGAGAGGATCTATAAAAAAACCGATCTTACTAAAATCGGCAGACGAGGATCCTTGCTTTGCCAGTGCATCTTCTACTCTATTTTGTTCTCTATAGCAGTGTTGCACCACTGATCAACCGAATTTCCTTAATCTTGACCTGCAATCATTGATAATAACATAGTATAGAAGTTTCCTTCTATTAGCATATAAATAACCTCAGTATAATCAATATTAATGATGATGGGAGTGATGTTGTGGGTTTCAACTAATTTTAGTCTTTCATGAGAGTCTTTGGTTCTATTTAGTTGTTTATGGCATTGGGGAAGGATTTATTGAAGCCAATAATTCAGTTACCCTTTGTGTCATGGATGACCCCTTCCTCTCCCCTCTCCCAGGGTTGCCCAGATATGAACTGTTAGTTTTAAGTTTGCAGGATACTCTATGAGGAGGTTCCCATGTAACAGTAATGGTGATAGTTTTGTTAGGATTCCTGTTAGTGTTGTTAAGGTTTTTGTATTCAATTGCATCAACATAAGCTTGAGTGAAGGAAGGTTTGTACTTCTTCTAGTTAAAGATATTATTATTCCTATTTTTTCAAATGGTCCATAGACAGCCAGAGGAGGGGACTGTTATAGCTCTTATCCTGCAGGATCTTCCATGGAAATCTAGTTTTGGAAAGTAAAGCTACTAATATCAATAGGGTAAGACTAGTTGGCTTTGAGTAGGAGTTCATTCCAGAATTCATGATTAGAGGTACAACCAAACAAGATGTGGGATCTATCCTTCAAATAGCGGTTACGGATGATGTATTTGATATCTATCCCAATGCCCACCCTAGAGAGAGTGGAGTTTGTAGGAAGTCTATTGTGATGGAGTAACCAAATGACAAATTTAATCTTATTAGGTGAGGGAATTTTCCAAATCCAATGGAAATTATCCCTTGGAGGGTTGGTTCTGGAGTTTCTTTTTAAGCTAGATATTGGTAAGTAGTAGCACAAGTGAACTTGCCTTTACCTCCACATTGAATTTCAATACATACACAGAGCCAATGCACAATAGAAAAATAAATAGAAATGTACCTTCAACCATTATTGTTCAAGTGTTGTGAAGAATCAACTTTGTCAAAAACTTTAACAAGAAAAAAGAGAAAGAAGAGGCCTAAGAATCTTCTAGCCTATGCCTAACAAAGGTATGCTAGACTGATGGAGTCCCATGAGTATTTATAGGTAGGCTAGGTACTCTTAGGAAAATTACTTTAACCCTAGGACTTTCAAAGTTATTTCTTTCCATCAAAGGAATATCATATATGCATAACTTGGAGAAAAAGTAATTGGCTGATTTATTACTTTACTTGGAAAATCAGGTAAATTTCTTACCAAAAATATGTGGATCATTAATACATAATATTATTATAATCTCCCACTTGACCCTTATATCAAAATCAGACAATCCTTTATGAGTAAAAATAAACTATATGGCTATAAACGCATATTCACTCAACTTAATAGTTATGCAAAAATAACTTTTATCAGAATATATTAATACTAGAATCATGGCGGTCATGCTCTTAATCAAAAAGTTCCTTCCATGTATTATGATGTACGATATTTTTTAAATAATGTGTCCAATAACTTTATAAATGAGCTTAATATAAGTCATTCAAAGTCCAACTTTATTGAACCCAATGATCACTTTATAATATACGAAAATCAAAATGTGCACGTTCATGTATAACAAAATGATAATGTCTAGACAAATCGGTAGAGAATATAGCAAGATTACAATGAGTTACTAAGTCTCCTACGGGTCAAATGATCCTTAAAAACATTAGCTGGTAAAGCTTTAGCCATAGTATCAACAATCATTAAAGTAGTACGAACATGTTCAAAACTCACATCTTGTTTCTTAACATGATCTATCACTATTAAATACTTTATGTCCATATGCTTACTTCGAATATCACCCTTATTATTCTTTGAAAAGAATATTGCAGCTGAATTATTACAAAACAATCTCAATGGTCTTGCAATAGAATTGACAACTTTAAGCCCTGAAGTAAAGCTCTTCAACCATAACGCCTGTGATGTAGATTTATAGCATGTTATAAATTCACTTTCCATTATGTATGTTGCAATAATGGTTTGCTTAACACTTATCCAAGACACAACACCTCCAACAAGAAGGAAAATATATCCAGAAATAGATTTACCACTGTCTTTGCATCTACCCAAATCAGAGTCTGAATACCCGATGACTTTCAATGAGTCAGAATATCAGTATGTAAGCTTAAGATCCTTAGTTCCGTGTAAATATCTCAAAACCCTTTTGCCAGTTTTCCAGTGATCAAGATCAGGGATACTTTGATATATGCCAAACATTTTGACTACAAAGGCAATATCAGGTTTAGTGTAAACTTGTGCATACATAAGGCTCCCAACAAGTGAAGCATATGGAATGCCTTTCATTTTATCTTGTTATAATGCTTTTTGTGGGCATTGATGCAATAAGAATTTGTATCCTCTAATGATAGGTGTTGTTATTGGTGAACAGTTTTTCATTCCGTATCTTTCCAATATTTTTTCAATTTAGGCTCTTTCAGATGGTCCAAGAAATCATTGAGATATATCTCTGCGAATCTCTATTGCAATGACATATGAGGCTTTACCCATATCCTTTATTTCAAAATTCTGGATAAAAAACTATTTTGTCTCATAAATAACCCCAAATTATTACTAGTAAGTAAAATTTCATCCACGTATAGGACTAGGAAAATATATTTACTCCTACTTATCTTAAGGTATATACATTTATCAAAATGTTCTCCATAAATTTGAATGAAGAAACAACATTATGAAATTTAATATGCCATTGTCGGAAAGGCTATTTTAGTCCATAAATAGATTTATTCAACTTGCAAACAAGGTGACTTTCATTTTTATCACAAAATCCTTCAGGCTGGCACATGCATACCTCCTCTTCAAGATCTTTATTTTGAAAGGGATTTTTCATATCCATTTGATGTGCTCTAAATCAAAATGAGCTACTAATGCCATTATTATTCTTAATGAATCCTTCTTTGACACAAGAGAGAAGGATTCATGGTATTCAGTACCTTCTTTTTGAGTGAAACCCTTGGCTACAACTCTAGCTTTATATCGCTCAACATTACCAGATGAGTCTCTTTTGATTTTATAAAGCCATTTAGATTTTATAGTAGAGACTCTTTTTGGTCATTCAATGAGATTTCGGACTTTATTTTTAGCCATAGATTCTCTCTCTTCTTTCATGGCATCCTACCAATTTGTGGACTTTTATCCACTCATATCTTGTAAAAATGAACATGGATCATCTTCTAATCCAATATCATAATCAGACTCTTGAAGATATACAAAATAGCCAGTAGAAATTGTTAGCCTACAAACTCCTGAGGATCTTCTTACTTCCACATGTTGTAACGCCCTCAAAAATGGGTCTCGGAGCGTCACACGATGCTTGAGGCTACGAGTAGTCCCAAGCTAACCCTTTGAGCTATTTTCATTCAGTTCAACACAAATCAACGGGGTTTTCATAAATAACCCTAAAATATCAACAGAGTAATCATCATCCAAGAATAAAAGAATTTCAGAAAGATAATAAAATATTACTTATTAGTCAACTCCCAACATCTATACTAGTCTGACAAGCCTCTAAGAAAATCAATAAAACCAGCGAGCCATTGAGACATGCCCCAACAGACTCATACTCAATTATCAAATGTAAATAATTCTGTGAAACCAACATCAGACATCACGTCCTCGAAATATGAGGACTCACCATAACAGAGGATGTAGAATAGCATGCCCGAAGAATCATTATCGAACCTGGAACTGAGCACCTAAACCTACATTCTAAGAAAATACAACCCACATCCGAAGATGTGGGTCAGTACCATGGAAAGAAACCGAGTATATGGGGATGTATACAGTTGTATAAACATCATCATCATAAGTATTTATAAGAAATATGTAGGATGTATGAAAGACTCACATAGCCCAAAGAAAATCATCATAATCATGAGAGGATGAAATAAGTACAATAACACATGTGATTCATCATATAATTTGTCAATCACTTCAGTTCATCAAGAATATCAATTCTTATAATGTAAATATCATTTAAATCTTTTGAAAGAATAACTTTCACAATTCCACTTTCAAATCACTTCACCATTCACCATAGACACAAGGAAGCACACACACTGGGAGATCCTATAACCGACATAAATCGTGTGAGCTACATGGAGTCCAACGTACAACCCACGTTGGGAAGATCCATCCTATCCTTGCCATCGGAGTAGGACTATCGATATCAAATCCAGACAAACTAGTGATCACTATATAAATCAGCCTCAGGCTCACTCCTACGGGGGCACGTAATTCTAGGAAAGTAAGGTCGCTTTATACCTCTCACTCGGTGCTAAAGATTTCTCCCGGACTTAGACTCAGATCATTTCAAAGACAATCCATAACAATATAATTTCAGTAATATATAAATATACATCGAGAACCATCATGCTTCCCATCTATCAAAATGAACCACGTTGTGGATTTCTTTCACACTCGAGTTCAAAACAACTCCATTAAGACCAAAAGGTCAAATCATTCAAAATATCTTAAATGTTCAACATCAACGTGCTTATAACACACACTTTCTCAAAAAAACACAATTTCCAATGGAGATTCACGACCCAAATATCAAAATCATGATAAATATCATTCAAGATTCATGTTTTATATCTTCACACATGTAAATTCATCTTTTAAAATCATAAACATCAAGATTTCATAATAATCATCATAAAATATGGGTTCATGCTTCAAATTCGTAAAAATCAAATAAAAATCATGCCTTTGTAAAGAAAATTACTTTTGGGCACAAGAACGAAAGAGAGTTCTTGTTGAAAACCCCCGCATACCTTGAATGATGAACTTTAGATCGATACTCATTTTTGAGATGTTAATCGTGCCTTTTAATGATGGTTCTTGGGGTTCTTAAACTAGAAACATGGAATCTTGAATAAATTTGCAGAATTAATGGTGAACTTTGGAGGTTCTTGAAGTTGGATGTAGGAGCTTAGAGTTTTCTTTTTGAGGGAATTTGATGAAATATAACATATAATGCTTCTAATAGGCTTTAATATAGGGTTTGCACAGATTTTGGGTGAGGAGGAATGACCAAAACGCCCCTAAAAATCAAATAATTCTCGAATCTGTCCTTTGGTGGACTGTTTTGATAGTCTGAAGTAGATCAGCCATAACGTTTTACTTCGATATCCAAATTGGATGAAACCAATTTCATTAGAAAGAAGAATCGCAGAGCTTTCCGTTGATATATAGTAGATCACCCAGATCATTATGTACAAGAAGTTATGATCATTTAAAGTTAGAGAAAAAATACGCCAGGCCTCAGTACTTTTTCCTGCACGTTTTACTGTTCACTACTAATCACGGTTCGATCGGAATGTTCATAACTCGTCGCTCGGGTGTCCGTTTTGGATGATCCACATATCGTTGGAAAGCTTATTCGATACTCTACGCAATGGTGGGTCATAATCTAAGATATTCCATATGGAAAATTTATGATTCATTCTAGAAGATAGATATTACGCATATGACTTCTGACGACTCTGTGCAGTTTTCAACCTTTCCCTAATCAACTTAACTTTTTCCATAGCCTCAAATACTAAATCAGGACCACTCATAGCCACTTCACCCACCTCGAACCAACCTATGGGTGATCTACACTTCCTCCCATATAAGGCTTCAAATGGAGCCATGCCAATACTAGAGTGGAAACTGTTATTCTAAGCAAACTCTATCAACGGTAAGTGATCATCCCAACTTCCCTTAAAGTTAATTGCACAAGCTCTCAACATATCCTCTAAGGTCTGGATAGTCCGCTCAGCCTGACCATCGGTCTGTGGATGAAAAGCAAAACTCAAAAGCACTTGGGTACCAAGACCCTTCTGAAAAGCTTTCCAAAATTGCGAAGTAAACTGAGTACCCCTATCTGAAATGATAGACAAGGTAACTACATGCAGTCTGACTAGCTCTCGTATATATAATCTAGCATAATCCTCAACAGTATATGAAGTATAAACAGGCAAGAAATGAGCAGACTTAGTCAACCTATCAACCACAACCCAAATGGAATCATGATGGCGTCGGGAAGGAGGTAAACCAATCAAGAAGTCCATATTTATCTCTTCCCACTTCCAGGTGGGAATACTAAACTCTTGCATCATACCACCAGGTCTTTGGTGTTCAACCTTAACCTGTTGGCATGTTGCACACTTAGCTACAAAAGCTACTATATCTTTCTTCATGCCACTCCACCAATAGATTTCCCGCAAGTCTCAGTACATCTTAGAGGCACCAGGATGAATAGAATATCGCGCCCCGTGCACTTCAGCCATAATCCTCTGTCTCCGATCATCAATATTCAGGACACATAATCTACTCTACAATCTCAACACACCATCTCCCTCTTGGGAGAAAACGTCTACTTTTTGGTCCTTGACTGACTCCTTTAGTCTGACCAAACTAGCATCTAAGTATTGCTTTTCCTTCACTTCCAAAACCAAGGAGGATTCGGAACTACTCTGAACCCCTATACTACCTTCAGCAGAGTCAAACAACCTAACCCCAATCTAGCCAAATGATGTACATCACGAGCGAACTCTTTCTTACCTTCTACCACATGCGAAACACTACCCATGGACACTCTACTTAGGGCATCTGCCACAACATTGGCCTTACTCAGATGGTACAACACACTCATATCATAGTCCTTCAATAATTCTAACCATCGTCTCTGCCTAAGATTCAATTCTCTCTGGGTAAACACATACTGCAGACTCTTATGATCAGTGAAAACATCAACATGGACACCATACAAATAGTGACTCCAGATTTTCAAAGCAAACACAACAGCAGCCAACTCAAGGTTATGGGTGAGGTAATTTTTCTCATGGGGTTTCAATTGTCTAGAAGCATAAGCTATCACCTTACCCTTCTGCATCAATACACAACCCAACCTAACTCTCGAAGCATCATAGTACACCACAAAACCATCAACACCATCAGGCAAAGTCAAAACAGGGGCTGAAGTGAGTCGAGTCTTCAACTCCTGAAAACTCTTCTCACAAGATTTGGAGCACAAGAACTTCACTCTCTTTTGGGTCAACCAAGTCATAGAAGACGTTGTAAAGGAGAAACCCTCAACAAAACGGTGGTAATAGCCAGCTAAACCCAAGAAACTTCGACTATCAGTCGGAGAAATAGGTCTAGGCCAATTTATAACAGCTTCGGTCTTTTAGGGATCAACTCTCATACCTTCAAAAGAAATGATATGACCCAGAAAAGCAACTGACCTTAGCCAAAACTCACACTTATTGAACTTGGCAGACAACTTATGATCTATAAGGGTTTGCAAGACAGTTCGGAGATGATCAGAATATTCATCCTCACGACAGGAGTACACCAGTATATCATCGATGAACACTATGACAAGCATATCCAGATATGGTCTGAACACTCGATTTATGAGGTCCATGAAAGCTGCTGGGGCATTAGTTAACCCGAAAGACATAACAAAAAACTCAAAATAGCTATAACGAGTTCAGAAAGCAGTTTTCGGGATGTCACACTCCCTAACTTTGAGTTGATGATAGCCGAAACGAAGGTCTATCTTTGAGAAATAACTTGCACCTTGCAATTGGTCAAACAAATCATCTATTCTCGGAAGGGGGTACTTATTTTTTATGGTGACTTTATTCAGTTGGCGGTAATCAATGCACATACGCAAAGAGTCATCTTTCTTTCTCACAAACAACACAGGAGCACCCTAAGGAGAAATACTGGGCCTTATGAAACCCTTATCTAGTAGATCTTTAAGTTGCTCTTTCAACTCCTTAAGTTCTATAGGGGCCATACAGTAAGGAGGAATAAAAATGGGCTGAGTATCGAGAAGAAGATCAATCCTGAACTCTATCTCCCTATCAGGAGTTATCCCTGGGAAATCATCCGAAAAGACATCAGAAAACTCATTGACGACCTTAACAGACTGGAGAGTTGGAGTCTTAGACTTAGTGTCTTTGACTCTAACCAAATGGTAAATACACCCCTTGGAAATAAGCTTTCTAGCTTTGAGGTAAGAGATAAAATGACTCTAGGGTGACACAAAATTCCAAGACCACTCAAACACGGATGCACCCGAAAATTGAAACTTGACCACTCAGGTCCGACAATCAATAGAGGCATAAGAAGAATACAGCCAGTCCATACCCAAAATCACATCAAAATCTACCATGTCTAACTCAATTAGATTAGCCAACAAGACTCTATGAAGAACGGTAACATGACACTTTTTATACACTTTCTGGGCAACAATAGAATTACCCACTGGGTAGAAACTAGGATAGGCTCAGGAATAATCTCAGGACTCATTTCAAAATTCACAGCAATCAAGCTGTAACATATGAGAAACTGGATCCAGGATCCAACAAAGCATACACATTAAACTGAAATATACGAAGCATACCAGTAACAACATTGGGAGAGTCCTCCTGTTCCTGGTGGGAAGGTAAAGCATAGAATCTATTCTGGCGCTGCCCGCCAGCATTGCTAGAAGAGGCGCCCTGAGCTGGGGCTAAGCGAGTCGCTGGAACTGGAGCACTAACAGTCTGAATCTAGGTCTGAGGGCGATAGTCATGATGCCCTTGTCCATTCTGTGTACAATCTTTAACTCTGTGACCCATGTCACCACATCGGAAACAACCCCTCTTCTCACCCCAATACTCACCCGAAGGAGCCCTACCACACTTAGGACATAGGGGACTATTTGGCTTACTGCCAGCACTGTACTGGGACCTGGATGCATATGACCTACTACCTTGCTCCTGCCTACCTCTAGGAACGGGAGCACTAGTAGATGACGGTGCTGGCATAGACGAATGATCCTGATACTGAGGGCGACTCCCTCCTTGCGATTAGTCTGACCCTGTCCGTACTGCTCGGACCTAGCTCTCTTATTCCCTCTCATTCTATCTCTCTCCATAATCTTGTCTGCCTCAATCTATTGGGCATGAGTCATCAGCCTAGAAAGATTCATCTCACTATTTAGCATAGCAGACCTACACTCCTTAACCACATAACTAGACACTCCAGTCACAAACTTACTCATACTAGCCCGATTATCAGCCACTAAGTCAGGAGCATACTTGGCCAACTGATTGAACTTTAGAAAATACTCCCTAATAGTCATAGAGCCCTGTTGCATGTTCATAAACTCTTCCACCTTCGCCTCCCTCATCTGCAAAGGGAAAAACTTATCCAGGAATGCATCCTGGAACTCTTGCCAAGTTGTAGGGACAGCTCCCTCACCTCTAACTTTCCTCCAAGAAACAACCCAGTAATAAGCAAGGTCTTTCAACCTATACGCAGCCAACTCCACACTATGTTCCTCAGATACATGCATCACCAAATTAATCTTCCGCACCTCCTCTAAAAACAACCATGGATCCTCATCAGACTTAGACCCATAGAATTCTGGTGGATTCATCCGCATGAAGTCATAGATCCTGGCAGCAGCTGAATCACCTCCCTGCTACTGTGGAGTTGGGGCCGGGTTGGCCTGAATATTTGCAGTAACAGCTTAGGCCAGCGCCTAAAAGGCTGCCCAAAATTTAGCATGAGACACGTTTTCATTCTATGGGTCAGCGGGTTGAGGTTGCTGACCATAATTATTTCTTCTCGCTCGACGTGGAGGCCTATTTCTGAAAGAGGAGAGCACGAATCAATAGCAGAGAGAGACATTTTAAGCACAATAGATTTTTGAAAGAAAGAATCACACTTTTTCTTAAAACATCTTGTAGCCTCTTGCTCATAGATGTGGCGCGCTACATACCGATAATCAAGACTCTTCTTAATGCGGCTTGTTAGACTCCCTAGAAAACCTTAAAACCTTAGGCTATGATACCAAGTTTGTAACACCCCGGAAAATGGGTCCCGGAGCATCACACGGTGCTTGAGGCTACGAGTAGCCCCAAGCTAACCCTTTGAGCCATTTTCATTCAGTTCAACACAAATAAAAATGGGGTTTCCATAAATAACCCTCAAATATCAACAGAGTACTCATCATCCAAGAATAAAAGAATTTCAGAAAGATAACAAAATATGACTTATTAGTCAACTCCCAACATCTATACTAGTCTGACAAGCCTCTAAGAAAATCAATAAAACCAGCGAGCCATTGAGACATACCCCAACTGACTCATACTTAGTTATCAAATGTAAATAATTTCGTGAAACCAACATCAAACATCACGTCCTTGGAACATGAGGACTCACCACAACAGAGGATGTAGAACAGCGTGCCTGAAGAATCACTGTCGAATATGGAACTGAGCACCTGAACCTACATTTCGAGAAAATATATCCCACATTCGAAGATGTGGGTCAGTACCATGGAAAGGAACCGAGTATATGGGGGTGTATGCAGTTGTATAAACATCATCATCATAAATATTTATAAGAAATATGCAGGATGTATGAAAGACTCACATAGCTCGAATAAAATCATCATAATCATGAGAGGATGAAATAAGTACAATAACACATGTGAGTCATCATATAATTTGTCAATCAATTTTAGTTCATCAAGAATATCAATTCTCATAATGTAAATATCATTTAAATCTTTCGAAAGAATAACTTTCACAATTCCACTTTCAAATCACTTCACCATTCACCATAGACACAAGGAAACACACACACGCTGGGACATCCTATAACCGACATAAACCATGTGAGCTACATGGAGTCCAACATACAATCCACATTGGGGAGAGCCGTCATATATTTGCCATCAGAGTAGGACTATCGATATCAAATCCAGACAAACTAGTGATCACTATATAAATCAGCCTCAGGCTCACTCCTACGGGGGCACGTAGTTCTAGGAAAGTAAGGTCGCTTTATACCTCTCACTTGGTGCTAAAGATTTCTCCCGGACTTAGACTCAGATCATTTCAAAGACAATCCACAACAAAACAATTTTAGTAATATATAAATATACATCGAGAACCATCATGCTTTCCATCTATCAAAATCAACCACGTTGTGGATTTCTTTCACACTCGAGTTCAAAACAACTCCATTAAGACCAAAAGGTCAAATCATTCAAAATATCTCAAATATTCAACACAACTTGCTTATAATACACACTTTCTCAAAAAAACACAATTTCCAATAGGGATTCACGACCCAAATATCAAAATCATGATAAATATCATTCAAGATTCATGCTTTATATCTCCACACATGTAAATTCATCTTTCAAAATCATAAACATCAAGATTTCATAATAATCATCATAAGATATGGGTTCATGCTTCAAATTCGTAAAAATCAAATAAAAATCATGCCTTTGTAAAAAAAATTACTTTTGGACACAAGAACGAAAGAGAGTTCTTGTTGAAAAACTCCACATACCTTGAATGATGAACTTTAGATCGATACTCATTTTTGAGATGTTAATCGTGCCTTTTAATGATGGTTCTTAGAGTTCTTGAACTAGGAACTTGGAATCTTGAATAAATTTACAGAATTAATGGTGAACTTTGGAGGTTCTTGAAGTTGGATGTAGGAGCTTAGGGTTTTATTTTTGAGGGAATTTGATGAAATATAACATATAATACTTCTAATAGGCTTTAATATAGGATTTGGACGGATTTTGGGTAAGGGGGAATGACCAAAATGCCCCTAAAAATCAAATAATTCTCGAATCTATTCTTTGGTGGACTGTTTTGATAGTCTAAGTAGATCAACCATAATGTTTTACTCCGATATCCAAATTGGATGAAACTAATTTCATTAGAAAGAGAACTAACAAAGCTTTTCATTGATATATAGTAGATCACCCAGATCATTATGTACAAGGAGTTATGATCATTTAAAGTTGGAGCAAAAATACGCCAGGCCTCAGTACTTTTTCTTGCACGTTTTACTATTTACTACTATTCACGGTTCGATCGAAATGTTCATAACTCATCGCTCGGGTGTCTGTTTTGGATGATCCATATATCATTGGAAAGATTATTTGATAATCTACGCAATGGTGGGTCATAATACAAGACATTACACATGGAAAATTTATAATTCATTCTAGAAGATAGAACTCAATACGTTTACGCACAAAATTTCAACGAAAAATTTCCTGGGGTATTACACTTGTTCAGGTGCACCTTCAACAATGGGTTCAGGTAAACCAGTTGTTCTTCATGTGGCTCATTAAGTAGTGGTGGATCTTGAACTTGTTTCTCTTTAGGTAATTCATGAGAATTTAACTGATTTGAATTTAAGTTTTTGGTATATAAAGGTGCCATACGTTCCCTTACTCTTTTAGTTCCACCACTTGAGTTGAACCACTCCCACTTACTTTATATTCCTCAAGAAATTTAGAATTTCCAGTCTCAACAATTTTAGGAGAATGAGAAGGACAATAAAACCTAAATTCTTTAGAGTTAACCACATATCCTATAAAGAAATCGCTTATTGTTCATTCATCAGACTCTTTTAAATATGGACTATAAATCCCCACGTCAGTTGGATATTCCCAAATGTGTAAGTGGCTTAAACTAGGTTTCCATCCTTTAAATAATTCAAAATGTGTCTTGGGGACAGCCTTGGGTGGAACCTTATTTAAAATATACACAACAGTTTTTAAGGCTTCACTTCATAAGGATAACGATAAACTTGATCTGCTAATCATGCTTCTTACAATATTCATTAAGGTTTAGTTCCTTCTACCGGCCACACTATTTTGTTGTGGTGTTCCTAGCATGGTATTTCGTGCAATTATACCTTTTATAGCTTGTTGATGTTTTGGATTTTGACGGAATATTTTTCATTTTTTCTTGGGAAAATTGTGTGTTTCATGCAACCAAGGTTGAATTTAATGTTGTTTTTTAGTGTTTCAAGGTAAGGAGCTGACTGAAGGAAAAGACTCAAAAAATCTGCTAAAATACACTTTTGATGGTCAAAATGGTGGACCGTCAACTTTGCGATGGACCACCAACTCAACGTGTAAGTGGTTTAAAGTAGGTTTCCATCCTTTAAATAATTCAAAATATATCTTGGGGACAACCTTGGATAGAACCTTATTTAAAATATACACAACAGTTTTTAAGGCCTCACTTTATAAGGATAACGATAAACTTGATCTGCTAATCATGCTTCTTACCATATTTATTAATGTTTGGTTCCTTCTATCGGCCACACTATTTTGTTGTGGTGTTCCTAGCATGGTATTTCGTGCAATTATACCTTTTATAGCTTGTTGATGTTTTAGATTTTGACGGAATATTTTTTTATTTTTTCTTGAGAAAATTGCATGTTTCATGCAACCAAGGTTTAATTTAATGCTAGTTTTTAGTGTTTCAAGGTAAGGAGCTGACTGAAGGAAAAGACTCAGAAAATCTGCTAAAATACACTTCTGACGATCAAAATGGTGGACCGTCAACTTTGCGACAGACCACTAACTTAACCGTCAGCTCGAGGCAGAACTCATGACTTCTGAAGAGCCAGCGACGGGCTATGTGGTGGACTGTCAGTTCTGTGATGGACCACCGCTTTGGGTGTCAGCATAAAATAGGACCAGGTATCTTGAAAGGTTTAGCGATGACCAATATGGTGGACCATTAATATTACGACGGACCACCATTCCAGCCATCAAGACTATCCAGAACCTGACTCTAAGGGGTCGTCAGTGACCACCACTTTGGTCGTCAGTCTTATCTAGAAAGTTACCCTCCAGTATCAGTAGGGATGGTCTAAATGGTAGACCATCAACCTTGTGATGGACCACCACATTGGCCGTCACTTTTGACGCGGATTTTACAATATTCAAATTTAAATCTTTTTTACCTGAGAACATATAAATACCCAGTTTTAGGTTTTATTAGGTATCTTTTATCCATCTTTGATATTTTTATTAGGTTTTCCATACTAAAAACATATTGTACGTAGTTTTTCTCTGAGATTCACTCTAGAATTGGGGGATCTAGATTCCATTATCATTTTCTCCATTGAAGATTGAAGAACAATAATTGTGATTTTTGTAAGTAAATTCTGAATTAATTTATGAATGACACAATGATTTTTTCTCTTTCTGTGGTTGAGATGTGTGGCTAAACTCCCATAACTAGGGTTATATGAATAACTAAATTGGGATTGTGAATCTAGTAGGATCCCATGTTCAATTGATATTGCATAAACCCTATTTCATTTTAATGACTTTTATTGGTTGCAAACTTGAAAAATGAGCCTAAGAACACCATTTGTTCGAATAGAAAAGTGTTTGTTGGTAAAAGAAAGGGTTTACACAAATATAATAACCTTATTATTTGGATAGAGGGTAGATCCCTTAACCAGATCAATCCATGTGAGAATGGAATTGAATAAATAACTTGTTCCTTAAGTTTGAAAGAATTAAGGGATAAATTACTCATTTTGGGTTGAGAAACTAATGGCTAAATCATAAAATTCAATTTATCTTGTAATTGAAATTGTTCATTAGGAATCCAAAATAGTTTACAACCCTAGCTGCTTAAGCATCTTGGTGACCATAGCTCTAGTTTGTCTACTCTTATTGAATTACTATTTGCAATACAATTAATATTTGGATTACTCTTTGTGATAAACATTTAAATACAATTGATAAATCAAAACCCCTTCTTCATTTTGGAGCCTTCGATCAACAATCTAATAACAACCACAACACTTAGTGAGCACAGTATTCCCTGTGGGATTCGATACCCAACCCAGTTGGTTTCTATATTTGACAGTGACCGCTTACTCTCTCGTAAGAGAGGTGTAATTTAGGCGTATCAAATTTTGGCGCCGTTGCTCGAGAATACGATTGTCAATTAAGTTTGTGTTTGTTAATTGACCTTTGGTCAAGTTCCCCAAATTTTACTTTTGTTTGTTGTTTTTGTTCTATGAAGGGGAGTTAGTGAATACTCATTTGGGCAACCTATCGAGCACTTGGTGTGCACTCTTCATTTTTATCGATTCCATACATAATTTGGGTACTCAAGACTTCCCCAATCATGTACACCATTTTCTAGCAGATAAACACCACACAAGTATATTTTATGAAGCATTTAATCATGAAAAACATAATTTTAGGCCTTACTTATACTATGCATTCTATGGATTATTTTCCACAATCAAGTCATATATTCGAGGCACCTACTAGATAAGTGATACAAGAGGGATGTGAGGATGCTGTCGGAATGCTCATAATTTAGCCAGAATTGGGTATAATTAGAGAGAAAGGTTGAGAAGGGAGTGTTAAGAGGAAGTAGGGGTTTGTATGGTTATAAGATTGATGTAACCTCGATCGTGGTTTTCCTACATATTTTAGATCATAAGGTAATTAGGTCACATATTGTTCAATAAGGTAAAATGGTGAGATGGTGAGTTAAGGATCGAATGAGGTTTCGTCGAAGATTGAATTGAGACAAAATATGTGGATTTAACAATTAGTCAATCATATTATTTGACTTTAATTGAAAAAAATAATTACTTCAATTTATATAATTGTGAGTATTATAAGATTGAATTGACAGTTAATTTGTGGATGTAACAATTAATCAATTATAATATTTGAATTTAATTGAAAAACTAAATTTTTTTAGTTTATATAACTCTAAGTATTATAAAATTAAGCCGAAACTCAATTTGAGGATGTAACAAGTAGTCAATCCTAATGTTTGCCTTTAATTGATATTAAATTATTTTCATTTATGTAAATCCAAATATTATAAGATTGAATTGAGGCCCAATTTTTAAATTTAATAATTAGTCAATATAAATATTATACTTTGATAGGAAAATTAAATTGTTTCAATTTCTATAACTTTAAGTGTTGTACAATTGAATTGAGACCCAATTTGTGCAGGTAACAATTCGTCAATACAAATATGTTGACTTTAATTTAAAAAATTAATTTGTTTCAAATTATATAATTATGAGTATAATATTGAATTGTGACTTGATTTGTGTGTAACAAGTAGTCAATTCTAATGTTAATTTTACTTAAAAATTAAATTACTTTAATTTATAAAACTCTAAGTATTATAAGATTGAATTGAGAATTAATTTGTAGATGTAACAATTAGTCAACACAAAAATTTATCTTCAATTGAGAATATGAATTGATGCTTAATTTGTGGATATAACAATTAACAATTCTAATATCTAGTATTAATTGAAAAATTGAATTATTTCAATTTCTCAATACAAAATTTTGACTTCAATTGAAAATTTGAATTGAAACTCAATTTGTGGAAGAATTAATCAATTCTAAAGTTTGATTGTCATTGTAAATTGAATTGCTTCAATTTATATAATTATCAATATTATAAAATTGAATTGACACACAATTATGTAACAATTAGTCAATAACAATGTTTGACTTTGATTGAAAAATTAAATTACTTCCATTTATATAAATATGAATCAAATAAAATAAGTTTGAATTGAGACTATAGATCAGTTTATGGATGTAAGAATCAATCAATTCTAATGTTTAACTTTAATCGGAAAAATTAAATTGCTTAAATTTATATAATTATAAGTATTATGAGATTGAATTGAGATTTAGTTTGTGGATGTAATAATAAGTCGGTTTTAATGTTTGACTTTAATTTAAAAAATTAAATTGCTTCAATTTATATAACTCTAAACATTATAAGATTGAATCGAGACTCGGTTTGTAAATGTAACAATTAGTCAATTTTAGTGTTTGACTTTAATAAAAAAAATTGCTTCAATTTATGTAATTCTAAGTATTATAAGATTGATTTGAGAGTTAGTTTGTGGATATAACAATTAGTCAATTTTAATGTTTGACTTTAATTAAAAAACTAAATTGCTTCAATTTATGTTCTTTATGTATTATTAGATTGAATTGAGACTCGGCTTGATGATGTAACAATTAATCAACATAAATATCTAACTTCAATTGAATTTTAATTGAGATTCAATTTGTGGGTGTAACAATTACTCAATCATAATGTTGACTTTAATTGGAAAAAATGAATTAATTTAATTTATATGTAATTCTAAATATTATAAGATTGAAATAAGACTCAATTTGTGGATGTAATAATTAATCAACACAAATATTTGACTTCAATGGAATAATTGAATTAAAACTTAATTTATAGGTGTAACAATTTTTTTTTTGGTAAACAATATTTCATTTCACCAAAATAGTCATTACAAACCTTGGTAATTGTTGACCAATCACCTCCCCTCTCCTAAATCCTACTCATATACATACATCATTAAAATAAATCTGGCAACTACTACCTATTTATACATCAAGGATATGAATTTACGGCCTGCGGGTGTTTATGCAATTTAGTTACAAATTTTTCTTTAGTATGTATATGCAATGCAATTTCTCTATAGATTCTATCACTAGAGTAGGTTCCTTTTTGAAATATGAGAGTGTTCCTGTCTCTCAACATTAAGTAGATCATCATGTTGAACACAGCTACAACAACTTCACAGAATCCTGAATCATGCTTCATCCCTGTCACCACCAGCCAGTCCACTTTTGCATCCCAGCTTTCAATTCTTCTATCTTTGCCCAGCCATCTAAGTAACCTGCTCCAAATGCCTTTTTTAATGCCACATTCAAAGCATAAGTGATCAAATAGTTCATCAACTGACCCACAGAACACACAGGTTTTAAGGATTGGGATACTAATCTTTATTAGTTTGTCCATAGTTTTCAATCTTTGTTGTAAAGCTATCCATAAGTTAAATTTATGACTAGACTGAATATGAGGCTGCAAGATCAACTTCTATCATGTTACTTTTGGATGCTGAGGTATCTGCAATAAGTATAGCTTTTTAATGCTAAATTTATTTTCTTTCTGCAACTGCTTCAACCTATCTAGCATGTGCCCCTGCAATTATTGTAAATTAGTTACCAGCTTCATGGTGTTCCAAATCTACCTAACTACCCAAGAGAAATTGAATATGTTCTAAGTCCTGCTGCTTTATATAAAAGTTGTGTCGCCATTTAATCCATAAGCAGTCCTTCTTCATTGTAAGAGCCCAGAGGTGCTTTGTGATGGCAGCCTTGTTCCATAGAATTAAGTTGATCATATTTAGACCATCTATAACTTGGGGTAGGCAAACTTTGTCCCAAGAGAAAGGTTCCTTTTTAGAGATCTCAGCTTGACAAGTCCATAAGTAGGATCTGCATATAGCCTCAATATATTTCAGTATCTTTTTTAGAATGAAGAATACTTGTGCCCAATATGATTGTATTCCAAAAACCACAACCTTGATTAATTGGAGTCTGTCTGCACAAGTTAAGAGTCTAGCAGACCAACAAGTAATCCTTGTAGTAATCTTCTCCACCAAGGGCCAACATAGAGCAATAGATAATTTCTTCACAACAATAAGTATGCCCAGGTATCTGAATGGGAAAATTCCAACACAATAGCATGTCTTCTCTAAGATTTTCTTTTTAAGGTTACCAGAAATACTAGCCAATAATAAGGAACTCTTATCTACATTCACCTGCAAACTTGAAACTTGATAGAATTTCTTGAATGCCTGGTTTAATAACCTAATAGACCCAATCTCTACCTTATATAACATCAGGAGATCATCGGCAAAGCATACATGTATTGCCCCCATCTTCTTGCATCACTAGTGGAACTGAAAACTCTTATTTCTAGACAACTATTTTAGTATCCCATTCAGCAATTCCATTACAAGCATATAAACAAATATGGTGACATTGGGTCACCCTACCTTATACCCATCTTGCCTTGGAATGGCTTAGTCAGACCACCATTTAGAGTCAAGGAATAAGAGACAGTTGTAATACATGCCATTATCCAACCCATAAACTTACTATGAAACCCCATATCTATCATTAATCTTTTTAGGAAATCCTAATCTATAGAGTGATAAGCTTTCCTAATGTCCACTTTAAGAACACCTTAGAGAGATACCTTTCCTATTATGGCCTTTAAATAGTTTATAAGAAATTAAAATATTGTCTGTAATACATCTTCCATCAATGAAAGCAAATAGTGCATCAACTATCAAATCACCTATAACATTCTTCAATCTTCTAGTAATCAGTTTAGTTATTATCTTGTAAATAGTGGTGCAACAAGCTATAGGTCTATAGTCTTTAACAAGTGTAGGGGAAGGCATTTTACGGACCAAAGTTATAGCAGTACAATTAACACCTTTATCCATCTCACTAGTGTTGAAGAAATAAAAAACAACATTCAGCAGGTCAGATTGTAGCTCATCCCAGCATATAGTAAAGAACTCAATTGAGAATCCATCAACTCTCGGAACCTTCTCCTTTAGCATCACATCGATTGATTCTTTTACCTCTTTGGTTGTTACTGCTGGATTAGGAGCATCTGATGCTCCCTAAATAAGTAGTCGCCCTCTTGGACTACTTCAGGATCTAGAAAAAGGTGCATCTCCCCCTAATTCCCCATGATATTAGAGAAGAATAAGATGAATTTACCTTCAATATCAATAGGTTTAGTCATTTTAGCTCCAGCTTTAGTATATACAGAAGTGATGACATATATACTTGATTTGATCTTCCATTGGGAATGGAAGTATATAGTATTTAAGTCACCACTATGTAACCATAAGGCCCTTGATTTTTCTCTCATCACCTTCTCCTCTACATTACTCTATTTCTCCATTTCTACCATTGCAATCTTTTCCCAATCAAACAATTGTGCATTGCAGGGGCTCAAAGCAATACCTGCTTGCAAAAATTCCAAATTCTGTTTGGCAGCCTCTAGTTTTTATTGGTATGATGTTAAATAACTATTATAGTCCTTTATAACTACCTTCACAGCCTTCAACTTTCCCCAAACAACCTGTATAGGATCACCATATACTTTTTAGACCAACACTCTCATTCCCTCTTCCTGAAGTTAGGGTGATTTATCATTGTAGAGTATAACTTAAATGGTTTTGGATGTAAGGCTTTGGGGGTTTGTGAATGACAATTGATCAAAATAGGAGAATGGTCTGAAACCCCTGGTGCTATGTAATTTGCTTATAGATGCCCTTGAGTCAGTAGCTACTAGTAGTTCCCAAGTGCCCAATCAATCTTACTATATACTCTAATATCCTCTGCATGTTTTTTGCACCATCTGAAGTGGCGTTCTGAGCTCTTTAAAGGGGTGAACTGGTTGGCCTTGATCATGTCCTTAAACCCTTGAACCTCATCCTGAGTGACGGGGGCACCAATTCTATCTCCTGATCTCAATATATTGTTAAAGTCTCCATATACCAGCCACTCAACTTGAATCTGAGCACCTAATGTTATGATATCCTTGTACAGGTCTTGCCTTACTCACAAATCATTACTGGTATAGATAATGGTCAGTATAGAGGCAAACTGGGTGTTTGTGCTGACTACACTATAATGCATACACTAATCACCTATTTTTAACACCTGTACCTTGATAGGCTTCTGCCATATTAGCCAAATCCTCCCATTTATAGCATGATTATGGTTATAGTGGGTGTTTCAATCCCTAGCAATATTTATTTTAATTCTATGTGCATTCTAGCTTTTCACACTAGTTTCTATAATTCCCATGATTTCCCCCTTGTTCTTCCTTAGAAAGAGCTTCATCCCGTTCTACTTGAAGGGATTATTCAATCCTCTAATGTTCCTGGAGCACAGAATTATGGGGTTTGAAGTAACTTCCACCTCCAATATTAGTCTCTACCTGCTCACCCATTACTTTCTTCCCTTTTCTTTGAACAATTCCTGCATTATCTTTCTCATTATGACTAGGAGATACAAAGGTTGCATGCTCTCTTACTCTCACCTCATGTTGTGAATTACCTAGCTGATCTTCTATCTAGTCCTTGATAGTCTTACCATTATCCTCCTCAGTCAGGCAAGTTAGTGTTTCTTTGACCTGCTCAGGTATGGGTTTTCCACCTTCTTTGGTTTCTTATTTCTGGATTACCCTTCTACGTCTATGATTACTCCTCCTTCTTGCTTGTCGTAGGGATGGATCAACTTGAATTCCTTTCTTCAGTTTCTTCTTGTATGGGTAGTCTTCAACTTTATGTCTAAATACATTGCAGTCACTACTGAACTTGGGGACCCAAACAGAAGGTATGACCTATTGTATGGTCCCTATTAGAGTGCTCAACTCCATCTGTGTAGGGAGAGTATGGACGATGTCTGCCTCAACTAATACCCTCGCAAATGAAATACGTTTCATCACTGTAGTGTTTTTATCTGTGTACATTGGCCTCCCCACAACACTCGCAAGTTTACTCACTGAGTCAGTATACCAAGACCCAAGTGGTAGACTAAGTAATTTAACCCATAAGAGAATTTTATTCAGGAATTCATGGTTAAATTCAAAGTCAAGTGTCCAATTCCTCATGATAAATGATCTACTTCGGTATGTATACGGCCCCGTATGCATCACTAAGTCCCTATAAGCTAGCGTTGCAAATTTGAAGATGTAATAGCCATCATCATGGCATAGTACCTGGGGTTTAGAGACAAAAGTTCCACACATGATTTATATAATTTTCCATTTCTTTTGAAATATGGAGAATCACACAAGACATATCCAATCAGTGCAGTGCTCCAGTGATTAGCCTGAATCAGTATATCATCCTCCTAGCACCACCATCTTATCTTCTTTCACCATTGAGGGCATATAAGCAAGTGCCTTCCCCATTTGCGAGCTACAATTTATAGATTCCACTTGCTCTTTTTTCGATTCTGCCTTTACTTCAATAGTATCCACAGGCTAAGTGTGGGAAGAAGCCCCAGCTTTAGAGAATTGAAGGCGCCGATGAAATTGCGAATACTCAGGTTTCCTTGAGATTCTCTTCCCTTCTAGGTCTAGTCGCACCACCATCGTAGAGTCTAACTCATTTTCCTTACTGATAGGATGAAATGAGTGAGAAATTTTTTTTTCTAAATATTAACGGACTTAGCTGTTATTGTACACCACTCATCGGCGTGATAAGTACCGGTGGCGGAGATGTCAAATATCGTGGTGGAGTCATTTTCAATGCAAGCGTACGTTAGTTGCCCTGCTATCGTGCGCCCAGAGAGAAAACATGCCTCATTTGGTGTAACAATTAGTCAATACTAATATTTGACTTTAATTAAGAAATTAAATTATTTCAATTTATATAATTCTAATTATTATAAAGACTCAGTTTGTGGATGTAACAATTAATCTATCCTAATATTTGACTTTAATTAATAAATTGAATTATTTCAATTTATACATAACCCTAAGTATTATAAGATTGAACTGGTACTTTATTTGTGAATGTAACAAGTAGTTAACAAATACCTAACTTGAATTGAAAAATTGAAATGCGACTCAATTTGTGGATGTGCCATTAGTCAATCCTAATGTTTGACTTTAAATGAAAGATTGTATTACTTTAGTTTATATAACTCTAACTACTGTAGGATTGAGTTGACACTCAATTTCTTGATGTAACAGTTAGTCAATTTTAGTGTTTGACTTTAATGAAAAATTAAATAGTTTTAATTTATATAACTATAAGTATTATAAGATTGAATTGGGACTCAATTTATGTATTAAACAATAATTCAATAAATGTGTTTGACTTCAATTGAATAAATGGATTGATTCAATTTGTATAACTTCAAGTATTACATGAAGGAATGGAGTATCAATTTGAATATCCCCATATTGTTGTGACATGCTGAAATTTGGGAGTCAAAAATAAGTTATGAGTCTTACAAAAGTGACGCAATAATTATTTTGGAAGGTATTACTTTCTTGAAATTGGTTTCTACGATTGTCATGGAATTGGATATTGACTAAGTACGAAAAAAAATAGAAGTTAAATATGTGGTTGAAGGAAATTCTTCTCAATTGTCATAAAAAAACAACAATGGAGTGAGGGTTTATGTTGAGTTGAAGAAATAATTTTGTGGTTTGGTTAATTTTTTGCTTTGTATTTTTTTATATTTTAGATCTAGGAATTTATGCCAAATTCTTGGATTTTTGTTGAAAATAGCTTGTACAACATTTTTGTTGAGCTTCAAAGAAAGTGGAATGCCTAAGAAAATCTTAGACTCTTTCTCATTTGTGCACATTTATGTTTTTTTTTATGATTGGTGTGTTCTTGCAGATTTGATTGAACTCCACTTGTTTATTATTTTGTGTTATTTCAGTTCTGGAAATGTTTAATTAGATTTACTTATTACTTATTTGCAGGCTCATGTAATTGGAACGATTTTGCAGATGATGTAGTTTTGATTGATGAGACGCAAGGGGGTGTGAATGACAAATTAGAGGTGTGGAGACAAACTCTTGAGTCTAAAGGGTTCAGGTTGAGTAGAAGCAAGACAGAGTATTTAGAATGCAAGTTTAATAACGTGAGGCTGGAGAATGAGGTGGTAGTGAAGTTGGAATCACAGGAGGTATGTAAGAGGGATAGTTTCAAGTATCTCGGGTCCGTGATTCAGGGTAACGGTGAGATTGACGATGATGTCTCGCATCATATTGGGGCGAGATGGATGAAGTGGAAGCTCGCGTCGGGGGTGTTGTGTGATAAGAAGGTGCCGCCCAAGCTTAAAGGCAAATTCTACAGGGTGGTAGTCCGTCCGGCCATGTTATATGGAGCGGAGTGTTGGCCAGTTAAGAACTCCCACATTCAAAAAATGAAGGTGGCAGAAATGCGGATGTTGCGTTGGATGTGTGGGCTGACTAGAGGGGATAGAGTTCAGAATGAGACTATCAGAGAGAAGGTTGGTGTGACTCTAGTGGAGCATAAGATGCGGGAAGTCCGATTGAGATGGTTCGGACACGTGATGAGGAGGGGCATGGATGCCCCGGTTCGTAGGTGTGAGAGGCTAGCTTTGGATGGGTTTAGGCGGGGTAGGGGTAGGCCGAATAAGTACTGGGGTGAGGTGATTAGGCGGGACATGGAGCAGTTACAGCTCACCGAGGACATGACCCTAGATAGGAAGATCTGGAGGACGCGAATTAGGGCAGAAGGCTAGGGCTAGTTTGGGTCGCTAGTGTAGGGAATTACTTGGTGGGGGTATTATTCTTGTTATGATACCTTGTTCCATGTTTTATTACGAAGCTGTTTGCTTTTCTCTGTTTTTATTACTTATGGGTGTCGCATTTATGTTATGACATCTTGTTTTATGCTTTACTATGTATTTGTGTAGTATCTCATGTCTCAAGCCGGGGGTCTATCGAAAACAACCTTTCTACTTCTTTAGAGGTAGAGGTATGGACTGCGTATATCTTACCCCCCCCAGACCCCATTATGTGGGAATACACTGGGTTAGTTGTTGTTGTTGTTGTTGTACTCTAAATATTGAAAGAAAATAGAATAATCTATGGATTTTGGAATGAAACTGTACCATTGCAGTTAACTTACGAATGTATAATATGTTGTTATACATTCAAATCATTGTATAATGAAAACTGTGTCAATCCAGTAAACATTCGAATGTATACTATTTGATTATACATTCGTCTATGTATATAATGAAAACTGCCGCTATGACAGAAATTGCATTTTATTCTGGTTTTATTATTTTTAACATGTTTGTTTAATCCATTGACTCAATTTAAAAAAAATTATGCAGCTATGTATTGATTTGTCGTAACAAAGACTGCAAGTGGGTACACGAGTGATAATGAGGATTCTCATCGGCCGTGGAATAGTTATCTCCAAACAATTGATGAAAGTGCATTTGTTACTTTAGAGTAGCATTTTTTTATAATAGTCGGCATTGAAACAACTAATTCTTGATTTTGTAGTTGATGTTAAACGGTTACAATGTTACTTTTTGGATGTTAATTCACATTTTATGGATGTCCTTATTCTTATTATACATATATAACATCTGAAGAAATGTTGTGCAATTACTTACACTATATTGTAATGTTAATATATAGTTTGGTAGTTATTGAGTTTGCCTTACATTTTATTATATATTACGTATAAAGCTAAATTACAAAATAATGTGTTACTGTATATCAACACATTGAATTTTTAATAGTAGGTAAATTATGTTATAAGTTAATAATGCATTGAACAAGTGTCTCATATGACATATGTATTACATAATATCATACATGTTGTTAAGCGTTCATGACTTAATAGAAAATAAAGAAAATATTTAATGTCATACATATTTATAAACTATAACACTATATCGTACATTATTAATAGATTTTTAATGTATTTTTTACATTAAATACATTGTGAACGTATCATACATTTACACAAAAGTATAATCTATAACTATACCCATAAAACAAAATGGAAAAGGCAACTTAAATTATCACGAATTATGTTACATAAGTCTGTCATTTCTTATGTTGTTTAAACAAAAAATAATACATGTAGTCAGTTAAAAGTCATTGTTGTCAGTAAAACATCATACATGTTAATAAAGTATAATAGTATATCATACATTATATATTAATGTATATAATTGTGTAATACACATTACGTTTCAACAACTATTTACTATAATAGTTGCTAAATTACATAGTATATACACACCCACAATATATGTATAAGGAGTATGAATAAGGATAACACGTCTTCAACACCCACTTCTCATATAAGCATTAATTTCCGATTCATTCATAGAAGAAGCCCTCAACACCCACTTGCAGTCTTTGTTACAACAAATCAATACATAGCTGCATAAATTTTTTAAACTGAGTCAGTGGACTAAACAAACATGTTAAAAATAATAAAACCAGAAAAAAATATAATTTATGTCATTGCGGCAGTTTTCATTATACACATAGACGAATGTATAATCAAATACTATACATTCAAATGTTTACTGGATCGGCACAATTTTCATTATACAATGATTTGAATGTATAACAACATATTATACATTTGTAAGTTAACTGGAATGACACAGTTTCATATTATATTATAAATATAATTTAAATGTATAAAGAGCAAAAATACAAAGAATTAAAATAATTTATTTCTGAAAAACGTAAAGAATTAAAAATAAGAATAGAAAGACTACATTATAATATATTTGCCGGAGTTAGTAAAAACTCAATAAATACACAAAAAAATGAAATATCAAAATTAGAATCACAAATAGATAGTTTAGAATATATATATATATCAACATGAACTATTCACAATAAAATGAACAAAGAAGAATTTATAATAGATGAAAAAATATATGAAAATCACGAAGGATTAAAAATAAAAATAGTATTTTCTAATCTAGGAAGAAGATATAAGAAAATAGGTGAACATTTATACCTAATGTTAGAAAAGGAAGAATTAAAATTAGAAGATAAATTGACAGCAATGGTAAGAATAGAAAAAGAAAATGAAGAAATAGATAGAAAAAAGGAAATAGAAAAAATTAAACAACAAACTACGGAAGAAATACGAAAAAATAAAAGAAACTAAAAATAGTAGAATTGCTGAATTAGAAAAAGAACTACAAATGTTAAAAGATTTGTATGAACAAAGACAAAAGGAAAAAGAAGAAAAAGATAGAGAACAAAAATTACTAAATGAGATAAATCAATTTAAGGAAAAATTAGAAATAAATAATATAGATGTTGAAGAGACAGATAATTATGATTCGGAAGATAGTGAAACATATACAGAAATATTAACAAATATAAAAATTTTAGAAATCAATGAAAAACAGGAAGTAATTAATGAAGAAAACTTAGAAAGTACCAATACAGAAATTAATACTCTTGATAAAAAAGAAGATGAAAATATAATACCTAAAACAATAGAAATAAGAAAACCTATATATTATAAAAGTAAATTTAAAAGATACAATGAATATGACAAATGGAAACCAAAACAAATAGTTAATAAAAATTATAACTTTTTAGACCTAGACTGTGTAACAGATACAGAAAAAACAATACAATTATGGATAGGATATATGACAAAACAATTATTAGATAATAATATAAACATAACAGATGCACCAGAATATATAGAAAGAACACTAATAGGATCAGTAAAACTATGGTTTTCAAATTTAACTGAAAATAGCAAGAAAGTATTAAGAGCTAATAAACCTATAGAAGGAACATCATCAACAACAACTAAACTAACACCTATAGAATTATTAAAAAAATATGAATCAGCTATAAAAGATGAATTTGGTAGTATGACAACAATAGAAGAAGAACAAGATGAAGAAAAAGATACAAATAGGAATTTAATGTTAAAATTAACAATATGTAATATGTGTTATATAGACGAATATACTTGCGCATTTAAAGAATATTATTATAAAGGAGCATATAGTATAGAAGAAAGTAAGGAAATAAGAAAATTATATTTTAATAAATTACCCGAACCATTTAGTTCAAAGATAATAAAAAGTTGGAAAGAAGCAAAAATAGTAGATACGTTAGGAGCAAGAATAAAATTTTTACAACAATGGTATAGAAACTTATGTGAAAAATATAGAGAAGAATTAAAAATGAAAAAAACATTAATAAGAAATTTAGCAAGTTGCAAAAATAAAATAGCACCCCAATTTGGATGTGAAGAAAGATACTATAAGAAAAGAAAAAGACACAAGAAATATAAGAAATATAAAAAATCAAAATACAAATACAAGAAACCAAGAAAAAGATATTATGTAAAAAATTATAAATACAAAAAACCATACAGAAAAAATAAATCTATAAAAGAATGTACTTGTTATAATTGTGGAAAGTTAGGACATTTAGCTAGAGATTGTAAATTACCTAAAAATCCCAAAAATAAACAAATATCAGAAATAAAAATAGATAATACAGAATATATGCAGATAGATTATATAGATTACGAATTGGAAAGTGAGGATAGTATATATGAAATTTCAGAAAACGAAACAGATACTGAAATAGATAGTGAAATAGATGAATCAAATGACTGAAGAAGATATAAAAATAATAACAAAGGAAGAATGTTTAAATGATGAAGGAACGGAACAAAAAATAATATTTGACAGCAACATATTTGATGAAATAAAAGGAAAAGAATTAGATAAGTGTAGAAAAAATATTTAAAATACCAACAATAAAAAATATTTTTACTAGGAAAAAGGATGAATATTATGTAGTATGCCAAAAAGAACATGTAATAGACTGCAGATATGCAAAAGGCAAAGCTAGTATACCACTAGTAACAAAAAGAATAATTAATAAAGAAATAAATGATATAAAAAGTAAAGGAGATCCAATAAAATATGTACACCTTAGAGGTACAGAGATATTAATAAAAGCATGTTTTAGAAAAGGAATAGATACACCGATAGAATTATATTTAGCAGATGATAGAATTATAAAACCTATAGAAAAGAGCATAATAACTGCCGTAAAAGGAAATTTAATATACCAAAAATTTAAATTTATAATAAGTGCAAATTATTCAGTAGCAGTAACAGATAGGAATATAGATAAATCACTAGCATTATATTGGAAAATATCAGGAATAGAATTAACCCCAGGAAGTAAAATATTTACAGCAAGATGCAAAAATTTATATGTATTAACAATAAAACATAAAATAACAGGAAAAATAAGATTAACAAGATACGAATAGAAAGCCCATTTGAACAAATTGTAAAACCAATAGATTATAATGATTATAGCTATAGAGACATAGATATAGAAGAAAATTTAGAAATAGTAAATGATAGAATAAGTACAACAAAAAGAATAGCTAATGAAAAATCAGAATCATCAAGCTCATCAAAAAGAACAAGTTATGAAACAAATTCGATAAATAATTTAAACCAATATTACATAGCAGGAAAAATAAATGAAAAAGAATACTTAATACTCTTAAATACAGGACAAGAAGAAAATTATATAGCAAAATACCTAGTAAAAAATGAAGAAATAAAAACTGATAATGATATGTGCCCAGATCTACCAAGAAGTTTAATAAATAATAAAAACATAGCAGAAAAAAAAATAATAATAGGAGTTAGAAAAATGAAAATAGAATTTGAAGTAAAGGAAGAAATGCAAAAAGCAGATATAATATTAGGAATAAAATGGTTAGAACAAGTAAAACCGTATAATATAGAACATACACAATTAACCTTAACATATAACAAAGAAAAATTATTCTTAAAAAGACCCTTAACATAAAATGAAAATATATGTACTAATGAAGATAGTAGTAGAAGGATATTACAGTAGATATTATACGCCTATGATAGGTACAGGAGTAGAAGCTAATTTATGTAGATATAATTGCTTATCAGAAAGTAAATGGGATAAATTAAAAACGTCAATAATAGTTAAAGGATTTAATAATGAAGGAAGTTTAATTACTTATAAAGCTAGGAATGTAAAAGCACAAATATGGGATAAGATATTAACAATATAAGAAATCTATAATTATGAGCTAACATCAAAAGATATACTTTTAGGAATGCCGTTTTTAGATAAACTATGCCCACATATAATAACTAGAAATGACTGGTGGTTTACAACACCATGTAAACAAAAAGTAAGAGCAAAAAGAGTTAATAATAAAATAAGAAAGAAAACTGATTGGATAAAAGGAAGTGAAAAAATTACACAAAAGTTAGAAAATATAAAAACCACTGAAGATACAATAGAACTAGTAGTATTTTTGATAAATAAAACAGAAATAACTATATTTTCAATAAATAAGATAGAAATAATTAAGAAAAAATTAGAACAATTATATAGTGAAGATCCATTAAAAGGATGGGAAAAACATAAAACTACCATAAAAATTGAATTAATAGATAAAAATAGTATAATAACACAAAAACCATTAACATATAATTTTGACGATTTAAAAGAATTTAAAATGCATATAGATGAATTATTAGAAAAACAATATATACAAAAAAGTAATAGTAAACATAATAGTCCAGCATTTATAGTAAATAAACATAGTGAACAAAAAAGAGGAAAAAGTAGGATGGTTATTGATTACAGAAATTTAAATGCAAAAACAATGACTTATAATTACCCAATACCAAATAAGATATTAAAAATAAGGCAAATACAAGGATATAATTATTTTAATAAATTTGATTGTAAATCAGGCCACACACAACCCAACCCAAATATTTCACTAAAAGGTTTCAAATTTCATGAGTTGCCTAAAGTATATTGACCAAAATCTATAGTACTTTGAGTTTATAAAAATAAAATAAAAAAGCTTGTTGTAGACGTAAGTGGGATATAGACTTATCTTATAACTGAAAATAATTAGGATATATAAACTTATCGGTCAATTGGCCAACTACCCCCCGGTCCCCAGTTCCGGCGCCGGCGCCGGCCCCAGTCCCGTGCCGACCCCCGTCGTCGTCGCCGACCTTTGGCGCCGCCGACCTCCGGCAGAACTCCGGCAGACCACCCCGTCGCCGTCACCAGTCACCAGCGCCGAACTTCGGAGCCTCCGCCGACCCCCGGCAGACCTCCGTCGCCGTCACCATCGCCGAACTTCGGAGCCACCGCCGACCTCCGGCAGCCCACTCGCTCCCCAGCTCCGGCGCACCCACTAGCCGGCCCCATCCCCCCGGGCCGTCGGTTCCCTGCTCCGGCGAGTCCCCCCCCCCACCGGCTCCGACGAGTTTTCAACAGTCCCCAGCTCCGGCGAGACCCCCCACCCGCAGATCCAGCAGCCGACGCCCGGTGACTTCTAACCTTTGCTATTTCATTTTTATATTATGCTAGTCTTACTCCCTGTACCTTGATTTGCGTGTGATTTATGTGCTTGTATTTCTTACTGCTGCTCTATTTTTACTATCGTTTATATTTTTATTTTGCTTAAATATTTTTATATTTTCTTATTTTCCTCGTAGTAGTGGCTGTGGGCAGTAATGGTAGGATAGGGTCATGTTTGAGGGGGTTAGAGCGTGGGGTTGTTGTGGGGGCAGGGATTGAGGAAAGGGCAGGAGTGGGAGGGAGGCCAAGGTTTGGCCGCGGGGGTGGTCCGGGAGGGCGGGTGGATAGTGATGGTAGGCTGAGGGTTGGGTCTTGGAATATAGGGACCCTTCAGGGTAAGTCCATAGAACTGGTGAAGATCCTTAGGAAGAGGAGGATCAATATTGCGTGTGTCCAAGAAACCAAGTAGGTAGGGTCTAAGGCTAGGGATGTGGATGGTCATAAGCTATGGTACTCTGGGAGCGAGAGGCGTAGGAATGAAGTTGGCATCTTAGTAGATGAAGAGCTTAGAGGTCAGGTCGTAGAGGTGAAGAGGATCAACGATAGGTTGATGACTATTAAGTTGGTCATCCGGGGGTTTACCTTGAACGTGTGTAGTGCCTATGCGCCCCATGTGGGCTCGGAGGGGGAGGAGAAGATGCGATTTTGGGAGGCTTTGGAGGAGGTGGTGAGAGGCGTGCCTAGCTCGGAGAAGATTGTGGTAGCAGGAGATTTCAACGGGCACATCGGGGCGTTACCGGGAGGCTTTGGTGATGTGCACGGTGGCTTTGGTTTTGGGGACAGAAATGAAGAGGGGACTACTCTATTGGAGTTTGCGCTGTCCTTTGGGCTGGTGGTGGTGAATTCGGGCTTTCCGAAGAAGGATGATCACTTGATCACCTTTCGAAGCGCGTTAGCCAGGACCCAGATTGACTTTCTGTTGCTTCGGAAAGGAGATAGGGTGCTGTGTAAGGACTGTAAGGTTATACCGAGTGAGAATCTTTCGACCCAGCATAGGCTCTTGGTTATGGATTTGGGTATAAAGAAGATTAGAAAGAGAAGATGTAAGGAGGGTAGACCTAGAATTAAGTGGGGCGGCTTGACGCCAGCGAAGGCGTGGGAGATAGGGGAGAAGTTGGCGGGAATGGGGGTGTGGCAGTATAAGGGGAACGTGGATAGTATGTGGGATAGGGCGGCGAGGTGCATCAGGGAGAATGCAACTGAGGTGTTGGGTGTCTCTAGGGGCCGAGCCGGGCACCATCGGGGGGATTGGTGGTGGAATGAAGAGGTGGAGAAGAAAGTGGGGGCCAAGAAAGGGGCGTATGCTAAGTTGGTTGAGAGTAAGGACGAAGAAGAGAAGCGGGTAAACAGAAAGGAGTACAAGCTAGCTAGGAAGGAGGCTAAGTCAGCGGTTACGGCAGCTAAGACGGCCGCCTTTGAGAGCTTGTATGCAGGGTTACAGGGGAAAGGAGGGGAGAAAAAGTTGTTTAGACTCGCTAAGGCTAGGGAGAGGAAGGGGCGAGACCTCGATCAGGTGAGGTGCATTAAGGGGGAGGATGGTAGAGTGTTGGTGGAGGACGGCCACATTAAGGATAGATGGCAGTCGTACTTCCACAGGCTCTTAAATGACGAAGGGGATAGAGCTGTCGAGTTAGGGGATTTGGAGCGCTCAGAGGAGTGTCGGGATTTTAGTTATTGTAGACGGTTTAGGGTGGAAGAGGTTAGAGAGGCTGTTCGCAGGATGCGAAGGGGCAGGGCGACGGGGCCGGATGAGATACCGGTGGAGTTTTGGAAGTTCGTTGGAGAGGCTGGTGTAAGGTGGTTGACTGGTTTGTTCAACGAAATCTTCAAGACGGCAAAGATGCCCGAGGCTTGGAGGTGGAGTACCATGATCCCTCTCTATAAGAATAAGGGGGACATCCAGAGTTGCAATAACTATAGGGGGATTAAGTTATTGAGTCACTCTATGAAGATTTGGGAGAGAGTGGTCGAGGCGAGGCTGAGACGGTTATTGTCTATTTCGGAAAACCAGTTTGGGTTTATGCCTGGCCGTTCGACGACGGAGGCAATTCACCTGGTACGGAGGTTGGTGGAACAGTATAGGGAAAGGAAGAAGGACCTGCACATGGTGTTTATCGACCTGGAGAAGGCATACGACAAAGTCCCCAGAGAGGTGCTTTGGAGGTGCTTGGAGGTGAGTGGAGCCCCGCAGGCATATATCCGAGCAATTAAAGACATGTATGAGGGAGCAAAAACACAGGTGAGGACGGCGGGAGGAGACTCAGAGCACTTCAACGTCTTGACAGGGTTACATCAGGGATCTACTCTTAGCCCTTTTTTGTTTGCTTTGGTGATGGATGTGTTGACGCGACGTATTCAAGGGGAGGTGCCGTGGTGTATGCTTTTTGCGGATGATATAGTTCTGATTGACGAGACTCGAGGGGGTGTGAATGATAAATTAGAAGTGTGGAGACAAACCCTGGAGTCTAAAGGGTTCAGGTTGAGCAGAAGCAAGACAGAGTATTTGGAATGCAAGTTTAGTGACGTAAGGCTGGAGGATGAGGTGGTAGTGAAGCTGGAATCACAGGTGGTTTGTAAGAAGGATAGTTTCAAGTATCTCGGGTCCGTGATCCAGGGTAACGGGGAGATTGACGAGGATGTCTCGCACCGTATTGGGGCGGGATGGATGAAGTGGAAGCTCGCGTCGGGGGTGTTTTGTGATAAGAAGGTGCCGCCCAAGCTTAAAGGCAAATTCTACAGGGTGGTAGTCCGTCCGGCCATGTTGTATGGAGCGGAATGTTGGCCAGTTAAGAATTCCCACATCCAAAAAATGAAGGTGGCAGAGATGCGGATGTTGCGCTGGATGTGCGGGCTGACTAGGGGGGATAGAGTTCGGAATGAGATTATCAGGGAGAAGGTTGGTGTGACACCGGTGGAGTGCAAGATGCGGGAAGTTCGATTGAGCTGGTTCGGACACGTGAAGAGGAGGGGCATGGATGCCCCGGTTCGTAGGTGTGAGCGTCTAGCGTTGGATGGTTTTAGGCGGGGTAGGGGAAGGCCGAAGAAGTACTGGGGTGAGGTGATTAGGCGGGACATGGAGCAGTTACAGCTCACCGAGGACATGACCCTAGATAGGAAAGTCTGGAGGACGCGAATTAGGGCAGAGGACTAGGCCAGTTGGGGGTCGCTAGTATAGGGAATTACTTGTTGGGGGTAGTATTCTGATTATGATTTTTCGTGTTCCTTATCCCTTGTTTCAGTACGAATCTGGGTGCTTTCCTCTGTTTTCCCTCTGTTTCCTTTCTGTTTTTATTTCTTTTACTTATGGCTGCTGTATTTATGTTATGGATGTTATGTTGTGTAATCTTGTAACCTTGTTCGGTGCTTTACTTTGTATTTGTGTGGTATCTGGTGTTTTGTGTCTTGAGCTGGGGGTCTATCGGAAACAGCCTTTCTACTTCTTTAGAGGTAGAGGTATGGACTGCGTACATCTTACCCCCCCCAGACCCCACCAGGTGGGAATACACTGGGTTTGTTGTTGTTGTTGTTGTTGATTGTAAATCAGGATTTTACCATCTAAAGTTAGAAGAAGAATCTAAAGAATTAACCGTATTTACGGTACCACAAGGATTTTATGAATGGAATGTACTACCATTTGGATATAAAAATGCACCAGGTAGATATCAACATTTTATGGATAATTATTTTAAACAATTATCTAATTGTATAGTATACATAGATGATATATTATTATATACAAAGACTAAAGAAGAACATTTAAAATTATTGGAACAATTTACAAATATAATAGAAAAATCGGGAATAAGTCTAAGCGAAAAGAAAGCTGAAATTATGAAAAATCAGATAGAATTTCTAGGAATACAAATAGATAAAAGTGGAGTAAAAATGCAACAACATATAGTACAAAAAATAACAAATTCAAAAGAAGAATTAGATACAAAAAAGAAATTACAATCATTTTTAGGATTAGTAAACCAAGTAAGAGAATATATTCCAAAATTAGCAGAAAACTTAAAACCACTACAGAAAAAATTAAAAAAGGATATACAATATAACTACAATGAAGAAGATAAAAAACAAGTTCAAAAAATAAAATTACTTTGTAAAGAATTACCAAAATAACAATTTCCAGATGAAAATAGAAAATTTATATATATAGTAGAAGCCGATGCTAGTGAATATAGTTATGGAGGAGTACTTAAATATCGATATGAAAGCAGAAAAAATAGAACACCATTGTAGATACTACTCAGGTACGTTCAATGAGACAGAAATAAAATGGGAAATAAATAGGAAAGAATATTGTTCATTATATAAATGTTTGTTAGCATTTGAACCATATATTGTATATAACAAATTTATTGTACGAACAGATAATACACAGGTACGCTGGTGGCTAACAAAGAAAATACAAAATTCAGTTACAACGAAAGAGATTCGGAGACTAGTTTTAAATATATTAAATTTCACATTTATAATTGAAGTGATCAGTACTAACAAAAATGTTATTGCAGATTACATATCAAGACAAAGCTACACAGACTGAAATTATAGAAGAAGATACTCTAGAAAAAATACTCAACACCCTAACTACGTTTTCATTGAAAGTGGACAGTATGGGTACTGAGATAGAAAAGCTAAAGACTAATGAAGATAAACTGAAGTCTATAGCTATAAATCAGCTAACTCAGCAGTGTGCAGAGCTATGTCGATCGAAAGACAATAAAATCCCAGAGCTAGAAGGAGACGTTGGGACACTCCATAAAACCCATAACATTTATCAATGTACTTCTGCAGCTACAAGCAAAGGAGTTAGTCGACCAAGATACCAAAACACGAACATGAATAAAATATTTGAAAAACTATTTACACCAAAAATACTAAAAGACCATTTATTCATACCCCCATAAATTACCACATACCGAGATATCCTAAATCAAGACAAAAAAGTTTATAATTATACAGCCCAGAAATATATAGAAAACATCTATAGAGTACAAACTTTTCTAAACCATAACCCCAGAGCTACAAACGTCAAAAAACCAAACACCAACTATATAAACCAAAAATTACAAGGATATAACAAGCTAATCGCACTACCAAAAACTAACCCAAGCCTAGTAAAAACTTGTTTTGACTACGGACTATTAAATACCATATACACCCAGGACGGAGAAGAATTAACAGCTATGGAAGAATTATACAAGATATTCACTACCTATAAAAGAATAACGAAAGGCAATCTATTTTATATAAAGTGTTATACTGCACCCGCGGAGATATTATATGACGAGATAAAACCAGTTATACTAGTTGTAAAGATAAGACTAACTAGAGACATGATCATACCAGAAGATATTACGCAGCAACTGGAGATACCCAGAATTGAGATACCCGAGTTCTACGCAAATAAAAGACTTATTGGACTAGCTACGATTATACAAGAACTAGTAAATAATTATACTAATGGAAACCCAATATGGAGCTACTATTCGAGAGATCATCAAATGATTTACTCAAATTCAAAAGAGCTACGACCAGCAGATATGGAGGATGTCAGACAATGGATAATGACACTACTCAACCCAGAGAAACAATCTACCGCAAGAGCTATTAAAAAAGAATTTATTTTTGACGGACTACTAACAAGATATTGTAAAATAATTGGACATAAATATTCAGATCACCAATGTTCGAGGTGTAATGGAGAAGATAATATTATTCCAGAAGTACATCTAGAATAAAAATCAAGAAGACAAAATGCCAGTTGGAAAGATAAGATAAGAAGCAATAATGGAGATATAGCAGATACGACAACACCAACGGGAGACAAGATATCAAGATATTTGACCATATATTGTATAGATTTGTATAAATGTTTAGTATTTACGTAAAGTTTGAAAAGATAGGTTAGCATTATTGTAAAGCATTAAATGTAGTTTGGACTTTGTAGACTTTTTAGGCCTAGGTAGCTTATAGGCTTTTTGACCTTTTTAGTTCTTTTTTAGCATTTAGTAGACATTTAAAAAACGTGTAAACAAATGTAGAGTTCTTTCTTTCGTTCTATAAATAAAGAAAGCAGAAGGCATTGCAAAGCAAACCTTCTCACGTTAAAGCAAATACTCTCTCCATTCCATAACAAATATTTTGTCCAGTTAATTAAAAAACATACATACTTCAATGGAAAAAGCTATGGAGAAACAAACTTCAGAAATATCAAAGCTACCCAAACAGGTATATCTATTTATGATTATGAATAGCTAATTTCATAGTTTCCAACAATCATGATATGATAAAATAAATTCATATTAGTTACTTTATAGTAGAATTATTCGAAGAATAATATGTTAAGAAGTTTATTAGCAAAGTGGAAATGGAGAAAAATCCCTAAGAAATATGTCATCCTAAAGGTGAAACCAATGAGGCGAGAAGCCGTGGTGGGGAGTAACCAGAGTAGAGGCGCTGTTTAAGGGAAAAAGTATCCAAATTACCATGCTAATAGTGACCGAAGAACATGTTATTTAAGAATAATCTAGTATATAGTAATCTGAGATGACCGTATTTTGTTATGTACATGGTTGAAGGGAATATTTTGAAAAAAGCAATTTTATGAAAATGAATGATAATTTATCTGATGTGATGGTAGATAAATTTAAGATACTTATTTTGTATGCACTTAGAGATATAAAAGTAGCAGATATAAGAAAAATCATATTAGAAAAAGCATTTGGTGAATATTACATGGCTAGAGTAAATTATATACCATGCCTACCTAACTACTCTTATAAATACTTATCATGATAAATTACATAGAATTTTTAGAAAAAGATATGCGAAATATACAGTTACTAGAAAAACGGATGAAAACAAATATAGAAAAATACATGGAAAATAAAAATAAAAATAAATCTCTTAATAAAAATATGCAAAAATTACTAAGGCTAAAACAAACAACTATAAAATATCAATTTTAGAAAATAGATCATTTAGACTATCTTAAAGTTTTAACCTTATATATACTTAAAGATATAGAAATTATAGATATTAAGAAAATAATATTAGAAAAAGTAATAGACTATGAAATCGAAACCATAAATTGGCTAGAACAGTTATATGAAGAAATTTACCCAGAAGGATACTATTCAGATCAAGGATGTTAGAATATATTAGAAAAACTAGAGAAAATCAAGATAATCTAAATAATAAAATTAATTACAGAAACCGAATTAGAAAAATAATGGAAAATTTAAAAGAAAAATTAATAGGGATAGAAGAAACCTTAGAAAATTTAGAAAAAAGTACATGTGATAGTTTATATAATTTAAAAAACTCACTACGAGAAGAACAACACAAGATAATAAATAACATAGAAAATCTAGAATTAGATATATATTACAGTACAGTTAGGATAAATTATTATACAGAAATTTGTAACTCCGCAGTTACTACAGGGTAAAATAATAAACCAAACAAATTAATGAATACATATTACGAAAAGAATAAATCATTAAAAATTATTGAAACAAAATCTAAGAAATATCCACGCACAAAAAAGAATAGATTCATTAGATATATAATAAATCTATTTTATAATCTAGTAAATCTATTTTATAATCTAGTTATCCTCACCCCCCTACAAATTATAATAAATCTATTTTATAATCTAGTAAATCTATTTTATAATCTAGTTATCCGCACCCCCCTACACGGGTTTAATGTATGCTAACATATTATACAAAAAGGAAGCAAATGTAATATTGAAAATTTAGAACAAACACTTCTTCAAAACCTCAAAGACATTATACACTGACAGGCAAGTATAATAAAACATTATACATTCGTATATTTAGTAGGAACAACAACAAACGAACCAACAATAAATCAATAGTTAATTTAAATCAATATTACATAACAGGAACAATAAATGAAAAGGAATATTTAATACTCTTAAATACAGGACAAGAAGAAAATTATATAGCAAAATATCTAGTAAAAAATGAGGAAATAAAAACTAAATAATAAAAACATAGCAGAAAAAAAAATAATAATAGGAGTTAGAAAAATGAAAATAGAATTTGAAGTAAAGGAAGAAATGCAAAAAGCAGATATAATATTAGGAATAAAATGGTTAGAACAAGTAAAACCGTATAATATAGAACATACACAATTAACCTTAACATATAACAAAGAAAAATTATTCTTAAAAAGACCCTTAACATAAAATGAAAATATATGTACTAATGAAGATAGTAGTAGAAGGATATTACAGTAGATATTATACGCCTATGATAGGTACAGGAGTAGAAGCTAATTTATGTAGATATAATTGCTTATCAGAAAGTAAATGGGATAAATTAAAAACGTCAATAATAGTTAAAGGATTTAATAATGAAGGAAGTTTAATTACTTATAAAGCTAGGAATGTAAAAGCACAAATATGGGATAAGATATTAACAATAGAAGAAATCTATAATTATGAGCTAACATCAAAAGATATACTTTTAGGAATGCCGTTTTTAGATAAACTATGCCCACATATAATAACTAGAAATGACTGGTGGTTTACAACACCATGTAAACAAAAAGTAAGAGCAAAAAGAGTTAATAATAAAATAAGAAAGAAAACTGATTGGATAAAAGGAAGTGAAAAAATTACACAAAAGTTAGAAAATATAAAAACCAATGAAGATACAATAGAACTAGTAGTATTTTTGATAAATAAAACAGAAATAACTATATTTTCAATAAATAAGATAGAAATAATTAAGAAAAAATTAGAACAATTATATAGTGAAGATCCATTAAAAGGATGGGAAAAACATAAAACTACCATAAAAATTGAATTAATAGATAAAAATAGTATAATAACACAAAAACCATTAACATATAATTTTGACGATTTAAAAGAATTTAAAATGCATATAGATGAATTATTAGAAAAACAATATATACAAAAAAGTAATAGTAAACATAATAGTCCAGCATTTATAGTAAATAAACATAGTGAACAAAAAAGAGGAAAAAGTAGGATGGTTATTGATTACAGAAATTTAAATGCAAAAACAATGACTTATAATTACCCAATACCAAATAAGATATTAAAAATAAGGCAAATACAAGGATATAATTATTTTAATAAATTTGATTGCAAATCAGGATTTTACCATTTAAAGTTAGAAGAAGAATCTAAGAAATTAACCGTATTTACGGTACCACATGGATTTTATGAATGGAATGTACTACCATTTGGATATAAAAATGCACCAGGTAGATATCAATATTTTATGGATAGTTATTTTAAACAATTACCTAATTGTATAGTATACATAGATGATATACTATTGTATACAAAAACTAAAGAAGAACATTTAAAATTATTAGAATAATTTACAGATATAATAGAAAAATCAGGAATAAGTTTAAGTGAGAAGAAAGCAGAAATTATGAAAAATCAGATAGAATTTTTAGGAATACAAATAGATAAAAGTGGAGTCAAAATGCAACAACACATTGTCCAAAAAATAATAAATTCAGAAGAAGAATTAGATACAAAAACGAAATTACAATCACTTTTAGGATTAGTAAACCAAGTAAGAGAATATATTCCAAAATTAGCAGAAAACTTAAAAACCATTACAGAAAAAAATTAAAAAAGGATGTAGAATATAGATATAATGAAGAAGACAAAAGACAAGTATAGAAAATAAAATTACTTTGTAAAGAGTTACCAAAATTACAATTTCTAGATGAAAATAAAAAATTTACATATATAGTAGAAGCTGATGCAAGTGAATATAGTTATGGAGGAGTACTCAAATATAGGTATGAAGAAGAAAAATTAGAACATCATTGTAGATATTATTCATGAACGTTTAACGAGACAGAAATAAAATGGGAAATATATAGAAAAGAATTATGTTCTTTATATAAATGTCTAATAGCATTTGAACCATATATCGTGTATAACAAGTTTATTGTTAGAACAGATAATACACAGGTACGATGGTGGCTAACAAGAAAAATTCAGTTACGACAAAGAAAATTCGGAGACTAGTATTAAATATACTGAATTTTACATTTACAATTGAGGTAATCAATACTAACAAAAATATCATTGCAGATTACTTATCAAAACAAAGCTACTCAAACTGATTTACCAATGGAAGAGGCTAATGCCAAAGATACCCAGACTGATTTATTGCTCCAAATGTTTAAACAAATGGAGTTATTACAAGAACGAGTTATTACACTAACTACTGAAGTTACAAATGTAAAAGTGCAAGTCGAGCACTATAAAAAATAAGATACTGTACAGGAAGAGCACATTAAAAAACTAGACCTAGAAGGTGACGATGAGAAACACCTTAAAACTCAAATTACTGCCGAAACTTCAATTACAACTGCAGGAACGTCTAAAGGGAAAAATATAGTCACTCAAAATAGACCTGAAATACCAAAGAAAAAGAATTATAACCTTAGCCAAATATTTTCAAAACCATATACACCAAATATACAAAATTTAGAAGCATTTGCACCTCCCCAGATACATACCTATTCTGAATCACTTAACCAAGAAAAACAGACATACAATTATTCTTCTCGTAAATACATTGACAACACACACACTTTACAAACTTTATTAAATACCAAACCTATTCAAAGTGAAGAGCTAGCCGCACAACAAAGAGGACATATTACCCAGAAATGCCAAAATTACAATAAACTTATTGCCTTACCAGGAACAAGCCCAAATTTTATTAAATCATGTTACTATTATGGATTATTATCTACGGTTTACACAACCAATGGAGAAGAGTTAGCAGGAATCCCAGAAATTTATAAAGAATTTATGACTTACAAGAGAATTACCAACGGACAATTATTCTATGTTCGATTTTATTCCGCACCAGCAGAAATATTATTTGACGAAATTAAACAGACTATTAATGTGGTCAAAATGGGTATTACTAGAGATTATATTATTCCGGAAGAAATATGAAACTAAGATACCAACATTTTACCACAACAAAAGAGTTATTGGAATAAGCAATATATTATCAGAGTTACTTAATAATTATTCAAATAAAAAGCCAGTTTGGATATATAATTCAAGGAATCAAGCATTGATTTATTCAACTTGCAAAGAAGTTAGAGACCATGACATGAAAGAACTTAGAAAATGGGGATTAACACTCCTCAGACCAGAAGAACAACCATTAACGAGATCTATCAGTAAGAAAATTATTTCAGAAGAAGCTATGGATCAATTTTGCGAAAAAGTTGGCCAAAAATACAAAGACCACATATGCAGCGGATGTAGTGGCAAGCACAACTTTATTCCAGATGTGATGCTACACTGACAAAAAATAAAGAAGATAACCCAAGCAGATACGGAAGAAAGAGATAAAGACAAAAGACATGTGAATAAATTTACTTTACGTAAAAGATTTTGATGTAAAGTATTAGGCATTTAAAGTTTTTTTTGTTACTTAGTGCTTTATGTCAAAGTCTTCTTTAAAAAAGATGAAGACTTTTTTGTAAGCATTAATTAGTCTAGCCTAGACTAGTATAGGGTTTGATTTTTCAAGTCATTTTTTAGGAAACATCATATGTAAATATCAGTTATAAATAGAAGAACCGAAGGCAGTGCAAAGGCAAGCCTTCATGCATTGAAGCAAAAACTCTCTCTTATCCACAACAAATATTTTGCTTATTCATTTTTTTTTTAAAAAAAGGTATATTTCAATGAAAAAAATCTATGGAGGAACAAAACTTAGGATTATCAAACTTACTCGAACAGGTATATTTATTCAGTATTATGAATAGCTAAATTCATAATTCCTAACAATCATGATATAATAAGATAAGTTCATGTTAGTTACTTTATAGTAGAATTATTCGAAGAATAGCATGTTAAGAAGTTTATTAGCAAAGTGGAAAGGAGAAAAATCCCTAAGAACTATGCCATTCTAAAGGTGAAGCCAATAAGGCAAGAAGTTGTGGTGGGGAGTAGCCAGAGTTGAGGCGCTGTTTAAGGGAAAAGTATCTGGATTACCATGCTAATAGTGACCGACGAACATGTTATTTAAGAATGGTCTAGTATATAGTAATCTAATATGATCATATTTTGTTATGTGTATGATTGAAGGGAATATTTTGAAAATAGCAATTTTATGAAAAATGAATAATTATTTATCTGATGAAATGGTAGATAAATTTAAAATACTTATTTTGTATTCACTTAAGGATATAAAAGTAGTAGATATAAGAAAAATCATATTAGAAAAAGCATTTGGTAAATATTATATGACTAGAATAAATTACATACCATGCCTACCTAACTACTCTTACAAATACTTAGCATGATAAATTACATATATCTAGAATTTTGGGAAAAAAATATGAGAAACATACAGTTAGTAGAAAAATAGATGAAAGTAAATTTAGACAAATACATGAAAACTAAAGATATAAAATATATAGAATTTCTTAATGAAAATATGCAAGAACTACTTAGACTAAAACAAATAACTGAAAAATATTATGAAAAAGCATTTAATCGAGCTTAAATGACAGATGATATTAAAATACTTGTTTTATATATACTTAGAGATATAGAAATCATAGACATAAAGAAAATAATATGGAAAAAATTACAAGATTATGAAGAGGAAGAATTATTAAACAACATAGAAAACTTACGCATATATTATGAACATCAATACTATTTAGATTCAGATGGATACTATACAGACTAAAAAAGTCAGAATATATTAAGAAAATTAGAGAAAACCAAGAAGACCTACATAAAGAAATTGATTATAGAAAACAAATTAGAGAAATAATGGAAAATCTAATAGAAAAATTAAAATGGATAGACGAAACCTTGAAAAATTTAGAAAAAAGCAAAGATAAAAGTTTAGATAGTTTAAAAAATTCATTAAGAAGAGAACAAGAAAAAATAGTTAGTAGTATTAATAACCTCAAACAAGATATTAAATATAGTACAAGCAGAATAAATTATTATACATTTACTTTAGAAGAATGAAATGATAAACTACGAATATCTAAAATACTGAGAACAAAAAATGGAAGAAATAAGATTAACAGAAAACCTAATAAAAATGAATTTAATTGAATATTTTAAAACAAAAGATATAGAATATTTAGAATATCTTAAAAATAATATAGAAGACTTACAAAAACTAAGAGAAAAAATTAAAGAATATTATAGCAAAACATTTAATCAACTACCATTTAATCACCCCTCAAAATATGAATATCAGTAACATTGAATATATTAATAAAATATATGAAAATAAAAAATACAAGAACGAAGAAAAACAGTTAATGAATATTACTACAAAGCATTTAACAATTACATAAATTAATGGATACATCGTACGAAAAGAATAAATCATTAAAAGAAATTGAAACCCAACTATATAGTTTATACCAAGAATACAAAAGATTACATAGTACTAACGAGGATCCTAGAACACTTGATAATTTAATTACGATATCTCTAATTTAGAATATGAATTAATAAAACATCTTAAGTCAAGAAGATAAAAATGAAAAATATTTCAATCGATAATATTCACAAAATACATTATATAGAAATAAATACTAATAACTATTTATTTCTTAGTAAAGTTACCGCGCCTAATCCGCACCCCCTACAATTGGTATTAGAGCCCTGTTATTTAAAAAATACGGAAGTCGTATATATAAGGATTTATTTGATTAATTTATTAATTATGGATTTACTTGATTAATTTATTAATTATGATTCATGATATTCCTCAAAATATTATTTAAATGAATAACGTATGAAAATATAAAGAATTAAAGCAAATAATATCTGAAAAGCGTAAAGAAGAAATATCAAATTTAGAATCAACAATAAATAGTCTAGAATATACATACCAACATGATCTATTAACAATTAAATAAAAAATGAACAAAGAAGAATTTATAATAGACGAAAAAACATATGAAAATCACGAAGGATTAAAAATAAAAATAGTATTTTCTAATTTAGGTAGAAGGTATAAGAAAATAGGTGAACATTTATATTTAATGTTAGAAAAAGAAGAATTAAAATTAGAAGATAAATTGACAGCTATGGTGAGAATAGAAAAAGAAAACGAAGAAATAGATAGAAAAAAGGAAATAGAAAAAATAAAACAACAAACTACAGAAGAAATACAAAAAATAGAAGAAACTAAAAATAGTAGGATTGCTGAATTAGAAAAAGAACTACAAATGCTAAAAGATCTGTATAAAAAAAGACAGAAAGAAAAAGAAGAAAAAAATAAAGAACAAAAATTATTAAATGAGATAAATCAATTTAAAGAAAAATTAGAAATAAACAATAAAGAAATAGAAACAAAGGAATTAGAAATTAATACAATAGATGTTGAAGAAAAAGATAATTATGATTCTGAAGATAGTGAAACATATACAGAAATCTTAACAAATACAAAAAATTTAGGAATCAATGGAAAACAAGAAGTAATTAATGAAGAAAATTTAGAAAATATAAACACGGAAATAAACACTCTTGATAAAAAAGAAAATGAAAATATAATACCAAGAACATCAGAAATAAGAAAACCTACATATCATAAGAATAAGTTTAAAAGATATAATCTAAAGAATAAATATGACAAATGGATACCAAAACAAATAGTTAATAAAAATTATAACTTTTTACACTTAGATTGTGTAATAGATACAGAAAAAATAATACAATTATGGATAAGATATATGACAAAACAATTATTAGATAATAATATAAATGTAATAGATGCACCAGAATATATACTAATAGGAACAGTGAAATTATGGTTTTTAAATCTAACTGAAAATTGTAAAAGAGTATTAAGAACAGACAAACCCACAGAAGGAACATCATCAACAACTACAACTAAATTAACACCTATAGAATTATTAAAAAACTATGAAACAGCTATAAAAGATGAATTTAGTAGCATGACAACAACAGAAGAACAAAATGAAGAGAAGGATACAAATAGGAATTTAATGTTAAAATTAGCAATATGTAATAGGTGCTACATAGATGAATATACTTGCGCATTTAAAGAATATTATTATAAAGAAGCATATAATACAGAAGAAAGTAAAGAAATAAGAAAATTATATTTTAGTAAATTACCTGAACCATTTAGTTCAAAAATAATAAAGAATTGGGATGAAACAAAAATAGTAGATACTCTAGGAATTGTGAGATGTATAATGTTTAAGAGAGAGAAATTTGAAAGTAAAGGAATTTATGTAAATAATTTGGGATATGTGTAAATATTTTAGCAAATTGATATATAATGTAATTAGGTAATTTTAGTTAGTGTATATATGTTAATTTTAGTAATATAAAATGGGCGTTAGCCCGGTTTAGTTTAAAAAAAACATAAAAAGGATATAAGTGTCATTTAATGGAAAGAAACATTTAAGTTTACAAGAATGTCACTTCAAATTTATAAGAATACCGTTTTTGGAAGCACTTTATTTGGACCTTTAGCAGTGCTCTTTATTTTAATAGTTCAGTTTAGATAAATAATATTTTTATCTCTTGTCATCATATTTATTAGTTCATGATGTTATTTTTAGCCTTAAACATCATGTAAAGATGTGGTATATATGAATAAGTAAAAACAAGAAAAAATACAATAACAATTAAATGGCCATTTTCTTATCCATCAAATCCAAAAATTTATCATCAAAACTCGCTAACTAATTAATTGAAATTTGATAACAATTATTTTATTCACTTGGCTACTGATTTAATATGTTTACAAACAAGTAATCTATGAATTGATTTAATAACATATTTCCTCTTATCTTTATCAAGTGGATTGTTGAAGTAAAAAAAAGCTAAGGATATAAATTAAATATTATTTTAACCTTTTGATTATTCATCTACATATACATCTACATCTACAATATATTATAAGTGTGAAGACCCTTAGGAAAAAGTGATTTAAACTTTTTGTCCTTTATTAAAAGCCTCTGCAATAAACAAAATTGGCTTTTCACCTTTTCATTTCAAATTGTTATATATATTATTTAAAATTTAAGAGTCCTAAAAATATGGTAAACGAATAATATATGGTAAGAACTATTAGAAGAAATACTAATTATGAAATTCTAACCTATATAGTGGAGATTAATATATGTTAAAAGTGTTTGTCTACGTTTTTCTTGTATTGTTGAATACGTTTTTCTTTTGCAAGTAGAATCATAGTTGAAGTAATACATAAAGTATTTAATTTGATTTTTTTGCAATAGAAGTCAACTAGGACCTGTTGTCTTCATTAGCCACTATATCATTCCCTATATAAACGACTCACGAAATATAGATTCAAGAAATATGTTTTTTAGTTTTTTTTTTGTTTGGTCCTTTTAGTGCCTTTAGGGTTATGGAGAAAGATGTTATATCTAAAGCCAAAATAGATAGTAATTTTATATATGTAATCAATGTCTATGGAGAAATATTGGTCTCCTTTATCTGGTTAATTTTTCTTTTTTTTTTGTTAATGTAATTAATTGTTTGAGAATCTATCAAGAACAGTCTTTTTACCTCACAAAAGTATGACTTTTCTGCCTCATAAAGATAGAAATAAGGTGTGTTACCACACTATGTATGTTATTATTTTATAATTATTTCTTGTGAGTTGAGGATCTATAGGAATAAGGTTTTTGTATACGCTGAGTATATTATTGTTGTTGTTGTGTATGTGTGTGTATAATAATGATGTTGTATATTTATTTCTGAAGAGAAAAAATAAATTAGGAGATTTTTTATCAATTGATTGGGGGCAAAAAAATTATGCAAGACTTGAAAACAAGATCCTTGCAATTTCTTATAATTTTCACCAAGTTCTGGAGTGTTTATGAGAGAAGAGAATCTGAATTACGTATGACGTGATGGAAAGTTATTGTATTCACTTTCAAAAGAAGACTTCTTTTAGCAATTCATATTGAAAAAATTACAGTTTATAGGTAAAAATCTTTTATAATTACCTGGTTGGGTAATGTTCTAAATAATCACAATTCATAGGTAATTGTTAGTTAAAATTCAATTTTATGTGGGCCCATTTATATAAATATAATTTCTAATGTATATAACAAAGACAAATTAATTTTTCTCTCATAATTAATATTTTTTTCTCACTCTTACCTGATTGGAGTAATATGCATATTTTGGTATTTTATTTATTCTCTCTCTATTCTATTGGCTAAAGAAACGGCAACAACGCGCATATCAAAACACAAGATAATTGAAGATATGTTCTTCAACTCTTTTTCCCTTAATTTTCTCTCAAAATTACATATAGTCTCCTTGATTTTACATTGAAGAAACAATAACCTTGACAATGTTATAATACACAATTCTTCAAAAGATCTTCTTCAACTTTTTTCTACTTATTTTAAGCTCAAAATCAATCTAATATCACAGAATATCATCCTTGATTTTTCTTTGAAAAAATATTTTGGTGAATTTGTCACCGCATAAAATCAGTTTATGATATTTATTGAAGATTTGAAGTAATCTTTTAGTATTTTTGTTATTAGATTGAATTTCTTTTTAATTTTTTTTATATATTATGTCAGTGAGGTAATCTTTTAGTATTTTTGATAACATATATTAGAATTAGTGAAGATTTGAGGTAATCTTTTAGTATTTTTCATATTAGATTGAATTTCTTTTTGATATTTATTGAAGATTTGAGGCAATCTGTTTGTATTTTTGACATTAGATTGCATTTTTTAAAATATATTATCCATTTGAGTATATAAATTTCTTCGTTATTCATCTATTTTGCATTTTTTAGAGTTTCAAGTTACCAATTGCACTTTTGTTTCAATGTACGTATATTCATATACTTTTTTGGTAGAACATATGTATATAAAATTTGCTGGACATATATGTGAAATTTATCGTATGAAGAAAAGTATATAAATATTCTACAAAAATATATGTATATAAAGTTTGTATTTGGATACATGTATATACAGTGTTGCATATATGTATATATAGTAAATTTACACATATGCTTTTTGTATAATAATGCATGCATATATGTATATATAGTTTGCATATTTATATATAGAGTGAACTTGTACAAATCTGTCTGACTTGAATTGCATTTGAAAGTTTTTTTGTCTATGCTTTAATTTTTAACAGTGTTTTCGAGAGCATTTGCTGGACATACTGCGATAACAAACTAACTTTTCTTTGTGATGCAATTATTTCATATATTTTCGGGATAATAATGTGCTTGAATAATAATAGATTTGATTAGTATTTTATTTAGTTCAATGTGCATATATATATATACATACAATTTAAGGACAAAACCATATTAGTACGAGTACATATTCATATATACAGTATACAAATCTCTAATTTTGTTCGATTCATATATACATATGTTTAATATCATCACAAACACATATTTTTCATTTTAGTTTACTAACTACTTCCCAAAAATATGAATATGCAGGGATTTGTGGAGTATATGTTGCTACATATACAGAGTATATTAGCCATGAAAAAAGTATACCACCAGGAGTGTTTGACGATGAAAATTTGTCGTGAGTGATGATGAGAGTTCGAACAGGCCAATGAGACCACAGTTTGGTTATGATAATACAAAAGTGATTGTTATTCCATAAATAGTTTAATTATTATTATTAGAATACCTTATCAATTTTTTTTTTGGTATAACAATCTATTTTATAATCCAGCTTTTGATATAGCAAGTTGATCTAGAATTTAATTATGGTATAGAAAGGTATTTTTGAAGCTGATTTATCGTAGCAGTTATGTGACTTGGTTATTTTTTTTGAAACACTACAGTATTTATACAAAGTTGTTTTGATATATATACAATTTTTTGATTTCAACTAACATTAGTCATATATGATGAATGTTTTTTTAAAAATTTTTGTGTTCTTCACCAATATTATCGTATGACGAAAATATACAGAAAGTTTGTGTATTTGTACTTTTATACAATGTGCAGAAAGTTCTGAATGTATATATTTATGTTCATATACAGTATTCACATGAATATATACTTATATTCATATAAACAGGGTAGCAACCTAGATACATGATAAACACACATATATTCATAATACACGTTATTTTCTTATATTAACATACAATACTATAAATATAAAAAAAATACATTTCAATTTATATACAAATTAACTAAATACTTAACATTACCATGTAACATGCATCAACCGGTGAATAGAACTTTTTATAATGAATAACAAATATTGGTATAAATAAATTGTAAACACGTATAACAAAAAAATAAAACATCAAAGTACACAAAAATGTATGCATTTAATACTTTCAAATCATATACTTATACAAATACAAATACAATCACATATACAAATATCCAAACATTAAGAAAACTTATACAAATATACTTACATATACAAATATACAAACATACATATACTTGTACAAGTATACAAACTTGTAGAAAATTACATACTTATATAAATACGCTGACCTACACGATTTTAAATAAATTTTACTTATCCGTTTACATTTGACTTTATTGTATTGAATTGGAATTTATGTCTGATTGAGTACTGCGTCATTACTGACTTCAAAATAGCTTTCTTCGTATACACCTGACCAATCAAAACTTTATTATGATTTGGTCCTGAAAAATTTGCTTCAAAAGTACTCATTTATAGCAATTACTTCAATCTGTTCAATAGGACCTACATCAATTTGGTCATTTGTATCATCAACATCTACTCTAATAAGATTTTCAAACATTTAATGATTTGTGAGGAAAAACACAAATTAATTTTATAATACACTTAGTAATCAAAAATATAAAAATCCAACAATCAGAATGAATTCATAATCGTCATAGTTATTCGAATTCAGAAAACATATACAAATTCGAGAATGAATTCAAAAACATATTTTTCAGAAAAAAATATTTCATGAATTTTTTTTCCATATTTTTGAATAGAGATTTTACCTGTTATCAATTGTATGAATTGAGATATTCTACTGCTTATTTCAAATCTTAAAAAATATTTTTTCTCCATTTTTGACAGAGCTATAAAAATAAGATTTAATGTTTAGTTATGAAGGAAATATTTGTGGACAAGTTAGAGGAATTTAAGGAAATTGATTGTCTTGGAGGAATTTAAGGAAATTGATTGCATTAAACATTCCTTGTTATCTCTAATTGCTGTTGGGTTGCTTTCAAATTTCCTTTTTTATCTCATATTTCAGTTAGATTATTTTTCATCTGATTTGTATAATTGTTATATATATACAAATAACTATTAACTACTTTTGCCTATATTTATAATTATTGAAACTAGGAAGTTAGTTATAGGTCTTATACTTTGCCTATATGTAAATTTTTGCCATTCATATTTGCGATTTCGTGAGATCTTCATATTTAAAGTTTTTGTATAATAATTACACCTATTATTGCATTGTTTTGTTATAGTTTACAGGTGATAGATAAATGACGGTCAGCTTTCAGAAAGTTCTTGTGTAAAAGTTATGTTTAATATATTATTTTGATATCTCTATTATCCCTTCAAAAAAAGAGATCTCTATTATCATTTTATTTTGTTGTAGTTTATAGGTGATAGATGAATGTCGGTCGGTTGAGAAATTTTTTGTGTAAAGGTTAGGTTTAATTATATTATTTTGATTTCTCTATTATCGTATTCTTTTGTTGTAGTTTACAGGTGGTAGATCAATGCTGGTCGATTTTGGAAAATTTTTTGTGTAAAAGTTGATATCTCAATTATGTATTGTTTGATTGTGGTATATGATCAATTACTATTTGTTAATTTTATTATTATTTATTTTTTTCCTTCAACTTTTCATTGCTTCTGTTTTTTAATCTTTTGTTTTTTTCTTCTACTTTTCGTTGCTTCTATTTTTTTAATATGTTTGCTTCAAATCACTTATCGGCTACCATCTGCTTATTTTTTGATATGTTCGTTACTATCTAATTTTTAATATGAAATTACTTCTGTTGCTACTCATGTAGTGAAAACATTTATCCGCTAAAAATGATAATAATTCGGCAATTCTATCGATTACTATATTATTTAAATTATTATTAAATATATTTATAATATTTAATCTAGATTTTCATATATATGGTAAAAAAATCTTAAATTAGAAGTAGATACATTTTATTTTAAAATTTGTCTAGGTTTAATTTGTTCATACCCAGAACATTAGTGGTCCATCCTAATAGATAATTCTCTTCAGCACACCTTGCTCCAGATTACCACTATAATTGTGTGCTGGGAATTGGGAAGCTCAACGTGCAAGCAGATATTTCAAACAAGTGTATTAAAGCCGGTGCAACATCATATGAGACATTATATCATTTTTCACCAAAATACATCAAGCAAGTAATTGAGAAAGAATTAAAAGTTGAGACATTCTATCATTTTTCACCAAAATACATCAAGCAAGTAATTGACAAAGAATTAAAAGTTTCAAAGTTTGGTTTATTTTTTAACATAAAAAATGTGTTCGACTCTTGAGGACTTAAAAGTGTTTCTAAGTTTGGTTTGTTTTTTAACAACAAATGCGTGCTCAAATTTTTTATTTACTTATTTATTTTGTTTTAAAGCTTGGTTTTGGAAGAGAGTCTATGAGCACCTGACGTGGTTTTTTTCTATGAATCAAATAATATTAAATATTAATAATAGTACATAAGCGTACAAATATTCCAGATCATTCTGGGTCAATGGCTAAGGATACGTTGCTCTGTCCCTCATGGAACTCATTACTGACATTGATTGTTCTTACAAACCTAGTTACTTTGATGTCTGCCTAAAGAAGGGTTATGGCATACATGGGAGGATCTATACAAAAATCGATCCTACTAAAATTTGTAAATAAGGCTCCTTGCTTTGCCAGTGCACCTGCCACTCTGTTTTGTTCTTTATAGCAGTGTTACATCACTGATCAACCCAATTTCCTTAATCTTGACCTGCAATCATTGATAATAGCATAGTATGGAGGTTTCCCTCTGTTAGCATATAAATAAACTTAGTAGAATCAATATTAATGATGATGGGAGTCACGTTGTGGGTTTTAACTAATTTTAATCCTTCATTGAGAGTTATTAGTTCTATTTGGTTGTTTATGGCATTGAGGAAGGATTTATTGAAGCTTCAGTTACCCTTTGTGTTACGGATGACCCCTCCCTCCCCTCCCGAGGTTTCCCAGATATAAACCATTAGTTTTAAATTTGCAGGATACTCTATGAGGAGGTTTCCATGAAATAGTAATGGGGATAGTTTTGTATTTAATTGCATCAACATAAGCTTGAGTGAAGGAAGGTTTGTCCTTCTTCTAGTTAAAGACATTATTATTCCTATTTTTCCAAATGGCCCATAGACAACCAGAAGAGGGGTCTGTTATCGCTCTTATCTTGTAGGGTCTTCCCCGAAAGTCTAATTTTGGGAAGTAAAGCTACTAATATTAGTAGGGTAAGAGTAGTTGGCTTTGAGTAGGAGTTCATTCCAGAATTTATGAGTAGAGGTACAACCAAATAAAATGTGGGATCTATTCTTCAAATAACGGTTATGGATGATGCATTTGAGATGTATCCTAATACCCACTCTAGAGAGAGTAGGAAGCCTATTGTGATGGAGTAACCAAATATATCTTTTTAGGTGAGGGAATTTTCCAAATCTAAAAGAAATTATCCCTAGGAGGGTTGGTTCTAGAGTTTCTTTCAAAGCTAGATATTAGTAAGCAGTAGCATTGGTGAAGTTGCCCTTACCATCCATGTTGAATTTCAATGCACACATGGAGACAATGCATAATAGAAAAACAAATAAAAATATACCTTCATCCATTATTGTTCAAGTGTTGTGAAGAATCACCTTTGTCAAAAACTTTAACAAGAAAAAAAGGTAAGAAAAGTCTTAAGAATCTTCTAGCCTATGCCTATCAAAGGTATGCTAGACTAATGGAGTCACAAGCATATTTATAGGTAGGCTAGGAAATTTTAGGAAAATAACTTTAACCCTAGGACTTTCATAGTTATTTCTTGTCATCAAAGGAATACCATATATTCATAACTTAGAGAAAAAGTAGTTGATTGATTTATTACTTTACTTGGGAGACAAGGTGAATTATTTTACCCAAAATATGTAGATCATTAATACATAATGTTATTACATTATCTCACTTGACCTTTATATCAAAATCAGACAATCTTTTATGAGTAAAAATAAACTATATGACCATAAACGCCTATTCACTCAACTTAATAGCTATGCAAAAATCACTTTTATTATAATATATTAATACAGGAATCATGGCGGTCATGCTCTTAATCAAAAAGTTCCTTCCATGTATTATGATGTACAATATTTTTTAAATAAAGTATCCAACAACTTTATAAATGAGCTTAATATAAGACATTTAGAATCCATCTTTATTGTAACGACTCCCTTGGTCGTTTGTGAAATTTTCTCATCTTCTTTATTTTAACCCTCCTTATAGTTTTTAGACATGAATTATGACTCTCGGGGGAGGATATTACCAACCCTTGAGGTGTTTGGAAGTGATTTTATACGTCAATAAATTATTGAGCTTTAATAAAATTAAATCCGATCATGGTCAACCTTCAATTGAAACAACCTTAAATCAGTGTCATAATATTTTCAATAGGTTTGGAATATATTTTTTGGTCAAATTATATATTTTACTTATTTTATGAATTTTTTGACAAATTCCAAGGATTTATAAAGAAAATTCTAATATTTTAGATAATTAGTTTAATTACTGAGTTAATGGGGTAAAAGCCACAACCTTTCCCTATATCACATAACTCATATCCAAGTTAATTAAAAGTAGGGTTAACTCCTCTGTATAACAATAACAATTGAAATACAAGAGCATTTTTTGAGAAGCTTGGACTGTGCGGTTTGAGGCAATGACAATTTTAGGTTAGATTTTGGATTATTTTTATGGATGCTAGGATATAAATAAGTCCCTCAAAGTTGGTTGTATAGTATTAGTGGTTTCTTTTCATATATGCAACACAATTATGGGGAAATTATGGCCTAATCATTGGGCTTTAATGATGAAAGGATAATTTCTTATCATTAGGGCATAATGATATGGAGTAAAGAGAGTTCTAATGTCAAATAGAGTAGTACGCAACCTGTACACTAGGAAGCAATTGTTAAAACCATTTAACTTTCATAATGTTAGTGTTATTTTGCCATTCATTAGGCATATTATTGGAATATTACTCTTAATAAGGCCAAAGCTCATTATGAGATAATGATTGAATTTGGAATGCTACAGTTTCTAGTTTTATGCCTTGGATTTTCGTAAAGTCATCAACAGTTAAAATTTTAAGAAAATTTAGGTATTCAATTACGATTCGTAGATTAGAAATTCTTAATTTTGGGAGTCGAATAATGATTTGTTTTAGCTTAAATTTGACATGCTAGATCATATTCTTATGAAGACTATATATTTGAACAGATTTTGAACATTTTGAATTAGTATGGAATGGAAAGGCACTTGTGGAGTAGTGATATTTAGGTTCTTTGATTGAGGTAGGTTACGGTTTAATTGGAGTTTAGACTAGACTTAATTGTGTGTATGCTCCTAAATTGGATACTTGTTGATTGGAATTTGGACATGCTTGAAATTGTTGATGTTTGGATTATTGATGCGTGTATAAATGATTATTGAAAATTTACTTTATGAAATTATCTTATGACTTTAAGTGTACTTTTAAACTTGGTACATCATGTTGGATGCTGTGAGGTAGTGTAAATTTGATGTTGATATTACTTGCTTATGATGGATCGGGTACCACGCCGGTATGAATATGTATATATTGGATCGGGTACCACGCTGGTATGGATATGTATATGTTGGATCGAAAACTATGCCGTTATGGATATATATATATATTGGATCGGGTACCACGCCGGTATGAATATGTATATGTTGGATCGGGTACTACGCCAGTACGAATATGTATACATTAGATCGGTTACCATGCCGGTACGGATATGTATATGTTAGATCGGGTACCACGCCGGTATGGATATGTATATAGTGGATCGGGTACTACACCAATACGGCACATGAACATAGATTGTTTTTTGTAGGTCATGACTATTTAGGCAAAAATAAGTCCCATTTCATGTGTATACATACTTGTGTTAATTCCATGGATGTTTACAGTATGATTGATACTCTTGATGGTCATGTGGCTTGTTTGTAAGAAATATTTGACCTGCTATTGTTGTATTCTTAATTCATTGAGTATTTGTTATGCGATGATATCTGTTTACTTATTATTTGATTTATGGTGTGTACATGTTATTAAGTTGAGTTGGCCTATGATACCTACCAGTACATAGTGGTTTAAACTGATACTACCCTGTACTCTTTTCGCGTTGAGTGTAGAAAGTTTTCCAGAGGATTAGAAATGACCTCACCTCTAGAGTTTGATAGTAGATCTTGATCCAAGGGTGAGCACTCCCTCACTAGGCTGCCATGAGTCATCTTATTTGTTATTGTCCATCTTTTGAGGAATGAAACATTTCTTATTTACTTTATTTAGATATCTCTTTAGACATGATCTTTGTTAGTAGTTCTTGTATGATGACTTTTGGGTCTTAGGGATTTTAGTAAGTAGTTTGTTTGAGATCCACATTAATAATGATTAGTCCTGGATTATTATTATTATGTTAATTTTTTTGATAATATCATCTTAATATTGAATAAGTGGTTGGGTAATAGTTTGATTTAGATGGTTCTCAGATAGAAAGATTAGTGTGGGTGCCACTCATAGCCGTTTGAATCGTGACAAAGTTGGTATCAGAGCCCTAGGTTCCTCGATCTCGTTGTACAATAATATGTCTAGTAGAGTCTTGTGGAATGGTATAGAGACGTCTGTGCTTTTCTTCGAGAAGCTATATGATACTAAGAAAATTCAAATTTTTCTTTCTTATGTGTGATTACTTGATTTCAATTGGTATCTGACTTCTTTCACTCTTTTCTTGCAGATGGTAAGAACCCAAAAGAATAGGGCAAGAGTTGACGTGCTTGAATCATCTGCTGAGGCTGCAGTTCAAGGTAGAGGCTAGGCAAAAGGAGGATGAGGTAGAGGTAAGAGAGCAGCGCCCGCCAGGGGAGAGCTCAAGCTGTGAGACCTACTAGGGAGAGACTAATATATCCTCCCTCACCTGAGGATTTCCCTGAGGTAGAAGAGGATGGACTTATGCCAGTACAAAATGAACAAGTATCAGTTTATGATGGGGTTACACCAGATCAGGGAGGTGCAACTCTAATTTAGATGTCTTCTACTGTGATTCAGCAGGTTCTGAGTTTTCTGAGTGGTTTGGCAGGATTAGGGACTATGCCTTCAGCACCCGTAGTCCAGTATGGGATGCAGCATGCTACTGCTGTAGCCCCTCAGATGGAAGAAGCGTCAGGAGCAGATATTTTCCCAAGATAAGTTGTGGGTCCGGTAATAACTGAAGATGAGCATGAGTTATTCTGTAAGTTTATCATGATGAAGCCTCCTACTTTTCTTGGAATTGTCTGAGAATGCCTACGAGTTTATTATTAACTGCCATGAGAGGCTTCACAAAAGAGGTTGGTTGAGAGGTATGGTGTAGAATTGGTTACTTTTCAATTTCAGGGGGATGCTAAGATGTGGTGGAGGGATTTTGTTGAGTGTAGGGATATAGGTTTGCCTCCCTTGAATTGGACACAATTTTACTCAATTTTCCTAGAAAAGTATGTGCCTCATACTTTGAGAGATAGAAAAAGGGATGAGTTTTCTTATCTTAAGCAGGGGAGCAGGTCAGTTGTGGCCTATGCGACCAAATTTCATTCATTTTCTTGGTATGTATCTCACTTGCTGAAAACTGGGGAGGAGAGGATCTATCTTTTTGTGAAGGGGTTGAATACAAGCCTTCAGATTTCTACTCTTTAGATGGCATCTTTAGGTAGGTCTTTCCAGGAGATGGTTGATTTTTTCAAGAAGGTAGAGGGCGTAAGGCAAGAGGGTTATGCCAAGGCATTAGAAAATAAGGTTCGCAGAGGAGATAGTTTTAGTGGTTCTTATTCTAGGGGTCTGAGTTCACAGGGATACCCTACCCACCCTATTTAGTCAGCTATGTCGGTGTCTATGGGTGGTCCATCAGGAGCTAGCCATCCCTTTTTGGACTCTGATGGTTACCTTACTTCATCTACATTAGCTTAGTGGCCTACCTTAGACTGTATATTTTATGAGTATGGCAGAGTGGGTCACATTAGGAGATTTTGTCCTAATGTGAGGCAGTTTGGCCAATCTATCTAGAAATAGGCTCCTAGAGCTCTAGTTCCAGTAGGTAGGGGGTGCTGGTAATGGTAGAGGTCATCCAAAATGTAGTTTTGGTGGTCATCAAGCAGGTAGGGGTGTAATCATCCCCATCGAGGTGGTTCTCAGCTTGGTAGGAATGACATTCAGACTGGTGGTAGGGCTAATATCTATGCCTTTCTAGGCAGGCCCAAGGAAGAGGCATCAGACATTGTTATCACAGGTACTATTCTTGTCTTTGACCAGATGGGCACTGTATTATTTGATCCTGGCCCTATTTTTTCATACGTATTTGCTAATTTTGATGTGGTATTGGACATGGTGTGTGGTTTACTTGACATCTCGATTCACATGTCTACTCTTGTTGGCGATTTTATTATTGTCAATAGGGTTTATTATTCTTGTTCTATTATGTTTATAGGGTATCAAACTTGGGTAGATTTAGTGATTATAGACATTATAGATTTTGACATAATTTTGGGTATGAGTTGGTTGTCTCTGTATCATGATATACTGGACTGTCATGCTAAGATAGTGATTGTGGATATGTTAAGAATGGATAGACTTGAGTGGGAGGGTGATTATAGCCCTGCTCCAATGAAACCTATTTCCTTTCTTCGTATAAAGAGGTTAATTAGGAGGGGTTGTTTAGCCTTTCTAGCACATCTTTGGGACACTTCGACAGAGGTCCCATCTATTGAGTCATTTTCTGTGGTGTGTGAGTTCCATGAGTTTTTCCCTACAGATTTTCCTGGTAAGCCGCCAGACAATGACATTGATTTCTGTATTGATCTAAAACTAGGTACTCGTCCTATTTCTATTTCTTCCTATAGCATGGCTCTGGCTGAGTTAAGGGAGATAAAGGCTCAGTTGTAGGATTTGTTGAGTAAGGGTTTTATCCATCTGAGTGCCTCTCCATGGGGTGATCCTGTCTTGTTTGTAAAGAATAAGGATGGTAGTCTTTGTATATGCTTAGACTATAGGCAGTTGAACAAAGTTACCATCCATAACAAGTATCCTTTACCCCATATCGATAATTTATTTGACTGGTTATAGGTTGCATCCATATTTTCTAAGATTTATTTGAAGTTCGGGTATCATCAGTATAAGATTCGATCTGACGGTATTCTAAGACTGCTTTCCAAACCAGGTATGGGCACTATGAGTTTCTTGTGATCTCTTTTGGGCTGACTAATGCCCCAACTTCTTTTATGAGTTTGATAAATGGGATCTTTAAACCCTACTTGGATTCTTTCGTGATTGTCTTTATTTATGGTATTATAGTTTATTCTAAGAGTATAGAGGATCTTGAGAATCACTCAAGGATTGTTTTAGGTTTGTTAAAAGAGAAAAAACTTTATGCAAAGTTTTCTAAGTGTGAGTTATGGTTGGCTTCTGTATCCTTTTTGGGTTATGTGATTTTGAAGGAAGGGGTGATAGTAGACCCACAGAAGATTGAAGTAGTTAAGAATTAGGCTAGGCCTACTTTAGTGATGAAGGTTCGTTGCTTTGTTGGCTTAATGAGTTATTACTGCAAGTTCATAAAGGGGTTTGCTTCTATTGCTACTCATATGACGCCGTTAACACAGAAGTATGTACCTTTTATTTGGTCTGATGAGTGTGAGGAGAGCTTTTAAAAGCTCAAGACCTTGTTGACTACCGCTCCTATTCTTTCCTTGCCGATAGAGTGTAAGGATTTTATTATTTATTGTGATGCCTCATGTCCTGGTTTAGGTGTTGTGTTGATGCCAGAAAGGAATGTTATTGCTTAGGCTTTGAGGCAATTGAAGCCCAATGAGAAAAATTATCCCACTTATGATTTAGAGTTAGCTGCTGTGGTTTTTGCTCTTAAGATATGGAGGCATTACTTGTATGAGGATAGTTGTAAGTGTTCACTGATCACTGCAGTTTATAGTATGTTTTCACGCAAACGGATTTGAATTTGAGACAGCGTAGATGCATAGAGTTACTTAAAAATTATGATATCACCATTCTCTACCATCTGGGGAAGGCTAATGTGGTCGTTGATATATTGAGCAAAAAGTTAGCAAGTATGGGTAGTTTGGCTTATTTGAATGCTAGCAAGAGTTCGTTGGCTAGAGAGATTCAGACTCTAGCTAACAAGTTTGTTCGAATTGAGGTGACTGAGAGAGGAGCATTTCTAGCCAGCATTGAGGTAAGGTCTATATTTCTTGATCAAATCAAGGCTAAACAATTTGAAAATTCTAAGTTGAGCAAGATTCGTGATAAGGTTTTGCAGGTGAGGCCAAGAAGGCCATTCTTGATGGTTTCGGATTAAGGGGTGAGTTTGTGTACCTTATGTTGATGATTTGATTCCTACTATTCTAGCTGAGGCTCATGGTTTGAAGTATTGTATAGATCCTGTGCAACCAAGATGTACCATGATTTGAGGCAGCATTACCGGTGGGGTCGGATGAAGAGTGACATAGTTGATTTTGTTGCTAAATGCCAGAGTTGTCAACAAATAAAGTACGGGCATCAGAAGCCTGGTGGTAATCTTCAGAGGATGCCCATTCCTGAATGGAAATGGGAGAGGATAACCATGGATTTTGTTATTGGTCTTCCCAAGACTTTGGGAAAGTGTGGTTCAATATGGGATTTGTGGATAGGTTAATAAAGTCTGCACATTTCATTCCAGTTCAGGTGACTTATCATGCAAAAAATTTGGCCAAGATTTATCTTAAGGAGATTGTTCGATTGTATGGGATCCAGTTTCTATTATCTCGAATAGGGGTACTCAATTTACCTCTATCTTTTGGAGGAAGTTGAATGAGGATATGGGTACAAGGTTGGACCTTAGTACAACTTTTCACCCTCAGACCAATGGGCAGTCCGAGCGAATGATTCAGGTGTTAGAGGATATGCTTCATGCGTGTGTGATAGATTTTGGAGGCCATTGGGATCAGTTTCTACCTTTGGCTGAGTTTGCGTATAATAACAGTTATTATTCGAGTATCGATATGGTGCCATTTATAGCTTTATATTGGAGGAGGTGTAGATCTCCCATTAGGTGGTTTGATGTATTTGAGGTAAGACCATGGGGTATTGATCTATTGAGGGACTCGTTGGAGAAGGTTAGATTCATTCATGAGAAACTTAAGTGGCCCAAAGCAGGCAAAATGAGTATGCAGATAAAAAAGTTAGAGATATGCACTTTATGGAGGGTGAGTAAGTGTTGCTCAAGGTTTCACCCATAAAGGGTGTCATGCATTTTGGGAAGCAAGGTAAGCTCAGTCCTAGATTTATTGGACCGTTTGAGATTCTTTAGTGCGTGGGGACGATGGCCTATAGGTTGGCATTGCCTCTGAGCTTATTGGGAGTTCACCCTATATTTCATGTTTCTATGTCATGGTGACAGTAACTATAAAATTCATTGAGATTTGATCTTGTTAGATGAAAGCCTCTCTTATGAAGAGGAACCTGTCGCTATTCTTGATAGAGATGTCTGTAAGTTAAGGACTAAGGAGATTGTTTCTGTGAAGGTCCAGTGGAAGAATCGTCCTATTGAGGAGGCCACTTGGGAGACCGAAGAGGACATGTGTAGCAAGTAACCATGTCTTTTTATGGATTCAGGTAATTCCTTATTTTCCCTTCTTGTCTTGTGGTTGCCCGTTCAAGGACGAGCAGTTGTTTAATTGGTATCTAATGTAACAACCCTCCTGGTCATTTGTGAAATTTTCTCATCTTCTTTATTTTAACCCTCCTTATAGTTTTTAGACGTGAATTATGACTCTCGGGGATGGATAGTACCAACCCTCGAGGTGTTTGGAAGTGATTTTATAAGTCGATAAATTATTGAACTTTAATAAAATTGAATCCGAGCATGGTCAACCTTCGATCGAAATGACCTCAAATTAGTGTCGTAATATTTTCAATAGGTTTGGAATATACCTTTTGGTCAAATTATATATTTTACTTATTTTATGGGATTTTTGACAAATTTCAAAGATTTAATAAAAATATTCTAATATTTTAGATAATTAGTTTAATTAGTGGGTTAATGAGGTAAAAACCACAACCTTTCCCAATATCACATAACCCACGTCCATGTTAATTATGAGTAGGGTTAACTCCTCTACATAACAACAACAACTGAAATGCAAGAGCATTCTTTGAGAAGCATGGACTGTGAGGCTTGAGGCAATGACTATTTCAAGTGAGATCTCAGATTATTATTATGGCTGCTAGGATACAAATAATTCCCTCAAAGTTGGTTGTATAGTATTAGTGGTTTCTTTTCATATTAACTTAGGATGCAAGACAATGATTGGGAAATATGGCCTAATGATTGGGCTTTAATACCTAAAGAGAGTTCTAATGTCAAATAGAGTATTACACAACCTGTACACTAGGAAACAATTGTTAGAACCATTTAAATTTCATAATGTAAGTGTTATTTTTCTATTACAGTAGGCATATTACTAGAATATTACTCTTAATAAGGACAAAGTTCATTATGAGATAATTATTGAATTTGGAATGCTGCAATTTCTAGGTTTATGCCTTGGATTTCCACAAAGTCATCAACAGTTACAATTTCAAGGAAATTAGGTATTCGATTAGGATATGTAGATTAGAAATTCTTAATTTTGGGAGTCGAATAATGATTTGTTTTAGCTTAAATTTGACATGCTAGTTCATATTCTTGTGAAGATTATATATTTGAATAGATTTTGAATGTTCCAAATTAGTGTGAAAGGGCAAGGCACTTGTGGAATAGTGACATTTGGGTTCTTTGGTTGAGGTAGGTTATGGTTTAATTGGAGTTCAGACTCTACTTAATTGTGTGTATGCTCCTAAATTGGGTACTTGTTTATTGGTATTCGGACATTCTTGAAATTGTTGATGTTTGGATTGTTGATTATTGTATAAATGATTACTGAAAATTTACTTGTTGAAATTTTCTTATAACTTTAAGTTTACTTGTAAACTTGGTACATCGTGTTGGATATTGTGAGTTAGTGTAAATTGGATGTTGATATTACTTATTTATGGTGGATCACGTACCACGCCGGTATAAATATATATATGTTGGATCGGGTACCACGCTGGTACAGATATGTATATATTGGATTGAGTACTACTCCGGTATGGATATGTATATGTTGTATCGTGTACCACACCGATACGAATATGTATATGTTGGATCGGGTAGCATGCCTGTACGGTATGTATACGTTGGATTGGGTACTACGCGGGTACGGATATGTCTATGTTAGATCGATTACCAAGTCGGTATAGATATATATATGGTTGATCGGGTACCACAGTGGTATGGTACATGAACATATATTGTTCCTTGCAGGTCATGATTATTTGGGAAAAAATAATCCTCATAGCATATGTGTACATACTTGTGTTAATTTTGTGGATGTTTACAGCATGGTTGATACTCTTGATGGTTATGCGGCTTGTTTGTGAGCACTGTTTGACCTGCTATTGCTATATTGTTGATTCATTGAGTTTGTTATGTGATAATGCCTGTTTACTTGTTATTTGATTTATGTTGTGTACATGTTATTAAGTTGAGTTGGCCTATGATACCTACCAGTACATAGTAGTTTGTACTGGTACTACCATGTACTCTTCATTTGTTGAGTGCAGAAGTTTTCTAGAGGCTCGGACACGACCTCACCTCTAGAGTTTGATAGCATATCTTGATCCAAGGGTGATCACTCTATCTCTAGGCTTCCACGGGTCATCTTATTTGTTATTGTCCATCTTTCGGGCAATGAAACATTCGTTATTTACTTTATTTGGATATCTCTTTAGACATGATCTTTGTTAGTAGTTCTAGTACGATGACTTTTGGGTTTTGGGGATTTTTGTAAGTAGTTTGTTTGACTTCCTCATTAATAATGGTTAGTCCTAAATTATTATTGTTATGTTAATTTTTTTAATAATATCATCTTAATATTGACTAAATGATTGGGTAATAGTTTGATTTAGATGGTTCTCCCATAGGAAGATTAGTGTGGGTGCCACTCATGGCCGTTTGGGTCTTGACATTTATTGAATCCAACAATCACTTTATAATATACAAAAAATAAAATATGTACATTCATGTATAACAAAACGATAATGTCTAGACAGATCGGTAAAGAATATAGCAAGATTACAATGAGTTACTAAGTCCCATACGGGTCAAATAATCCTTACAAATATTAGCTGGTAAACCTTTAGTCATAGTATCAACAATCATTAAAGTAGTACGAACATATTCAAAACTCACATCTTGCTTCTTAACATGATCTCTCACTATTAAATACTTTATGTTCATATGCTTACTTCGACTGTCACTCTTATTATTCTTTGAAAAGAATATTGCAGCTGAATTATTTCAAAAAAGTCTCAATGGTCTTACAATAGAATTGACAACTTAAAACCCTGAAGTAAAGTTCTTCAACCACAGTGATGTAGATTCACAGCATGCTTTAAATTTACTTTCCATTATGTATGTTGCAACAATGGCTTTCTTAACACTTATCCAAGACACAACACCTCCAGTAAGAAGGAAAATATATCCAGAAGTAAATTTACCATTGTATTTGCTTCCACCTAAATCGGAGTATGAATACCCGATGACTTTCAATGGGTCAGAATATCTATATGTAGGATTAAGATCCTTGGTTCCTTTTAATATATCAAAACCCTTTTGCTAGCTTTCCAGTGATCAAGATTAGGGCAACTTTGATATCTGCCAAGCATTCCTACTACCAAGGCAATATCAGGTTTAATGTAAACCTGTGCATACATAAGGCTCCCAACAAATGAAGCATGTGGAATACCTTTCATTTTCTCTTGTTCTAATGCTTTTTATGGGTATTGATGATATGAGAATTTGTATCCTTTAATGATAGGTGTTGCTATTGGTGAATAGTTTTTCAGTCCATATCTTTCCAATATTTTTTCAATGCAGGCTCTTTTAGATGGTTAAAGCAATTGTTGAGATCTATCTCTACGAATCTCTATTCTAATGATATATGAGGCTTCACCCATATCCTTTCTTTCAAAATTCTGGATAAAAAACTATTTCATCTCATACAACAACCCTAAATCATTACTAACAAGTAAAACGTCATCCATATATAGGACTAGGAAAATATATTTACTCCTACTTATATTAAGGTATATACATTGATCAATAATGTTCTACAGAAATTTGAATTAAGGAAAAACGTTATGAAATTTAATATGCCGTTGGTGGAAAGCCTATTTTAGTCCATAAATAGATTTATTCAACTTGCAAAAAAGGTGACTTTCATCTTTATCACTAAATCCTTCAGGCTGACGCATGCATACCTCATCTTCAAGATCTTTATTTAGAAAGTCCTTTTTTCACATCCATTTGATGTAGCTCTAAATCAAAATGAGCTACTAATGCCATGATTATTCTTAATGAATCCTTCTTTGATACAAGAGAGAAGGTTTCATGGTAGTCAATACCTTCTTTTTGAGTGAAACCCTTGGCTACAAGTCTATCTTTATATCGCTCAACATTACTAGATGAGTCTCTTTTGGTTTTATAAACCCATTTAGATCTTATATTCGAGACTTTTTGGTAATTCAATACGATTCCAGACTTTATTTTTAGCCATAGATTCTCTCTCTTCTTTCATGGCATCATACCAAAGTGTGGAGTTTTCTCCACTCATGGCTTGTAAAAATGAACATGGATCATCTTCAGTCCAATACCATAATCAGACTCTTGAAGATATACAATATAGTCAGTAGAAAGCGCTAGCCTGCAAACTCTTGAGGAGTTTCTTACTTCCACTTGTTCAGGTGCACCTTCAACAATGGGCTAAGGTAAACTGATTGTTCTTTAATGTGTCTCATCAAGTGGTGGTGGCTCTTGAACTTGTTGCTCTTTAGGTAATTCATGAGAATTTAATTGATTTGAATTTAAGTTTTTGGTATATAAAGGTACCATAAGTGATTCCCTTATCTCTTTTAGTTCCACCACTTGAGTTGAACCACCCCCACTTACTTTATATTCCTCAAGAAATTTAGAATTTGCAGCCTCAATAATTTTTGGAGAATGAGAAGGACAATAAAACCAAAATCCTTTAGAGTTAACCACATATCCTATAAAAAATCATTTATTGTTCGTTCATCCAACTTTTTTAAATATGGATTATAAATCCTCACTTCAGTTGGACTTTCCCAAATGTGCAAGTGGCTTAAACTAAGTTTCCATCCTTTAAATAATTCAAAAGGTGTCTTGGGTACAGCCTTGGATGGAATTCTATTTAATATATACACAATAGTTTTTAAGGCTTCGCTCCATAATAATAATGATAAACTTGATCTGCTAATCATGCTTCTTACCATGTTCATTAATATTTGGTTCTTTCTTTCGGCCACATTATTTTGTTGTGGTGTTCTTGGCATGATATTTTGTGAAATTATACCTTTTTTTCAAGGAACTTAGCAAATGGATCTTTAAATTTTCCCTTTTCTGTGTACCCACTATAATATTCTTCACCTCTATCCGATCTTATAATTTTGATTTGAGTTTTAATTTTTTCTCTACTTCGTTTTAAAAACTTTAAGACTATAAAATACATTTGATTTATTAAAAAAAGATAGAGATACATATATCTTAAATAATCATTAATAAATAAGATGAAATATCATCCACCATTCAAGCAACGAGTGGGAAAAGGTCCACAAATATCTGTATGTATGATCTCAAGCAATTGAGAACTCCTTTTGGCACCTTTAGTGGATTTGTTGGTCTGCTTACCCTTTATGCAGTTCACACAAGTACCAAAGTCAGAATAATCAAGAGTCCCAGAACTCCATCATTAACTAACCTTTTGATTCTTTCAATAGAGATATGTCACAATCTCTTGTGCCAAAGACTTGATGAGTTCTCATTGATAATACATCACTCAGTGCCAATTTCTTTATCATGCAGAGTTATGACATTACATTCAGTTGTGGGGGCCAACTCAAATTTAAATAACTTTCCATATATATTTCTAAAACCAATAATGTTATTGCCTTTCAAAAGTTTCATTGTAGACAAATGAAAATTGAAATCATAACCAACTATGAATAATCTAGAAACAGAAATTAAATTCCTAGAATACAATGGAACATAAAAAGTGTTTTCTAAATCTAATTGTAAACCATCTTTTAAAATGAGATTATTAGTCCCCAAGCCTTCCACATGTGATACCGTCCAATTTCCAGAATAAATATTTTTTTTCACTTACCACCAGCTTCCTTAGAGTTAGAAAGCCCTGCATGGTTTCGGTAATATGAGTTATGGAACCAGAATCAACCCACCATGTATTATTAGAAACTTCAATGAAGTTATATTCATAACATAAAAAGGTAAAATTATCTTTCTTCTGGAGCCACTTCTTGGAATCTTTTTTCCAGTGTCCCTTCTTTCTAAAGAAACAATAAGTGTTTTTGTCAAGACTGCCCTTCTTCTTCATAGAAACACTTTTGCCCTTTATTGCATTTTTTTATCATGAGTCACTAAACTTTCACTTTCAGGTGTCTCATGTTTCAACCTCTCCTCTTCTTGCACACACATAGTTAATAGTTCATTGATTGACCATTTATCTTTATGTGTGCTGTAAGATATCTTGAATGGAATATATTCTGTAGGAAGAGAGTTGAGAATAAAATGCATAAGAAATGGTGCAGATATATCAACCTCAATATACTTGCGTTTAGCAGCAATATCTTTCATCTTATGTGCTTACACACTGTACGACTGTCATACTTGAGAGCCTCTTCATAAGGGTGCTGGCCAATGCCTTATCAGAGCTTACAAATCATTCATTAATTTCCTTTATGTAAGCTTTAACATTATTGTTGTTAGTGATAGAACCCCTAATGCTTTGACTTATATGGGAATTTATGAGAATTAAGCTTTAGCGTAAATCACTCCCACTACTCATAAAAAGTCTTAGCCTTTGGCGTACTTGATTTTGTAGGCTTAGATGGTTCTTCCACACAAAGTGCCAAATCTAGATCTGAACACCCTTAAGTGAGAAGGACTTTTTCCTTCCATTTAGTAAAGTTGTCACCAGACAACTTTAGAATTCGAGCATTTTCATTAAATAGAGCAGTAGGAAAAGCTGTGTTAACTTCAGAATAAGGATACACATACATAAGCTATAAAATACATAACCATCAAAATGAATCACATAAATATTGATTCTTAAGTAAATTCTAAACCTTTCTGTCGGTAGAGGTCGCACCTATACATAGAATTACTTAACCTAATTAGACTAGTAAGCCCAATAAAACTAGAAAATAATCTATACTTGTGGGCATAGAATAATTTTTAAACCTAAAGATTTACTATCTGTTCCAATTAATCTAACCAAACTAGTTACCTCTATGGGGGTAATACTATTTTGATAAGATAATAGGACTTTATTAGATATCATTACTATATTTCAATCACTTAACTTTATGTGATTAAAGAACTTGTTTTCTTTATATCATATGCTCGGGATGTTGTGGCTAATCCAAACATATGATAAAAAGAACTCAAAATAACATCTCACAATCGTTAATTTTGATAATTAATTTAAGCAAAATGTTAATTCTTAAAATGCTAAAGAGGATTGAAAAGGCACACCCTACATCAAAGTAATCCGTTGTATAAAACATCTTTTAGTAATTAGAGAAAAATTGTACAATAAAGAAATAGGCTGAGCCTGTATTTCTTCATTAAAATGGTAATTCTTTAGCCATAGTAATAATAGGTTGCATATGATAAGGTAATAGGTTGAGCCTACATATCTCCCATTCATATTTTTTGTTTATAGTTCTTACTAGAAGAATCCCAAATGGTGATAAAACTCTAAACATGTTTTTGACCTAATAAATAACAATTATAGTGAAATAAGTAATTAAATTTCCATTTTTCAATGAAATCACAAAACGGTAAAAATTACTTAAAGATTGCAAGTGTTGTTAGTAGATTGTCTTTTATCCTTTAGACAATTATGTTCATCACTGATAACGCTCAATCTACAGCTCTCGTAGGAGTGTAAAGCGGTCGTTTGTCAAATATAGAACCCAACCTGGGTTGGGTATCGATCCCACAGGGAATAGCTTGGTCAACAAGTAAGCAACGGTTACTAGACTTTTGGTGCAAGTCTCGTAAAAAGGGGGGATTGTTGTCTTGCAAGTAATGTAAACAAAGGCTGAAAATAATAAAGTAAAAAGAGAGAGATTGCTACGTTGGTTGTAAACAATGAGAATTGAAGCGTTGGGGTTATGTCCACCTTCTGAGGTATACGTCTCTATTGACTATGAGTGTGTAGAATTATGACATGCATGTGCTTATAGAGAATTGTAGTCGATGGTAAATCCAAGCGTCTCTCGACCTGAACAAGGACTATTTCACTTTAACTCTCTCGAGCTTAAAGCGTGTCTAACGGTACGAATTCTCCAAGAGGTTAGTCCAGTTATGGCACTAGCTTTTTAATAGGAAAGGGTGTCCTACTACCTTGACATTATCTCTTTTCCAGACAAATAACCTTTCTCTCGAACAAGTTAAATGTTAGACTAGCATATTCTTGCGTTTGCAACCGCAAAGAATGTAGATTAAGATGAAGAGAATAATGATATAAGCAATATACGTGTCACGAACTCACAAACTCACAGCAATAGATAGTATCTCATTCGGCTTCCATAACCCCAACAGAGAGGTTTAGTTACCCATGAATGCGAAGGAGATCACGATTTGCATTGTTATTGTTGAGTAATGGCGTGTGGATTAGGTGATAGGCGTGTGGATTGGGTGATAGGCGTGATTCCTTAGCAAGTAACGATTCTCTTGTTGTGGAATTTAATTGTTGAGTAATGGAAAGATTAGAAGAGTGAATAGATGTATTGTTAAGAGAGGGATGTATTGAAAGATAGAAGAATGAATAAAAATCTCTAGCATGATAGGGTATTTATAATACCCATATCCTACTCCTACTAAGCTAATGAAATAAATAACCAAATCCTAATAGGCTAATGGAATACTTAACCCAAATGTACTAGGTTAATGTAACATTATCATAATCCAAATAAACTAATGAAATACATAACCCAATTGTACTAGGTTAATGTATCATTGTCCAAATCCAGCTTTGTGTCTGTAAGTCCCCAAAGTCTTCAGAAATGTTGTTTTAGCCCGGGACAGATTTTCCATGCAGCAGTTTTGGTCCTTAGGCGTCTAAACTCCCTTTCCTTCCTTCGTGAGCTTTCTTTTGCGTCAAGTAAGCCATAAAATGCTGAATTATGCATCATTTATACCTGAAACTTTACCTATTTAGTGGAGCATAGGGGAAGGTGTTATGTCGGCCGATTTCTTTATGTCTGCCCCACCTTGCCATCGATCTGCTTCCACAAACTGTGTGTCGTATTGCTCTATAAGGAGGCCTGCTGTACAGCTCTTTGAATGGTGCTGTGTCGACCGAAGGTAAGCCAAGAAAAGAGTTGATCCAATCCGTGGTGAGCTGTAACACTTGGCCCCGAATTTTGACTTCATTGCCTGTTGTGTTCGGCGACCAGTTGGCATAATACTCTCTTGTCAAGTCAAGATTGCACTCTCCCATGTCGCGGAAGATGAAATCCAGCTTCAAAGCCATTATTTTTGCCAACATTCGCGGCTCCTTCTTTGCTAATGTCTCCTTGTTGATCAAGTCGACGTGCACATATTTTCTTTCTTTGTTGCTGCTGTACCATGCTTTGGCTTCTTCCTCAAGAACCCATTTTATTCCGAACATTCTGCGTGGTAGGTGTGCTGAGGATGATTCTCCTTGGTCTTTTCGACTTCTCTTCTTGCCCTTTTGGGACGTGGTAGCCTTCTCCTTGCCTTGCCTTGCTTTAGGTGCCATTGTACCTGAGACTAGAAATAATGTAAGTTGCAGCACAATCTCACTTGGTACAATCTATATGTAAGCACTAGGGGTACCACCTCACACTTAATTTTGTTACGCAAATCAGTGAGGTGAAAGTAGTCGATTACTTCAGATTACGTCAACATACGTTTTAGGATTGTATTCTGACAAGAAAATCAGCATTGCATCACGTATTTGCAGCCATTGGACTACTTTCATGGTAGATATAGCAACACTACGACATAGGGGTTACCACATGGAATCGTTATACTTATAACAAGCACAACCTCCTAAGTCGATAGGCACTATAATCTTATCTCGATGACCGGGATAGTCTACCATGTAAGTATCCAAACAACAATCTTAAGCAATATTTATAGCCATATCAATTCAGCAATTATCATAACAATGCTATTGAAACCAACTTCAAGTCGTAAACAAGCCAAGAATTCCCTACGTATATGTTTACTCACATGATTTTGTAACAATAATCCAAACACATAAACATCACCAACAATCATATATGATTTAGTAATTTATCATAAACATGGAAACATAGTACTTACGAGAAATAAATGAAGAATATGCGAGTACTTACTTGCTTGAAGCTTGTGGAAATGGTGTTGTGATTTGGAAGAGCAACAGAAGAAAATTTTAAGAGGATTTGGAAGGTTATGCGGCGCCCTTAGGGTTTTTTCTAATGTGGTTGTGTTATAAAACTAAGTCCCCTTTATATAGGAAGAGTATGGGTCGGGTTATGACCCATGTACAATCGGATTTGGAGACAAAAACACCACATATGCGGCGCATAATACTTGGCATATCAACGACATATACGGCGCATTGTCAATGGCATAATGGGACATATGCGCCGCATAGTCTATGGCATATGAGATACTGAGACCAAATGCCATAGCATAGGCGACGCATAGTCAAAACCATACCTAGGAATAGGCGGCGCATAGTGTATAGCACACTAGATTCCGAGACCTTAGGCTATAGGATAGGTTGTGCATCGTTCGTGGCCTAGTTGTACCAAAGCCTAGCCTTCCTCGAAGCCTATTTTGTCGAGGAAAAGGCTCAATCCATAGCCTTATGCATCACCGTTCCTAACTTACCAACTTTACCATACAACGCGTCCAAATCGTCAATTGAAATCGATCTCCTCGTTGAATACTTCTTGCACCTATATTTGCTCAAAACAAATGAAAACGATTAGTATGATGGGTTGCCTCCCACCAAGCGCCTTGGTTTTTGTCGTGGCACGACTCTTATTTTTGGATTTTCTTTTATCAAAAAAAAAAAATACTAAAACGACGAAACGATAAAACGATAAAACAATAAAACGATGGGTTGCCTCCCATCTAGTGCCTTATTTATTGTCGTGGCTCGACGTAGTAATCTCGAGTACTTAGACTACGTCGAGATAAGTGATGGCCATGTCATTCATCAAGTCAAGAGGACTGATATATGGCTTAACACGTTGGCCATTCACTTTGAAGACGACACCCTTAATGCCTTCCAATTCAACTACTCCAGACGAGTAGACTTGGATAACCTTAAATGGACCAGACCATTTCGATTTTAACTTACCTGGGAAGAGCTTAAATCTGGAGTTGAAGAGTAGTACCATGTCACCCTCTTGGAAATTCCGTCGAACAATCCGCTGATCATGATACTTCTTCATCCGCTCCTTGTATAAATCCAATCGTTCATATACATGGAGACGGAATTCATCTAGTTCGTTCAGCTGCTCCAACCTCAGATTCTTCACATCTTCCCAATTCAAGTTCAATCGCTTCAATGCCCACAATGCCTTGTGCTCGAGTTCAATGGGTAGATGACAAGCCTTTCCATAAACTAGTTGATAAGGAGACATGCCAATGGGTGTCTTGAATGCAGTCCTATACGCCCATAGTGCATCATCTAGCTTTCGAGACCAATCCTTCCGATTCGCATTAACCGTCTTTGCAAGGATTTGCTTGATCTCACGATTGGAAACCTCTACTTGTCCACTAGTTTGGGGATGATAAGGCGTAGCTACCTTGTGTTGCTTGACACCATACTTGGCCAATACAGATTTGAACAACTTGTTGCAAAAGTGAGATCCTCCATCACTGATGATAGTACGAGGGACTCCAAAGCGAGAGAAGATATTCTTCTTTAAGAACGCTACAACACGCTTTCCTTCGTTGTCGGCCAATGCTACAGCTTCAACCCATTTTGAAACATAATCCACAACAACCAAGATGTACTTCATTCCAAACGAATTCACGAATGGTCCCATGAAATCAATACCCCACACATCAAAGAGTTCTACCTCAAGAATTTTGGACATGGGCATTTCATGGTGTTTTGAAATAGCACCTTGCCGTTGGCATTGTTCACACCTCCTCACATAGTCATATGCATCTCTGAATATCGAAGGCCAATAATATCCACTTTGCAATATTTTTCTTGCCGTTTGATTGTCTGCATGATGTCCTCCAACTTGCGAAGTGTGGCATGCTTCTAATATAGTAGGCACTTCTTCATGGGATATACATCATCGAATGATACCATCAGCGCATCTTCGAAACAAATAAGGCTCATCCCAATAGTAGTGCTGAACGTCATGCATAAACTTCCTCCTTTGGTGGTAAGATAAATTGGCGGGTAGCATATTACTTACCACGAAATTTGCAAAGTCGGCATACCATGGTAATTTCTCCATTGTTGTTGCTAATATCTCCTCGTTAGGGAATTCATCATCAATCTGAATTTTAGGTTGCGCCACTTGCTCACTCTCAAGTCTAGATAGGTGATCAGCCACTTGGTTCTCGCAACCTCTTCTATCTTTGACTTCGAAATCAAACTCTTACAGCAGCAACACCCATCAAATCAACCTTGGTTTTGCATCCTTCTTTGTCATTGGATACCTAAGAGCTGCATGGTCTGTATGAACGATTACCTTAGTACCCAATAGATAGGCGCGAAACTTCTCAAACGCATACACAACCGCTAGGAGCTCTTGTTCAGTAACAGTGTAGTTCCTTTGGGCTTCATTTAGGACCTTACTCGCATAGTAGATAGGATGAAATAGTTTCTCCTTTCTCTGTCCAAGAACAGCACCAACGGCTACACCACTAGCATCACACATGACTTCGAACGGGAGCGTCCAATCTGGTGCTACCATGATAGGGGCTTCAATGAGTTTTCCTTTAAGGCATTCGAATGCCTTTAAGCAATCATCATTAAATTCAAACTTCGCATCTTTCTCCAATAGTTTGCACAATGGACTAGAAATTTTGGAGAAGTCTTTGATGAATCTGCGATAAAACCCAGCATGGCCAAGAAAACTACGAACTCCCTTCACCGAAATTGGAGGTGGTAGCTTCTCGATTACCTCTATTTTTGCGCGATCAACCTCTATTCCTCTTTCGGAGATCTTATGCCCAAGAACGATTCCTTCTTTTACCATGAAGTGGCACTTCTCCCAATTCAGCACAAGGTTAAACTCTACACATCTTTGCAATGCCATGCTCAAGTTTGCCAAGCACGCTTCAAAGGACTCACCAACAACTGAAAAGTCATCCATAAATACCTCCAAAGTGTCTTCAACCATATCAGAGAAAATAGACATCATACAACGTTGAAAGGTGGCTGGGGCATTACATAGGCCAAATGGCATGCGTTTGAAGGCAAACGTACCATATGGGCATGTAAACGTTGTCTTCTCTTGGTCTTCGGGAGCAATACAAATCTGATTATAACCTGAATAACCATTCAAGAAGCAATACCATCCTTTCCCCGCTAATCGATCTAGCATTTGGTCCATAAATGGCATGGGGAAGTGATCCTTGAGTGTCCAAGAATTCAGCTTGCGGTAGTCCATGCATACTCTCCATCTAGTAACGGGCCTGAGTGGAATAAGCTCATTCTTTGCATTCGCGACCACCGTCATACCTCCTTTCTTGGGAACACATTGCACAGGACTCACCCATGTACTATCAGAGATAGGATATACGACTCCTGCATCTAACCACTTGATAATCTCCTTCTTCACCACTTCTTGCATTGGTGGGTTTAATCGCCTTTGATTTTCAATGGTGGGTGTGCATTTTTCTTGAAGCTGAATTTTATGTGTGCAAATCCCAGGTGGAATACCAATAATATTCGCAATGGCCCATCCAATAGCTCTAATATACTTGCGTAAGATTGCAATAAGAGCTGCAACTTGTTGCTCACCCAAATCGGCTGCCACTATGACTGGAAGAGTGTTTCCGCTTCCTAAGAATGCGTACTTCAAATGGCTTGGCAGCTCCTTCAGTTCTAACGTGGGTGGTTCTTCAGTAGATGGCTTAGCTGGTGGTGTGGGTCGATTTTTGAGATCAAGATCCAACTTCTTGGGAGTATAGCGATATGTCCCTAATCCCGATAGAGCACAAATAGCTTCTTCAGAAATTTCAGCATCCTCAATCTCTCCTTTCATGAGCAAAACCTCCAAAAGATCATCAAGAATTTGCTCTTCTTCAAGTCGTTCTTTCTCATCATCAAGGACAACATCAGCCACAAAAAATACACTCAGATCTTTGGGTTGCTTCATTGATTTGCAAACATCAAAACGAACCACTTCGTCATTTATTCGGAATGAAAGCTCATTAGCTCTCAAATCAATGAGCACACTTCCTGTAGCAAGGAAAGGGAGCCCCAAGATTATGGGAACCTCAGAATCTGCTTCACAATCCAAGATGACAAAGTCTGCTGGGAAGATAAATGAAGAAACCTTTACCAAGACATCGCATAAAATACCAACAGGTCGTTTTACCGACCTATCCGCCATGACAAGCCTCATATTAGTTGGAGTAGGATCTCCTAACCCCAACTTCTTGTAGATCGATAATGGCATCAAGTTGATGCTGGCTCCTAAATCACATAATGCTTTGGCAATGTTCAAAGATCCGATGGTGCAAGGAATAGTGAAAACTCCGGGGTCGGCCTTCTTCTGAACTATCGATCGGGTAGCGATTGCACTACAATGATGTACATCATCCTTCAGCTCATAACTTGCTGCCCTCTTTTTAGTCAAAAGATCTTTCATAAACTTCGCATACCCAGGCATTTGTTCAAGTGCCTCTACCAATGGAACATTAATGGTCAGTTGCTTCAGCATAGTCATAAATTTGCTGAACTTAGTGTCATCGGCCACCTTCTTCAATCTTTGGGGAAAAGGTGGTGGTGGGTATGGAAGTGTTCTCTCCACGGCTTTCTTCTCCTCTTGCTTCCATTTTTTCACTTTTTCAGGCTGCACGTCACTAGGTGAAACGTCCCTGACGTTGGGAGTAGTTGTTGCGACTTCTTTTTCTTTTGTAACGTCATTAGTTGTAATGTCCATGTCCACAACTTCGTCAATCACTTGCTTGCCTTTTGCTAAATTTTCCAGCACCTTACCACTTCTGGTAGTGATGGCCATGCATGACCCATCATTCTTTGGGTTTTGCACAGTATCGCTCGGTAAGGTGCCAGCCTTTCTTTGATTGAATGCTGCTGAAAGTTGCCTCAATTGCTGCTCTATTTGCTTGATAGAAGTGGAATGAGAATCAACTAGTTGCTTCATGGAGGACAAATCATCAATCACCTCCTTAACTCCCGCGCTCGTTGCTTCCACTCCTTTCAATAACTTAGCCATCATGTCTTCCATAATTCCAGAATTAGATGTGGTGGTGTCACGTCTACCAGGGGGAACGTACAAACCACTCTTTTCATTGTTTTTCTTCCAACTACCTTGGTCTTTGCTTCCAGATTTATCATAATAGTTCCGACCTTGGTTTCCTTGGGCATTCCCGTGGAAACCCCCCTGATTGTTCAAGTAGTTGGCCTCCTCTTCAGAATCAGATTCGTCTATTCCTTTTAGCGCTACAGCTTTCACTTTTTTGGTCTTCCCTGATAATAAATGCTTTGTCAGAAGATCCACTTGTGTTTTCATATGCGCCATGTCTTGATCACGTTCTTCTTCTCTTCTTCTTTGGTCTGCAGTCATGCCAATAGATAGAGTGGGGCTTGCTACCTCAGAATCCCTGGTATGCCAAGCTCTACTTTGTTTCGTCATGCGATCTAGCATATTGCTTGCTTGACCAAAGGTGAGGTCCATAAAAGAACCTCCAGCTGCGTTGTCCACCACTAGTTTAGTTGTTGAATTCAAGGCTCTATACAAGATCTCCATGAGGTGAACATTAGTCATGCGATGGTTTGGGCATCTCGCTAGCTTTGTCTTGAACCTCTCCCATGTTTCATGAAGAGCTTCAGAGGGAAGCTGACAAAAGTTGCTGATTTCATCTCTCAATTGAGCCCTTTTGGATGACGGAAAGAATCTTTCTAGGAAAGCGTCTCTCAATTGCCTCCAATTTGTAATTAAATCAGGAGTCAGCCCATTCAACCATAGTGTTGCCTCCCCAGACAAAGACAATGGAAATAGGCATAATCGAATAGCATTTTGACCAACACCAGGATTGTCAAAGGACTTGCATGTAGAAATAAAGTTGATGAGATGCATATTCGGATCATCGCCTGCTAGTCCACCAAATAATCCCTTGAGTTGCAATAATTGAATCATGGTGCTTGTGATGTTGAACTTCGCTCCGGGCGCTAATGGTGGTGGAATTATTGCTCCAGTAGCTCCGGCACCATCAAGATCATCATCATCATCATCGAAAGCTGGTTGCAAAGGTTGGCGATCATACCTATACCGAGCTTGTCGACCTCTTTGGTTGGCAGGTGTTATTATTTCAGCATCACGCCTAGGGTTTAGTAACTCGTCATCACCTAAATCTTCATCGTCAGGATTTGTTGCTCGCCCAGGATTATCAATGTTTTGTTGTTGGACTTGAGCAGCGGCAAGAGAAGCTAATCTTGCTTGCTCGTGTTGACCAGCCATCCTGTCGATTTCAGCTTGTGCTTCCATTCTTCTAATTCGTTGTGGTTCAGGATTAATTGGTAATAACGGTTGACCAGAACTTCTAGTATGGGGCATGCACTAAAGTAAAAACCTGCAATAAACAAAAACAAAAACTAAATGTAAAAGTACATGAGTCTTTGACCAAAGGGTCGAGTAATTATCACGAACTTGATTGACACTCGTATTCCCCGACAACGGCGCCAATTTTTGATAACGCTCAATCTACAGCTCTCGTAGGAGTGTAAAGCGGTCGTTTGTCAAATATAGAACCCAACCTGGGTTGGGTATCGATCCCACAGGGAATAGCTTGGTCAACAAGTAAGCAACGGTTACTAGACTTTTGGTGCAAGTCTCGTAAAAAGAGGGGGATTGTTGTCTTGCAAGTAATATAAACAAAGGCTGAAAATAATAAAGTAAAAAGAGAGAGATTGTTATGTTGGTTGTAAACAATGAGAATTGAAGCTTTGGGGTTATGTCCACCTTCTGAGGTATACGTCTCTATTGACTATGAGTGTTTAGAATTGTGACATGCATGTGCTTATAGAGAATTGTAGTCGATGGTAAATCCAAGCGTCTCTCGACCTGAACAAGGACTATTTCACTTTAACTCACTTGAGCTTAAAGCGTGTCTAACGGTACGAATTCTCCAAGAGGTTAGTCCAGTTACGGCACTAGCTTTTTAATAGGAAAGGGTGTCCTACTACCTTGACATTATCTCTTTTCCAGAAACATGCATCATTTATACCTGAAACTTTACTAATCATGTTCGTTAGCTCATTTATAGGAAAAAGGACTAAAAGTGCATGAAATCTATAATTTGTTCTCAAAACTAGGCTAAAATATGGGCAAAATATATTGATATAGGCGCGTAAATTTGCCTATCATCAATCACTACATGATAACTTTAATGTTTAAGAACAAAAAGAAAAATAAATAAAATTAGGACAAATTATATCTCCTTCACAAGATTGAGTAATAGTTATTGAAAAGATATTAGACTTCACATGTCCATGACATTAATAATTTATTACCCATCTCAACACCAAATAACACGGCTAATGATGACTCTTGATATCGCATGCTGAATTTCAACACATACACAAAGCCAATGAGTAGCAAAAAATAAATAAAAATGTACCTTCAACCATTATTGTTCAAAGGTTGTGAAGAATCACCTTTGTCAAAAAATTCAACAAGAGAAGAGGGAAAGAATAGAACTAAGAATATTTTAGCCTATGTCTATCAAAGGTATGCTGATAGAGTCACATGCGTATTTTATAGCTAGGCTAGAGACTCTTAGGCAAATAATTTTAACCATAAGAACTTTCATAGTTATTTCTTGCTACCAAATAAATACCATATATTCATAACTTAGGAAAAGTAATTAACTGATTTATTACTTTATGTGGGAGACAAGGTAAATTTCTTACCAAAAATATGTGGGTCATTAATACATAATATTATATGTAATATTCTTACAATTCATCCTACAGATGAGGGAATACACTGATCATTGTGGTTTTCCATGAAGTATTAGTGATATTCTTGAAGTGCTAAAGAAATAGAGTACTTTTGACACTTAAAATGAGGAAAATATTCAAGTTTCTTAGGTTGTTTTTTTTAGATATAATGCATTTTGGGTATGTTTTTCTGAAAACTAGATTTTAGATGCTAAGTTCTTGAAAAGGATGAAAAATAGAGTTTTTGGCTACTTACTTGATCAATTTTTGGAATTCGTGACACTTTCCAGATGTATGTGACCAAAGCATGTGATGAAAGTTGAAGATTTAAAGCTTGGTTGCAAGTATTGAAAATCCTGAACCTTACCTATGTCTACATGTGGACCACGTGTAGTACATGGGGTCTATATAAAACTAAGGTAAGTGCAAGAATTGAGATCTAGGGAGTGAAAAGATCTGAAAAAGAACTTTTAGAACTTACCTATGTCAACATGCGGACCACATGTGGTTAAGCTAAGTGCCAGAAGTTCAAAATTCCAAGAGCAGAAGCTGCAGGAATTTTTTTGGCACTTGTAGGTGTCTACATGCACCCAGCCTCAGGCCAAATATGGCACATGCACACAAGGCCAGGCCATATATGGACACACATAAGTGGCCACCGAACCTTTTTTGTCCTTTTTCATCCGGGCTTTGATTTTAAGATTTACTCATGGACTATAAATACCCCTTATGTGTTTTTTAGTAAAAGTAATTCACTCTTGATACTTGCAAATATATTTTCATTCTGAGATTCAATTTTTGTCTTAGAATTCTCTTGTATTGATTTCGGTTGATTAATTCAATTAAAGTTTTGATTTTTACTTATGATTATTATGATTTCATCTTATGCTTTCAATAATGAATGTTGTTGATTACTTCAAAAAAATAAGTGGCTAAAAACCCTTAGCTAGGGTTATGAAAACCCCGATGGATTGAAAAAGTAGGGGAAGTGCTATTGTTGTTCAGAACTGATACCCATGGATGCATAGTACTATATTCACTTTAATAGTTATCTTAGTGGTTGCAAATGTTAGGATCCCACCTAGATTATTGCTACTTACTCCAAAAGTCGAGTAGTGACTATAAAAAGATAACTATAATAGTAATTTGAAGTTTAGATATCGATCCATATTACTAGGTATTATCTAAAGTAAGATCGTTAGATGTCATCTAATAACTAGAGACTCAAAAGGTAATAGTTAACTGGGATCAAGATAATGGTTAGTTAGGCGACATCCTAAGACTCAAAAGATAAAGGGTGAAATCTATTTGCTCGTCCAAAAGAATGGAGATAGTACATAATTTATCAAATTCTGTATGCAAGGTATTAGGTTAGTTAAACAAAGCATGATAAGCCTACGGAGTTGAGAATCCAAAGGGAACATAATCCCCCCATTTACTTTTCCAGCTTTTCCCATTGATTACAACAGCTGAGAGCCATGACTCCATGTATTCCCTTAGGATTCAACCCCAACCTTTGTTGGGTTACTATATAAAACTTCCAAGAATATGGCCTTGCATTTTTTTTGGGGATTGGTGATGATCATGATATGTGTTGTGTTGCATCCTTGTTGTGTGTAGTTTCTAACTTATGTAAAGGTTTCCTTGATGCATATTGATATGTTAACTTGTGTTTACACTTGACTCACCCGTTATTCAAAGATGCATAGTCCAAGTGGGGGAGAATTGACACACCTAGACTTGAACCCTTGAAAGGAAAACTCTTTTTGATGTCTCTGGGGTAGTTATGATTGAAGGGCTTAAGTCGTACCCTTATTCATTACTCGTACCCTTCTCCCCCTACTCTTTCATACCTGGATCAGAATATTAAGGTAGTATACTATCTTCTATATGACAAGGCCATACCTTGGTCATAACGATGAATACAAGTCGTATATTATAAGGTCGTATGGGGTGAAAACCTAACATAGAGTTGACTATTTTTGTTATGGGTAAAGATCACAATTGGGGAATAAGTCGTAAACTTTGGTTATGACTCAATGGTTCCCTCTCATACCCATAACGGTATGGTTGACCTAGGATAAGTGTAACGCCTCAATTTTTTAGAACCAGAATGCCACACGGTGCTCATGATACTGAAGGACCACAAGCTAACCCTCTTCTGATATATATACTTGAGCACTGCATAATATAATAAAATAAATGCAAAAATTGGCACAAACCTACCATACGGTTCAAACGTCTAAAATACTCACTCAAAACTGAAAACTGAAAATTGAATACTAATACATCTGTCTGAAAAAACCTCTAACTGTATGAACTATGGAGTTGATGGGACATGTCCCCAACTAACTCCGTCTATTGAAAATAAACTAAATCTAATGAAGTACTAAAATAAGAAACATCCTCAGATAATAAGGACTCACTGCTACATCTACCGCTGCAGACTGAGTCTGGACTACTAAGAGTACTATGGATCTCGTGCTTTTGAACCTATGGTGTCAAAGAAAACACCATAGCACAAATGCGTCAGTACGTTTGAATGTTCAGAGTATACAAATATAGTAAAGCTGAATGTAAGGACTTATGCATGAACACAACTTAACTGAATGATATGCAAGAGCTGGATTAGCATATATAGAGAATCTATAACTACTTAACATACTGTGACTGAGCATAATAGGACTGAATCTAATAACTGATATTGAATCTAAAACTGATACCCATACTTATTAATACTGATAAACTAGATGACTGAGTATACTGATAATGGATATCGACTGGCTGAATCTGAGATCAAACCTATCTAGTGGGATGACCTCTAGATCTTTTGATAATGATTAAGATTTACTAAGCTTGAGATCAGGCCTAACTGACGGGTGATCTATAGAACTGATATTAAGAATACTCAACTGAATCTGAGACTGGGATCAAGCCTATCTAACGGGTGACCTCTGTAGGTACTGATATTGAATAACTTTATGTGAGACCAAGACTATCTAGCGGGTGGTCTATGAATCTATGGAACTATCTGATTTCCTCACTGAGATTGATGACTATATCTGTCAATCCTGATTTTTGAGTTCTACTCTAAAGACTGATACTGAAACTGCAACTGTGGGAGTTCTTACTTAACCGACATGCCCCGAGTCTAAACTAGTGGGGTCCAACCTGTAACCTTAGCTGGAAGGGTGTCAATACCATGCCATGGGTAAATACCTCTCCGATCAAGCCTCTCTAATGGGTGACCCTCAAGAGGAAGTCACTCTAAGGCTATGTGGACTCCTGCAGGTAGTCAAACCTTTATTTGATGGGTGACTCCTCATCCTGCGCTAGCTATGTAGTTTTTGAGTACAGGTATTGTTGCTAACGATTCCTCCTCTCTAATGGGGAAACCATCATCCTACACTCGCTCGGTGCTAGTTGCTACTCCCAACCGAAAGACTCTAAACTGATCCTTAACTGAACTTAGACTGAGCTGAATATTGTTACTGATTATCTTACTTGACTGGCCTAACTAAGTTAACTTGGTTGCATTATCAGAAGGAATACGTCTGAATTTTACTTTATGTAAGAATACTACAGAGTTTTGTAACTAACTAATCTTTACTGGAATCTTATCCGAATACTGAATGCTACTGAGCTCTGAACTGAGTGTTGAGCTTGAATAGAATGAATACTGAGGTTTACTAAATTTTCTTAATGTTTGTACTAACTGAATTCTACTAATCATAGCACGACTGAGATTTTTTTGAACTGACTCAGCTCTAGGCACATAACTATATTTTTTTCAGGTACAAGTACCCCCAGGACTCGATGGAAGAAAATTGAAAAACACGACTTCTTGAATATATAACCAACATCCATATCATAACAATAATCTATCACATCAATATCATAACAGTAGTCTATCATTAGCAACATCATCAAGGAAGTATCACTTCAAGCACTTGGGAACATTCAACATGTAAATTGTATATAGAGGCATGCTATTGTCTGAGGAATTATTCAACAATGAAAATCCACATGAATAGGAAGCACATGCATCATCCTATTCTTTATTCATCTTGGCGTTACGACAAACACTAGACATGCATTACTTGTCACAAAGTTGAGGGTTTATCCCTAATATGCCATAATGGTACTATTTTCTTCATATAAGGATTCTACCCAACATATGGGAGGCACACTTTGGTCATAAAACAATTTATCACCCCTAATTAACATGATTACATAATTTAACATGCTTCTTGAAGAGGCTTTGTCATGAATATCACATAATCAACACATACTAGGATCAAAGTTTGCATCTTTGCAATCAAGACATGAATTAAAACTCAATATCAACATGAACTTCATCCTCAATTTACATGTATCATAAAATCTCATGAAAACATAAACTTAAGAATTTTATAAAGGGTTCTTGAACTTCTTGGGTGGAAGGAATCTAAGAATCAACACTTGCATATCTTAGTTTCTTGATTTGGAGAGACTTGATGGAGGAATTCTTGAGTTCTTGAACCTTTGGGTTGAAACCCTAGGTCGTTCCTGAGAGAAAATTGAGAGAAAACCTTATAATTTGGGTTGAATGAGGCTGAATCTTGAAAGAGATCTAATGTTTCTTTAAGTTTTTTGAAGAAATTCTTAGGCTTGTTCTTGATTTTTCTTGACTAAGTCTTAACCCCTTTGGGAGAGAATATTCTTGTTCTTGAGGAGATGATCTTGAGAGAAAACCTTAATCTTGTGATTGAGAGTGTATGAGATAATTTTTGAGATGTTTAACTGAAGAAAAATAGGAGAAAGTTACATCCCTTGAGGTTTATAAATCATGGGAGGTCAAGGAAAAGACCAAAATACCCTTACGAAAACACTTCCCAATTGTTGAAAATCATAACTGATGACCAAGGCTGAAATTTCATCAAATTGGTGATAAGTCGTGACAAATGTCATCACTTGGGAGATTGTTTATGCGTAAGGCTGACGACATTTATGATAAGTCATCACACTTGTGATAAGTTATCAAAAATGTCGTCACTGGGGTTTGGATTCTGCCTAAGGCTGACAACATTTGTGATAAGTCGTCATACTTGTGATAAGTTATCAGTAAATGTCGTCAGTCAGTTTTCCAAGCTGATATGCTGGAGTAAAATAGGCATAACTCTTTGTTCCAATAACGGATTTTGGAAAAATTGGTATAGTTAGAAAGATAATTCAAAGAGATTTAATTTGACATATAGTAGGTCCTCTAATTCGATATACACAAGAAGTTATGGTCGATTTAAGTTGACCAAAGTTTTGATGCTCACTATAACTTGAACGATAGGAAAGCTTTCAACTTGTCCTTGAGTTCGGGGACCTCTATGATCTTAATTCATGCTCAAATATATTCCCACACTACATAATTTATTAACACACTAAATTTACATAGGATTTGAGTCTTTTGGAACATCTACGTATATGAATAATGGATTTTAATTCTAGTCCGAAATATGGGGTGTTACATTATCTCCCTTTGGTATCATTTGTCCTCGAATGTATATTGATAAGTTATGAGTACTGATCAATTGAACTTACTTAAGGGACGTGAATATCTAAAACATGACTATATGACGGAAATTACTTACACACTGAATAATCCACTAGAGTATGCATACATAGCTGATGTATAGAATACCCGGATGAGACTATTGATAAGCTGAATCCTCATGACGGACATGCATATCTGATGCATGGATACTTGACTGAGTTGTTCTCATAAACGTATGACTGAATACACTGATAAGATGAAATTTCTCTACTGAACATGCATATCTAATGCATGGAGGTCTGACTGAACTTACTCTTGAAAGTATGACTGACTGTGCAATAATAGCTGATGCTAACTCGTAATAGGAATCTATGCATGAAACTGAATGGGTTTACGGAATTGATAACTTCGGGGAGTTATAGAGAATCTGCCCCTTGGGACACTATGTCCCTTTAAAAACACTTACATCACTGGAATACTTGAGGACTACTGAAGCGGTGCACAAGGCATCTATAAATTGGATCATATCTAAACATCTGAGAGATGAAGATGATGCATGATGCATGAGCTGAGTTATACTCACAAATACTAAGGTACTCTGTCTTGGATTAGTTACCTTACTGAGATATCTGATAGTATGACTAGAAGGAAAGATGTGAAAACAAACAATACGAATCTGATTGTGTGACATGCTGAAAACTTAAGCTTAACTAAAGCACAACTTCTGTATTCTTTCAACTAAACCTTCCACCTTAGCCTCAATTCATTATCACAAGTATGGGAACACTTCACTAAACTCTGAACTGAACTACAATCAATCTACTCTAGGGTCTGCGATACAATAATGTACCTAAATGATAACTCATCCTGCAAGACTGCCCCTGAAAGTATAAAGCTCACTGTTAATACTATCCCTTGGGGTACAACTCTTAAGTTTCTTTAGTCTCCGCAATCATCAAACTTAAATTCTTGCATGCACTGTTCAAGCCTACTAAAATCTCTAGAACATGTCTAGCCACTTATACATAAACATAACACCCGCTACTGTCATGGGCTGCTAAAATCACATCTTTTAACTTACATCCACACCTTCATACTTAGTCTAAAATCCACCAACTTAAATTCTTCAAAGATTCAAGTCTCTAAAGCATAATGTGAATATCCATAATTCTTTAATAAATATGCTACTCTCATCCTAGCCTTCAAATGTTACCTCTCTAAAACTTATATTTTCTCCACACCATGAAAATTACCACTATGCCTCCATCAACAACACATATAACTCCGGATAACTAAACTTAAACTCTTGCATACATTGTTTTAAGCCTACTGATTCACCTTTTATACAACTAACCCCTATGAAACATACTCTGCCCAACTTTAGATAACACTATCCCAAATTATTTACGGGGACAGTCTGAGAAAGATCTATCTATAGGACTCCGGGCCTCACTACTTCTGCTACCTTAATAGTAAGGTAAAACTAACATGAATGGAACATGATGAGAAACCACATAAGTTTCTTAGAGAACCTATCTATAGCATGATCTGAGATATGAAAGAAGGAAAACTGTTCCTAAAACATCTTATAGCCTCTTGTACATAAATGTGGCGCGCAACACACCCATGTATAATACTCTACTATATGCGAATTTCATACTTCTTAGGACATTATTAAACCTTAGGCTCTGATACCAATTTTCTAATGCCCTAATTTTCTGGAACCAGAATGCCACACGGTGCTCATGATCTCGAAGGACCACAATCTAACCCTCTTCTGATATCTATACCTGAACACTGCATAATACAATAAAATAAATGCAAAAACTGGCAAAAACTTACCATAAGGTTCAAATGTCTAAAATACTCAAAATTGAAAAAACTGAATACTAATACATCTGTCTGAAAAAGCCTCTAACTGTATGAACTGTGGAGTTGATAGGACATGTCCCCAACTAACTCCGTCTACTAAAAATAAACTGAATCTAATGAAGTACTGAAATAAGAAACATCCTCGAATGATAAGGACTCACAGCTATGTCTACCGCTGCTGACTGAGTCTGGACTACTAAGGGTACTCTGGATCTCGTGCTTCTGAACCTATGGCATCAAATAAAACACCATAGCACAAATGCATCAGTACGTTTGAATGTACTGAATATGCAAATGGAGTAAAGCTGAATGAAAGGACTTATGCATGAACACAACTTAACTGAATGATATGCAAGAGCTGGATTAACATATATAGAGAATCTATAACTACTTAACATACTGTGACAAAGCATACTGGGACTGAATTTGATAACTGATAGTGAATTTAAAACTGATATCCATATTTATTAATACTGATAAACTGGATGACTGAGTCTACTGATAATGGATATCGACTGGCTGAATTTGAGATCAAACCTATCTAGCAGGATGAACTCTAGATCTTCTTATAATGATTAAGATTGACTAAGATTGAGATCAGGCCTAACTGACGGCTGATCTATGGAACTGACATTAAGAATACTCAACTAAATCTGAGACTGATATCAAGCCTATCTGTCGGGTGACCTCTGTAGGTACTGAAGCTGAATAACTTTATATGAGACCAAGCCTATCTAGTAGGTGGTCTATGAATCTATGGAACTATCTGAGTTTCTCACTGAGATTGATGACTATATCTGACAGTCCTGATTTCTGAGTTCTACTCTAAAGACTGATACTAAAACTGCAACTGTGGGATTTCTTACTTAACCGTTATACCCTGAGTCTAAACTAGTGGGATCCAACCTGTAACCCCAGATGGAAGGGTGTCAATACTGTGCCATGGGTAAAGACCTCTCTGATCAAGCCTCTCTAATGGGTGACCCTCAAGAGGAAGTCAGACTAAGGCTATGTGGACTCCTGCAGGTAGTCAAGCCTTTATCTGATGGGTGACTCCTCATCCTGTGATGGCTATACAATTCTAGAGTACAGGTATTACTGCTAATGACTCTGCCTCTCTAATAGGAAAATCGCCATCTTGCACTCGCTCGGTGCTAGTTCCTACTCCCAACTGAAAGACTCTAAACTGATCCTTAACTGAACTTAGATTGAGCTGAATATTGTTACTGATTATCTTAATTGACTGACCTGACTGAGTTTACTTGGTTCCATTATCTGATGGAATACGTAAGAATTTAATTTTCTGTCTGAATATTGTAGAGTTCTGTAACTCACTGTTCTTTACTGGAATCTAATTCGAATACTAAATACTACTGAGATCTGAACTGAGTGTTGATCTTGAATAAAATGAAGATTGAGGTTTACTAAATTTTCTTAAAGTCTGTGCTGACTGAATTCTACTAATCATAGAATGATTGAGATTTTCTTGAACTGACTCTAGGCACACAACTATATTTTTTCCGGGTACAAGTAGCCCCAGGACTCGATGGAAGGAAAATGACAAACATGACTTCTTGAATATATAACTAACTTCCACACCACAACAATAATCTATCACATCAACATCAAATAGTAGTCTATCATTTGCAACATCATCAAGGAAGTATCACTTCAAGCACTTAGGAACATTCAATATGTAAATTGTATATAGAGGCATGCTATTGTCTCATGAATTATTCAATAATGAAAATCCACAGGAATAGGAAGCACATGCAACATACTATTCTTTATTCATCTTGGCGTTACAACAAATACTAGACATGCATTACTTGTCACAAAGTTATGGTTTATACCTAATATGCCACAATGGTACTATTTTCTTCATATAAGAATTCTACCCAACATATGGGAGGCACACTTTGGTCATACAACAATTCATTACCCCTAATTAACATGATTACATAATTTAACATGCTTCTTGAAGAGGCTTTGTCATGAATATCACATAATCAACACATACTAGGGTCAAAGTTTGCATATTTGCAATCAAGACATGAATTAAAACTCAATATCAACATAAACTTCATCCTTAATTCATATGTATCATAAAATCTCATGAAACCATAAACTTAAGAATTTTATAAAGGGTTCTTGAACTTCTTAGGTGGAAGGAACCCAATAATCAACACTTCCATACCTTAGTTTCTTGATTTGGAGAGACTTGATGAAGGAATTCTTGAGTTCTTGAACCTTTGGGTTGAAACCCTAGGTCGTTCCTGAGAGAAAATTAAGAGAAAACCTTATAATTTGGGTTGAATAAGGGTAAATCTTGATAGAGATCTAATGCTTCTTTAAGGTTCTTGAAGAAATACTTAGGCTTATTTTTGATTTTTCTTGACTAGCGTTTAACCCCTTTGGGAGAGAATGTTCTTGTTCTTGAGGAGATGATCTTGAAATAAAACCCTAATCTTGTGGTTGAGAGTGTATGAGAGAATTTTTGAGATGTTTAACTGAAGAAAAATAGGAGAAAGTTATGTCCCTTGAGGTTTATAAGTCATAGGAGGTGAAGGAAAAGACAAAAATACCCTTACGAAACCACTTCCCAATTGCTGAAAATCTTACCTGATGACCAAGGCTGAAATGTCATCAAATTTGTGATAAGTCGTCACAAATCTCGCCACTTGGGAGCTGGTTTCTGCCTAAGGCTGACGACATTTGTGATAGTCATCACACTTGTGATAAGTTAGCAGCAAATATCGTCAGTCAGTTTTCCAGGCTGATATGCTGGAGTAAAATAGGCATAATTCTTTCCTCCGATATTGTATTTGGTGAAATTAGTATCACTAGAAATATAATTCAAATAACTTTCATTTGACATATAGTAGGTCCTATAATTTGATATACACAAGGAGTTATGGTAGATTGAAGTTGACCCAAGTTTTGACGGTCACTAAAATTTGAACGATAGGAAATCTTTCAACTTGTCCTTGAGTTAGGGGACCTCTATGATCTTAATTCATGCTCAAATAGATTCTCACACTACATAATTTATTAACACACAATATTTACATAGGATTTGAGGCTTTTGGAATATCTACGCATAATAATGGATTTTCATTCTAGTTCAAAATGTGGGGTGTTTCAATAATACTAGGGTATGAGTTAGCGTATCACTCTTACCTCAGGTCACAATTACCATAGGAACCGTAAGGGGGAGTCATACCCCTACATGAGTGGACTTTCTATCTTTTAACCAAGGACCTTTTGGTCATTTTCCATGCCTAAAACCCTAAAACCTCTCACTATATAAGGCATTATAGCTTTATAAGTCTTAATTTTAAAAGACTCAAACACTTTAAATACTCTCTCAAGGTTATCTTTGGAAGATTGAAAGCTAGGGTTTTAAGAGTGATCTTCAAGAGGCAAAGAAGAGTCAAGATTGTTGGTGTATCATTTTGTTTAAGGCATATACCTCTTCCCTTTTCTAAATAACTCTAAACCCATGTATTTCACACTTGAATTAGTAAGTGTACATGGTGGTTTCTAAATCAAATGAAAAGGATTTTGTTACCTAATAATGAATAATAATGATTCTTGCTTATACTTGTGTTGATATATGTTGTTGATGGTACATTGTATATGTGGGTGATTGTTGTATATTTTTAAATATGAGGGTATTTATTAACCCTAATCTTGATGATTTCAACCATGAAAATGACCTTGTTAAAGGTATGCACCTAAGGTGTTTATGAAAATATCTAAGTGAAATGCCTAGTTATATATTGATGATGTATTGAATGGGGTAATGGCCTAACGAGAATGAATGATTGGTAAATGGTATGCTAAAGTTATTGTGAGCCATGTATTATGTATTTGATGATATTGTTGGGATAATGTCTAATAAGGGGTTGAAACCCTAAACATGAAAATGAACTTGATATGTGTGTTGAGTCTAAATATGGTGAGAAGGTGGTGTAAGATTGCTAATGTAATGTGAACATTTATGTGGGTCTTGATGATCTTAAATATAATTAATGAGGTGTTGAATCAAGTCATTTGGACTATTAACATGATGAGTGGTTGGATGGTCTTGTGAAGGCCAACCGTGTATCTTGGGAAATAGTCCAGTGAACATGAAAGAGTCATGATAATGCGTAAATGGATGTGCATACTTGTTGATGGTTGGTTAAGGTTTTATTGGCCATGTATTGAGTTATAATGATTGTAAATTCTTGAAAATGGTTGATAAGAACCTTTCTAAGTGTGTAATGGGATAACTTGTGGATTTAAATGGGGCAATGGACCTTTTTGTATGAATGATTGTTAATTGGTATTGTGTTGGTGTGGTTAGTATGTAATTTATTCATCTATGACCATGTCAGTTTGATGAATAAGAAGGAGGTTTTTTCCCCCAAGCTTTAACTTGAAATTGTGTGTGGAACTAAAATATGGTATACGAATGCTAATGAAGAATAAATGGGCTAGTAAGAGTCCTAATGGCCATAAATTAAATTGTATGATGAAATGAGTTAAGACACTTGCCTATTGTAATTGTAATGGTTGAGAAATAAAGGCTCCCATGAGGAATATGTGGTAATGTATAGCATTGATTTGGCTAAATGAGCTAGAGCCCCTAATTGTGAAATGAATTGTATAGATGTCAATGCATGAAATAATGAGTAAAAATTCAAATGTCGACTAATGATGGTAATGTGATGTCTTCTGGCTAAAGTCCTTTACCTTATGAAATGGATTGTGGCTAAAATCCCCCGTCATACAAAATAGCTTGTGGCTAAAGTCCCTTACTTAAAGAGCACTCTCGAGGTTAAAATACCTCGCCTAGTGTGTAAACATGTGATTAAAGTTCCATACCCACTTGAATGTGCAAACATGTGATTAAAGTTACATTCCCACTTAAATATGCAATCATGTGATTAAAGTTCTATGCCTACTTGAATGTGCAAGCGTGTGATTAAAGTTCGATGCCCACTTGAATGTGCAAGCGTGCGATTAAAGTTCCATGCCCACTTGAATGTGTAAGCGTGCGATTAAAGTTCCATGCCCACTTGAATGTTCAAGCGTGCGATTAAAGTTCCATGCCCACTTGAATGTGCAAAAATAGGATTAAAATTCCATGCCCACTTGAATGTGCAACCATGTGATTAAAGTTCCATGCCTAGTTGAATATATGATCATCTGATTAGAGTTCCATGCCTAATTAATTATGGTATATGGGTAGAGCCCTTGATTCAATAAATAACTATGTGGTTATAGTCCTTTTTCTTGATGAGTATACCCATGGTTGAAATACCTTGTATAATGATATGTGAATGCGGCGAATGTCCTATGCCTAATAAGGATGGTCTGAACCTAAGTGTCTAATATTGGAGTCCTCCATTTTGTGTCTTATGATTGAAGTATTTGAGGATGTTATTAAGTCTTGACAACTTGTTGGCATGTGATATATCTGTGTAAGGATAAATGTATGAATATGATTGGATATGATATATTGACTTGTGTTGAATGGTGATGTTATTTTATAATTATACTTGAGTTACACTATGTCACCACGCGATATAGGGGATAGCGATTCTTCTTCTTCTTCTTCTTCTTCTTCTTCTTCTTCTATGCAGTGAACAGGTGTTCGAGTGGATTCGTGCATTGACCTTAAAGTGGTGAGCTTCCATACACCGAAAGACCTATCTTTCATAGTCACGCTACTATATGTCATAGACTTATATAGATTTGGTACTTGGCTATTGTCGGGGGCATATCCCGACGTATTATTAACTTTGGTTTGGTAGAGGTTTTGTGGATGATTGTGGACTTAGGCATATTGGCTAAATTGTCGATATAAATAAAATGCCCATTATTATCTAAGTCTTGACTATTAGCCTTACATTTTCCGCTATTCTTATTATAGGGTCGAGATACATCCAACCCTTGTGGATGATTATTGATGATTATCTTATGTTACAGGGAAACCTCCGATACATGAGTTCTCAAGGTGCCCATACGACATGACCCAGTTTTGAGGCATGTCACTATATTTGACAGCGACCACATAAGCTTTAGATTAAAGGTTTAGCTTGGGCGTGATCATATTTTGGTATCGTTGTCGGGGAGTGCGGTGTTGATTTGTGAATTGAGGTTGTTGTAGTCTTTGGGTCTTTTTGTTTTTGTTCTTAGTTGGATATACATGGGTGTATGCCTAGCACATGGAGTAGAGGCAATCCCTTACGCTCAGTGAATCCGAATTCAGAGAAAATCCTACATACACCTAGTAGGATGTCGAAACTGAAATGAGATGATATTACTGAAGGGGTTTTTGATGATGTGCCTCTCCCTTCTCCTAAAGGAGTTCAGGTCATTATTGATCAGCAAATGGGTGTGCTTTTATCACAAGCTACTAATGAGAGGAGGGCAGTAGAAGAAGCTCAGTGAATGGCTAAGGAGGCAAAGTTAGCTTAGCAAAGACAAGAAATAGACCGCCGAGCAACACTCAGTGGAAATCAGAATAGAGTTAGAGAAGGCCGTCCCCAAGTGATCCCAGCATATCAGTATGTGCAACCATATAAGGATGATGAGGAAGAACTAGGTTACATTGAGCCGGTAGAGTCTGTAACTATTATTCATCTTAACTTACCCCCCGGTGTCAAGTTTAATATCTGTAGTGCTATAATCCAGCTCTTATACTTGAAGGGTATATTTGCGGGGTGATAACTCTCACCTACACCATGTAAAGTGGTAGAGGATGGTCTTTGTCAATATCCCAACCTTCGTTGAGGTCGAATCTGCAAGGTGTGAAATTAGAATTCTAGTCTTATGGGTCTTAACACTTACTAAGAAAACATCCGAAGGGAAAATAAAGTAAAAAGGCCTGATTTAAATTTAGGGGGATTGGTTTTGGGAGAATGTTTGTCACTAGTGACTCAATTCCACAAACTACGTAACAATTGAAATTTAACTTTGGTATGGATAGAATCTTGGGATTATGTCTACCTAAGAACAAATAAGGTATGGGTATATGAAGATTTGGTGCACATGTTAGTTGTTTAACAATAGGGTAGACTGGGTCTAGGATCCTTGAGGCTAGTTTGTCAACAAAACCTCAAGAATTTCATGTATTGAACTTTTCAGATACCTAACAACTGTGTTAATAATATTCACCTATTACCTCAATTGGGCATCCCCATTTCTAGGAAAAACCCAAGATATAGTCGACTTCATATTCACTCTTATGTCTAAGATAGTGAAAATTAGCTAACTAAACCCAATAATTATCTACTATTGCCTCGGTTCCCACATCCCCATTTCAAGGATGATGTGGGTTCAAAAATTTCACCCAAACCCCTTCCTCAAGGATGGTTTAAGATTTTAAGAGTTTTGGGTTTTCACCCACAAACCCACTTTGAGTATTTGGGGTTTTCATCCACAAATCCCAACCAATTTAATCAAGCAATAGTATAATTAGTTGTTAACTAACTAGCATATACATAAATACATCACAACCCACAACTAATTGCACCTTAGTTCAACATAATACCAAGACAATGAAATTTAGCTACTCATGATGAAAGGAGAGAAAAATATAACAAAAGGGTTGTGCAAAGCATCCATTCTTCAAGAAATTACTAAATTCAAAGTCTCCAAATCAAATTACAATTCTTGTCCAATTTAGGGTTTCAACTTCAAATTCAAAATATTGCTAGTATCTAGAATTCCCAAAATGGGAAAGGGTTTTAGGATTTTATGGAATTTGGGGTTGACTGCCAAAAATTACAAAATTGCCCCTAGGCCTAATCCCGTGTTGCCGCGATCGCTCCAATTTTTTTGTGATCATGATTACCACGAACACGGGTATATCCACACAATCGCAATTTTTGACCATCTTGACTGCCCTTGATTGCGTCCCTCATACTGTGATTACGGTAATTGAGCCTCGTTATGAATTTGGTCCTTTAGCTGTGCACTTTTCTTCTCCTCTTTGTTCACTTTCAGCTCAACTCCATATCCTATTATCTCATCACCTGTATACCTACAAGATGTGGAAATTAGTGCATTTAATCACAATATTGTCTCATTTATACATTAAAATCATAGTAATGTGCACAAATGTTGAGTGCAAATGAGTGGTAAATTCACCACTCATAAACACCCCAACTTAAAGTTTTGCTTGTCCTCAAGAAACACTACCTCTTACCATGATACAATGCATATTTATTCCCAAACTAGATGACCCAATGATCATAATGACTTTAACTTTAGTACTACCACAAATAGCTCTTCAAATATGGGCAAAACTATTTTCACGACACCCCTCAATATAAAATGCGATTTTCAAGAATGAAAAAGACCTCATAGGGAAACCATGCATCAATCACTAATACTCTAGAAATGACTCACCTTTTGACCTCAACTACAATATAATCGTTATGCTTCATTTTTTAGGAGATGACAAAATCACCCACCTCAACTTGTTCACATGCCTCCTCACAATAAAGAAAATTCCACACTCCAAGTTATCAAATATGCAACAAGGAATTTAAGTTCAAAACACTCTCTCTCTTAAGAAATCTCGGTGCTAACAAGTACTATTCCATAGCCACTACAATGAATATAGTTCGTTGGAAATCACGAAAGGCTTTTTGAGTTTGTAACGTAGGTTTGGGGTAGATTAGGATATTATTTAGGAACACCATGGCTATACCCTCCTTGAACATCTACATCACACTATTCTATCAAACATTTGATATTGAGCCACTTCATATTTTTCACTTTTTACACATGCCTATTTTTATTTCCTTGGTCCACCCATTTTCCTTCCATTTTTTTTCTTGCACCCTTTGTGCTTTTCTTTTCTTTGTTGGACCCTTTCTTTTTTCTTATTCATTAGTTCTCAATTCTTAAGCCCATAGGCACTCACTTACAACTTTGTGGCCCAAAGTTATATCTTCCAATAATCACCACCCCTAACTTAGGCTTTTAGTCTTAAGTTGCAATTTTAAGTCCAAGGAGGGTAGGGTTTAAAAGAGGAATAAAAATTAAAAGGCTCACGACTTGCAATATGTTTGCCAAAGAAAAGTCTAAAGGCTCAAAGTGGGTGACTAGGGATAACATCTATGCAATGGTAGGCTTTTAAGGCTAAAGTGGACTTTTAATGTCACAAAGATGGCTTAAGATCATCTCACCAACCAAGTACAATCAAAATTAGCCTTAAGAGACTAATGGTGTAAGTTCTAGATGGTACAAGTACATATGAGATTTGGACAAATAAGATCACCACACATGGCATGCAAATTCACCAAAAGGGCTCAATTTCCCCTCCCACTAGAGACAAAAAATGGAGTATCTATCAATTTCTCCAGGCCAAAATTTTTGGAGTCACAATAAGAGAAAAAGTCTTGCTACAAGGTCGCTTACATCCATTCCCTTGATTTGTGAAAAATTTTGGATGGAGAGGGTGTTTTCTTTGTATTTGCACCACGTATAATTTTCTAACTATGGCACTAACCCAAGCCTTCGTCTCGCATTTTGGGTTTCATATTGGCACACCATATGGCTAGTTAGACTTCGCCATAAGTATAAGTGAGATCCCAAATTTAAAATGCCATAGGTACTCAAATTTTCATTGCATTTATGACCTGGATGCCACGGGTACTCAGATTTCCCCTGTATCCATGGGTTAAAACCCAATCATGGTACTTTTCCCTAAAAAATGTCATCATTCAAACTATCATAGGTAAAAGCTCGTTTGATATTTCTATACATAAAATAAAGATAAATTAGAAATCCCAGAAGAAAACAACTAATCCATGCAAATATGGGCACCAACAGAGCACTCAAGTATTACAACCCAAATAAAAAAATAGATCATCCAAAAGAACAAAAAAATATCCAAAAATATCAATAATACAGGCCTAAATCGAATGAATACTGAGATAGGCACCCCCAACTAAAAAGATAGCAGTGTCCTCACTGCATAAATAATAAAGCATAAGAAGGAATAAGGGTGTTCTTTGAGACCACATCAAGTACTGCTCTCTCCTGTAGAATCTGCATCATCAGCAGTATCCTTAGGACTGGACCACTCGGTTAGAGACTCATTGTTACTTTCCACTTGGGAGGAGGGGAGTTTGTCATAGGGTTTTAGGACATTCCATAGGCCCTTCACCCATTCCATATCTTGCTAAAGAACTTATCTCTCTTCTTCTCTCTTTTTACCATCTTTCATATACAACCCAGAGATCATAATGTGACTCCAACAAGGATGAGTAGGATCTCTCAATCCTAACAATAGTAGCTCCTTGTTTTTTTGGTCCTCTCAATACTCTTGATAATCAGATCGGGACACTTATAAATGGCGGGTGGTAGAGGGCTCTCCCGGCTCCTGGGGAAAACCTGACACGAGCTCTCTAATGGCCGCAATATCAACTCTAATATCCTCAAGAGGCCCGATGGTGGATGGCCTACAAGACTTAGGCTCATCACATGTCGACTTTCCCAAATCGATCTTCCTTTTCTTGCTTTTACTCGGTGCACCCTCTTCTCAAATTTTTAAAAGATAGATAGAAGTGCTACGGTGCACCCAAGTATCTCTAGAGTATTCGTCAACCCTATCTCTTTTGCAAAGCTCAGTAATCAAAAAGGGAAAGAAGAGAAGTGTCCCACCCTAGTTTTTGAAGAATTTTATTTCAGAAACCACGAGCTGACCAACATCCAAAGAAATGCCATCTAAAATAAAAGAACCCATCCGAGCTTAAAAATCTACGACTGTTATCATGTTGGTGCAAGGGGATACTCGACTACATATAATGTTGGACCAAATTCGAGCCTCGGTAGTGAAGTCATTCATGTGGATGTTACTCTTAGTTTCTGCCCATGAAACTTCCTTTCCAGGGCAAAGTCTTTCTACCAACCAACTTCCCAGTTCATACTCTTTTTCTTCAAACTCACCCATGTTTGCAAATTAGGATCCCATAGATATCATTGATTCACTCTGACCCAAACTCCACCACTTTCCCAGGGATCTTGATAGTCATGTATGATGGATTCAAGAACTAAACTATGCTAATATTGGTTTAGAATTAACGGACCCATTGCTCATTATCCTTGCAAGAATCTGGGGTGAAACACCGCTGCCCTGTGGCCACAAGCCTATCATGAAATACCAAAAGCTTTTTTTTCATATTCTCTAAGCATATTCCTCTCTCTGGGAGTAGTTTTGTCCTCAGAAAATAACCATAGTAGTGAGTGTGGCACTTGGATGCCATAAATTGGATGTGGTCATATTTCTCTATGAGATTATCTTGAAAAATAACAGACAACACAACAATATCAATCATTGATATAATCTTGCACAAGCTATGCTATGTTTCCCCTTTAAGCTCGTTAGATGGTTACTAGGTGGTGTTTGGACAAAAATTAGAAGTGTAGAATTTTTGGCATAGGCAGAAATCAGCCTCAGTTACCACAATTGCGGTCCCAATAACTGTGATCGCGGTATCTGAGATAGTTTCAACATAATTTTTTAATGTCCAAAAATTCAAATTTGAAGCCTAAAACATGTTCTAGAACAAGTATTTACACTGAAAGCATTGAACAAGACCACTAGGTACTCGATTATGCCCCTAGAATGAAAAACCATTAGTGATTACTTATTCGGGCAACCTATCGAGCACTTGGTGTGCACTTTTCATTTTCTAAATTTCATACATAATTTTGGTACTTAATACTTCCCCACTTATGTCCACACTATTTTCTAGTAGTAAATACCATACAAATATAATTTATGAAGCATTTAAGCATGAAAATGATAATTTCAGGCCTTACCTATAACATCCATTCTATGGCTTTTTTTCCACAATCAAGGCATAGATTTGAGGCACCTACCAGATAAGTGATGAAAGAGGTATGCGAGTATGTTGTTGGAATGCTTACACTTTGGCCAGAACTGGGTCCAATTAGAGAGAAAAGTTAAGAAGGGAGTGTTGAAAGGAAGCAGGGGTTTGGATGGTTATAATACTGATGTAACTGCGATTGTGGTTAGGGTTCCACAATTACGGAAATACAGGTAACTGCGATTGTAGAGTATTGTCCACGATCGCGGTAACTGGGGGCATTTCTGTTCCCCTGCTTTCCCCTGTTCAGCTTATTTCATATTCGGATAGATTTTCTCCTATTTAGTTCAACATGTGAAAATTTCACACTTTCCCCTTCTCAAGCTCATCCAACACACTCTATAGCACCATAAATGTATGGGTTATTTAATTGACGAAACTAAATTTCACTCTACAAAAATAAAAATAAAGGATACGAGCCACTTTTGTGGCAATTATGGGCTGTCTCTCGCATAGCTCCTTTATTTACGTCATGGCACAATATCTTCCTTCTTTCTCAAGTTGGATCCTCAAAGGCCCTATCATTCACTTCTTTGATTTAAACAGCAATCACTAATATCAGTTGCAGTTCCATGGGTTGTTTCTTTATTTTGCATACTCGAAAGGAGACCTCGTCATCATGAACTCTAAACCTTATTTCTCCTAACTCTAAGTTAACAATGGATCTTCCGGTGGATAAGAAAGGTCGACTAAGAATGATGGGAACCTCTTGGTCCATTTCAAAATCTAAACCCACGAAGTCCACTAGAAGTATAACTTTTTCCACTTTGACTAGAACATCAAGAAAAATCCCGACCGGTCTCTTGATAGACCGATCAGCCATTAAAAGTCTCATAAATGTAGGAGTTGGGGTGTCCAATTTGCACTTTTTGTAAATGACAAAAGGAATGAGTTTTACACTCGCACCGAGGTTGCATAGAGCTTTAGCAAACATAGGCGTTCCATTGGTGCGAGGGATGGTAAAAGCTCCAGGGTCTTCTTTTTTCTGTAATTTTGCTTCTCATGATATCACTACAACCATGGGTGACTTTGATCGTGTCACCTTCGATGAGCTTCTTCTTTGACATCAACTTCTTCATGAGCTTATCATATCCTAGGATCTCTTAGATTGCTTTAAGAAATGGGATATTAATAGAGAAGTTTCTAAGCTTGGCCATAAATTTCTTGAGTTTATCACCCCCCCCCCCTCTTTTCTTTGAAGCCTTTGAGGAAACAGGGGAATGGCTTGTATTGTAGGCATCACATCACTTTATGGTTTCTCATTTTTCACCACCTCTTTATCAACTCCCACCGGTTTTTTTTCATCATCTTCTTCTTCTTGAGCATTTGGTGACACTTCTTTTGACTTAACCTTATTCATCTTTTCACCCAATTCTCCATTCAAGTGATCACCAAGGGTCTTTCCACTCCTAGTGACTAGTGCTAAAATGTGAGCTTCATTCTTCGGGTTTACAATGGTATCACTAGAAAGACCACCCTTTATCCTAGCGTTCATTTAGGTGGAAATTTGCCCGATTTGGGTCTCCAATTATTTAATGAAGGCAGAGTGGGACACCATGGTTTGGTGGAGTCATGAAAAATTTCCTTTCATTTCACAGACCATTTTGTTCGTTTCTTCTACTTTCATCAAAATCCTTGCCAAGACATCTTCGATTTTATATTTGTTGGGGTCGGAAGTACTACAATATTTGTTCTTTACCAAGTCATGAGGGGGCACATCCGATCATAATCATGATCTCTATCCCTCCACTCACGGTCATGTTCACAGTCCGTCCAACTTTGATTCCCACCTTTCCTTTGATAGGTCGGGCGGGAACCCCCCGATAATTTTCCAAATACCAAATCTCCACATCAAGATTCTTGGCCTCTTCTTCATCATTGGCCATGGATTCTACGACATTACCGCCTTTGTGGGTTCACACATCACATGTTTTGTCAAAATCTCCAATTATGTCATCATTTTTGCCATATCCTCCTCTCTTTCCTCATCCCTCTTTCTTTGTTCCTTGTCAACCACGGAGGAATAGAAGACCATTTTGGCACTTTGGCATCCCAGGAATGCAATCCTTGTTTTTTCTTGGTAACTTCCTCAAGAAAATTTTAAGTCGCATGATAATTTAACTTCATGGGAGATCCCCCGCCGCATTGTCTACCGTGGCTTTGTTGAGCAGATCAAGTGACCTATAGAAGATTTGGAGAAACATCTTCTCCAAGACCTCGTGGTTGGGATATTACATGAGATTTTTGTTGAACCTCTCCCATACTTCGTACAAGGGTTCTCCAATCAATTTCCTAAAGTCTGTGATTTCATCATGGAATTGGAGTATTTTGGATGAGGAAAAATACCGATTAAAGAAGACCGCGATGAGTTCATCCCATAAAGTAATTAACTAACAGAAAGAGATTAAAGCCATAATACCACCTCTCTCATTAGAGAAAATGGAAAAATATGAAGCCAGATGGACTTTAGGGTTATGGATGCAATATCAAAGGGTGCACACACTTCGATGAAGTTCTTCAAATGCAAGTTAGGGTCCTCATAGGCTTGTATCCTCAAAAGTCTCTTCATTTGTAGCATATGCAACATGACACTTGTGACATAAAAGACACTGTTCACATGAGTAGGTTATATACGAAGAGCACTTAATCGACCAATGCTATTGCATTGCTTCTCGTCATCAAGAGGGCCATCGAAAGACCCGACTTGACTAGCATTGTAACTCATAGTTCTATTTATGCTAAGAAGATCACCTAGAAGGAAACAAAAACAACAACCAAAATAAGTATACACCAATACGTGTATACCCCAAGTAAGAATCAAAATCACACAAGTAAAAACTAAATTTCACTCCTCGACAATGGCTCTATTTTGATAACGCTCATCTATACCATGTAAAGTGGTAGAGGATTGCCATTGTCAATATCCAAACTCTTGCGGAGGTCAAATCCACAAGGAGGGAAATTAGAATTCTAGTCTTATATGTCTTAACACTTACTAAGAAAACACCCCAAGGGCAAATAAAGTAAAAAACATGATTTAAAATCTGGGGGGGGGGTGTTAGTTTTGGGAGAGTGTTTGTCATTAGTGACTTAATTCCACATACTATGCAACAATTGTAATTTAACTTCGGTATGGAGAGAATCTTAGGATTATGTCTACCTAAGGGCAAATTAGGTATGGGTATATGAATATTTAGTGCACATGCTAGTTGTTTAAAAATGGGGTAGGCTAGATCTAGGATCCTTGAGGCTAGTTTCTCAACAAAACCTCAAGAATTTCACTTATTGAACCTTTTGGATACCTAACAAGTGTAGACACGTAATTTTGTCCTGTCAAAAATAATTCTTACTCCGTTATCACGCACTTTGACTGCATCTTATAATTTTCTTCAAGAAAAACAAATAAGTAACCACCTCATCTTTTACTTACTTATTTATTCCTTTTTGTTTTTATCCAAGTAACAAACCCTAACTAATTTTGTCTTCTCTTAAAGATTCCAATAACTCACCTAATCAAAAAAAGACATCTAACCCTTACCCCTCTAATTATAAAATGACACCTCACCCTTATAATACCCCTACCCCACGTGACCCCCTCCCTTTTCTTGGACATAAAGGAAATATAAACACTTAGGTAAATTCTAGAAAATTTCCCTAGACTAATACCCACACCCCTTTTTCCCTACCCCACAAGAAATCCCATACACCCATAGATAAGGAAAAGAAGAAAGAGGGGATACACACTAAAGGAAAAAAATAATTTTCTTCTTCTGGGAGGCCATAGAAGCACCATTTTTCTTCTTGCTTTTCTTTATTTTTTGTAATACAAACTCATCACTGACGGGACTTTATTTTTTTGAGAGATTTACCATACACACACATCTACATGCTAAATCGCATATGCACACAAAAATAGAGTAGATCGGAGTGAGAGAGTCATGAAGAGAGAGAGATAGGGGAGATCGAGAGGGACAATGGAGGGTTTAAGCTTTTCCGATAAACCCATCACCGGAACTATTTGATTTGGTCGATTCCAGTTGAATCTGGCCAAAAACAACAAGCTTCGCCAAAATTTATTGTTAGCATTGGGATTCCCATCGTCGATCAAACCACTGCTGATTTGTTTCATCTCTATTTTGAGTCAATTTCACAATAATTTGCTAGGCATACTGGTTTAGTTGCTCGATTGGGTTTTTTGTTTTTTTTTGGTTCTTTGTTTTTAGCATTGGTTTGAGGGAATTCTTACACAGTTGATCTCCGCTATATTATTATGGTCAGTTTCGAATTGTTGTGCCTCTATACCGAGTTGGGATTTCATCGCTGTTGAGGTTTTCTATTCGATCTCTCAGATTTTGGTTTTCTTAAACATTATTATCAACATAATTAGTTATTCTAAGGTCCATCTCTTAACTCTACCTCTTCATTATCTCGAATGTGGCTATGTCATGATTTTTTGATGTGGTTTTGCGTATTTTTAGTAGCATTAACTGTTGTTGTGGGTATGAATGATTTATGTGCCTAATTAGTTCAAATATTTATTGGTGTATGTGTTCGCTATTGGTTCTGAATTTTGATATGTAATTTAATAATCGAATCATGTGCTAATCGTTGGTTGAGAACGAATTTGGGGTAGAATTATAAGATTGATCAAAAGGGTGAATTTGGCTTAATGTTGGTTTGTTGTTGTTTTGCTTAATTCGAAATCAAGTTCGTGAATTTGATAGTATCATGATAGGTCAAATTATATAGGAAAATGTTTAGGTTGGGTAGGAAAATTTAGAAATGATGTGTTAGTTGAATGTTTAGATATGCATGTTGAATATTTTTTTAGTTTATCATATTTAATTCAGATGTATTCATTTAGCTGGGGAATGCCCAAGGTACTTGTGTTTATTTGCCGGGAAATTCTCTAAAGTATATTGTACCCGGAGGACGTCCGTACCGAAGGCCCAAGGCATTAGGTAAAGCATTTGGAGCATAGTTTAGGTTAGCGTAGGTTATATTTCTGCATTTTTCTATTTTGGGATTGTATAGTTGGACTGAACCTTATATTTTGGATTTGTTTGGTTTTGTCTGTTTGATTGATTGTTTTATGTGTTTTGTGTGGTTTATACATTTGTAATTTCAAATTAGACGATACGCTCTACCAAGCGACCGTGGTCGAACCACGGGATTGAGGGGTGCCTAATACCTTTCCTTCGGTCAGCAGAATTTCTTAATTGAAATCTTTGTTCACAGATCAATTTTAGAGTCAAAAATGATTTTGAAAAAGGATTCCCAAAGGTGACTTGGCACATCCAATTATGCCAAGTGGCAACTTTGAGTTTAAACGTAAATAATCCTTTTTGAAATAAAATTCTCATCTTTTATCACTTTACAATAAAAATCCTTTTGAAACTTAAGATCTAATCTTTTTCGAGTTAAAAAAATAGGGTGTGACAGCTCTGGTGACTCTACTGGGGAATTTTCAGAATTCGAGCTTATTTTTTGGAGTTGTATCGGCTTAGTTTGACATTATGGGTGTGTAAATATTGTTTGTGTTATCATTTGTTGTTATCATTGTTGAGTGCCTACGTGCTCTTTGTTTGCAGTTTTTCTCTTATGTGTTACCGCTTTATAATTGGAATCATGTGTATAAGCCAAGTCATTTCTTTCTGCAACAAGTTCTATAGTACACGCTGTGTACACGACCTATAATTGAGTCACCGTTATTTTAGGAGGGGGTGAGCCATTGGCTGGTATGGAGTAGGTGGACAGCCAAAGCAGCCACTATCGATCATACGCTCCCCCGAATAACCTTGTTAGTGAATCCCAGCATAGGTCAGCCTTTAGGTCATACTTATGTGCATCATATTGAGACTTAGCGGGGCCCATTTGGTTCTTTGTAGAAGACTCACCTCTACAACATCCCTATGTGCTAAATGTTGCATCTTTGAAGGTAACATGGTCATTTCACGGAATGATTCAGGGAAAGTATGTATTGGAAGTAAAGTGTGTAGACAGTGAAAAATTGAAAAAAAAAGAAAAAAAAGGAAAGTGAGTCAAAGAGAAAAAAGAAGAAGAAAAAAATTTAGTAGTTTTTAGAGTTCTTTATGGCTTTTGTCTTTTCACAATCTAAAAATTCAAAAAAAAAAATTCACCAGTGCACCATCTTCGCAAAATACAAAAAAATATTAAAAAGATGTTTCTTTTGTTTATTTAGTAATCATTAATAATTCGCAAATTTAAAAAAAAAAGATTTTTCATTCATAGGAGTTTTCATAAAAGAAAAATTAAAAAAAAAATGGTAAAAGTTTTGTACATTTCATATAATGAAAATACCAAAAGATTTTTCTTTTATAGTTTGGTGTCAGTCTTATATGGAGTGTCAAATTGAAAATCCCCCCCCCCCCCCCAAAAAAAAAGAAAATTTATTTTCATTGTTGTAGTCGTGTCTCTTAAGTCAGGGTTGAGTTTGTTCTTTAATCCTTAATTGTCAAATCTGGATGAACTACGAATACCTGATTCCCTTCCCTCGGGACGGGATATGTAGGCAACCCTCGGTGGGTTCGGAAATCTTTATTTTAGCCTTTGTCTTAGCCTTAGCCTAGGTCTTTCTCCTCATAATTTAGTGTTGTTAGCAGGTCTTGGCCAAGTAGGCTGATTTTATTCAGTGATACTATTCGGTGAATTGGAGTCATAAAGTGGTCTGTCCCTTCGACATATGTCCGCGTCAAAGTCCCAAGGGTTGGGAATCTTTCATTCTTATCGAATTTTGAGATAATGTCTTATGTGTTATTATAGGATGGATCTATCCACAAAGTCTAGAGTCCAGATGGTTGGCAAGGTACCCAAAAAGTTAATCAAATAGTGGTACACATTTATCTACATCGAGAAACAGGGGTTGACAAAAAAGTTAGGCACTCTCACTTCCTTCCTAGATCTTGCGCCCTGCCCAGACCTGATCAAGGCTATATCAACTTTTTGGGATCCAAGCTGTTTGGTGTTTAGGTTTGGAAATTGTGAAATGACACCTACTCTGGCAGAAATATCTAGTTTCTTTAAGTTTCCTTACATTAAGAAAACAATGATTCGGGCATAGACTCATTCTCCCACACGGTTTCTTCATGGTTATGGTTGAAAGGCCAATAACCACTTGACATGCCTTAACCAATCTTGGGTATCCTTTGATTATTTGTATGCTCGGTTTGGGCCTTCAGATGGTTTTGATTGATTTTGGGATGAGTTCTATACAACCAAGGAGAATTGGGAAAAATGTCGTCTAGAAGTCTTCACTCTCACCTTGTTGGGCTTTTTGGCCTTCCCATTAGAAGAAAAATGGGTTAATACTCACTTGCAGACTGTAGTGATGGCCTTATTTCATAAAAAGCTAGGGGAAACATTCACACTCGTACCTATGATCTTGGCAGAAATATATAAAGCTTTAACCAAAGTAAAGGGAGGGATGCGATTCTTTAAGGGAAGCAACCTGATATTCTAATTGTGGATGATGGAGCACTTGCATGAGCATTCTATGATTAGGTTGGATGTGATTGATCGTTGTATGCTTGAGCAAGTGAACACCATGAATCAGAGAATGCGTTTTAATAAGTTCTCGCTGCCAATAGGGATTGATGCTTGGATTGAATTTCTTGAGTGAAGAACTGAAGACAACATTCTATGGACCTATCTCTGGTTTCGTCCAAAAATAATCTTATGTAGTTATTGTATGCAACCTCTTTTAGTCTTGTTAGGAATCAATTGCACCAGATCATACTCTTATTTTAGGGTAATGCGCCAATTGGGTAGACTGCAAGATGTTCCACCGGTAATGGACCTTTTGAAGGATGTCGAGCATTTTAAGGATCAAGCCTTAGGTGAAAGTAAATACGAAGAATTCTGGAATCACACAATAAAGATGGTGTAGATACTCTCAAAGTCGGTGTGGATAATCCAGGGTACACTCAGGGATATGAGGTTTGGCTTCGATCCATACCTCGGGGTATCAGCCAACCATTACCAGTTCAGCTTAGAGGGAGAATACAAAATTGACGACCATCAGGATGAAGGTACAGGGTCCAAAGTAGAGGCACTAAGAGTTCAGTTATCAGGTTTGCTCAAAACTGTGGAGGGGTGTCAGAACAGTCTTTTCAAGTGTACTCCCCATGAGGCGGGAATATGTGCCAGAGGCTTCTTCCCAAATATCAAAGGGTCCTTACAAGATATGCTACATAGTTTTAATGGGAGAAAGAGAACTTCACAGGCAGGTCCATCTCAGCCAGGTCATCACACAGAGCACCAATTTGAAGAAGCCTTTTCTATCTTTTGTTTAGTTGGAGTCCTTTACTTTTCTGCCATTTATAGTATTGTGTCTTTGTTAAGTCGGCGTCAAGTTTGCTTTAACTTTGGAGTCTTTATTAGGAGCAATACGTATGTTGTCATGTTGATCTAGAATGTCATTCAGTCTTTGCTGATTAGTATCAAGGTTGTCTTAATTTTGTTGTATGTTTTTGTTGTTTCTTTCATCTAAATGTTATGATGTTGCATATTTCTTTTGTTTATTTGTTTTCATTTTTTGTCAAGAAAAAAAAAGCCTTCAATTATGTGATGTTTATGCATATACATCCCGCACTACGTAAGATCTGATTCATGTACAACATGATACGTAGGCAACCTACTTTTGGGTTTAATCTAATCATTTTGTTTCTTGGTTTTTCATTATTTTTCTTTTATTTTAAAGAAAAACAAAAGCTATAAAGAATGATAAAAAGAGAGATAGCGAGAGAGAAAAAGAAAGAAAGAATAATGAGAGAGGGAAAAGAAGGATAAAAAAGGGACTAACGCGAGAGATGAGAGACGTGATGGCAAAAGAAAGAAAAATAAAAGAGAAGAAAAAAAAAGAGGTGTAATTGGAGTAAATAAGCAAATGGGTGTAGAAAAAGATTGGGATGATGTTAAAATTACCTTGCTACCCTCAAAGACTGGTAGGAATATGCGTGAATCTAGGACAATTTTACAGATGTGATTCCCATGCTTGTTGTGTGACCTAATCCTAATGGGTTTTGTCTTTGATGAACATGTTCTTTCAGATAAGTGGTTAATTTGCAGCACTTTGGATAGTCACCCGTACTTTACTAGATCAAAAACGAAGCTTGCCATGGCTAGTAGGGAGATTGAAAATTCACTCATTGATCCAGATCAGGATCCTAGGGAAGAAAGTTCAGAACGCAATGATGAGGTATTGAGACTTAGACAACAATTGATAGATCTGCACCAAACATGGGCTAGTGGCATACCTCCTCCTCCACTCCCTAAAGATCTTGGGAATATCCCAATTGCCCACCACTCTCTCAGTTGCAATTCTCTATTCCCATTGAGTCACTAGAGCACGCACCAGGATTCACTCGCGGCAATATTACCCTGGCACTTCTAGTGTGCCCCTGACAGTTCTTTAACCAAGGTTCGCGACTCAGCCAGCGCCACCGGCAGCGCCTGTGTTCGTGGATCTTCCACCAACTGAAGCTCCCGCCTATACTGTACATCCGACAATAGTACTCTCTCGGTCTGCTAGTGAGCTAGTATTGAAGGTTTCAGATAATCAGTACCATACCCCGTAACCTACCTTGAAGATGAATGAACCGTATGGGTACACTCAACCATCTGTGTTTCCATTTGATACGAAGAAGACTATTGCAACAGAGGAACAGGAAGTTATAACACAGAAGTTGAAGAGTTTAGAATAGGCCATGAGGAATTTGCTGGGAGTTGGGGGTTATAAGAGTGTTTCCTATAGAGATCTTTGCATGTTCCCAGACGTTAACCTTCCCCTTGGTTTTAAAATGCCCAAATTTGAGAAATACGCAGGGCACGGTGATCCCGTGGCATATTTGAGATGTTATTGCAACCAATTGAGGGCTGTAGGGGAAGAGAAGAGTTGCTTATGGATTTCTTTGGGGAGTGTCTTTCCGGTTTGGCTTCAGATTGGTTCGTCGATCAGGATATTGACAATTGGAACAACTAGGATGACCTAGCTAATAAATTTATGCAACATTTTCAATATAACATTGATCTGGTTCCTAATGATAAATCCTTGGTCAACATGAAGAAGAAAAGTACTGAAGGCTTTTGGGAATATACGATAAGATGGTATGAATAGGCCGTAAGGGTAAAACCTCCAATGAAGGAGAGTAAGTTAGTAGAGGTCTTCATTCAGGCACAGGATGAGACCTATTTTCAACATTTACTTCCGGCGATGGGATAGTCACTTATTGAAGTCCTAAAAATGGGAGAGATGATATAGGACAGAATCAAGACTGGACGGATTGTGAGTTTTGCCGTATTAAAGGCCACCACCCAAGCAATTCAAGGTGGCTCTGGAACTTTTGGAGGTAAAAAGAAGAAATTAGATATGACGACCGTTGTAGCTGGATCCCATTCCTATCCCAAAAGACTGCCTCACCCCTATCACCAACCCCAATCCCAAGCCTATGCCCAGCTCTATATATTACTCCCAATCGTTACTATCCCCCCCAAAACCCACTATATTCCATTCCACCACCCCCGTACCTAGTATATAGTGCACAACCATCTGCTCAAACCCCTTCTTACCTATAATGGCAGGCGCAAGATCCTCAAAATTGTCCTTCATCTCCCCCAAATTACCAAAACCCCTCCAAACCCGCTTTCCAACCTAGGCCCGAGTATAATAAAGAGAAGACAATCGAGAATTAGTTCACACCTCTCGGGGAGTCGTATGCCAGTCTGTTTAATAGGTTGAGGAAGTTGAAGCTCTTGAGCCAAATTCAAGAAAGGCTTTCGAATCCACCTCCGAGAAATCTTGATTATTTATTAAGATGTGCATATTGTTCTGACATGCCGGGGAATCACATCGAGAAACGCTGGTATTTGAAGAGATCTGTCAAAGATTTAATTGATGCAAATCAAATTCTGGTCTAGGGCCCAGAAATTCCAAACATTAACCAGAATCCATTGCCAACCCATGCTGAAACCAATATGTTGGAGTTGATATGCGATGTTAATGAGTCGTTGATGTGTTATAATCCTATTGTCAGAATACAGACCAAGAAGGACAAATCAGTGAATATGGCAGATTCGTTGAAAGCAATGTCATTATGACAGGAAGGAATGGGAAAAGATAAAGTCCAAGAAAGCATAAAGAAACCTGTGATTATGGTGGAATGAGCTAGAAAAGATGTTGGTCTAAGTCAATACAAGCCTAAGTTGATGGTGATAGGAGCTCCGAGTTAGCCTATCTTGATGGTGAAAGAAGTACTTGCGGCACCTATTATTATCAAACTGATGACCCAACCTTTGATAGTTGATACGAAAAAGGTCTCCTGGAACTATAAGCGAACTGTGATAACTTATCAAGGGAAGGAAGTTGAGGAACATGTAGATGAGGTAGTGGGTCTGACTCGATCAGGAAGATGCTTCGTGCCTATAGGTTTGAGGAAGCCCAAGCCAGGGGTGAGTGGGCCTTCATCTCTTAAGAAGCCTATCACCAAATAAGAAGCCAAAGAATTTTTATAAAAGACAAAATTGCCAAAGTATTCAATAATAGATTAGATAACTACTCAAATTTCCCTCTTATCTTTGTTGTTCATTCCAAGGAACATCGTGACATTATACTAAAGGTATTAAATGAAGCATACGTTCCTAAGGATATTGTGATAAATCAACTTGATAAAATAGTTAGAAAAATCTTTGAAGTAAATCGAATCAGCTTCTCTGATGACGACTTGCCAGTTGAAAGTACGGGGCATAACCGGAGTCTTTATATTACCATGAAGTGTGAAAATTTGTATGTCACTCATGTCATAATTGATAGAGGTTCTGGTGCAAATATTTGACCTATTTCTACCCTAAAAAAGTTGAAAATGGTATCGAGAGGATCAGGTCGAACAATGTATGTGTCAGGGCTTTCGATGGGGCCAAAACAGACTCCATTGGCAAAATAGAACTAATGTTGCTTATAGGGCCTATTGAATTCTCCATAGAGTTCCAAGTACTGAATATTGACTCCTCATACAATCTATTATTGGGAAGATCATGGGTCTACAAAGTCGGGGCTGTTGCATCTACATTGCACCAGATGATCAAGTTTGAGCATGACAGACAAGAAGTGGTTATTCATGGCGAAGGGGATTTGTCTGCGCACAAAGATTCTCTCATTCCTCTTATTGAAGAAAATAGTGTAGAGGAGACATTTATCTATCAGTCGTTTGATACAGTGTCGATGGATCGTATTCTTGAGGGGTAGGTTATGTCGGGACCACGATTATCTTCCGCTTCTATCATGCTGGTAAATGAGCTGTTGAAGTATAGATTTATGCCAGGAAGGGGTTTGGGAGTGTCTCTGCACAGTATAGTTCATCCCATATGTCCGAGGGAGAACATGGGTACTTTTGGTCTGGGTTTTGAGCCTACAACTTAAGATCTGAAGAAGGCCAAGGAAAGAAAAAAGAAAACATGGTCAATCCCCCACCCAACGCCATTGCTCAGTGAGTCATTTGTCAAGAGAGATGTCACGAAGCATGTAGAATTTGAAGCTGAATCAATTGATGACTTCCAAAACCTATTGATTGAAGTTGACATGGTCGAAGAAGGAGAAGGTACCAGTAAGGTAGATGTGCAGTTCATAGGCCCAGCTGTCCGTCTTAATAATTGGGAAGTCACTCCTCTCCCTGTTAGGCGGGAGTTTTGGTAGTTCATTTTGTTTTCCTTTTAGTTTTTTCAAGTTATTCCAGGGTTGTAACTCAGAATTTAGCGTGTTTATATTTTGTTGTTTGTGTTTAAACCCTCCTATCTTTCCTTTTTAATAAAATGTAATGTCCCTCTTATTTTGTGTCTAGTATTTTATTTTTGTCTTTTTTCTTTATACAGTTCTCTTTATGCTGATTCTAATGACATGACATGTATACAGAATTTTTAGACTGACCTTAAAATCAAAACTAATCAAGATATAATAAATCAAGAGGGGGAATATAATGAAAAAGAAGCATTATAAGAAATAAGCAAAGAGTTGGAACAGTTTGAAGACAAGCCAAATCCTAATTTAAATGAAACTGAGCCAATTAATCTAGGGAATCAAGAAGATATTAGGGAAACTAAAATCAGTGTACATGCTTTGCCACAACTAAAAGATGGAATGATTCAGGAATTAATTGATTATAACGATGTTTTTGCGTGGTCTTATGATGATATGCCTGGTTTAAGCACTGAATTAGTAGCTAATAAATTGCCAACTAATCCTGTCTCCCCCCTGTGAAACAGAAGTTATGCAAGTTTAAAACTGATGTAAGCATCAAAATCAAAGAGGAATTCATGAAGCAACTTGAAGCCAAAGTCATTCGAGTGGCTCGTTATCCTACGTGGTTATCCATTGTTGTTCCCGTCTCAAAGAAAGATGGCAAAATTCGAGTATGTGTTGATTATGTAATTTGAACAGAGCAAGTCCAAAGGATGATTTTTCGTTGCCCAACTTCCATATTTTGCTGGAAAATTGTGCTAAACATGAGGTTGCCTCTTTTGTAGATTGCTATGCTAGGTACCACCAGATCATTATGGATGATGAAAATGCAGAAAAGACATCTTTTTTCACACCATGGGGGACTTATTGCTATCGAGTGATGCCGTTTGGTTTGAAGAATGCTGGAGAAACATACATGAGATCCATGACCACTATGTTTCATTATATGATGCATAAGGAGATTGAGGTCTATATAGATGATTTGATTATTAAATCACAGAATCAGGCTGACCATGTTAAAAATCTAAGTAAATTCTTCAAAAGGCTTCGCAGGTATAATCTCAAGCTGAACCCAGCAAAATGTGTATTTGGAGTTTTATTCGGAAAGCTGTTGAGGTTTGTAGTCAGTCGTCCGGGTATCGAATTGGATCCTTCGAAGATCAAAGCCATTCAAGATCTGTCGCCACCCAAGAACAGAATGGAGGAGATGAGTCTTCTTGGTAGGCTGAACTATATTTTTATGTTTTTTATTTCTCAACTCACAACCACGTGTAATCCAATTTTCAAGTTGCTGAAAAAGAGTATTGTGGTAGAGTGTACTGAAGAATATTAGGAAGCATTCGACAAAATCAAAAGGTATCTGTCAAATTCGCCCATGCTGGTACCACCGAAGCCTGGTAGGCCTTTGATCTTATATTTATCGGTCATGGACAATTCTTTTAGTTGTGTCCTGGGTCAACATGATGTCACAGGCAAAAAGGAGCAGGCTATTTATTATCTTAGCAAGAAGTTCACCGCATATGAGGCCAGGTATACTCTTCTTGAAAGGACGTGTTGTGCCGTAAATTGGGTAGCACAAAAGTTGAACCATTATCTCTCGTCCTACACTTCTTATCTCATCTCCCGCATGGATCCTTTGAAGTATATCTTTCAGAAGCCTATACTGACAAGTCGATTGGCAAAGTGGTATATATTGCATACCGAGTTCAACATTGTATATGTGACTTGAACCACCATGAAAGCTCAAGGTTTAGCAAACCATCTTGCTGAGAATCCCATTGATGAAGAGTATGAACCATTATAGACATATTTTCCTAATGAAGAGTGTTGTGTGTTGATGAAATCATTATAGATGCTAATCTAGGTTGGAAGCCATTCTTTGATAGAGCCGTTAACATAAAGGGAGTCAGAATAGGTGCAGTTCTTATGTCTAAATAAGGGAAACATTTCCCTATAACAGCATAACTTCAATTCTACTGTACTAATAATATGGCAGAGTATGAAGCTTGCATTCTTGGTTTGAGTTTAGCTGTTGATATGGGAGTCCAAGAACTATTAGTGTTAGGGAATTCAGATTCGCTCATCCATCAAATTCAAGTTGATTGGGAGATGCGAGATTTAAAGATCATACTATATTAACAATGATTGCAAAAGCTATGTCAATGGTTTGTGTCACTAAAATTTAGGTATATTCCAATAATTCACAATGAGATTGTTGATGTTTTAGCCACTCCGTCTTCAATGCTCCAATATCCTGATAAAGCCTACATCGATTCGATGCATATAAAGAGTCGTGATTAACATACTTATTGTAATGCAGTTGAAGAAGAGCTCGATGGCGAACCTTGGTTCTTCAATATCAAAAGATACATCCATTCTGAAGAATACCTAATGCATGCCACCAGTGATCAAAAGAGGACTATTAGGCATTTGGCTAGTGGATTTTTCTTTAGTGGGGGAATCTTATACAAGAGAACCCCATATCTGGGACTTTTGAGGTGTGTAGATAAAAAAGAAGCCTTAACAATCATGGTTTAAATACACTCGGGAGTATGCGGGCTGCATATGAACGGTTATGTCTTACCAAAGAAGATTCTTCATGCAAGTTATTACTGGCTTACTATGGAGAGGGATTCTATTCGATTTGTTTAAAAGTGTCATCAATGTCAAGTACACGGTGACCTGATACATTCTCCTCCTGCTGAGTTGCATGCAATGGCTACTCCATGGCTATTTGTAGCTTAGGGAATGTGATCGGGACAATTGTTCCAAAAGCATCAAATGGGCATAGATTCATTTTGGTGGTCATTAATTACTTCATAAAGTGGGTTGAAGCAGTAACTTTCAAGTTAGTAACAAAGAAGGTTGTGGTAGATTTTGTTCATACCAACATCATTTACAGGTTTGGAATTCCAAAGATGATCATCACAGACTATGCTGCCAATCTCAATAGTCATTTGATGCAAGAAGTGTGTCAACAATTTAAGATCGCGTATCAAAATTCTACTCCATATCGTCCAAAGGCAAATGGTGTTGTGGAAGCAGCCAATAAGAATATCAAGAAAATACTGCAGAAAATGGTACAAGGGTCTAGGCAATGGAATGAGAAGTTATCGTTTGCACTGCTAGGTTATCGTATTACTGTTCATACTTCAACAGGGGCAACTCCATATTTATTAGTGTACAGAACAGAAGTAGTCATTCCTGTAGAAGTTGAAATTCCCTCTCTTCGAGTCATTGTTGAAGAAGAGATTGATGATGATGAGTGGGTCAAAACCCGATTGGAACAATTGAGTTTGATTGATGGAAAAAAGCTAACATCGATATGTCATGGCCAGTTGTATCAGAAGAGAATGGCTCAAGCGTATAACAAAAAGGTACATCCCAGGAATTTTGAAGTTGGTTAGTTGGTATTGAAACATATCCTTCCCCATCAAGCTTAAGCGAAAGACAAGTTCTCCCTAAATTGGAAAGGTCCCTTTATTGTGAAGAAAGCGTTGCCCAATAGAGCCTTATATTTGAGAGATATTAAAGGCAAAATGGAGGAGATGGCTATCAATGTTGATGCGGTCAAAAGATATTATGTATGATATTTTATCCTATATTGGTTGTGTTGCATTTTTAGTACTTGCGTTCTCGAAGATTGGAATGATGAAGATATTTCATTCTGCTATCCCAACATTGTGTTATCCTTTGTTTACCCCATTTGAGCTTAGTTTTATTTTTCTTTCATATCCCTCTTTTGGAATCAAACTAGAATCAAAGATAAATGTCTAGGAAAACAAGAATAAAAGAAAGAGTTCAAGAAATAAAAGTAAAAAAAATCAAATCAAAATAATGAACAAGCTGATGGAACTATGTGCGACTTGATTCTCCTCTCTTGGGAGTGAATACGTAGGCTGTCCTATTCAGGGCTTGATCCAACCAAATAAAGATTTTAGAGTTACCCAGTCAACAAAATTGGGGCATGAGTTAATTCTTGTAGCTTGAGTCGATTCCAAAAGTTAAAAGTCGTACTCCACATCAATTGTCGTTTGGACCTCATGCCATCCTTTCTTTCTAACCCTATCCAAAATACAAGTGACAACCAAAGAAAAACCTTTAGACCAATCTTTGAGAATGTTAAGGCTAAGCATGCAATGGATGTGATGACACATTTTAGGGAACTACTTGTCTTCCTCAGCATAAGGAATTAGGAGAGAAATGAAAATGAGAGAGTCTTATAGGTGAAAACTATCGCGGGTACCATAAGGCGATAGTGAGTTGAGAGAAATAAAAATGAGAGAGTATTATTGGTGAAAACCCTCGTGGGCACCATAAGGCGATGGTGAGTTGAGAGAGATAAGAAATGAGAGAGACTTATTGGTGAAAACCCTACGGGAACCGTAATACAATAGCGAGTTTGAGGGAAATAAAAAAGAAAGAGGCTTGCTGATGAAAATCTAGCAAGATGTCGGCAATTGAATGGGGCGTATGAGTCCAATGGGTTTGGAGAAGCAGCTCTGAGGAAAAGACACAGACTCAATAACAAATGGGAAGTTTGGTTAGGGAGATTAGGCAGCTTAATCCAAAATGCATATCATACTCATTGGAGTTGGTTGCCGTATTCAGATAAGTTTTCTTTTTGAATAAAGGACATTGCTCTTTTCTTTCATTTACATATTCATATTTTTATCATTTATGTAATTTATCAAAATAAAAGTCACTATCATTTCTTTATATTTTAAGTTAAGTCTGTGTCAAAACAAGTAAGAAAGGATTTCAAAACTTGCTACCAGTCTTTCCAATTATATGAGGAAAATCCAAGGAACATCATATGAAAGAAATATGATCGTAATTCAACATAAAGAAAAGAAAGTCTGTCAACTGACAGGCTACTGGATTCGTGGGAGTATTTAGATTTGGAAAAGGGTGCATCTCAGAGGAATGGTAAAATGGAAACTCATTGTTCGAGTTAGAACTCATTTCCTAATTAGGTCTGGGTCAATGATGCAATAAGACAGGGGAGAGTATCAGTGATTTGACACCTCACCCTACCATACCTCTACCCTACGTGATCCCCTCCCTTTTCTTTGCCATAAAGGAAATATAGACACTTAGGTAACTTCCAGGAAATTTCCCTAGACTAATACCCACACCTCTTTTACCCTACCCCACAAGAAATCCCATACACCCACAGATAAGGAAAAGAAGAAAGAGGGGATACACTAAAGGAAAAGGACAATTTTCTTCTTCTGGGAGGCCATAGAAGCACCATTTTTCTTCTTGATTTTCTTCATTTTTTGCAATACACACTCATCACTGACGGGAATTTATTTTTTTGAGAGATTCACCATACACACACATCTACACACTAAATCACACACGCATACAAAAATAGAGTAGAACGGAAAGAGAAAGAGTCACGAAGAGAGAGATCGGGGAGATCAAGAGGGATAATAGAGGGTTTAAGCTTTTTCAATGAACCCGTCACCAGAACTATTTGTTTTGGTCGATTCCAGTTGAATTTTGCCGGAAACGATGAGCTTCGCCAAATTTGTTGTTAGCATTGGGATTCCCATCGTCGATCGAACCACCGCTAATTTTTTAATCTCTGTTTTGAATCGATTTCAGAATAATTTGCTAGGCATGCTGGTTTAGTTGCTCGATTGGGTTTTCTATTTTTTTTTGGTCCTTCATTTTTAGCATTGGTTTGAGGGAATTCGTACACAGTTGATCTCCGCTATATTATTGTGGTCGGTTTCGGATTGTTGTGCCTCTATACCGAGTTGGGATTTCACCGCTGTCAAGGTTTTCTATTTGGGCTCTTGGATTTTGGTTTTCTTAAACATTATTAACAACGTAATCGATTATTCTAAGGTACATCTCTTAACTCTACCTCTTCATTATCTCGAATGTGGTTATGTCATGATTTTGTGATGTGGTTTTGAGTATTTTTAGTAGCATTAACTGTTGTTGTGGGTATGAATGATTCATGTGCCTAATTAGTTCGAATCTTCATTAGATGTATGTGTTTGATGTTGGTTTTGAATTTGAGAAGTAATTTGATAATCGAATCATGTGCTAATCGTTGGTTGAGAATGAATTTGGGGTGGAATTATGAGATTGATAAAAAGGGTGAATTTGGCTTAATGTTGGTTTGTTGTTGTTTTGCTTAATTTGGAATCAAGTTCGTGAATTTGATAGTATCATGATAGGTCAAATTATATAGGCAAATGTTTAGGTTCGGGTAGGCAAATTTAGAAATGATGTGTTAGTTGAATGTTTAGACGTGCATGTTGAATATTTTTTTAGTTTATCGTATTTAATTCAGAGGTATTCATTTAGCCGGGGAATGCCCCGAGGTACTTGTGTTTATTTGTCGGGGAATGCCCCAAAGTATATTATACCCCGAGGACGTCTGTGCTGAAGGCCCAAGGCATCGGGTAAAGCATTTGGAGCATAGTTTAGGTTAACGTAGGTTACATTTCAGCATTTTTCTATTTTGGGGTTGTATAATTGGACTGAACCTTATATTTTGGATTTGTTTGATTTCGCGTGTTTGATTGATTGTTTTATGTCTTTCGTGTGGTTTATACATTTGCAATGTCAAATTAGCCGATACTCTTTACCAAGCGACTGTGGTCGAACCACGGGATCGAGGGGTGCCTAATACCTTCCCCTCAGTCAACAGAATTCCTTAACCAGAATCTCTGTTCGCGGATCAATTTTAGAGTAAAAATTGATTTTGAAAAAGGATTCCCAAAGGTGACTTGGCACACCCAATTATGCCAAGTGGCGACTCTGAGTTTAAATGTAAATAATCCTTTTCGAAACAAAATTTTTATTTTTTTGTCACTTTAATAATAAAATCCTTTCAAAACTTAAAAATCTAATTCTTTTTCGGTTGAAAAAGGGGTTTGACAATAAGTGTGTTAATTATATTCACCTATTACCTCAATTGGGTATCCCTTTTTCTAGAAAAATACCCAAGATATAGTCGACTTCATAATCATTCTTATGTCTAAGATAGTGAAAATTAACAAACCAAACCCAATAATTGTCTACTATTGTTTTGGTTCTCACATCCCTCTTTCAAGGATTATATGGGTTACAAAAGTTCACCAAAACCCCTCTCTCAAGGATGGTTTAAGATTACAAGTGTTTGGGGTTTTTATCCACAAACCCACTTTGAGTATATGGGGTTTTCACCCACAAATCCCAACCAATTTAATCATGCAATAGTAGAACGTGTCATCAAATAACTAGAATATACATAAATACATCACAACCCATAACTAATTGCACCTTAGTTCAACATAATCCCAAGACAATGAAAATTAGCTACTCGTGATAAAAGGAGAGAAAATATACCATAAGGGTTGTAAAAAACATCCATTCTTCAAGAAATTACGAAATTCAAATTAATATTCTTTCCCAATTTAGGGTCTCAACTTCAACTTCAAAATATTGCTTGTATCTAGAATGCCCAAAATAGGAAAGGATTTTAGCTTTTAAGTAATTTAGGGTCCACTGCTGAAAATTACAAAATTGTCCCTAGGCCTAATTTCGCCTTGCTGCTGTCGCGGCTATCACGACTATAGTTATATCCAGGCAATCATGATTTCTAACCATCTTGACTATCCGTGATCGCAACCCTCTGACCCTGATTGTGGTAATTGAGCCTCATTCTATATATGGTCCTTCATTGTGCACTTTTCTTCTCCTCTTTGTTCCTTTTCAGCTCAACTCCATATCATTCTATCCCATGGCCTGTATACCTACTAGATATGGAAATTAGAGAATTTAATAAAAATGTTGTCTCACTTATACATTCAAATTATGCTAATGTGCCTAAATGTTGAGTTCAAATAAGTAGTAAATTCACCACTCATCACAGGGTTGCCTACAGACGATGCAAACATGCATCTAGCAAATTTTACTGGGATTTCCACTTCATATACCATACCTAGGATAGATCAGGAGGCACTTTGACTGAGGTTGTTCCCCTCCTCACTTACTAAAGAAGCATCTTTATGGCTGAGGGAACTTCAAAGAGGATCTATCAATACATGGAATGAGTTACATAGATAATTTTTGAACAGGTTCTTTCCTCCATTTAGAGTGCTGCAGCTGAAGGATAAGATTTATAATTTTAGGCAGTTGTAATTAGAATTAATGTACAAGGCATGGTTCAGGTTCAAGAAAAAGCTTAGTATGGTGCCTGAAATTCGGCCCTAACTATCTATTCTAGAGCGATGGAAGACACTATCTCTAGAGGAGCTTTATGAGATTGCGATGGGAGAGAGCTTCTAGTGTTATGGATTAGATCTCACTAACTTACTAAGGATGGAAAACTCAGGAGGTTGAGAGAGGTTCTAGCACTTATACCGTTGGAGTTTCTAGTGAGCAGAGAGTGGCTGAGGATGTTATAGCTCAAAAGATTTCCTTATTACAAATTGATATTAGTAAGTTGGCCAAACAGTTTGCAATGATAAATTCTACAAAGGTTAATAAAGTAGGGGCTCAGGGTGCAGCCTCTAGAGTTCATTAGTCTGAGTTAAAGGATGAGGCAAAGTATTTGGATCATTAGTTGGTAGGTTTCCAAGCCCAAGGGCAGGGAAATTAAGGTCAAAACTTTTATGATGATAAGACAAATACATTTCACCTAGCAAATGAGATGCGGAATCAAGAATAGAAGAAATGTTGTCTAAGTGGATAAAGGATTAAAAGAGCCAAGAAACTTACCTTAAAGAACTTAAGGTCGATAGTTTAAGATTGACCCAAAAGTTTGAGTCATATGCATCTGCTATCAAGTAATTGAAATAGTAGTAGTGGCAACTCTCTGCCATTTTGGCCCACAGACAGCCAGGTGCCCTTCCTAGTGACACTATGCAGAATCCTCCAACACTTGCTTATTGTCTGGCTATAAACACTAGGAGTGGTGACCTACCTAATGAGCATTTTGTGCCTACTTCAAAGAAGCTAAAGAAGGATAATATTGTGCTGGCAAGCCACCTGAAGCTGAGTTTGAGAAGTTGACTTATAGTGATGATGATTATAAGAGTAACTACGGTGAAAACTTGGTAGCAGATGAGCCCAATGATAAGGTACAAAATTTTAGCATAATTTCTTATGCACCATTAGTAGAAAAGAAGGGGGACCTAGGTGTTGTCACCATCCCATGTTCTATTGAGTATTTTGATATTAATTAGGCTCTTTGTGATTCGGGAGTAGGAACAAATGTAATGTTGATATTAATATACAAGGTGTTGGATTAGGACAACTCAAACCTACACTGCAAGGCTATTGATGGCTTCTGTAAAGGAGCCAATGGGTATTTTGCATGACGTAGAAATAAAGGTGTCATCCTTCACCTACCGAATATATTTCATGATTTTAGACTGTGAAGTGGATGTCCAAGCTCCAATTATCTTGGCTCGACCTTTCTTATCCATTGGTTAGGTGTTGATTAATATGGACTTGAAGGCTATCACCTTTAAGCTGAACAATGAAAAAATAGTATTTAATGTGTGCATGACAATACAACACCTAGATGATATGTGAGTGGTGTTTGTGATAGACACTATTGATAAGAATGTTGTTACAAAGGCCAGTGTGCCAGATATACCAAGTGTTTAGGAGAGAATAGAGATGATGGAAACTTTGTTATCAATTTTTGTGACCAAGGTGGTGACATTATATGATCAGATCTGTCCATAGATCCATATTTCACTAGAGACAGCCGAGGCTAAATTGTAGTCTGTACACCAGGCTACGATGTCAAAGCTATGAGCTAAGTTGAAATCATGGATAGACACTTTTAAGAGTCGATTATCAATAAAGTTCAACAGGATTGAAATATCAAATCTAGGAGAAATTAAGGAGGATATGGATATATTACAAGCCGAGGTAAGCTATCTCACAAAGAGCCATATGGAAACAACTCCTTCAATCATATCCCCAATTATTCAGCCATCACCTTTGTGTGGTCCCAAACACTTTGATTTAATCATGGAGGATGATGTGGGGGTCCTCGTAGTTGGTACCAAGAGAAGTCGAGAGTGGGAATTGAAGAATCCAAATAGGCCATATAAGCAAGCCCTAAAAAGAGCCACCTATGATTCGATGAAGACTATATTTGTTGATAGGCAGAAGGATACCGAGTGAGCTATGGGTGCATCTTCCTGTAGTGCACCGTAACCACCATGGCCTCCGATAGTGAATATACCCTCATCTGGGGAAGATAATGACATGGATGTCTAGTGCGTCCCAGGTATATCCTCATTCCCTTTGTTTTATATTATTTTAGCTTATTGGGGATAATGCACAGTTTTACTTAGGGGGAGGGTATACCAAAACCGCCGTAGGTTTTTGTTGTCGTGCTTCTTTTCCTATCAGTTGTGGTATGGTTGTAAAACCGGCATGGATATGTTAAAATTTTTGTCGATTGTATCTTTTTTGTATTGTGTTGTGCTTTTGTATAATTAGGAGAATTTTAAGTATTTAGGGTCGTTGTCATGTTTTTATTTGATTTTTGAGAAAAATCATAACCCTCCAAAATTTAGTTTTAGAACTATATGAATGTATATATGTGTGAACATTATGGATCTTGTTATGGCATTAGGACTAGAGACATGATAATCATTGCTAACAATTAAATGAATCGGATTAGTAGTATCTTGTGATGTGACTCTATGCCACGTGTGTTTGAGATACCACTTAGTTTCCTTTGTGTGTTGAATTCTAAAATTTCCTGGTTAGTCTTGCCTAGGTTGTAGGATAGTTGGTTAGGAAAAGATCATAGACCATTTTTTATTTTAGTCCATTTTTAGCCGAAATGACCTTACCTATGTGAAATAGTATCTCTTGGTCCCTGTTTTGAGCCTTATAGCCTATTTTTATTATTTCACCTTTCACCTTCTTATTTGTGATGTAATAACTTACTATTTTGGCCCATTCCTAATTGGACATTGTGCATCTCAACTCAGGCAAATCGCCTAAGTTGAGGGTGGCTATCATAGGGGTGTGTGATGTAAAATGGGAATGTAGAAGGGTAAAATAAGAGAAAAAGTTAGTAGGGTTGGGTGAGGTAGAAAAAGAAAATAAAATAAAAAGTGTGAAAAAGTGAAGGAAAGAATAAAAGACCACACCCAACTTAAATATGCAATAAAGAATAAAAAGGGAGAAATAAGGGTGGATAAAAATAAAGATGGTTAATGAGTGGCTCCCAAAGTTAGTGTAGTGCCAAGGAGACTTAGCCACTTACTTTATCCATATTATCATGACCCAAGGCTACACCCTAGCTGCGACAAAGGTGCTTACAGTCACAAATGACCACAAGCTAACCCATGAGTTAGCACGTGATGTGAGCACTAAATAAAATGGCACTGACATAACATATGTGGAAGATAAGCTAATAAACAATTAAAAACTGAATTATTGAAATACGTAATACTATCATGTCTGAGATAACTGATAAAAGTTGAAAGTAACTAACTGACTGTCAAACTATTTGTCTGAAAAACCTCTAACTGACCGAGGAGTTAATGGCACAACTAACTTCGTCTAACTGAATATAAAGAACTACTGAAATAGTTGGAATAATAAATTATATCCTCGATGGATGAGGACCTACCACTACTGCTACTGAGTAATGCTAGGTGTCTAACTGTGGTCGGGAAACTGAGCCTCTGAACCTCTGATATAAGATATCATAGCTCAAATAAGAGTATACGGTCAGTACTTTGAATACACTAGTATATGAGATGAGGTCTGGCTAAAATGCATGGGGTACTATGCACATGAGATAAGGACTAACTGAAAAACATGAAATAACTGAGTATGAATGCATGAAAACTGTGATATCTGAGAATACAAGACCAAGCATATACATATTTCTCAAGTAATCTGTAATCTTAAAAACTGAAATCAATATAACTTAAAAAACTATAAATCTGTATGCTTTGGTCAAGAAAACCTGAATTAAATATACAATGAATACTATACTGAAACTGTGGGAGGTATCATCTAACCAGCATGCTCTAATATAAGCTAATCGGGGTCCAACCTGTAACCCTAGTTGGAAGGGTATCAGTACCGTGCCACGGGTACTAACACTGGCTATGTGGATCCACTAAACAGGTGTCCCAAAGGACAAATGAGTCACCCTCAATTGTCAGGTGCTCTAATGAGATATATGTTATTCTCAACTGGCAGGTACACACTCTGTCAACCCTTAATTGGTAGGTAGACATCTATAACCTACGTTGGCTATGTAGTTCTGGAACTTGGGGATTGCTACTAAGGGTCACACCCTCTACTGGTATGTGAGCCTCCATCCCTAGATTCTCTTGGTGCTAAATCCTACTCTAAACTGAATTGACACTGGAATTGAAACTGGACTGATTTTAACTAAACTTGATTTCATGACTAAAGTGCTCATTATGATCATAATAACTTAATAGATAGGAATAATCATGATTTAATTGAATCAAACTTCTAAAAATCATGTAAAACATGTAGGTATCGAGTATTCATAACCCACAAGCACTGAATGATCACAAAATGTAATAACAAGCTTAAAAACTGCAGTAAAGGAACATGGTTCATACCCCATAAGCATACACATTCCATCAAACATGTAGAGATCATGAATTTAAACATGGGAATGCTTTAAATAGGGGAAAACAACATGATTACATGTCTAAAATCATAAATTTATGGAGTTAACATGGAATTCACTTGAATAAAGCATAGAAAACTCAAATTCATAGTATGAGGAATTCAAAATCTTGCATGGAATCATACATGGCTGAATTGGATTAAAATAACCATGAAAACATGAATTAAACCCATCTTAAGCAATATAAAATAGCATAATAATAGAAAAATTCATTCTTTAATTGAAAAGACGGTTTTGGGGCTCCATGGATGAAAGGAACCCATGAATGAACACCTAATATATCTTAAACTTTAATTTGAAAGAGAAACACCATTCTTGATGCTTTCTTGAAGGTTCTTGAATATGGGGGACTTGAATTCTTGATTTCTTAGGGATGAAGGAATTGAATTTATGTTTTAGGAGAAAGGGATATGGCTTTCTTGGGAAGAAAAATAGAGAAGAAGGACAAAATTATGCCCTAACTGATGCCCAAGTTATGATATAAGCGATTGGGTTGAGGGGAAAAGACATAATTACCCCTTAACTATTTAAATCAAAAGTTTGATGCGATAGGCTTACGGCAACACAGTCCTATCACGGTCGTTCATTTCCCTCATTGCGATGCGGTCTGTATGAGAATGAGAATAGAGCCACGACGCGGGCTTATCACGATGACCCTATGGTTTTATGTTCCAAACATTCCCCAAACTTTGTTCAAAAAATCCAAAAATTCTTCGAGACATACTTCTTACATCCCTAAACATGACTTAACTCAAAAACTAATATCTTTGGGTCGAGAAGATCAAATTAAAAATCCTCAAAGTTTAGGAGTCTTGAAAATGACTAAGTTCCCAAAACTTAGTGAAATTTTCAGGCCTTAAGCCCCTTGTGTATGTAACTAAGCTGAATCGAACTAAGATTAGTACGGGGTATTACACGTATCACACCAACCCCCTAAGCCTACATTATAAGTCAAATAAAGTCCTATAGTGGTCCTAACTTGACTGTTCAAATACTATGCTAAAGAAAATAAGGGCAATCCTATGGTATTTGATGCACATTAATTAGAACTTCTTTTATGAGTGTGAGTATCTCTTGACTGTACCTGCATTAACATGCATTATTTCATATGTGTGAGTGGGACTTCTTTATTGTGAGGACATATGAGTCATTGTAACGGCCCGAATCTGGTACCCAAAATGCTACACGGTGCTTATGACTTTGGAGGACCACAAGCTAACCCATGACTATTATCTGTACCTGTATACTATATGAAATATTTTATAATGCAGAAAGCATGAACTGGAAAGCCATAAGGTTCAAAATTATGACATAGTATTTGATAAAAATGTAACATCTAGGATGGCTATGAAATACCCAAAATAATTAAAATAAGCTATCTAAACATATTATAGTCCAGAAAGCCTCTAAAACGTGACAGTTTGAAGAAGGAGTTGATGGGACATGTCCCCAACTAACTCCAACTAATAAACTAATTACTGAGATAATAAAATGATGATCATGTCCTCGAAAGATCAGGACTCACTGCTAACTCTGACAGCGAAGACTGAAATTTACTGATGCTCTGGAGCTCGTGTCTGTGAACATGATTTACTAAACTGAACATGGGTTGAGTTACTGAATTCTATTCACTGACGAAATACTACTAATATCTAACAACTGACTGAGTTCATGAGATCATGGAGATTTCGTGAGTCATAAGATTGTCTGAAGTCTAAGGATTCATAGCTTGACTAAGAGTATCGTGAAAACATGACATGGCTCTAGGCACATAGCTAATGTTTTGGGTACGAGTACCCCCAGGGCTCGATGGAAGGAAACTGATCAAGCATAACTTACTTGAACATATAACTAACATCATAATCCATAATACATTTATAGAAGCATTTCATCAAAACATATGATAGGCATAACTTGTACATACATGGGGATTTCATGGTATCATGCTAGTTAGGCACCTTTCCTTCATCTAGGCATTTAATCAAACATATTGTATGCATGGTACATGTAAACATTATTGTACAATAATTAAACATCATGGTTCAATTCTAATTTCATCATTCAAGGGTTTAGTCATAGGTTTGCAAGAATTTATATCTATAATAATTTAACCCACATAGAATTTATCACCCAACATGGAGTAGAATTCAATTTCTCATTATCCATGTGAACAAGAGTAGCCCAATCATGAAATTCATAATAAAATCCATAAACTTGAATTCAGAAAAGGGAATCTTGGGCTTCATGGACAAAAGGAGTTCATGAGTGAACACTATGCATACCTTGGTTCATAAATACACAAAGATTGACGGAGGAAATTCTTGATTCTGAATCTTCTATGAAAAGCCCTAGGTTGTTCTTGAGAGGTTTTTGAGAGAAGAGAGTATATTTTGGGTGAAAAGTGGCTGAATCATGTGTTAAAGGGATTAAATAGGGGTGGAAAATTAACCCTTTTAACCCTGAACGTGTCTTGTAATTTCAATAAAAAATTTCAGAATTGGACCCCTGGCACGATGCGGCTCTATCGCGCCGTGTCACTGGCATTTGAAAATTAGGAAACTGAGGGATGGCACGACGTGGAGCCATCACGTTTCCACTTCTTTTGCGACCTGGAACTTTGGCGCGACGTGGAGGAAATTGAGATGAGACACTAAAAAAGGACAATTGCCATTTTAGCTTATGGCACAGCGTGCCACTAACCAATATCGCGTTGTTTTACAATGGGAACTTGAAATAGTCATAACTTCTGACCTGGTTATTGGATTTAGGAAAATTTTACATCGATGGAAAGATTATTGAATTTCCCATATGACTAAAAATAAAAATCTTAAAATTACCACATGTACAAAAGTGGATTCATCTTTCAAAGAAATCTCCTAATATTTTTTAGATGATTTTAATCTAGGAAAAGGTACAGGGTTTTACAGTCATATTACTAGCTGCTTACTTGTTTGGTTAGTGTAACTTGTATATATGCATGGTTGTATGTTTCTAATATGATTCCATCACTTAATCCCATTGTGTCACACTGTTGTGCTTCATGTTTATACACAATTGGTTTTTAAAAGTTGAGATAAGAGGGGTACTATGGTTTGAGCTTAAAGTGTTGATTGACTGGCTTGAATAGCTTAGATTATCCTAGTTAAGGTTGTGCTTTTTTTTTTGTTTCATTGTGTTGTTTTTCCTGAGGAGATTCAAATATTCTAAGTTGAGGGTGTTGATGTGTTATAGAGATATATCTCTTTCGATGCTTAAAATAAGGAAAATATGTAAGTTTCTTAGGTTGTTTTATTAGATATGATGTGTTTTGGGTATGTTTTGCAGGAAACTAAGTTTTGGATGCTAAGTTCATAGAAAAGATGGAAAATGGAGTTTTTGGCAACTTACTTGATTAATTTTGGACATTTGTGACACTTTCCAAATATATGTGACCAAAGCATGTGATGAAGTTGAAGATTTGAAGCTTGGTTGCAAGTATTGGAAATCCTGACACTTACCTGTATAAGACTAAGGTAAGTGCCAAAATTCAGATCCAGGGAATGAAAAGAGCTAAAAAGAACTTATGACACTTACCTATGTCAACATGTTGACCATATGTAGTACAAGCGGACCGCATGTGGGTAAGGTAAGTGCCAAAAGTCCAAAATCCCGAGAGCAGAAGCTACAGGAAATTTTTTAGGCAATTATAGGTGTCTACATGCGCCCAGCCTCAAGCTGCATATACTCATGGCCATGCCGCATGTGGACTCACATAAGTGGCTACCGACCCTTTTTTGTCCTTTTAAGTTTGGGATTTGATTTTAGGGTTTCCCATTTACTATAAATGCCCCTTATATGTTTTTAGTAGAAGTGACACACTCTTGATAATTACAAACATATTTTAATTCTGAAATTAGATTTTTGTCTCAGAATTCTCTTGTATTGATTTTGGTAGATTAATTAAGTTAAAGTTTTGAGTTTTTACTTGTGATTATTGTGATTTCATCTTATGCTTTCAATCATGAATGTTGTTGATTGTTTCACAAACATGTGCGTCTAGAAACCCTTATCTAGTGTTGTGGAAACTCTTGTGGATTAACGAAGTAGAAAAAGTGCTATTATTGTGTTGAACCGATACCCATGCATATATTGTATTATATTCACCTTAATAGATATATTAACGGTCGTAAATATTAGGATCCCACCTAGATTATTGCTACTTACTAAAAAAGAGGAGTAGTAACTACAAAAAGATAAATACAGCAGTAATTTAAAGTTTAACTATCAATCCATGCTACTAGGTATTATCTAAGTAAGATGGTTAGTTGTCATCTAATAACTAGAGACTCAAAAGGTAATAGTTAACTTGGATCAAGATAAGGGTTAGTAAGGCTACATCCTGAGACTTAAAAGGTAAAGGGTGAAATCCATCCACTAGTCCAAAAGAATGTTGATAGTACATAACTTATCAGATTTTACATGCAAGGTATTAGATTAGTTCAACAAAGCATAATAAGCCTGTGGATTTGAGAAGCCATAGGGAACATAATCCTAGTGTTCACCTACGACTGATTGTAATCAAATTTGATATTAGCTACTAGTTCGATATTGATTCTCAAAACCCCCCATTTACTTTTCTAGTTTTGCCCGTTCATTACAACAGCTAAGAGAAATGATTCCACGTATTCTATTGGGATTCAACCCCATCCTTTGTTAGGTTACTATATTTGGCAACGACTGCGTAATCTTCAGATTAAAGGTATAGCTTGGGAGTGACCAATTCTATATGATGTCAGTTGGGATGCTAAGAGAGAGAGCATCAATGTTCCATCTATTGTTTTTCTAGATGGCAGAAAGCTTAATGTTTTTCTCATAATTGTTTAAAGGCCCACGGATGATGTCCCTAAGAGGTGGGTGGTCAGGTATCCACCTATCCAGTCAAAAATTTATTTTGGACCCATCCTTGACTATCCACTGGGCAACCTCTTTACTGATGGACCAGCCTCTGCAAATTCTTTCCAAGTTCTAGAATCAGTTGCACAGTAATGCATACTAGATCTGCCATACTTGGTTTTAAGGATCTTGGACCAAAGCTTTTTAGGATTATGCACAAGTTTCCAAGCCAGGCCAGTTAGCAAAGTATCATTTTTATGAAAGATTTTTGGATTTTAATTCCCCATCTATTTTTGGAAGGGGGAGGGTTTTCCATACTACATAGTGTATTTTCTTTCTCTCCTCAGCGAAACCCCAAATAATTTTCTTTAAATCTTATCAATGAGTTTGTGAATTTTCTGGGGATGAGAGATGCATTACATAACATGATTAGGAATGCTATTAAGGGAGGCTTTTAGAATACTGATTCTCCCACCCATATTAAGGAAATTTGTTTTCAATCCGCATATTTTAGAGTTCAGATTATCCAATATAAATTGGAAATCACTATTTTTAAGTTTTTGATGAAAAAGAAAGGAACCCAAATACTATCCAAAAAATATCTTTAGCTTTAATGTTGAGAAGGCCAGCTAGGTGATCTCTATCTTCTTTAGAGCAGTTGTGGGGGAAAATGACCTTGGATTTAATAGTATTAATATTTTGTCCATAGAAATGGCTGAAAATGTTGAGAGTGTTCATTATGGTTTGATAGTTTTTCTCCTCTGGCAAATAGGGTGAGATCATCAGCAATGAAGAGATAAAAAATTCTTGATCCCCTTGTGGTAATAGAGCTGGGGTTCCAGTTGGGGAGTCGACCTCATGATCAATTCTTCTAGACAGGAGCTCCATACACATGATAAAGATATATGGTGATATAGGATCTTTTTTTCTAATGCCCCTGGTGGGCTTGAAGAATTTGGTTCTACCTCTACTGATAAGGATGTAAATGAAGGAGGATGAGATGCATGCCATGATGAGTTTAGTGAGTCCTGGGGAGAATTTAAGGAAGTGAAATTCTTGTCTAATGAAGGACCATTCAATTCTATCAAAGACTTTCTCTAGGTTAATTTTAAGGATAATGTTGCTCTGTTTTCCTTTCATTTTATTCAAATGAGTAATGAACTCCTGAACCATAATAGTATTGTTAGAAGCTCTACTGTCGGGAAGGAAACTAGCTTGATTGTGACTGATGAGGGTCTTTAGGTGGGATTGATCCTATTGACTATTATTTTGGTGACTATTTTATATTAGATGTTGCAAAAATATGTAGAATTATATACACTTGGGGATGAGACAGAGGTAGGTAAAGCTGACCTTTTCTTCTATAGTGTTTGCAGTAAAGGTCCTTCTACAAAATTCAATAACAGAATTTCCAGAGATGTCCTAGTATTTATGGAAGAATGGGGATGGATTTCATTAGGTCCTAGAGCTTTGGTGGGTTTAAAAGAGAAAATAACTTTTTCACCTCTTCAGCACTAGGAATAACATCTAAAATAGGATGTAGGTTTGAACAGATGGATCCCATGGAGAAGGGGTTTTCCTGGTATTGGATGTGAGATGAGTGATGATATGAGGAGAAGACATTGGTTGAGAAACCCAAGATGCATTTGTGAATATCACCCTATGAATATATCCAGTTCCTAAGGTCATTCTTGAGGGAGTTGTTTCAATTCCTCCTTCTTCTATTAAGGGTAGAGGTCTAGAAAAACCCAATGTTATTGTTACCCACAATGAGCTAGTTTATTCTTGAATTGAGTTTTAGAGGTCATGCTCATGCTTAAGGATCCGATTGAAGTCTTGGCTGAGGGTTTCCTTCAGAGTATGGAGGAAGGAGCTTAATGGGTGATTTACAATCTTCTGGATGACTGCAAATCTGGCTAGGGTATGATTTTTCCTATGAAATATGATTCCAAAGGTTTCTCTGTTCCAAACTTTGATGTTGGTTTTAAAATCAAAGATGGTTTAGGTAAGGTCAAGGTGTTGGCATCCCAAGTTTATATTTTAATAATGACAAACTCACAAGTGCATTTCTGCTGGTGATAATGGAAAGATAAAAAAAGTTGGCTCCAGAAAAAGAAGTACATCAAGAATGAAAAGACATCCACAGTGTCCAAGTAGTATCAAAGTAAAATCAATCATAAGAAGACAAATGGAAGGAGCATCATAGTCCCAAATATTATGAGAAATCAAATCATAATATCTCACCAATGATATGGAAGACCTCGGCATGGCAAGCAGATCAATCAAGCATCGCGAAAATAGAAGAAGGATCAACCTTCTCACAATCATGGTTGTAATCCCAAGATTCATAATATACCAAATCAATCAAGAAGAGAAGATCACAAGTACATTAGCAAGGCATTAAAATCAAAAAGGAAATATAGATCATAGACATATCTGACATGGACGTGGTTCAAAGACGTAAATGGGCATATATGATATGGACATTATACATGGCTACATTCCCCAATCAAGAAATCAATTCATATCCTTGATTGAGAAAAAATCCCTTGGATTTCCTTATGAAGAGCAGTAGACAAAGACTATAAAAGAAGAAGACCGAAGACAGACACTTTTCACGCAACTTCAAGGAGAAAATTCAAAGTGTCTCATTCTTAGTCTTACAAAGATCTGTAACGTTAGTTTACAATTATTATATAAATACTAGGATCAAGTCAACTTGGTAATATCAACTAAAGCTGTGTCCAAAGATCTGAAGACCAAAATAAGTCTTCAGAACTTGTTTCCGATCATTGTACTCAAACCAAACCTTCAATGATCTAAAGGAAACTTGAAACCCAAGGGGACTGGACGTAGGCACTAGATTGGTGTGTCGAACCAGGATAAATCTTTGCGTTGTTTACTTTATGATTTATTATTATGTGCTTAGCTATTTAAGTTTAATTTATTTGTGAAGTATTTTGATCTATAGGAGAGTCGACTGTGAGGAGTCAGTAGTCGACTCACAGAAGAAAATTTCAATTCACCCCCTCTGGAATTACAATTGGTATCAGAGCAAGTCTCACAGATAGCATTCCCTAACTGTAAGTGAGCAAATATCAAGTGGCCAATTACCAAATTCTTGGTGCTCTTCTCCAGGATGGTCACTCCTCCATAAGACCACCACACTTCAATGGACAACACTACTCATACTAGAAAAACAGATTCACTATATGTGTCCAATCAAATGACTACCAAGCCTGGGTTGTCATAAAAAGGGATCCTAAGCTAATTCCAAGGCTCAAGGAAATACAAAAGGACAAGGATAAAGAATCTAGTAGTACTGATATGAAAGAACTTGAAAATTTTGATATTACCAAAAGAACAACAGGAGGCAATCCAAACTAATGCATGTGATATAAGTTTACTTTTATATGTAGTTAGCGAAGAAGAATACGACAAGATCTCAACGTGTGTGATAGAAAAACAAATGTGGGACAAACTATAGGTAACATATGAAGGAACCACCAAAGTCAAGAAGTCAAAAATTTTTGCTCTTGTGAATGAATATGAGTTATTCAAAATGGAGAAAAATGAGGATATTGAAACAATGTTCGATAGATTCAGCAAAATTGTGTGCGAACTGAACTTACTGGGGATGATCTATGCTCACAGCTTGCAAGTCCATAAGCTTGTCCAAAGTCTCCCAAAGACTTGGGAAACCAAGGATACTATTTTGGAAGACGGTGACCTTCACAACATGACATATGATGTACTGTGAGGTAACCTTATTGCATATGAGAAAAATTATATCAACAAGTTTCACAAAGATGAAAAAAAAAATAGTAACCTTCAATGCTACTCCAACCGGAGAGGAGGAAATTCTAGAAAATGTTGATAGCAAAAGAATGACCCTCATAAACCATGGGGTAAGGTAAATCATGAGATAGAGATAGCAAAGATCCCAGGGAGACAGGAACAATGACTCCATCAGAAATAATGATCTCTGTTACTACTGTAGAAGGCCAAGATATTTCAAATAAAGATATCTAGAATTGAGTCGATGATCATCCAAAAAATAAAAATTTTGGGGCCCAGAGCGATGAAGATGAAACTAAAGAAGAAATAGAGGCTGCAACTTGTGCTTTATGGCAATATGTGGACCTAGTGAGGAAAGCTACAAAAAAGAAATGTGGGTCATTAACAGTGGATGTTCCAGATATATAATTGGAAATAAGAACTTTGCTTCCTTAAAGAACATAAATGGGGGATCTGCCAGATTCGGTGACAATGCCAGAGGCAACGTCATTAGAGTCGGCTCAGTAAGACTCAGCTCATCATGCAAATTCACCAAAGTATACCTAGTAGACGGTCTCAAACATAACTTGCTCAGCATCGGTCAACTATGTGACGCCGGGTTTGGAGTGCTCTTCAAAGTTGAAAGCTACTCAATTAAACATGAGAAAAGAAATATCTCTCTTATCGCTGAACACGTTGATAACATTTATGTTTTAAATAGTCTTGAATTTGCCACCCTGACCTGCCTCATTGTGAAAGCCAATGATACTTGGTTGTGACACAGGAAGCTCGGGTATGCTAGCGTGCACATTATTGAGAAATTGTCTAGGCTTGATTTGGTGAAAGGTCTGCCAAAACTCAATTTTTAAAAGGATCACATCTGTGATACCTGCCAACTGGGTAAAAAAACTAGAACATCTTTCAAAGCCAAAGACATTATCTCTACTACCAGGCCTCTCCAAAAAAACCCACATGCATCTGTTTGGTCCTACAAAAATCTCAAGCATTGGTGGAAAAAGATATGTTTTTTTCATAGTTGATGATTACTCATGATTTACTTGGGTTATGTTTCTTGCACATAAACATGAAGCTTTCACAAATTTTGAGATTTTTTTTGTAGAAAACTACAGAGAGAAGCCAGGCACCTCATCACCTACATTCACAGTGATCATAAAGAAGAATTTAAAAATAATGTGTTTGAAGAATATTGTGCTCAAAATAGATACTCTTAGAACTTCTCTTCACTGCGGTCTCACCATCAAAATGGTGTAGTGGAATGAAAGAATTGGTCCCTACAAAAACCCTCCAGAATAATATTGTTAGGGAACAATATCTCAGATCACTTTTGGGCAAAAGCAATTAGTACAGCATGTCATATCATCAACAGATGTCTGATCAGACCTATTTTGAAGAAAATGCCTTATGAACTATGGAGAGGAAAGAAGCCCAACATTGGCTACTTCCATCCCTTCAGCTACAGATTTTTTATTCATAATAATGGTAAGAATACCCTAGGAAAATTTGATCCACAAAATGGCGAAGGTATTTTCCTTGGGTACTCTCTCGCTAGTCATGCTTACAGGGCTTTTAATAAAAGAACTTTGGTTGTTGAGGAATCGATGTACATTTTCTTTGATGAATCTAACCACCTCACTATGAGTATAAGTGTTGATGAAAAATAGGTAAGTAATATACAGATTAGAGAAAATCTCAGCATAACTCCAGGTCCCTCTCAAGACAAGTCAACTACACCCTCAACAAAGTCGACTCCTATAGAAGAAATAGGGAGGCCAAATATTCCAAAAGATTTGAAGCAATATGGCGGCCATCCAAATAAACTCATCATTGGAAATCCAAAAGACAAAGTGCAAACCAGAGCATTATTAAGGAGACAAGCATCTGTTGCCCTCGTGTCTCAAATCAAACTGAAGAAAACTGATGAAGCTCTCAATGATGAATTATGGGTTAAATCTATGAAGGAAGAACTAGAGCAATTTGAATGAAATCATGTTTGGACACTAGTTGAAAGACTAAGAAATTGCTCAGTAATCAAAATCAGATGGGTTTACAGAAATAAGGTAAATGAAGAAGGTCAAGTTATTAGAAATAAAGCCAGGCTCGTAGCTCAAGAATACTCTCTTTAGGGAAGTATTGATTACAAAGAAACCTTTGTACTTGTGTCTAGATTAGAGTCAATATGAATTTTACTATCTTTTCACACATTCAAATGTTTTAAATTATATCAAATGGATGTAAAAAGTTCTTTCTTAAATGGCTTTATTCATAAGGAAGTTTTTGTAAAACAAACCCCTGAATTTGAAGATCCTTCATTTCTAAATCATGTTTTCAAGTTATCAAAAGCACTCAATGGCCTCAAATAAGCCCCAAAATCTTGGTATGAGAGATTGAGTACTTTTCTACTAAATAATAATTTTAAAAGGGGTAAAATTGACACAACTTTGTTCATTAAAAATCTTAATTCAAATCTCCTCATTGTGCAATTTTACATTGACAATATCATTTTTAGTAGTTCAAACATCTCTACGTGTGAGAATTTTGCTACTTTGATGAAAGGAGAATTAGACATGAGTCTTATGGGTGAGCTCACATTCTTTCTCGAACTACAAATCAAGCAAACTCCCAAGGGAACCTTCATCAGTCAAGCCAAATACATGAAAGAACTCAACAAAAAATTTGTCATAGAAAAGGGAAAGGCCTATGGAACACCCATGAGTCCATCCACAAGCATTAATTCAGATTTGGCCGGAAAGAACGTTGGCAAAATAATGTACCGTAGGACGATCGGATCTCTACTATACTTAACTGCAAGTCAACCAAATATTATGTTTTATGTGTATAAATACGCCAGATTTCATTCAACTCCTAAGGAATCTCATCTCACTGCCGTCAAACGAGTTATCTGATATCTAATAGGAATATAAGACCTCGGTCTATAGTATCCCTGCTCTTCTTATTTTGATTTAATCAGATATTCAGATGTTGATTTTTCAGGAGACAAAAGTGACAGGAATACCACCAGTGGAATATGTCAAATTATTGGCGATGCTCTTATATCTTGGCATAGCAAGAAATAGACTTCCGTTGCTCTCTCCACCACAGAAGTTGAATACATAGCTATCAGAAGCTGTGGCCCTCAAATTCTATGGATTATGCATCAGCTTCTTGAATTTGACTTAGCTTTTGAATTTATTCCTATTATGTGTGATAACACTAGTGCCATCACCCTATCTAAGTATATTGTGCATCACTCTAGGTTTAAACATATTGATATCAAATATCATTTCATTCGAGATCATGTTGAAAATAGTGACTTTTGCCTAAACTTTGTTGACTCTAAAATTCAACTAGCAGATATCTTTACAAAACCTCCGCTAGAATAAAGATTTTGCTCTCTATGAAAAAGGCTTGGTATCATTAGCATTCATGATATTTAGAAACCTTTTATCTGTGCATTTCATTGTCTGCATATTGCCTGTATATTATTTCTTTTTTATTATGTGAAAAGGGGAGAAGAACAAAAATATCAGAGTAGCCTACCATTCAGGGGGATCAGAACAAGCTCAAATATCAACTAATACTTACACAAGTCAGGGGATCAAGCTGACAAATAGGGAAGTTAACTGATGTTTACTCTTGTTGTAATTATCAAAAGGGGAAAATAGTTGGCCTCCAAGTTTATATTTTAATAATGACAAACTAACAAGTGTATCTCTACAGCTGGTGATAATAAAAAGATAAAGGAAGTCGACTCCAGAAGTAGAAGGACATCAAGAATGGAAAGACATCCACCATATCCAAGTAGTATCCAAGTAAAATCAATCATAAGAAGACAAATAAAAGGAGTATCATAGTCCTAAATACTATGGAAAATTGAATCATAATATCTCGCTAATGATATGGAATAACTCGGCATGGCAAGTAGATCAATCAAGCATCATGGAAGTAGAAGAAGGATCAACATTCCTACAATCATGGTTTCAATCCCCAAATTCAAGGCAGACCAAATCAATTAAGAAGAGGAGATAAGAAGTACATTGGCAAGGCATCAAAATCAAAAAATAAAAATAAATCACGAACATATCTGATATAGACATGATTTAAAGTCGTATATGGACATATCTGATATGGACATTATACACGGCTACATTCTTCAATCAAGGAATTAATTCACATCCTTGATTGAGAAGAAATCCCTTGGGTTTCCTTATGAAGAGCAGCAGCCAAAGACTATAAAAAAAGAGAACTGAAGATAGATACTTTTTACGCAACTTCAAGGAGAAAATTCAAAGTTTCTCATTCTTAGTCTTATAAAGCTCTGTAAGTTAGTTTACAATTGTTATATAAAAAGTAGGATCAAGTCAATTGTGTAACATCAATTGAAGTTGTGTCATAAGATCTGAAGAGCAAAATAAGTCTTCAAAACTTATTTCCTATCATTGTACTCAAACCAAACGCTTAATGATCTAAAGGAAATTAAAAACCCAAGGGGACTGGACGTAGGCACTAGATTGGCGTGCCAAATCAGGATAAATCTTTGTGTTGTTTACTTTATACTTTATTAATTACATGTTTAACTTTAATCTATTTGTGAAGTTTTTTTATCTGCAGGCGATTTGACTGTGAGGAGTCAGTAGTCGACTCACAGAAGAAAATTTTAATTCACCCCCTGAATTTCACAAGGTTCTAGCTAAAGGAATTTTTCACCATGTTAGGGATAGAAGCACCAAATAATTTTTAGTCTAAAAAGTTTATTTGAGATGGAATGGTCCTTGATGAGGGTAATTAGAAGAGAGGAGTGGTCATACTTAGTTCCTTGTAGATAGGAGATAATAGTATCTAGAAAGAGATTTATCCCAGAATCATTAGCTACACACCTGCCAATTCTTTCTAAGATAAGAGCATTGCTTTTTTTATGTCATTTACCAGACTAGGTATATTTACTACCCCTAAACCCAAGGTCAACTAGCCCACTAAGGTTTCTGTAATCTCAGAAGCAAGCAACACTATTATTATTAATACTTTCCCACCAAATTTTGCAAAGGCTTTAAGGATTTCATTAAAGTCACCTATAACTAACCAGGAATTATTAGGAACATCTTTTATAGTATAACCAAAGCTAATTAATTGGTTTAAGATCATTTTTCTTTCCTCGAAATAGTTACAAGCATAGATAGTGATAAAAACTAGAAGGAGAGGGAATTGTTGACCTAAACTGAGATATGGATGGCTTGAGGGGAAATGGTGATGTCAAAGGAGATATCCTTGTCCTTTCCTATTGAATGTTGTAGTTTTGGAGATTTTGGACTCTTTTTCTTCATGGAGTTTGGTTTTAGGTTGGCCTTGAAGAATAAGTCCTTCTTTGGGTTTGGGAGAATTATTTCTAACTCAAATAGTTTAAGGTTAAGAGAAAAAAGAATGATCACTATTTCGATTATCACTTTCTCGAATCTTAACGATGGGGGATTTCCTATAGTGACTATATCTGCTTTGGGGACTTTCAAAGCTACCGAGATTTCCTCCATTTCTTTGTTATTTTCACTAAGTGCCTTTATTGTTTTTTTTTCTTTCTTCTATCTTCAAGGATAGGGATAGAGGAGAGAGGAGAAGTGGTTTTTGGTGTGGGGTGTCCTACACAGTTACACAAAAAGAGGACCCTTTTATAACATCTCTAGGATTTTTGGAGAAAAAAAGGGCATTATTTGGCATATCTAGGTAATCTCATGTGATAAAAGTTATGGTGTCAAGATCTCCTGTGATAAATGGTTGACGACCTTCATCAATATAGTCATCTAGATATTTTGACCAAAGTTCTGAAGACCTTGATTCACTCCTTCTATTATAACTTGGGCTAAGTAGGATGAGTTCTACATTAGTAATCGGACTTGACGTCCCTCTATTTTCAAGAAAAGTGATACCGTTTGTACAAGTAACCCCATCTTCAATGATGAGATTGATTGATGGGTTGGACGAAGTGGTTCTGAGATAAAGGTTAAGGTGGTTTAGGCTTGACTTAGGGTTGGTTGGGCAGTCGGATAAATTAGAGAGAAATTGAGGATCAGGAGTAGAAACTTGTTTAGAAGTTTCACTAATTTTATGTTTAGAGAGAGAAGGGAAATGTGAATCTTTAGAGCTAGTATGCGTTCCAATAGGTTTACCATCATTGAAGCTAAGATTAGCATTTAATGATAGTCGGGTGAGGGGTACAACTTGCCCCTCCCCCGTTTATCGTTAGTCTATTTGACTTTACTAGTGAAAGCCAACAAAGTTCTTGGAAAAGAGACTTCCATGGTGTTATTGGTTAGAAAGCAGAGCTTCAGCTCCATAGGAGGAAAGGTGGAATTTAAGTCCGAAAAGACTTGTTTATGTGAAGAGCATTTTTGTTCTAACTTATGTTTGGGGAATTGTTAATCCTTTTATTTGGCCCTTCCGAAGAGGCGGGCCTGAAATTTATTTGGGCATGTATTTCCTTTGAAGGAGAGAAAATTTATTTAGGCGGCCCATCATTAGAGAGGGGGAGAGTTGTCACGACCCAAACTAGGGCCTACTCGAGATGGGTATCTCAAGCCCACCATGGGAGGTAGAACATCCCCTTAGCCTAACCTCAAGTGTTTAATAATAACAATAAAATAGAAGCCAATCAAACAGTAATAAAAAGATGAATAGATGACTCAAATGAAAACTAAGAGTCAAAACAACAACCAACCCACACTTGTCCACAAAAGCCTTTAATACAAGAATATCAACTAAGTTGGGACATGCCTCAGACTTTGACCAAAAGAATCCAAATATACTATGATAATAAAGAAAGAATAATGAAATGACAAAGCCTTCAGAAGGATGGAGGCTCACCACTTCATAGAAACTCAACAGATGTGATAACCAACTAACGTTGCACATGAACAACAAAAAAGTCTTTGGACCCTACATTATGAAACGATGTAGCATCCTAGAATGGTTAGTGGGATAGCATTGGCATGTAACTCAGAGAAAGTGATAAAGTAATGCCATTTCAAGAAATCAATCAAAACCACAAGCACACATTATATTTATATATGTATATGTATATATGTATGTATATATATATATATATGTATGTATGTGTGTATGCATGTATAGGATGTAGAAATAGGGAAAACGGTCATGAACATGAGAGTTTAAATATTTACCCTAAACTGTGTAGCTCGATTTGTTCTAAAGGTACTCCTGGGCAACATAGGTTCAGCTCCCCCTGCTTAAAGGGCCCTAGTGCATGTTACCCGCATGAACCGAGGAAAAACTAAGGGAAAACTAAATCCACAAAGGCAATAATCGTCCTAAAATGTATATATCAAGTATGCATCAAGCACCCGATTATATAGACCCCCAACATCGGCAAACGTGGTTTCCAGTGTTCTTCCCCCTGGACTTACACCTTCACGGTGAGCTACATAATTCCCGTTAACAACAATTTGCACATAAAACAATCCATTAACCTAGGAGTCATTCATTAAGACATTTACCACTTGGTATCATCATACCAATATGCTTGCAAGCTAAATTAAACATGCCAAACTAATTCACATAACCACAATGAATCCCAAGTTCCATTTAAAATCCAAACCATGGCCACCAAGGCCACCCACATTTATTTATATATCCATTTATCTATTAATGCAACACATTGATTTCAAAAACAAGTTAAACCATACAATTTTCTATATTCAAGATCAAATTTACAAAGTGGGTTGAGGTTAGTGTCAATTCCAAGCCAAAATTCAGTCCTAAAAATATCAATTTAAAGCATGAATAATCAATTTAAAATATGGGACAAGTAATTTAGTCAATAACAATCAAAACCCCACAACACCATTTAAAACCCACAATTTAAATCACATAAAATCCATTCAATTAATGCCACAATGTAAAATTCAAGTATAGGGAAGAGAAACATGCCTGAAATACAAAAACAATTGAAGCCAATTTGAAGTTTGGATCTCAAATGATGAAATCACTATAAAACCCTAGAATGTTCTTGGGTTTTGAGTTTGACAGAGAAGGAGAATGATTTAATCTTTGAAAACTTAAGGGGGTGGGGTTATTTTATGTTGGAAGGTCCTACAAGGGGTTTGAAGGACCTACAAGGGTTTAAAAGACCAAAAGCCCTTACCACAAATGAAAAAAATAAAAATTGGATAAAATTAAAACACTGGAATGGCACGCCAATATCATGGAGGTTAGCCTCCGTGCCACACTAATATCGTAGAGGTTAACCTATGTGACATGGACTTATCACAGACCCTCACTGCCTCGGGGTCCCAAAATGACCTTGAACCCCTTCTGAAAAATTCAAAACTTTTCCAAAACACCCTTTTAACACCCCTAGATATAATTCAAGTCAAAAATTAAGATAACGCATGCGGAAGGGTCAAAACAAAATGATCAAAATTTTAAGGGTTCTCACATTATCCCCCCTTAGGATCATCGTCCCCGAATGATGAATTAGGATACTTTTAGCATGAGAATAGCAAGAATACACCAGAATCAAATGAAAAACTCTAGAAGTGACAAGAGAAAAATGAAAGTAATACCTTAAGCACTTTCATCCACCCTAGGGAACAAGAATGGATACTTGGCTTTCATATCTTCCTCAGTTTCCCATGTAGCCTTTTCTACCTTTTAAGTTCTCCAAAGAACCTTCACCGAGGCTACATCCTTGGTCCTCAATCTATTAACTTGTCTGCCTAATATCTCAATTAGGACCTCCTATAAGATAAATAGTTTGTAACACCAATATCCTCAACAGGCACTATCAAATAGGGGTTACCCACACTCTTTTTTAGCATAGACACATGGAAGACAGGATGAATAGAGCCTAAACTCGTAGGAAAATCCAACTCATAAGCAACATTCTCAATTTTCCTCAAAATTTAATATAGATCAACATAATGGAGACTGAGCTTTTCCTTATTCCCAAACCTCATGACTCCTTTCATAGGAGACACCTTCAAGAATACCCAATCACTAACGTCAAACTCCAATTCTCTTTGCCTCACCTATGTATAAGATTTTTGGTGACTTTGAGCAGTCTTAAGTCTTTCTATAATCACAGTTACCTTCTTCATAGCTTGGTGAACTAAATTAGAACTAAACAACCTAGTCTCAAAAACCTCCAACCACCCAATATAAGACTTATACCTTCTATCATAAAGATCCTAAAAAAGAGCTATTTGAATGCTAGAATGGTAACTATTGTTGTATGCAAACATAATAAGGGGCAAATGATAAGCCCAAATCCCTATAAAATAAATCACACAGGACGTTAACATATCCTCCAAGGTCTAAATAGTTTGCTCTACTTTCCCATCGATTTGATAATGGAAAGCGGTGCTAAGGATCACCTGTGTACCCAAGCCTTTTTTAAATAAACTCTAGAAGTGAGAAGAAAACTGTGTACCTTAGTCTGAAATAATGGACACTGGTGCACCATGCAACTTCAAAATCTCCTTAATGAACAATCTAGAATACTCCTCTCTTGAGTAATTAGTCTTCATATGTAAGAAGTGAGGAGACTTATTCATCCTATCCATAATGACCGAAATCGAAACATATTGGTTCCGAGACCACGATAGGCCCATAATGAAATCTATGTTAATCATTTCCCACTTCCACATGGGCACTCTATCTCTTGATACATACCACCAGGCCTTAAAGTCTTAACCTTAACTTGCTGACACACCATTTATTTGGCAACAAAATTTGCCATATCCCTCTTCATATTGTTCCACCAGTTGATTTCCTTCAAGTCATGGCACATCTTCATTAAAATCAGATGAACTGTATATCTAGACTTATGAGACTCAATCAAAATCATTTCCCACAACCCATGAACATCAGGAATGCACAACCGACCTTGATACCTCAAGATTCCATCTCTCCTAATCTCGAAACCCATAACCTTTTGCTGACCCACTATCCTTAATCTATATAAGTATGGGATCCAAAGCCTACTAATCCATCACCTTAGCATCAAGAGATGATTTGACCACTTCTTAAACAATTACCCCTCCATCCTTAGAGTCCAAAAGATGAACTCCCAAGTTAGCCATCCTGTGAATATCCTTCACTAATATTTTTTCTCCTTATTAACATAAGATACGCTCCCCATAGATAACCTTCTAAGATCATCATGACCCACATCATCTTTACCTGGTTGGTAGTGAAGGCTCATGTCGTAATCCTTAAGTAGATTGAGCCATCGCCTTTGCCTGAGATTTAATTCCTTCTACGTAAAAATATACTGCAATCTCTTATAGTTTGAATATATGTCCACATGCACCTAATATATATAATGACGCCAAATTTTCAATGCAATAACCACAGTTGTCAATCCAAGTTGTGAGTTGGATAATTCCTCTTATGAACCTTAAGCTGCCTAGAAGCATAGGACACAACCTTACTATGTTGCATCAAAACACAACCCAGTCCCACACAGGACATATCACAGAATATAACAAAACCATCAATACCCTTGGGTAGGGTCAAAACTGATGCAGAAGTCAACATATCCTTCAACTTCTCAAAGCTACCCTCATAAGTATCGAACCATAATAATTTAACCTTTTTTAGAGTTAACTTATTCAATAAAATAACAATAGACGAGAAAATATCCATAAATCTCTTATAATACCCAGCCAAGCCCAATAAGCTCCTAATATCAATCGGAGTCGTGGGTCTAGGCTATTTCTTAATTACCTCAACTTTCTGTGGATCTACCTTGATCCCCTTACTAGAAATACCATGCCTAAGAAAGTTCACAATACTTAAGCAAAACTCACACTTAGAAAATTTTGCATACAATCGCTGGTCTTTAAGAGTCTTCAACATAATTTGGAGGTGATTGGCATGATCCTTCTCACTTTAGAGTACACCAAGATATCATCAATGAATACTATCATACACAAATCCAAAAACTACTTGAACACCTAATTCATAAGATCCATAAAAGCCATCGGAGCATTATTCAATCCAAATGACATAACGAAAAACTTATAATGACCATTTCAGGTTCGAAAAGCAGTCTTAGAATTTTAGCCTCCAAAATTTTTAACTAATGATAGACCAAACAAAGATCAATCTTAGAGAAATATTTAGCACCCTGAAACTGGTCAAAAATATCATTAATCCTAGGAAGAGGGTACTTATTCTTCACTGTTACCAAATTCAACTAACAATAGTCTATACACAACCAAAGAGACCCATCTTTCTTTCACATAAAAAGTATAGGAGCACCCTACTGAGATACGCTAGGATGAATAAAACACTTATTAAAAAGGTCTTTCAATTGCTCCTTAAGTTCCTTAAGTTCATCCAGAGTCCTTCTATAAGGAGAAATGAAAATAGAATGAGTATCAGATAGAAGATGGATCCCAAAATCTATTTCCCTATCGGGAAGAATTTTAAGAAGATCATCGAGAAATACTTCAAGAAATTCACTAACCACAATGATAGATTACAAATAAAGACTATCAAAATCAGAATCCTTAACCCAAATTAGATGATACAAACACCCTTTTAAAATCAATTTCTAAGCTCTAAGATAGAAAATAAACTTCCCTTTAGGAATAAACTCCCCTCATATTCTAATACTGGCTCATTTGAGAAGTGAAAACTGACCTTTTGGGTCCTACAATCCAGAGAAGCATAGCATAAATAAATCCAATTCATCCCTAAGATAATATCGAATTCCATAATACCTGTATTACCTTGTACTATTCTTAACTTAGTTCATCTCTTAGTTGCACGGATAAGAGGCTTAAAGCCTAAAAATTTCACTAAGTGTTAAAGACTTAGTCTTATTTTAGCCTCTTAACTTCAAGGATTTTTAAATTGGTCTTCCTGACCCTAAGGTGTTGGTTTTTGAGTTAATTCATGTTTAGGGTTATAAGGAGCATATCTCGAGAAAGTTTTGGATTTTTCAGATGAGGATTGGGTCGTATTTGGATTTCATTTCTAGAACCTCACCGCGATAGTGGTGCTTCACCGTGGGTATAGCAATGAGGTCCTTGGTGCATGGCCTTTTCATCTATGTTCCAGTTACAAATTTAAATCCCTGAGGGGCAGTTATGTCTTTTCCCCTCAACCCAATTCGTAAGAACAAAAATTAAAACATCGGTTAGGGAATTATATGCCTATTTTCCCCTAATTTTCCTCTCAAAACCAAACCCTAAGAATTCCCCAAGTTCATCAGTTTCATTTTTTTCTCTTCAAGAAAACTAAGAAATCAAGTTCCCCAAATCTAAGAACTTTTAAGAAAAAACATCAAGATTATGTTTCTCTTTCAAGCTTAAGGATTTAAGGTATGTGTGATATTCATCCATGGGAATTTTTCACCCATGGAGTCAAATAATCCATTTTTATATTTTAAATGGTGACTTTACATGTTTATGATGAATTACCTCCATGAAGCTCTTATAAATTTCGATTATGTATTGTGTTTTACAAGTGTTTTGAAGGAATGAGTCCTTTACATATTTGAATGAAGAAATTCCCTTGTTAAATCCCTAATTCATTGATTTTAGTATTGTAAATATGTTTTCAATCACATGTTTTACCCATTCCCATACTTAAGTTCATCATTTCCATGTGTTTGATAAAATGTCTAAATGTTGGGTTTTGAGCAATGATCCTTTATTATGGGTTTTAAAGCTTTACATGTCTTTATTGATACTTTTATTCAGTGCTGAAGGGTTATGAACACCCAATACTTAGCTATTTACATAATTTCAGTATCTTTAAAATGATTTCAAATAAACCATGAGCATTGTCAATTAGTTAGTATCATGATCAGTCGTTTTCTCAGTTAAGCTTAGTTCAGCCCAGTAATTAGTGTCATTCAATTGGGACTAGGATTTAGCATCGAGCGAACCCAGGGATAGGGTCTCAACTGCTAGTAGAGGGTATGACCTTTAGTAGCAGTCCCTTAGTTCCCAAACTACGTAGTGAGCATAGGTTAGAGATATCAACCTGTCAGTTGAGGGTTGATAAAGTGTTTACCTGCTAGTTGAGGGTATCACATATCTCATTAGAGAACCTTCCAGATGAGGGTGACTCATTAGTCCTTCAGGATGTTAGTTTAGTGGATCTACTCAACCAATGTTAGTACCCATGGCATGGTACTGACACCCTTCCAATTGGGGTTATAGGTTGGACCCCGATTAGCTTAAATTAGAGAATGTCAATTAGATGGTACCTCCCACAGTCTCAGTTCAGTATTTAATACAAAATTCAGCTCAGGTTTGCTTGACCATAGCATACAGTTCATTAGTTATTTTGTTACCAAATTTCAGTATTTTAATTTACAGACTATTTCAGTATCATGTAATATTCTTGTTCATGCATTCATAATTTTTACAATATTTATTCATTAGTTATCTCACGTTATTCATCCAGTTAGTATTTCAGGCATAGTTAACCCTTTCATTACAGCCTAACCTCCTCTCATATACTAGTATATTCAAAGTATTGACCGCATACTTTCCTTTGTGCTATGATTTCTTATATCATAGGTTTGGAAGCTCAGTTTTCTGACCGCACATAGATAGTTCAGCTTATCAGTAGTAGCAATTGTGGTAAGTCCTTATCTATCGAGGACATGATTACCTTATGTTAGTTGATCTCAGTAGTTTAGTATTTCCATTTAGCTGCAGTTAGTTGGGGGGTTTGTCCCATCAACTCTATAGTCAGCCAGTTAGAGGCTTTCAGATGTTTTTAGTCATTTAGATAGTTAATAAGTTTATCAGTTCCGTTGTTTGATCATTTCTTTTTTGTATGTCATCATACGTTCAAATTTATGATTTAAATCATATTTTTAGTATTTGAACCTTATGGCTTTATTCAGTTGTTTTCGCACATGTTCATTATCAGCACATTATTCAATATTCATAGTAGGTACCAGATCATAGGTTAGCTTATAGTTACTTATGATCATATGGACCGTTATCGCAACTACGGGGTAGCCTCAGTTTTTGACAAAACTTGGTAATATAGACTAGGGTTTTACAGTGTCCTAGGGAGCCAGAAAGCTGTATTGAGTAGAGTCTTGTACATGTGTGTGAAGCGCGCCATACTTATGGACAAGAGGGTACAAGACATTTTAGAAAAAGTCTTCCTTCTTTTAGTATTCATGTCGTGTGAGTGAGTATGAGCTATATTTAAACTCTCTTTCTAATTCATCCTTTATCCCATTATAGAAAATGTCTCCTAGAAAGAATAATGAAAGAAGGAATGGGAATTAGCCCACACTTCCGCCTATTTAGAAAGATCCCTTGAATGAGAACGTCTTCATACAGAATTTGGAGTTGCATTCACTACCTTAGATCATTCAATAGAAACTCAGAATAATTAGCAGGCTTCTGCCTCAGTCACTCCAATCACCAACACAACTGCAGCTAGAATTCAGGACTTTACCCGAATGAATCCTTATTTATTTTCGGGATCCAAGTCTGAGAAGGATCTGCAGGAGTTTATTGGTATGGTTTAAAAGGTGACTGATATCATGAGTATCACTTTGAGTGAGAGTGCAGAGTTGGCTACTTACCAGTTGCAGGATATAGCTCATACGTTGTATAAGTAATAAAAGGAAGATAGGGGTACTGAGGTAGGGCTTGTATAGTGGGAGAAGTTTGTCACAACCTTTTCAGATAGGTTCTTTTCTTTAGAGTTAATGGAAGCTGAGGTTTTGGAGTTTATTAATTTGAAGTAGGGTAATATGAGTGTGAAAGAGTATTCGCTTAAGTTTACTCAGTTGACAAGGTATGCTCCTTCGATGGTGGCTAATAATAGGTCCAAAATGAATGTTTGTATTTGGTACATCTGATGGTGTGGTCAAGTAGTGTAGAAATTTTATGTTAATTAAGAAGATGGACATATCTAGGCTTATGGTCCACGCTCAACAAAGTAAGGGACAGAAGCATAAGGAAAAAGAGAGAGAGAGAGAGAGAGAATAAGAGGGCCAGAACAGGTGGCTTTAGTTTATTTCAGCTGAAGTTAGGGGGTGGTAACCGTTCTCAGGTCTTTTAGAAGTTTTTAAACCCACATCCATCTTCATTTGGTGCACCAGTACCAAAGTTAGGGAATAATAGTCAGGATAGGGCACCAGGCTTTAAGTCCCATGGTAGTGTGAACAATGATTGTACTAATCCTCTTTGCAAGAAATGTGGTAGAAATTATCAAGGTCTATGTAGATCGGGCAGTGATGTGTGTTTTGGGTATGGAAATATATGCCACAAAGTTAGGGATCGCCCAAAGAATGGTCAGCAGGGTCAGTCCCATCCTTCTTCAGTTCCATCCGGTCGCCCGACTCTATAGGGTGCTGCTTCCAGTTCAACCAGTGGACAATGCTGGAATAGGCTATATTTAATCCAGTCCTGGTATGATCAGGAAAGCTCTCCTGATATGGTTAAGGGTATGTTACAGGTCTTTTATATTCATGTTTATGCTTTGTTAGATCTTGTAGCTTCACTTTCTTTTGTAACCCCCTATACAACTGTCGATTTTAGTATTAGTCCCAAATCTTTAGCAGAACCCTTCTCAGTGTATACTCTAGTAGGTGTCTCTATTATAGCCAGGAAGGCATACAGGAACTGTCTGATAACAATATCCTAAAAAGTCACCTTAGTTGACATTGTAGAGTTAGAGATAACTGATTTTGATGTCATTCTCGGCATGGATTATCTCCACTCATGCTATACTTTAGTTGACTGTAGAAATAGAGTCATCCAGTTTCAGTTTCCTAATGAACCAGTTATTGAATAGAGGGGTAGTACTCCAGTGCTTAGGGGGCAAATTTTGTCATATCTTAAGACAAGAAAAATAATATCCTAGAGGTTCATATACCATCTTGTTCGAGTCAAAGACTCTAGTTCTGAGACTCCAAGTCTCTAGTCAGTTTCAGTAGTAAGGGAATTTCTAGATCTGTTCCCTGAAGATCTTCTCAGAGTTCCACCCGAAAGAGAAATTGACTTTGGAATATATCTCCTTCTAGATACCCAGCCTATCTCTATTTTGCCCTACAAAATGGCTCCAGCTGAGCTAAAAAATTTAAAAGAACAATTGAAAGATCTTTTAGATAAGGGATTCTTCGGGCCCAGTGTTTTCCCATGGGGCGCTCCGATCCTTTCATGCGTAAGAAAGATGGTTCTCTCAAAATATGCATCAATAATCATTAGTTGAACAAAGTCACAGTCAAGAATAAGTATCCACTACCCAGGATTGATGACTTGTTCAACAAACTTCACGGTGCCAGCTATTTTTTTAAGATAGACCTCAGATCCGGCTATCATTAGCTCAGAGTCAAAGAATGTGACATTCTAAAAACAACTTTCAAAACTCAGTATGATCACTTCAAATTTCTAGTTATGTCTTTTAGACTAACGAATGGCCTAACAACTTTCATGGACTTGATGAACAGAGTGTTCAAGTAGTACTTAGACATGTTCATCATAGTCTTCATTGATGATATTCTTGTCTACTCCCATAATGAAAATAATCATGCAGACCATCTCAGAATTATATTTTAGACCATCAGTTAATCGCCAAATTCAGTAAGTATAAGTTTTGGCTAAGATCAATAGCTTTTCTTGGCCATATTATTTTCGGTGATGGCATTAGAGTTAACCCTTAAAAGATTAAAGCAGTGAGAAATTGTCCCAGACCCATCTCTTTATCAGATATCAAAATTTTCTTGGGTTTGAGTAGCTATTAAAGGTGGTTTATTGAAGGGTTTTCATCTATTGTATCCCCCATGTCTCGATTGACTCAAAAGAAAGTCAAGTTTCAGTGGTCAGATTCTTGTGAAAAGAGTATTTAGAAGTTGAAAACTCAACTCACTTCAACCCCAGTTTTGACTCTGCTAGATGGTTCAAAGGGATTTGTTATTTACTATGATGCTTCCAGAGTTGGCCTTGGTTATGTGTTGATACAGAGAGGTAAAGTCATAGCCTATGCCTCTAGACAGCTTAAACCCCATGAAAAGAATTACCCTACCCATGATCTCGAGTTAGCAGTTGTTATTTTTTCCTTACAAATTTGGAGGCACTATTTGTAAGGGATTCATGTTGATGTGTTCACGGATCACAAAAGTTTGCAGTATGTATTTTCACTGAAAGATTTAAATCTTTGTCAGAGAAGGTGGTTGGAGTTGTTAAAAAATTATGATATGACTGTGTTGTATCATCTGGACAAGGCCAATGTAGTGGTAGACGCCCTCAGTAAATTGTCTATTAGTAGTGTTGCTCTTGTTGAGAATGATAAGAAGAAGTTAGTTCAGGAGGTTTACTAGCTTGCTAAATTAAGAGTTTGGTTGGTTGATTATGTATGGGTTCAGAATAGTTCAACATCTTTTTTGGTTGCCGAAGTGAAGGAAAAGCAAGATAGGGATCCCAGTTTAGTTAAGTTAAAGGAATCAGTTAGAGATTAGAAAGTAGAGGTTTTCTCCGATGAGGGAGATGGTGTGTTGCGATGTCAAGGTAGACTGTGTGTGTCATGTGTAGATAGTTTGAGGCAGCGAATCCTTGCAGCAGTGCATGGTGTGCATTATTCTATTCACTCGGGAGCCACTAAGATATTTGTAATTTACAAAAAATCTATTGGAGGAATGGTATAAAGAGGGATATTGCAGAGTTTGTACCTAAATGTTCTAACTGTCAGTAGGTTAAAGTTGAACAACAGAGGCTTAGTGGTACAATGCAGGAGTTCAGTATTCTTACTTGGAAGTAGAAATAGGTGAACATGGATTTTGTGATGATTTTGTTTCGTTCGCGTCGTCAGCATGATTCGATATGGATTATTGTAGATAGAATGACCAAATCAGCCTATTTCTTGCTAGTTCATATTCATTATTTAGCCGAGGACTATGCCAAGATTCATATTGGAGAGTTGGTTAGGTTGTATGGAGTCTTGTTGTCTATCATTCCAGATAGAGCTACTCAGTTTACCTCTCACTTTAGGAGAGCTTTTCAGAAGGGTTATGATACCTAAGTTTATCTCAATAGAGATTTTCATCCTCAGACTGATGGTCAGGAAAAGAGGAACGTTCAGACCCTAGAAAATTTATTGAGGGCGTGTGTTCCTGATTTCAAAGGTAGCTGGGATGATTACTTACCATTGATTGAGTTTGCCTACAATAATAGCTATCACTCAAGTATTCAACTGGCTCCGTTTGAGGCTTTTTATGGAAGGATATGTAGATCTCCTATTGGTTGGTTTGAGGTGGGTGAGGCTGCTTTAGTAGGGCCAGATTATGTATTTGAATCAATGGAGAAAGTTTAACTAATCAGGGAGAGGTTTAAGATAGCTCAAAGCCTTCAAAAATCCTATGCAGATGTGAGAAGGAGAGATCTTAAATTAGAGGTTGGGGATTTGGTGTATTTCAAAATCTCGCCCATAAAGGGACTGAAGCGATTTGGCAAGAAAGGCAAACTCAGTCCCTGATATTTTATCCCTTATAGAATACTAAGTCATTTTGGGAAGGTAACTTACGATCTTGATTTGCCTGCAAATTTGACATCAGTGCATCTAGTGTTTCATGTTTCCCTGTTAAGAAGTGTATTGGTGATCCAACTGTAGTAGTCCCTTTAGAAAGCATAGATGTTCAGGATAGCCTTTTTTACAAAGAAATCCCAGTTGAGATACTTGATCGTCAGATTCGTAGACTAAGGAACAAAAAACTTCCCTTGGTCAAAGTTCTTTGGCGGAATCTGTTGAGGGAGCCACTTGGGAAGCAGAAGCAGATATGCATACCAAGTACCCTCATCTTTTATCCGTAAAATCATACTCAACTTAAGGTAATATTTTTCAATAGATTGACTCTTTTCCATTCCCAGTCCCAACTATATAATCATTCTCATGTCTTTGCATACATTCAAAAATTCAGTTCAGTCATGTTTAATGTTTCAGGCTCAATCATGTAATCATGTTTTCAGTTATGCATATTCAGTTTGTAATTTCAGTTTCCCCAGTATTCTCAGCTTAATCAGTCTCATTTGAGGACGAATGTTCCCAAGGTGGAGATATTGTAATACCCTATACTTTTCTTAGCTTAGTTCAGCTCCAAGTTGCACGCATAAGAGGCTAAAATCCAGAAAATTTCACTAAGTGATGGGGACTTAGTCTTATTTTGGCCTCTTAACTTTGTGAATTTTTAAATTGGTCTTCCCAACTCAGAGGTACTGGTTTTTGAGTTAATTCATGTTCAAGGGTCTAAGGAACATGTCTAGGGGAAGTTTCAAATTTTTTGGATGAGGATTGGGTCGTGTTTGGATTTCATTTCCAGAACCTCACCGCGATAGTGGCGTGTCGCGGTGGGTATAGAAATGAGGTCTTTGGTACGGCGCGGTGGCCTTTTCATCCATGTTCCAGTTATGAATTTAAATCCCTGAGGGTAGTTACGTCTTTTCTTCCTCAACCAAATTTGCATAAAAATGAATTAAAACGTCGGTTAGGGCATTATATGCCCATTTTCCCCAATTTTCCTCTAAAAAACAAACCCTAAGCATTCCCCAAGTGCATCAATTTTATTCCTTTCTTTTCAAGAAAACCAAGAAATCAAGTTCCTCAAATCCAAGAACTTTTAAGAAAAACATCAAGATTGTGTTTCTTTTTCAAGATTAAGGATTTAAGGTATGTCTGATTTCATCCATGGGCCCTTTTCACCCACGGAGTCCAAGAATCCATTTTTATATTTTAAATGATGGACTTTACATGTTTATGATGAATTACCTCTATGAAGCTCTTATGAATTTCAATTATGTATTGTGTTTTACAAGTGTTTTGATGGAATGATCCCTTTACACGTTTGAATGATGAAATTCCCATGTTAAATCCCTAATACATAATTTTAGTATTGTAAATATGTTTTCTATCACATGCTTTACATATTCCCATTCTTAAGTTAATGATTTCCATGTGTTTGATGAAATGCCGAAATGTTGGGTTTTGAGAAATGATCCTTTATTATGTGTTTTAAAGCTTTACATGTCCTTATTAATACTTCCATTAAGTGTTGGAGGGTTATGAACACCCGATACTTAGTTGTTTACATAATTTCAGTATCTTCAGAATGATTTCAAATAAACCATGAGCATTGCCATTCAGTTAGTATCATGATCAATTGTTTGCTCAGTTAAGCTTAGTTCAGCCCAGTAATTAGTGTTATTTAGTTGGGAGTAGGATTTAGCATCGAGCGAACCCAGGGATGGGGTCTCACCTGCCAGTTGAGGGTGTGACCTTTAGTAGCAGTCCCTTAGTTCCAAAACTACGTAGCCAGCGTAGGTTAAAGATATCAACCTGCCAGTTGAGGGTTGATAAAGTGTTTACCTTCCAGTTGAGGGTAACACATATCTTATTAGAGCACCTACTAGATGAGGGTGGCTTATTAGTCCTTCAGGATGCTAGTTTAGTAGATCTACTTAGCCAGCGTTAGTACCCGTGGCACGGTACTGACACCCTTCTAACTGGGGTTGCAGGTTGGACCCCGATTAGCTTAGATTGGGGCATGTCGGTTAGATGATACCTCCCATAGTCTTAGTTCAGTATTCAGTACCGAATTCAATTCAGGTTTGCTTGATCTTAGCATACAGTTCATCAGTTATTCAGTTACCAGATTTTATTATTTCAATTACAGACTATTTCAGTATCATGTAATATGCTTGGTTATACATTCATAGATTTTACAACTTTTATGTATTTATGCACCAATTATCTCATGTTATTCAGCAGTCAGTATTTCATGCAGAGTTAACCCTTCAATTCTGACTAACCTCATCTTATATACTAGTACATTCAAAGTACTGACCGCATACTTTCCTTCTTGCTATAATGTCTTATATCATAGGTTCGGAAGCTCAGTTTCCTGACCGTACATAGACAGTTCAGCTTATCAGCAACAGTAGTTGTGGTGAGTCCTCATCTATCGAGGACATGATTACCTTATTTTAGTTTATTTCAGTAGTTCAGTGTTTCCATTCAGTCGGAGTTAGTTGGGGGTTTGTTCCATCAACTCCACAGTCAGTCAGTTAGAGGTTTTCAGTCATTCAGATAGTTAGTCTGTTTATCGGTTCAGTTTCTTGATCATTCCTTTCCGATATATCATCAGACGTTCAGGCTTATGATTTAAATCATATTTTTAGTATTTGAACCTTATGGCTTTATTCAGTTTTTTTTCACACATGTTCATTATCAGTATATTATTCAGTGCTTACAACAGGTACCAGTTCATGGGTTAGCTTGTAGTCACTTGTGACCGTAAGCACCATTGTCGCGACTGGGGGGTAGCCTCAGGTCGTGACAATACCCAACTCTATCAAATCCACCAATGTCTCTCAATGAAATATGGACACTACACAACCCCTATAGATTTTTCTAGCAACAATAGAATCACTCATTGGAGTAGACACAGAGAATGGGTCTGAAATACATTCAGGACCAAAACTAAAGTGCACAACTATATAAGAGGTCACATAAGAAAGGGTATAACCCGGATCAAGCAAACAATAAACATCACGGGAAAAGAGTTGTAACATACCCATAATAACATCTGGATATGCCTCAGATTCCTACTGAGTAGCAAGTGCATAGAGATGATTTCAGCCAGTGTTAGTACCAAAAGTAGTGCCCTTTGGCATAGGAACTGAAGATGTGGTGAGTAGAACCTTATTAGCCCCAGTGAAAACCCTGGTTGAAGGACAATCTCACTGTATATGACCAAAGTGACCACAATTATAGCATCAATTTCTCCCCTTCTCATAATATCTATGGTGAGGATGTCTACAAAAATGATAAGGAGGATAAGGTGGGGCAAATTGAGCTCCACTACCCTAAGATTGGGCACCCTGTGCCTTCAAACCACTACTAGCCTGAAAACTATGATCACTTGAAGTCTTAGGATAAGGAGCACTGGTAGACGAATACGAATTACCCCAATTCTTCTTCTTGGTTCACTGTCTACCATCTTTCCCACTATTCTGCTGACCCTACCTTTCTCTAAATATCTAAACTTCTTATTCCGTGTCTCTCCCATCTCTCCCTATTTTTTTTCATCCTCTAACAGCTGCATATAAAAAACCAACCAGGAGATGTATATATCATTGTTTAACATAGCAGACTTACACTCCAACACCAAATCACGGGACAAACCAGAAGTAAACTTCCTCATCTTAGATCTCATGTTAGACACCAACTCTAGAGCATAACGAGACAACTTTTAAAATTTTAGAGCATACTCTTTTACACTCATTTTTTCCTTCTTCAAGTTTACAAACTCTTCTACCTTAGCTTCCCCCAACTCCTGAGGAAAGAAGTGATCAAGAAAGGCACCTGAAAAGTCATCCCATGCTACCTGTTCAGCATCATCACCCTTCATAGCTTCCAATTCCTCATACCACGGATAAGCTACATCTTTTAATTGATATGCAGCAAACTCCATACCCTCTATATTAGTAGCGTGCATCACTCAAAAAATCTTCTCCATCTCATTAATGAACCCCTGTGAATCCTCCTCAACCTTAGAGTCTATAAAGGTTGGGGGATTCAACCTCATAAACTGGCCAACCTAAGTGACCTCAGATGAATGAGCAACAAAACCAACATAGTCAGACTAGAGAGACTGGAAATACCACTAATTGAGTAAGCATATGAATAGACTAACATAAATCCGCATTAGAGATATCTCCCTGAGGTGACTGAGCATAAGTGTCACTAGCCCAAAAAGTTTGAAGGTGATACCGGTGGAACTTCATGTGGAGCGTACAATTAGGAGTAATGACCATAGACCGAGTTTGCACTTCATAAGCTGGGCGAGTCCCCTCCACATTCTCCTCAGGTGGAAGAGAGTTTCTACGAACATTAAATATTTGGGGAGACACGATATTAAATGCGAGAAAGCCAAGAGTTAGATAAGTTTTATAACACTAGACTCAATAGCACAAAATAGAACACAAGAAAGGGAAACATTCCTAAATGTCTTATAGTTTTCCTTTGTTGTGGTGCGCTATACACCCGTAAAATGGACTACACTCGGTATGACTTTGTGGACACCCAACGACCCTAAACTTGCTCTGATACCAAGCTTGTCACAACCCGAACTAGGGCCTGTCCATGATGGTTATATCAAGCCCACCATGGGCCAGAGACTACCCCGTTAGCCTAACCTCAAGAGCATAATAATAATAATAATAATAATAATAATAATAATAATGCAGAAGCTAATTAAATAGTAATGAGAAGATGAATAGATAACTCAAATGAAAACTAAGAGTCAAAATAATAACAAACCCACACTTGTCCATAAAAGCCCCTAAGACCAGAATATCAACATAGTTGAGACATGCCCCCGACTGTGACCAAAAAAATTCAAAAGTTTTATAAAAATAAAGAAAGAACAATGAAATGACAAACCCTTCTGAAGTATGGAGGCTTACCACTTCACAACAACTCAACAGACGTGCTCAACAACCTAATGTTGCACAAAAGCAACAAAAAAGTCTTTGGACCCTACATCATGAAATGATGTAACATCCGAGGACATTCAGTTTGATAAGCATTGGCATATAACTCAAGGAAAGTGATAAAGTAATATCATTTCCAAAAATCAATCTAAACCACATACACACATTTATATATATATATATATAGGATGCCAGGATAGAAAAAAGGGTCATGAACACGAGGGTTATAGATTTACCCTAAACTGTATAGCTCGATCCGTCCTAAAGGCACCAATAGTCTATATAGGTTCAACTCCCCCTGCTGAAGGGGTCCTAGTGGGTGCTAGCCGCATGAACCGAGTGAAAACTAAAGCCGCCAAGGCAATAACCGTCTTAAAATTTATATATATCAAGTGTGCATCAAGAACACAGTTACATAGACCCCCAAAGTTGGCAAATATGGTTTTCGATGTTTGTCCCCCTGGGACTTACACCTTCACGCTAAGTTACACAATTCCCTATAAGCCCAAATCAAAATAATTTGCACATAAACTAATCTATTAACCCGAGAGTCATTCATTAAGGCATTTACCACTTGGTATTGTCATATCAATATGCTTGCAAGCTAAATTAAACATGCCAAACCAATATACATAACCATATTGACTCATAAGTTCTTTTTAAAATCCAAACCATGGCCACTAAGGTCATCCAAATCCATTTATATACATCCATTTATCCATTAATGCAATGCATGGATTTCAAAAACAAGTTAATCCATGAAAATTTCCATATTCAAGATCAAGTTTACAAAGTGGGTTGAGGTTGATGTTAGTTCCAAGCCAAAATTCATCAATTTGGGAAACCCATGTCCCCCATTCCAATCAATTAAACAATGCATCAATTCAGTTCCAAAAACATCAATTTAAAGAATGAATAATCAATTTAAAATATGGGGCAAGTAATTTAGTTAGTAATAACCAAAACCCCTTAACCTCATTTAAAACCCATAATTTAAATCACATGACTTCCATTCAATTAACTCCACAATGTAAAATTCAAGTTTATAAAAGAGAAACATGCCTGAAATCCACAAAATATTGAAGCCAATTTGAAGTTTGGAGCTCGGATGATGAATTCATTATAGAACCCTTGAATGTTCTTGGGTATTAAGTTTGAGAGAGAAAGAGAATGATTTGATCTTTGAAAACTGAAGGGGATGAGATTATTTTATGTTTAAAGGTTGTACAAAGGGTAAAAAGACTAAAAGCCCCTCACCCCAATAGAAAAAAACAAAAACTGCATGAAATTAAACATTGGCGTGGCACGCCCATATGGTGGAGGTTAGCCTCCGTACCACGCTAATATTGTGGAGGTTAACCTCCGTGACACGTCCTTATCACGGACCCTCACTGCTACGAAGTCCCAAAATGACCCTAAACCCCTTTCAAAAAATTCAAAACTTTCCTAAAATAATCTTTTAATACCCTTAAACATAATTAAAGTCAAAAATTGACATTACGCACACGGAAGGGAAAAAAATAAAATGATCAAAATTTTAAGGGTATTATAAGAGTATGGGAAGGGACCAAGTTGGTCTATTTTGGGCCTGGCCCAACCCATTCAGTGTGATTTGCGTAATAAGCCCAAGATAGGAGGTAGAGGACCCAGTTAGTGTTACCAACGTCTTTTTCCCTATTGAGCCACTTATGGTGATCAATATAGATCCTATCGGTTGATAATAGAGCTTACAAGCTTCAAAAATCTTATCTAAATTGGCATCATACATTTTGACCTTAACATTCTGGGAGGTTGATGCCTTACTTTGTTCCCTGGGTTTTGTACCTCGTAGAGTCTTTCGTTTCCTTCGATTAAAGGATACAATTTTCCAATCTTCTTGAGGGGATCCCTGACTTAGGAATAAATTGGCTTTGTATGTTGATAATTGATCGCAGTGTGCCCTAGACATCTACAAATTTTACAAAGAACCTATCTCTTTCTTAAAGAATAGTTTGTCTATGCCTCTCAATGGCTATCGAAGTACGAACTAGGGTTTCTAGAGGAATTTGGACACAAACTTGAGCATATCTCCCATGTAGAGTTGAGGAAGTGCAGGCATCCATTTTGATGAGTTTCCTTAATTTCCTTCTATTTTTTCAAGATTTTCCCTATCGTAGAACTTAGTCTGTAGTTAGGTTAAGGTAGTCTAACCCAGATTATTGTACCCTGGATTTTTGATTCATTTGGTACAAAATTCGGTTCCTAGATGTGGACCGATAGGAGGTCCCCTACAATGAACCAAGGTCCATCCTGAAGGGATTTCCTCTGCTTTTCTGTATTACTGAATTTGATGGTTTAGAAATCCAGCCCTAGATCTATGAGGGTTAAATCCTTGACTCTCTATAGATCCAGTAATTTTGCTTTTAGGTATTGATGATTGAACTTTTTCCCTAGTGCCTTAACGATGACTGAGAACTGTCATAGTGCATAGATTCTTTGTTTCTCTTCTAGGATCAACGAGATAATATCATCGGAGAGGTCGGGGGGGGATACCAGAAGATATTTTATTTTGCGAAAAAAATAAAGTGATTGCAGGGGTATGCAATTACACTTTCAGTATGTCCTGATATAAGGATTTTTCAGGAGGGTCTATTGTCATTTGGCATTTACCTTGGTCAGGTGGTTCCGTATAACGACCCAAAATCACCTCCCGAGACGTCACACGGTGCTTAGGGCTACAAGTAGCCCCAAGCTAACCCTTTGAGCTTATCACTTCTCATAATACCTCATTCAAGAAGGAATATACAAAACACTGGTACTGTCATATCAAATAAAAGGAAATACAAAGATAATACTCGGTCCAAACGACCATAATACTGAAAATCTTAACACAACCACAGTCTGATAACTAGTCTGACAAAGCCTCTACTACTCCATGAACTCGAGAGCCATTGGGACAGGTCCCCAACTGACTCAAACTGAACTGAAATAAATAACATAAACACTCAAATACTGAAATGTCTGAAGATAGGTCCTCGAACCATGAGGACTCACCACTGTGGAGATGTAGACAAAGGTACTCGGAAATCACTGACGAGGCTGGGACTGAGCAACTGAACCTACATTATAAGACAATGGAGCACATAGATATATATGTGGATCAACACTTGAGAATGTACTGAGTATATGGGGGTGTAAGCATTTATATAAAAACAGTATCAATACTCTTCAATAAAATCATTCATGCAATTAGGAATGACTCACACGGCTTGAATAAATCAAAATGTAAAGCTCATAAATCATGTAGAATGAAGAACGTAACACAAATCTCGTGAGTCATTATACTTTAGCTTTAAAAATCTGAACTCTTCTTTTATTCTCATTATACTTATAACTCTTTTGAACTCAAACACTTGGAACTCGGAATCATATGACTTTGGTTTAAAAAAAACTGATGATCAACTCTTATTAGTAGAGAAAACAACTTTCTTCTTTGGAAAATACTCAAAAGCAATTCGTTCACTTTAGAAAATATCTCATCTCAAAGCTTTAGGGGAAATATTCTATCTCAATGGAAAATACATTAGTTTAGGGAGGTTCTCTTAACCGACATAAACCATGCAAGTTACATGGAGTCCAACGTCTTGTCCTCCTAAGGAAGAAACCTCACATTAGGGAGAGGCATCATACTCTTGCCAAGGAGTATAACCTCAACTCAGTGATCACTTATCTCGGCCTCGGGCCCAATCATCTCGACCTCAGGCCCAAAATCTCAAACCTACGGTGGTACATAGTTTTGGGTAAGAAACTATGGTAACTTACCCAACTTGATGGTAAATACTACTCCCTTTATTTTATCTCTTTCATCTCATAGAAATCCACTTTCAAAATGATCTCATGGTTCATAAGAACCCAACAATCAAATCTGTAATCTCATGTGGTAAAGTGGATTTCAAAACTCTATGACCATTAGGTCAAAATATTTCTCAATAATCTCAAAATACTTAAATCATGGGTTCTTATAGCACAATAGTTCATAAAATTGCAAGTATCAAGTAGGGCTTAATGATCTATAATTCAATCTTAAGTTAAAACTCATCATAATGCATAATAGATAGCATATAGATTCATAATAAATGTAGAAATCTGGAAGTTACAACAATTTGTCTCAAAATATCAACATACTCATATACTTCAATTTCTAGAATATTGAAACTCTTAAATTCTCAAGGAGTAACAACATAGGGTATAAACCCAGCTTTAATTTCTTAAGAAAACATGCAAAATCATGCTATTTGACTTTGAATTCATAGGAAACATCAAGATATTGCAATCAATAACAATGGGTGAAAACCCCTAATTTAATATCATGTAAAATCTCATAGATTGTAGAAAATTATAGTTTAAATAAGCTATTGGGCACAAGGGTGAAAGGATTACCCTTGTTCAAAACCTCACATACCTTAGATTATGAAATTGGATGAACAAACTTGCTTCAAACTCTTCTTCTTACTCTTGAGAGAGGGTTCTTGCAACCCTTGAACTTGGGGAACTTAAATCTCAACTCAATTTGTAGAATCTATGGTGAGTTCTTGGATTTCTTGGAGAAGGGTTTTAGATTTGATCTTGAGGGAGAAACCCTAGCTTTCTTGTGTTTTGGATGATGAATGCAGTCATTGACTTCGCTTGGAATATATTTGGTTGATAAAAGAGTGGAAAAGACCGAAAAGCCCTTTTAAAAATGAGTTAGAAATACTGAACGGGGGCTGCGACGGTCAAAGTGACGGTCCGACGCTAGCCTGACGGTCCGTCGGATCGTCCGTCACACGCTAGTCGAAAAAAGAACACACTGCTTCGATGTGACGGTAGAAACGATGGTCCTTCGCAGTCTTGATGGTTCATCGGAACGTCCGTCACGCGTTGGCTAGGATGAGACCACACTGCCTTAGTGGCGACAGTCTCAGAGGTGGTCCATCGCAGCCTTGACGGTCCGTCGTCCTGGCCATCGCACTTGGGCCAGAAAAGGGAGTTATTGCCTTGGTTGCGATGGATCGAGCGATGGTCCGTCGCAGACTCGACAGTCCGTCGGGTCGTCCGTCGCACCTGGGCGGTTCTGACAACTCTCAGTAAAATGGCCATAACGTCTCACCCCGATGTCGGATTTGGACGAAATTGGTATCGCTGGAAAGCTAATTCAATTCTCTACACGACAAGAAATCAAATTTAAGAAAATTCTATATGGTTTAAATTCCAATCACTTGGGAAGTCTCTTCTCAATCTTTTAGGGCCGGAATTACACTTCACTTGACATGCTCTAAGGCTCGGACTACGAGGGAACTTTGCGGGGTCTTACATTTCGGTAGGGTAAGTAGGGATGAATCTTTGTCGGCCATGGACGTGTGAATTAGCACTGGGGATTTGTTGCAAACGAATTAGAGAGAGGATGGTCTTTTTCTCTCTTTTACTATTTCCAAAATGGAAAAAGTCGTGTCCACATGATGTGGTTAAAAAGTTTACTATATTGACATATTTCTCATCACACAGTATAAGTCATGGTTTGAGTTTTATTTATATAGAACATAGTAATTTTTTTTTCTATACAATGAGAATACATATAGCTCCTTATTTCTTTTTCAATCATTTTACAATTTTCTTTTTGTTAAGGAGCAGCATGTTCTAACACAATAATTAATTTATAATTTTTAAACAATCTAATAATTAATTTCTGATAAATAATATTTGACGCATATACACGTGATTACAAAATCATAGCGAACCGAATAATACAATAAATCTATTTATTATCCTAGTTATCTGTACCCCCCTACAAATGGTATCAGAGCACAGTAATTTAAAAGATATGAAAGTGATATACGTGTTAGAATTAGTTAGATTAAATTTAGTTAAGTTAGATTTAGTTATTTATTAAATTAATTATGAGAAGACCATTTAAAAATAGAGAAGCTTTTAGAAAAATTAAAGAATCTTTAGTTAGTAATTATTCAGAATACATAAGTCTAAATAAAACAAAAGAAAATCCACAAAGAATAGCCTATTTAATTACATTAATATCTAGTATTGAAGCAAAATTAATAATCCATTTAAAATCTAGAAGAATGAGACACATACCACCTAATTATGATAAAATTAGATTTAGATATCCACCAAAATATTATAAGTATAATTTAAATGAATAAAGAGCAAAAATACAAAGAATTAAAACAATTTATCTCTGAAAAACGTAAAGAATTAAAAAAAAGAAAAGAAAGATTACATTATAATATATTTGCCAGAGTTAGTAAAAATTCAATAAATATACAAAAAGATGAAATATCAAAATTAGAATCTCAAATAGATAGTTTAGAATATATATATCAACATGAACTATTCACAATAAAATGAATAAAGAAGAATTTATAATAGATGAAAAAATATACGAAAATCACGAAGGATCAAAAATAAAAATAGTATTTTCGAATCTAGGAAGAAGATACAAGAAAATAGGAGAACATTTATATTTAATGTTAGAAAAAGAAGAATTAAAATTAGAAGATAAACTAACAGCAATGGTAACAATAGAAAAAGAAAATGAAGAAATAGATAGAAAAAAGGAAATAGAAAAAATTAAACAACAAACTACGGGAGAAATACGAAAAATAGAAGAAACTAAAAATAGTAGGATTACTGAATTAGAAAAAGAACTACAAATGTTAAAAGATTTATACGAACAAAGACAAAAAGAAAAAGAAGAAAAAGATAAAGAACAAAAATTAATAAACGAGATAAATCAATTTAAAGAAAAATTAGAAATAAATAATATAGAGGTAGAAGAGACAGATAATTATGATTCAGAAGATAGTGAAACATATACGGAAATATTAACAAATATAAAAGATTTAGAAATTAACGAAAAACAAGAAATAATTAATGACGAAAATACCAATACAGAAATAAATAATCTTGATAAAAAAGAAGATGAAAATATAATACCTAAAACATTAGAAATAAGAAAACCTATATATTATAAAAATAAATTTAAAAGATATAATAACTTTTTAGATCTAGACTGTGTAATAGATACAGAAAAAACAATACAATTATGGATAGGTTATATGACAAAACAGTTATTAGACAATAATATAAACATAACAGATGCACCAGAATATATAGAAAAAACACTAATAGGATCGGTAAAATTATGGTTTACAAATTTAACTGAAAATAGTAAAAAAAGTATTAAGAACTAATAAACCTATGGAAGGAACATCATCAACAACAACTAAATTAACACCTATAGAATTATTGAAAAAATATGAAACAGCTATAAAAGATGAATTTGGTAGTATGACGACATTAGAAGAAGAACAAGATGAAGAAAAAGATACGAACAGGAATTTAATGATAAAATTAACAATATGTAATATGTGTTATATAGACGAATATACTTGCGCATTTAAAGAATATTATTATAAAGGAGCATATAGTATAGAAGAAAGTAAAGAAATAAGAAAATTATATTTTAATAAATTACCCGAACCATTTAGTTCAAAAATAATTAAAAGTTGGGAAGAAGCAAAAATAGTAGATACATTAGGAGCTAGAATAAAATTTTTACACCAATGGTATAGAAATTTATGTGAAAAATATAGAGAAGAATTAAAAATGGAAAAAACATTAATAAGAAATTTAGCATGTTGCAAAAATAAAATAGCACCGCAATTTGAATGCGAAGAAAGATATTATAAGAAAAGAAAAAGACATAAGAAATATAAGAAATATAAAAAATCAAAATATAAATATAAGAAACCAAGAAAAAGATATTATGTAAAAAATTATAAAAATAAAAGACCATATAGAAAGAAAAAATCTATAAAAGAATGTATATGTTATAATTGTGGAAAGTTAGGACATTTAGCTAGAGATTGTAAATTACCCAAAAATCCAAAAAATAAACAAATATCAAAAATAAAAATAGAAAATACAGAATATATGCAAATAGATTATATAGATTATGAACTAGAAAGTGAAGATAGTATATATGAAATTTCAGAAAATGAAACAGATACCGAAATAGATAGTGAGATAGATGAATCAAATGACTGAAGAAGATATAAAAATAATAACAAAGGAAGAATATTTAAATGACGAAGGAATAGAACAAAAGATAATATTTGACAGTAATATATTTGATGAAATAAAAGGAAAAGAGTTAGATTTAAGTGTAGAAAAAATATTTAAAATACCAACAATAAATAATATTTTTAGTAGGAAAAAAGATGAATATTATGTAGTATGTCAAAAAGAACATGTAATAGACTGTAGATATGCAAAAGGAAAAGCTAGTATACCACTAGTAACAAAAAGAATAATTAATAAAGAAATAAATGATATAAAAAGTAAAGGAGATCCAATAAAATATGTACACCTTGGAGGTACAGAAATATTAATAAAAGCATGTTCTAGAGAAGGAATAGATAAACCGATAGAATTATATTTAGCCGATGATAGAATTATAAAACCTATAGAAAAAAGTATAATAACTGCCGTAAAAGGAAATTTAATATACCAAAAATTTAAATTTATAATAAGTGCAAATTATTCAGTAGCAATAACAGATAGGAATATAGATAAATCATTAGTATTATATTGGAAGATATCAGGAATAGAATTAACCCCAGGAAGTAAAATATTTACAGCGAGATGTAAAAATTTATATGTATTAACAACAAAACATAAAATAACAGGGAAAAATAAGATTAACAAGATACAAATAGATAGCCCATTTGAACAAATTGTAAAAACAATAGATTATAATGATTATAGCTATAGAGACATAGATATAGAAGAAAATTTAGAAATAGTAAATGATAGAATAAGTACAACAAAAAGAATAGCTAATGAAAAACCAGAATCATCAAGCTCATCGAAAAGAATGAGTTATGAAACAAATTCAATAAGTAATTTAAATCAATATTACATAACAGGAAAGATAAATGAAAAAGAACATTTAATACTATTAAACACAGGACAAGAAGAAAATTATATAGCAAAATATCTAGTAAAAAATGAAGAAATAAAAACTGATAATGATATATGCCCAGATCTACCGAGAAGTTTAATAAATAGTAAAGATATAGTAGAAAAAGAAATAATAATAGGAGGAATTAGAAAAATAAAAATAGAATTTGAGGTAAAAGAAGAAATGCAAAAAGCAGATATAATATTAGGAATAAAATGGTTAGAACAAGTAAAACCATATAATATAGAACATACACAATTAGCCATAACATATAATAGGGAAAGGTTATTCTTAAAAAGAGCCTTAACATAAAATGAAAATATATGTATTAATGAAGATAGTAGTGGAAGGATATTACAGTAGATATTATACGTCTATGATAGATACAGGAGCAGAAGCTAATTTATGTAGATATAATTGCTTACCAGAAAGTAAATGGGATAAATTAAAAGTACCAATAGTAGTTAAAGGATTTAATAATGAAGGGAGCTTAATTACTTATAAAGCTAGGAATGTAAAAGCACAAATATGGGATAAGATATTGACAATAGAAGAAATTTATAATTATGAATTAACATCAAAAGATATACTTTTAGGAATGCCATTTTTAGATAAACTATACCCACATATAATAACTAGAAACGATTGGTGGTTCACAACACCATGTAAACAGAAAGTAAGAGCAAAAAGAGTTAATAATAAAATAAGATAGAAATAGTTAAGAAAAAATTAGAACAATTATATAGTGAAGATCCATTAAAAGGATGGGAAAAATATAAAACTACCATAAAAATTGAATTAATAGACAAAAATAGTATAATAACCCAAAAACCATTAACATATAATTTTGATGATTTAAAAGAATTTAAAATGCATATAGATGAATTATTAGAAAAACAATATATACAAAAAAGTAATAGCAAACATAATAGTCCAGCATTTATAGTAAATAAACATAGTGAACAAAAAAGAGGAAAAAGTAGGATGGTTATTGATTATAGAAATTTAAATGCAAAAACTATAACATACAATTATCCGATACCAAATAAGATACTAAAAATAAGACAAATCCAAGGATATAATTATTTTAGTAAATTTGATTGTAAATCAGGATTTTACCACCTAAAGTTAGAAGAAGAATTTAAAGAATTAACCGCATTTACGGTACCACAAGGATTTTACGAATGGAATGTATTACCATTTGGATATAAAAATGCACCAGGTTGATATCAACATTTTATGGATAATTATTTTAAACAATTACCTAATTGCATAGTATACATAGACGATATATTATTATATACAAAAACTAAAGAAGAACATATAAAATTATTAGAACAGTTCACAGATATAATAGAAAAATCAGGAATAAGTCTAAGTGAAAAGAAAGTTGAAATTATGAAAACCCAGATAGAATTTTTAGGAATACAAATAGATAAAAGTGGAGTAAAAATGCAACAACATATAGTACAAAAAATAATAAATTCAAAAGAAGAATTAGATACAAAAAAGAAATTACAATCATTTTTAGGATTAGTAAACCAAGTAAGAGAATATATTCCAAAATTAGCAGAAAACCTAAAACCACTACAGAAAAAATTAAAAAAGGATATAGAATATAATTATAATGAAAAAGATAAAAAACAAGTTCAGAAAATAAAATTACTTTGCAAGGATTTAACAAAACTACAATTTCCGGATGAAAATAGAAAATTTACATACATAGTAGAAGCAGATGCCAGTGAATATAGTTACGAAGGAGTACTTAAATATAGATATGAAGCAGAAAAAATAGAACACCATTGTAGATACTACTCAGGTACGTTTAACGAGACAGAAATAAAATGAGAAATAAATAGGAAAGAATTATGTTCATTATATAAATGTTTATTAGCATTTGAGTCATATATTGTATATAACAAATTTATTGTGCGAACAGATAATACACAGGTACGCTGGTGGCTAACAAAGAAAATACAAAATTCAGTTACAACAAAAGAGATTCGGAGACTAGTTTTAAATATATTAAATTTTACATTTATAATAGAAGTAATCAGTACTAACAAAAATGTTATTGCAGATTACATATCAAGACAAAGCTACACAAACTGAAATGATAGAAGAAAATATACATGAAAAGATACTCAACGCCCTGACTATGCTTTCATTGAAAGTAGACAGTATGGGTACTGAGATAGTAAAGATGGGTACTGAGATAGAAACACTAAAGCTAAAGACTAGTGAAGATAAACTGAAGTCTATAGCTATGAATCAGCTAACTCAGCAATGCGTAGAGTTATGTCGATCGGAAGACAATAAAATTCCAGAGCTAGAAGGAGATGTTGGGATACTCCATAAAACCCATAACGTTTATTAATCTACTTCTGCAGGTACAAGCAAAGGAGTTAGAAAAAATATGAACCTAAACAAACTATTTGACAAACCATATACACCAAATACACCAAAAGACCCCATATTTATACCCCCATAAGTTACCACATATCGAGATAGCCCAAATCAAGACAAAAAGACATACAACTACACAGTCCGCACATATATAGAAAATATCTACAACGTACAAACTTTCTTAAATAGCAACCCAAAAGCTACAAATATCCAAGAACCAGATACAAACTATATAACCCAGAAATTGACCGAATACAATAAGCTAATTGCCTTACCTAAAACCAAACCCAGCTTAGTTAAAACTTGCTACGAATATGGATTACTTAGTACCATATATACCACAGACGGAATTGAGATATCCACCATACCAGAAATATATGAAGCATTTACCACATTTAAAAGAATAACCAAAGGTACTTTATTTTTTATAAAAATATACACGGCACCAGCAGAGATATTATTTGACGAAGTTAAGAAACCTATACAAGTTGTAAAAATAGGAATGATACGAGATATGATTATACCACAAGATATTGGTACACAGCCAGAGATACCCAGAATCGAGATACCAAAATTTTATGCGAACAAAAGAGTTATCGGACTATCTACAATTTTACAAGAGCTAGCAAATACATATTGCAACCAAAATCCAATATGGAGCTATTATTCAAGAAATCATGTATTAATCTATTCAAATTCAAAAGAATTACGAGAAACAGATATGGAAACTATTAGGCAATGGATTATGACGTTGCTTAAACCAGAGACAGAACCTATCGCCAGAGCTATTACAGAAAAATTTATTTCAGAAGAATTATTGACCAGATATTGCAAAACTATTGGACACAAATATCCAGACCACAGATGTTCAAAATGTAATGGAGGAGATAATGACGTTCCAGCAGTGCAGCTAGAATAAAAAAAAAAGATAAGGATGACAGCTGGAAAGATAAGAGCAGAGCAATAATGGAGATACAACAGATATGACAAAATAGGCGGAAGACTTATTTGTACAAAGTTGTTACGTAAAAGATAACATTAGTAGCTTTGTAGCATTTATTGAAGAGTTAATGTAAAGTAGGAATTTTCAAAGTCTTATAGGTTAGGTGAAAAGAAAGACTTTTAAGTCTTTTTAATTTCTTTTTAGTTTTTAGTTTTTTAGTATTTTTTGAATACGGATGTAAAAATTCTGTACATTGTTCATTCTATAAATAAGAGCTCAGAAGGCATTGCAGAGGCAAACCTTCCAACATTCAAGCAAAAACTCTCTCCATCCAAAATATTTTTGCCTAGTTAATTAAATATATACTGCAATGGAAAAAGCTATGGAGCAACAAACCTCAGAAATATCAAAGCTACCGGAACAGATATATCTATTTACGATTATGAATAGCTAAATTCATAATTCCCGACAATCATGATATGATAAAATAAATTCATATTAGTTACTTTATAGTAGAATTATTCGAAAAATAATATGTTAAGAAGTTTATTAGCAAAGTGGAAATGGAGAAAAATCCCAAGGAACTATGTCATCCTAAAGGTGAAACCAATGAGGCAAGAAGCCGTGGCGGGGAGTAACCAAAGTCGAGGCGCTGTTTAAGGGAAAAGTATCCGAATTACCATGCTAATAGTGACCGAAGAACATGTTATTTAAGAATAATCTAGTATATAGTAATCTGAGATGACTATATTTTATTATGTATATGGTTGAAGGGAATATTTTGAAAAAAGCAATTTTATGATAATGAATGATAATATATTTGATGTCATGGTAGATAAATTTAAGATACTTATTTTGTATGCACTTAGAGATATAGATGTTACAGATATAAGAAAAGTTATATTAGAAAAAGCATTTGGAAAAAATTATACGGATAGAATAAATTATATACCACACATACCTAACTACTCTTATAAATATTTATTATGTTAAAATTACGTAGAATTTTTAAATATATGCGAAATATACAGTTACTAGAAAAACAGATAAAAATAAATATAGTCAAATACATGGAAAATAAAAAATATATAAAATTTCCTAATAAAAATATGCAAAAACTACTAAGTCTAAAACAAATAGCTATAAAATATCAATTTTAAAAAATAGCCCATTTAGACTACCTTAGAGTTTTAATCTTATATATACTTAAAGAACGAATATACGACGACATTTACCCAGAAGGATATTATTCAGACCAAGATTGTGGATGTTAGAATATATTAGAAAAACTAGAGAAAATCAAGATAATCTAAATAACGAAATTAATTATAGAAACCATATTAGAAAAATAATAGAAGATCGAAAAGAAAAGTTAATATGGATAGAAAAAACCTTAGAAATTTTAGAAAAAAGCACATGTGACAGTTTATATAATATAAAAAACTCACTACGAGAAGAACAACACAAGATAATAAATGACATAGAAAATCTAGAATTAGATATATCCTATAGTATAGATAGAATAAATTATTACACAGAAATTTGTAACTCAGCAGTTACTACAGGATAAAATAATAAACTAAATAAATTAATGAACACATCTCACAAAAAGAATAATTTATTAAAACAAAATCTAAAAAATATCCACGTATAAAAAAGAATAAATTCATTACCTACAATAAATTTATTTATTATCCTAGTTATCCGCACCCCTACAAATGATATCGTGTACAATGGAAATCGAATCTAATTTTAGCGGTACTTTTTGTTTTTTCTCCCATTTTCTTTGTTGACAAACATGCCTGCCGGCATCCATTCGAAATCCTTTTCCCAAGTCCCAACGTTCACCGCTTTGAACATCCCACAAACTCTTCCTTATATATAGAGAGGCTCCAGAAAGGAGTATACCCCAAGAAAAGCTTCAAACCTCAAAACCTTCTTCCCCTTCATCTCTCTATCATAGCATCTTCACATCCTTTCCAACTTCCCTAGTCCTTAAATCCCCGATCAAATAATCAATCTTTAAATCTCTGGAGGAGAAATTGAATTTAACTAACAATTAAACATGTCTGCAATTGTTTGCCGCAAGAGATCCTTTTTCGAAGATACACAATCACCGTCACTGATTTCAGCGTCTCCGCCGGTTTCAAAGAAGCTTCGTTGTTCTTCCTTCACCACCTCTCCAGTTCACTTTTCTCTCTTTGATCAGCTGAGAGCTTTATTTCCTGATATGAATAGTCAGGTATCTCATTTTCTTTATCTTCATTTATAATTTTGTTCCGGCCCGCCATGGTTTCAGTAAGTGTTTAACTGCCGTAAAATGTGCTAATATTGTTTATAACTCCTATTTATTTGAAGGCAAGTTATTAAGTATTGGAATGAATACTGGAGGCATACTGTAATTGTTTGAGGCATACTGTAATTGTTGTTCATTGTGAACTTTCTTTTTTTTTTTTATAACCTTCGGGCCAGCTCGCACGAACCTCGACTAATTCCATTGGATACCTGTCACATTCCACCAGCAAGATGTACTAGGTAACTTTATTTACCGTGGTTAGGACAGATGTGAAGAAATCACTTAGAGCCATTTGATACGCCGGATGGGATATATAGGGATATCCTTTGAGTTGGGATAACCCATGGGACCATTTTACCCCATCCTCCACATGGGATGGTGGAATAGTCTCGGGTTTAGTTAATACTTAAAAACAATCATGGAGTAAAGTTAATTTCAAACTTTATCATGAGATTATTTTCCTTTTTCGGTGTACCAAATGTCCCCTTAGTGTTTTTGTTGCTGGTGGGATTTGATCTTTGAACCTAAGAACTCATGATTCTCGCCCATAGTTAATATAACAATCACTCAACTTATGGACCTTATCTCAAAATGTTACTCAACTTTGATTTTTAGTTCAAAAGTAACTTAACTAAGGGTTCTTATCGCAAAAAGTCACTCAAGTTTGGTTTTTACTCCGAAGGTCACTCCACTATGATTGTTTTACTTACATTCAATCTATTTAATTGTTTTTCTAAAATTAAAACACCAGGAGAGATAGGACCAGGAGTGAGGTTGTCCAAGACAAGGTACGAGTGACTTTGGTGGAGGATAAGATGCATGGGGAGGTTGAGATATTTCTACCATGTGTTGAGAAGGAGAATGGATACCCGCCCTAGTGCGGAGGTGTGAGAGGTTGACTATGGATGGATTCAGGAGCGGTAGGTGTAGACCGAAGAAATATTATTGTAGGGAGGTGATTAGACAAGACATGGAGCAGTTATAGCTTGTTGAGGACATGACCGTAGATAGGAAGGCGTGGAGGATACGAATTAGGGTAGAAGGCTAGTAAGAAGTAGTGCGTCCTTGCTAGTAAGTAGGAGTGCTTGTTTTGTGGTCTGTACTAGTAGTCATAGTGCTGCGCTTGTGGTGGTTTGTTTTAGGAGTTTGGTGATGTTTCTGTGTTTTGAGTAGATCGCTTGTAGTATTACTTTGCGGTAGTCATGTTTCTATTATTATTTATTGTTTTGGTACTTCTTGTTGTTTCTTTTTTTTGTAACGTCATTTTTCTAGATTGTTTTGTCTTGAGCTGGGGCTCTATTTGAAACAACTTATCTATCTCACATCTGAGGTAGCGGTATGGATTGCGTACACTTTACTCACCCCAGACCCCACTTCGTGGGAATACACCGGGTATGTTGTTGTTGTTGTTGTTGTTGAAATGTTAATTTAAACCGAAATTTTAATAAATAAAAAATAATATCCATTTTAACCATTTAATGAACCGCCCATATCCAAAATTTATTTAAATCAACATTTGCTAAAGACATTGCCAAATACTTTATTTTGGAATACGAAAGATATTTGCAACTAATTTATCTTACAGTGGTGTTTAGAGTAATCTATTCAATAGTAAAATTTGTGTCAAATAGAGTTCAAAATGTGAAAGATAACGAACTGGGAAGTGGGAATATACAACGGGATGTGCCCATTTCACCATAAGAATTAGGCTTATTATATAATCAATTCCTTTAGCAAATTTTGATTTAAATAAATTTTGGATATGGATGGATCATTAAATGGTTTTAATGAATTTCTTTTATTTATTATTTCTTAGAATTTTTGCTTAAATTAAAATTTCATGGTAATAAGTTTTAATGAAAAAGTAAATTAAATATGTTAAGAGTGACTTTGCTAGTAAAACGCACATAATTGAGCGACTTGTGAAGTAAAAACCAAAATTGAGTGACTCTCTGAGACGAGCCGTTAGTTAAGTGACTTTTGGAGTAAAAATCAAAGTTTAGTGACTTTTTGAGAGATAAAAGCCATAATAAGTTTAGTGGCCATTTGGAATATGAACTCTACCCGTTTCATTGTTCACTAGGTCACATCTTGGGTGCTTGTAAACATTGTTTCAAGAGTAACCTTTTTTTTTTTTTTTTTACGGCTCTATAAGCTTGATATAACCATTATTTCGTGGAATGATAATGTTGTTCAATTTTTCATCTGAAATTCCAATTTTGTTATTTACCATGAGAAAAAAGATATCCTCTTTTTGTATAGTATGTCGCTCCTTCGGATGCTTAAAATGTAGTTTTAACCTGCTTTTCATATGTATTTTAAATGCTTTTGACTCTACAAAAAGCTTCCCACAAAACTTCTTGGTGGTCTGAACTATAGTAAGAATAAAAAACATTCCATTTTATTAACATTCAAGTATAGAGATCCATTTGTTTTCTTATTCTGTTAAAACACCTTGTGGTGGGCTTTGTCTAATGAGTCACGGATACTTATTTTTCATTCATACTGTTCAGCTACTTGAGAAAGCATTGGAAGAATCTGGCAATGACCTGGATGCTGCTATTAGGATCCTGCATGAGCTATGCCTTGGATATTCAGATGAAAACTCTGATACAAAAGCTAATGAAGAGATGGAAATTGGTACGTAAAAATCTCAATCGCATCTTGAGGCTGCTTGTCTAAATGATGTTCAAAAGATTTGTTCGCTTTTCATATTTTTACTTGGTGCAACTCAAGTTGGTAAATCTTAATTATGTGAAATTGGAATAAACACACATACAGATATAAACAAGAACGAACACCTTTCTTGACTTCTTGGCTAAGGTCAAGTATATGTCCACAACAACAACAACAAACATAGTGTATTCCCACATAGTGGGGTCTAGGGAGGGTAAGATGTACGCAGTCCATGCCACTACCTCCGGAGAAGTAGAGAGACTGTTTCTGATAGACCCCCGACTCAAAACAAGGAATAATAATCAGATCCGTAATAAAGCATGGAATAGGCTGACATGACATAAATACGACGTCCACAAGGAATAGTACACAAAGACTAGTAAACAAGTTCATAATAAAGCATGAAGCAAGGTAGCATAACAGGAAAAGTACACCCACCAAGTAATACCCTACCTTGACGACCCAAACTGGCACTAGCCTTCTATCCTAATTCGCATCCTCCAGATGTTCCTATCTAGGGTCACATCCTCCGTAAGCAGTAACTGCTCCATGTCCCGCCTAATAACCTCTCTCCAGTATTTCTTCGACCTACCCCTACCTCGTCTAAAACCATCCAAAGCCAGCCTCTCACACCTACAAACCGGGGCATCCGTGCCCCTCCTCATCACGTGTTCGAACCATCTCAGTCGGACTTCCTGCATCTTGTCCTCCACCGAAGCCACTCCAACCTTCTCTTGAATAAACTCATTCCCAACTCTCACTCCTAGTAAATCCACACATCCAACGCAACATCCGCATTTCCGCCACCTTCAATTTTTGAATGTGGGTGTTCTTGACTGGCCAACACTTCGTTCCATACAACATGGCCGGACGGACTGCCACCCTGTAGAATTTGCCTTTAAGTTTAAGCGGCACCTTCTTATCACACAACACCCCCGAGGTGAGCTTCCACTTCATCCATCCCGCTCTAATACGGTGGGAGACATCCTCGCCAATCTCACCATTCCCCTGACTCATGGACCCGAGATAATTAAAACTATCCCTGTTACCCACTACCAAGGAATCCAACCTTAATACCACCTCATTCTCCTGGCTCGAGTCAATAAACTTGCACTCTAAATATTCTGTCTTACTCCTACTCAACCTGAACTCTTTAGACTCAAGGGTCTGTCTCCACACCTCTAATTTATCATTCATACCCCCTCGCGTCTCATCAATCAAAACTACATCATCTGTGAAAAGCATACACCAAGGCGCCTTTCCTTGAATACGCCGCGTCAACACATCCATCACCACATTAAACAAAAACGGACTAAGAGTAGATCCCTGATGCAACCCTGTCAAGACAGAAAAATGCTCTGAATCTCCTCCCGCCGTCCTCACCTGGGTCTTAGCTCCATTATACATGTCTTTGATTGCTCTGGTATACGCCACCGGGACCCCATTCACCTCCAAGCATCTCCAAAGAACCTCCCTAGGGACTTTGTCGTACGCTTTCTCCAAGTAGATAAACACCATGTGCAGATCCTTCTTCCTTTCTCTATACTGTTCCACCAGTCTCCGCACCAGGTGAATAGCCTCCGTCGTCGAGTGCCCGGGCATAAATCCAAACTGGTTCTCAAGAATAGACACTATCCTCCTCAACCTCAAGTATATGTCCACCCTACTGTTATTAATTGTCTCGTAAGTTGCTTAATGGTGCAATATTGGTCTACAAGAAGTACAACTGTATTGTGTTGGACAGAAGTACAGTTGGTGAATATGTCAATGGCTTTTAGGGATGTTTCCTGTCATACTTTTTAAGGATCTCATTTGCCGACCCACCCCCAAACAAAAAAAACTACGTAAAGATTTTTCGGAAGGAGATGATGATCACCATCCATTTGGTCAGCAGCAAATATTGAATCTTGTAATTGGCAACTCTCATTTGTTACAGATAAGTTTACTTGAGTTGGAGGTGTCAAATTTGGTCCATAAAAGTCAACCAATCAAAACTTAATGTGGGCTGGTTGTGATATGATCAACATCAATCCATATTGACCGAATCAATATTAGGGCGGGTTGGACTGTGACATGTGTAAAGGATGGATCTTGGGGCTAACTCAACCTCAAAAGCTAACTCATGAGGGGAGGATTGCCCAAGTCTATATAAGGAGACCAATTACTCATCCCTTTTCCGATGTGGGATACTTAACACTCCCCCGCACGCCCAGACCTTGTTAACTGGAGCATGGACAATATAATATGGGGGCCCAACATCGGTGAACAGAGATTTGGGGTGGGCCTGGCTCTGATACCATGTGAAGAATGGATCTTGGGCCTAACTCAACCTCAAAAGTTAACTCATTAGGGGAGGATTGCCCAAGTCCATATAAGGAGACCAATTACCCATCCCTTTTTCGATGTGGGATACTTAACAACATGTTTAGTAATTCAACCTCCTTTAATCCCCAAATTTGACCCAACCCATTTATTTGACACCTTGAAGGTGTCAGTTTTAACTCGTAAAATTTTAAGCCATCCAACCTCAAACTTGATCTTTGCAGTTTGGTTATTGCCCATTTGTCAATTCATCTTCACCTAATCAAACATTGGAGGCTTGTTTATTGACTTAACCTGTTTTAATTTGTCCAAAGTTGATCCTAACTGCCCCCTTGTCACCTTTTAATCTCAAGGTCATTTCCATGTGTATGAAGTTGTCCATTTACATGCATACAATTGTTTGTATACATTTACCTATTGAAAGTTAACTAGTGTTTGCTTGTCTTTCTGGTGCATTACTGGTTAGATATGCAACTCCTCAAATTTGCAGTTAAGAATATGCCACTTCTCAAATTTACAGTTAAGAAGTTGACTTCCTATTTGGTTTTCTCTTGGTGGGGAGGGGGAAGCGATGTGGGATGTTGTAGCAGTATTGTGTTAATCCTTGATTAATCAGGAAGATGATTTCCAATTATTTTCAATAGAAAGATTCTGATTTTTCATGAAAATCTGGCAGGTATGAAGTCCACCAATGTGCCAGCTGCTCAGTTGGAAGATCCTTCAGCTGAAAGCAATTTTCCTGCTGCTGGTACAGAATGGGTGGAGAGTTTTGTGAGGGAAATGATGACCGCCACAAGCATAGATGATGCCAGGGCTCGAGCTACTAGACTGTTAGATAGCTTAGAAAAATTCATAAGCTCACGCGTAGGTGCAGAGGCAGCTCAAAATGTTCACAAGGTTGGTACTGTAAATGCATGTATCCATTCTAATCCATGAGATCTAGGTGTCTAGGGAATGAATTTCTTGCCAAGGAGTAATGGCAGGAGGACAAAATGGTCACAGTATTTTTATGGTATAACTGCTATATTTAAGGTTAAGATTACAGTTAGTAATGTTCTCTATACATTCCAAGACTCCTCGTTATCCTGATTTTATCAGAGCAATATTTGTGGATTTTGGTGCTTCAGCTGTATGAGAATTGCCATCCACAATTTGACCTGCTGGTTCAGTTACTTTAATTTGTTTTTTTCTTTGGGTATTGACTGTTCATCAATTCGCAGGAAAATATTATGTTGAAACAGCAAGTAGAAGTGCTTCTTCGAGATAATGCCATTCTCAAGAGGGCAGTGGCCATTCAACATGAACGCCAGAAAGAGAGTGATGAAAGGAACCAGGAAGTGCTGCAATTAAAGCAGCTGATTGCTCAGGGTAAAGAGCAATTGAGAACTCTTGAGGTAAATGTTCTAACTTCATAAACTTTTCATCCTATCCACGACTTGCAACAAATTGAGATGAACTTTATATTGTCACAATACTTTGAGATTCCTTGCTGATCTGCATCACCAATGAAAAGCCTGACTAAGTTTTTTGGTGGAATTGCTTGTCCAAACCCTTTTTGGTAATGTTCATGTTGAAATTAGTATTTGCTTAAAACAATATACCTGGGCACTCTAGAATTGTCTTATTAAGCAGAAGTTTCAAGGATAAGCATGTAAGTGCTGAAATATCGAAGGGAATTGTATAGCTAATTAATTTTATCTGTGTGAAATTCCTCATCTCAATAAGGAAAGGAGTGTTCTCAATGTGACATCAAGAAATTGATAATAATTGGAAGGAGGAGAATGTTGCTGAAGTAAGTTGCACTGAGAAAAGGGCATTGTTACCCTTGCCCACTTCAACATATGTAAGAGTGAGAACAGGCATTAGGTTCATTGCTATTAATGATGGATAACTTAACCTCCATATTGTTAACAGAAAAGAACCTAACGATATTCAGGCGTCAGCATCAATGCTATTGAAGTTGGAAATGTAATCTCCAATATGGCTAACAGCAAATAACCTAACAGACGATAGAAGGATAAACATCTCAATTGCCCAGGTATATTTTCGTACTTCCCTTTTTTGGTAGTCAAAATTAATACCAATTGCCTTTAAGAGAATAAAAGTGGTGGAGATGAGGATGATACGGTGGATGTGTGGTATACTAGGAGAGATAGGATTAAAAATGAGGATATAAGAGACAAGGTGGAAGTGACATCGGTGGAAGACAAGATGCGTTAAGAGAGATTGAGACCGTTCGGGCATGTGAGGAGATGCAGGGATGCATAGCGCGAAGGTGTGAGAGGTTGGCTATGTATGGATTCAGGAGAGGTAAAGGTAGAGTGAAGAAGTAAAGGGGAGAGGTGGTTAGACAAGACATGACACTGTTGCAGCTCACCGAGGACCTGACCTTAGATAGGAAGGTGTTGAGGACACAGATTTTAAGGTAGAATGGTAGTTGGAGTAGTGTGCCCATACTATTAGGAGTATATTTGACTTGGTGTCCATTTCAGTAGCCGTAGTATTACTTTTGTTTCTTGTTCTTCGATTTCTGATATTACATGATATTACATGTTGCCTGTAGTTTGAGTATTGTATTATTTTTAGGATTATCCTGCTACTATCTGTTGTTTCTTCTATGTCCATTTCTTTTTTGCTCGACTGTTTTTATCTTGAATCGGAGGTCTATTAGAAGCAGCCGCTCTACCTCTGCCATAGAAGCTAGGTCTCTGTACACTCTACCCTCCACAAACATCACTTTGTGGGACTACACTAGGTATATTGTTATATTGTTGTTGTTTGCCTTTAAGAGAAGGGGTGAAAAACTATAGATGTTATAACTGACTAGTTTGGGATTAGGTCTAGTAGATCAATTGAATGCCTTTCTGCAGTTGTTTCTCGGCGCAGGACAGAAAATGAAAAGTATCAAGGATTAAGTTCCAAATATTAAGAGAATACATCTTAGTATCCCTTTGCAATTTTTCATCTTCTCTGAACTATTATAATCTGATGATGCCTTTTGTTGTTTCATGGAAATTTTTATGTCTGTCATGTCAAACTATTTGTAATCTTTGTTCCACTGGCAAATTGTTTATATTGACAATTATGCAGCTGTTGATATAAAATATAGGCTGGTTTAGTTAATAGGATTTGTGAATGGAGACCTTTCTCTTTTATAAAAAATGTACTTTGCAGTTCTAGGGAATTGAAAGAGAGAAAAGTTTCTCCATTCTTGATATTCTGATTTCGTCGTCATGTTACAGGTCAACAATTATGCTTTAAAAATGCATTTGCGGCAAGCTCAGCAAAGCAACTCTTTTCCTGGATTCAATCCAGATGTGTTCTAGTGTGCCAAATGTTCAAAGAAAGAGATGGTGGAGCCTAGTAAAAGAGCATGCCGGAAGGAGCTTGTGACCCTGAGATCAGTTGTTTTACTGAACATATAATTATATCTGTTGTCAAACCTGAGAGTTTAAGGTTTCTAGGGACATCCAACTTGTGCTGATGATTCCAATGAAGTTGCACACGGGACATCATCCAAAATTTTCCAATATGGTCTCAAAATCATTATCTGGTTGATGTCAATAAGCTGGTGTTCAAATTATAATTTTGTTCACTTTGGTATGGATCTTTTATTGCCTTAAATTTATATGCAAAATCAATGAGGTTCTATTGATAGGCAAAAGGTATCTGCGTGCATTTTTGTGTAATGAAGATTGATCACCACCACCTTGTAGATGATACATTCCTCCATTTGCTGAGAGAGATGATACCCCATTCCTCCATTTGCATTTTGCTGAGAGATGCGGCTGATGGTAGTTGGAGGAGTAAATTTCATTCATGATCACTTAACTTGGTGTCTATTACGCGAAAGTTATTTTTCTTTAATTTATTATACAAAACTCATTTAACAACAATCTCATTGGAAAAATGATGTCGCAATTTTAATTAGTTCTTAATTTTAATTTAAGTGTGTATAATATATATACTACTCATATCTTGATCCTTTTTATATGTGGACAATTCAATTTTTCTTATGGATTATTTAATGAAAGAATATCAATTTCTTAATAGATTAGATTATCTATTTTTCATATAAAAAAAAAGTTGGTTGATATTTTTATGAGACATTCATAATATTGCATTCACCGATAAGGTGCATCGAAAAAGAGTGATAAACAAGATAAATTCTTCAAAATACATAAAATAGAAATACATGTATGATATTTTTTCAAAAAAAAAAATATTTTTATTCTTTGAAGATAAATAAACATTCTAAAGATTGTTTTAAAATATATATTTTTTTAATTGTGTCATTGAAAAAGTATTATCAAAATTTATACAAATAATGTTATTGAAAGTTACAACAACAATAACAGTTTCAGTGTATTTTCACAAAGTGGGGTCTGGGGTAAGATTTACGTAGTCTGTACCGCTACCTCCAAAGAAGTATAAAGGTTGTTTTCGATAGACCCTCGGCTCAAGATAAATAATAATAGACAAGGGGATGGATGACATAAAAGAAATAGAAATAACAGGCACATAAATAAGAGAGCTAAAGCGTAAGGAATAATAAAACATAAATCAGAGAAATACGCACTACGAGATATAAGGCTACATGCAATAAGAAAAATAGGGTATTTAATCAATTGAATTAATCAAACAATATGTAATTTATCAGAAACTAGATATTATAATAAAATTTTTTAAGAAAATTAACCGATTAATCAAACAATTAAAAATACAAAGACAAACTCAATAAATAAAGTAGTTTATCATATTATTATGACATACTGAATTCAAACGCCCAAGTGGCAAGGAAAATATGTATAAACAAATAATTTTATCAACTACATGTCATAATTTTAGAGGGAGAAAAATAATTTTATCAACTACATGTCATAATTTTAGAGGAAAAAAATAATTTACCAACGCATGTCTCAACTTTAGAGGATTTTAAGAATATATATGTATAATTTTATTTCATAAAAATATCAACAATTTCTTTTATGAAAATAGTCTTCACTAGGTATCCTAATCTATTGAGAAATTGATTTTCTTTCGTTATATAATCCATAAGGAAAATCGGGTTGGACACATATAAAAAGGGTCAAAATATGAGTAATATATTATATTCTCTTAAATTAAAATTAAGAACTAATTAAGGTTGTCACATTATTTTTTCGGTGGGATTATTGTAAAATCCGGCCATAATGACTTTTGTGAAGGTCGGAGCAAAGTAAAGTGACTTTTGTGTAATAGACACAAAGTTAAGTAACCATAGATGAAATTTACTAGTAGTTGGAGTATATTTTAATTTGGACATTGCGAGTTTTTTTTTTTTTTGGTTTAATTTGATATTTTATTAAAACTTATTCAAGAGTTAATGGACCAACCCATTATACAATTAAAAAGCTCACTACTAGTTGAAAGATCCGGTCCAACCTGGATCTGTTTAATACATAAAAGGTAGTAGGGTTTCCAAAAACATCCATTTTCCTAATCTCTCTCATCTTCTAGCCTCCTGTCAAAATGAATCTGCCTTTCTTCTACCTTAAGCTCTACCGCCTTCTTCTTTGGATAATCAACCAGGTGCCATCATCTTCAGGTCCTGCTTTATTATTCAACTTACAAAAGTAAGTAAGATTTTCTTTATGTTGATGCATTTGCTTCTTATTAAGTTCCGACTGACGAAACACCTTCTGTAGCTGAGTTCTCCGGTGAATGGGACCTTGACCCGCTTTCTGATCAGCTCTGAGAGATCTAATCAATTGTGTGAAGTTTCTACCTTCAAGTGAATATTCCTTCATCTGTTTTTAAGCTTGCATCTTCACTCTGCATCTGTACCTTACTATTTTTATCCTGTGATGTTCAGATTTGGGAGGGATGAAGATAGAGGATGCTTGGACCCACTAAGATACTGGTAGCTACTTGACACTCAGGTTTAAGAAGCTCAAATCGATCAATAGATCCTCCCATGATGCTGAGAGTCCATTTTGTTGGCTGTAGTAGAGTAGGCTAGCTACATGCTCTCCTGTTGTTGTTTTTAATTCCTGTAAATATGTTGCATGTAAACTTTGCTGCCTAAGACTTCTCTTGCCCTTTAATTGCATATGGGTGTAATTCTCAAGTAGGGGCATTGCCATTTATCACTATTAAGTATGGATTTTCCTTTCTGTTATAGCTGCTGAAAACTAGTGATGCTAACCTCTCATGTGTCAATGGCTACATTTGCAATATGATCAGGTAACTGATTCCCTTCCCTGTAAATGTGTTGATACTTGACTTGCTTTCCTTGGATGTATTTCTCAATCTCCTTTACTATGTTTGCAATACTTCATGGATATTTTCATATTCCTGTTAATATTCTCTCAAAAATAAGAAAATCCATTTGAATGATTATCTTGTCTAACTGTGATTGTTTACAGTGCTTGCTGCATATAAAATTGCATGTGCCTCTGCTTGTAAACTATCTGCATAGTGTTATGGCTCTGCTTTAGCATATATAATATCACCCTTCTTATTTCTCAAACAGAAAACATATGAGCTTCCACCATCTTCCCCTCTGAATGCTCCATCTGTATTGTATTTCATCAATCCCTCTTCTGGTTCCTCCCACATCACTTTAGTAACCTTGATCTTGCTCCTATGTTTGGCTAATTCTTGCAATATTTGTGGCCAATCAGTAGGAAAACTTCTTGCTGGTTTTTTGACCATCAACAGCAACCTTAAAGCCCTTGTTATATTATAAATCAACCTCAATCCTGTTGTACTCTTATTATCATGTTTCTTTCTGCTTCTTGTCCTCCATATCTCCCATAAAATAATGCTAAGTAGTGCATGAAAATATGGTTGAACTCTCATTTTCACCTGAAATTTCCACTATTTGATGATAGTACCCCTTAGAGTTAGTTCCTGAATAGAAATACCTGCAAAAGAAGAAAAATAAGACCAAGTCCTATTAGCATAATATGATATTTTGAAGACATGAGTAATTGTCTCCATTGCAGGCTCTTCACAGCACCAACATTTAGATGGACCATGCATTCCCCATCTTCTTGCACAATCATCCACAGGAATTTTGCCTCTCCATAACTTCCACATAAAAAAACATATTTTAAAAGGCATCCTTTTAATCTAAATATTCCTGTCTATCTTATTCACTTGTCCTTTATTCCTGATATATTGCCAAGCAGTCTTCACTATAAATGCTTCATCTGATTCTATACTCCATACAACACTATCATGTCCTTCTCCCTTTGGTGGATGTACTTTGGTTAAAATATGTTCAACCATATCTAGTGAGAACATACTTGTAACCAAATTTTCATCCCAGTTCCCTTCCATTAGTGAATACAAATCCCCCTGACTAGTCCAATTATCCAACCATAAATTAGCATTCCCTTCTCTCAGTTGCCATACTATTAAATATTCCACCATATCTTTAGCACTTAACATCTTTTTCCACATTTGGGATCCCCCTGCACCAATTTTTTATATCACTATATTTGGATGCTCTTTTTTAAAGTACTTGTTATACATATACTCACTCCAGATGGAATATGTTCTAAAAGTCCACCATAGTTTACAAAATAATTCCATAGAGATATCAGAAATTCTTCTAAATCCTAGGCCCCCTTCTTTTTGTGGAAAACACACATCTTGCCACTTCACCCAATATCTCCCTTTTCCCCCTATTCTGTTGCACCAAAAAAATTGTGCTATAATTTTTTGAATAGAATTCAAGACATTTAGAGGGGGTTCATTACTGACAAGCAATGTATAGGAACACTCTGCAATATATGCTTGATCAATACTGCTCTACCTCCATATGATAGAAGGTTTCCTTTCCATGTCTGCACCTTGTTTGCTATTCTATTCATCAATTGTTGATAATACTCCTTATTCCTCATATAGAATATGGAACAACCAAGGTACATGAAAGGAAAGTCTTTCCTCAGGATGCCTATAGCCACTTCTGCCATAACTCCTATTCCATTTGACACCCTTCTATGTAAATAAATAGCACTCTTTTCCTTATTTATCTTCTGCCCAGATACAATTTCATATCCATCCAATGTATTAATCACCATCTGCATAGTTTTCACTTCAGCTTTGCATAAAATTATCATATCATCTACAAAGCCAAGTGATTTAACTTAGGACTCCCTCTTGGCATACCAAACAACTTAAACTCCTTTTCCAGCATTAATTTCTTCAGATTTCTAGACAAAACTTCAGCTGCCATAATGAACAAAGTAGGTGATAGAGGGTCTCCTTATTTCAGACCTCTTGATGATTTAAAAAATCCTTTAGGCTGCCCATTCAGTAATATTGAATACCAGTTATTCTCTAACAACCTAAACACCATGTTTATCAATATTTCTGAAAAACCCATTTTCCTCAACACCTTTGTTAAAAAAAGTCATTCAACCCTATCATAAGCCTTCATCATATCTAACTTCATAACCATGTTAGGTGGTTTACCCCTCTTTCTTATTTTTGATACTGTCTCCTGAACCACCAAAATATTTTCAGCAATGCTTCTCCCCTGTACAAAACTTGCTTGCTCAGGTGATATCGGTTGAGTAGAATTCCTTTGATCCTTTCATGAATAATTATTGAGAAAATTTTATTCACAAAATTATTCAGGGAAATTGGCTTTATATCTGAAAAAGTATTCACTACTATCTTTTTTGGTAACAATACCAAATTAGTATGAGTAATGAATCTTAAAATCTGATAACCACAAAAGAAGGCAATTACCATTCTATGTATGTCCTCCTTGATAATGTTCCATGCATCTTGAAAGAATGCTCCTGTCATTCCATCAAGTCCCTTGCACTATTCCTATTTAACCATATTATTACTTCTCTTACTTCATCTTTAGTAGGAATTTTGTGAATATCCCTATTCTGCTCATCAGTTACCAACCTCGATATCTCATCTAGCATGGTAAAATTCTCTGCATCTTCGTGCTTAGTGAACTGCTTCTGGAAAAAATCTACTACTACATCTGCTATTGGTTGGTCTTCTTCCATCCATATCTCTTCTTCATTCTATATCCTCCCAACTCTTAATCTGCTTCTCCTTCCTTTGACAATTGCTTGAAAGAACTTTGTATTTCTTTCTTCATCTTTAAACCATTCATATCTTGCTTTCTGCTTCCAAAATTCTTTCTCTCTCTTTAATTGAAGGTTTAATTCAACCTGATCTTTACTCAAAGCTTTCCTATTTTCTCCATCAGGCATCTCTTCAAATTTCTTTTCTTTAACTTTTAGAACATCTTCCAAAGTGGCAATTTCCTGAAATATGTTTCCAAAGGCCTCTTTGCTCCATCTTATCAATGCTGATTTAACTTTCTTTATTTTATGATGATACACAATGAAAGGATTACCATTTATATCTTCTTTCCAATTGTCCTTTATTACTTTCAAACATGTCTCATCCTTCAACCATAGATTTAGGAATCTAAAATATCTGATTACTTGCCTTTCTCCATCTTAAACTGAATCAATAAAGAATCATGATCAGAACCACTTCTAGGAAGATGTTCCACCTCTAATGTCTGAAACAAATTATGTAATCTATCATTGAACAACACCCTATCCAACCTTTTAAATATACATACATCATCTGTTCTACCATTCCACCAAGTATACTTACTTTCTTTAAACTAAGGTTTTCCTAAAGAGATAATACATCGAAACACACCTAAACTTGTAGCCAAAACTTACTTTAGACCCTAAACTAATCGAGTAATTAGTTACCTTCCTTTAAAACTTTAAAGTGAATTTTTTACCACCTTAATTGCTGAAGTGACAATTTTTTTTTAAAATCAGCGCGTTAATGTCTTTAAAAAAAATAAAAGAGGTGGGTCCCAACTTTTAAATTTCCCAAATTATATATATATATATAAATCTAAAGAAAAAAAAGAAGTCAACTTCTACTTTCTTCTTCATAACAATCCCCTTCCCCACCCCAACAACTCCATTTTTTATTCTTCGTAACAACTCTATTTTTTTGAAGAAAATCATCACCACAATCCATTTTCTGAACTCTTGAAAAAAATAGCTTTCTTGTTTGGTCATATCTACATTACAGAAGCACAAGCAGAAAAAGGAAGATCACATATAATTTCTTTCAATGTTTGAGCTAAAGGGTTGCTGAATAGAGAAAAAATAAATCAAAGGGTTGTTGAATAGAACAAAAAAAATCATTCACTGAGTTGGTGGCATATATCGGAGATAGTCAATCACCTATCGGAGATGGTCAACCACACTGAAAATGGCTCTGTTAGAAATTTTTTCTTCTCTAATTTATCATTCACTTTAAATTGATCCACTTCCCAAATTTAATGAATAATTGGGTGAATGAGTTGGTGGAATTCACTATTAAAAATTAGGAGGAAGCTAAAATTGAAGGTAAAAAATAATGATGTTAATGGGGGGATTTGACTGTTAAAGAAGAAGAAAAGAAATCGGGGTAGGGAGGGGGGTTGGGGTGCACTGTTGGATCAAGTTATTGGTGTTTATGATGTTAATGGTGAAATAATGATGTTAATGGTTTTAATGGTGAAATCATTTTCGGTGAAGACTTTGTGGGATTCTTGAGATTTTGAGATTTCTTTTGTGGTGGTTGTGGTGTTTTCAGGTGATTTGGGGGAATTTGTAGGGTGGTTCACGACAAAGGTAGGTATTTTCCGGTGAGTCATTAATTGAGTAAAAGTTATTGGTGTTAATGGTGGCAAGGAATGTTGAAACATAAGGAGGAGGAAAGGGGGGTGGGGGTGGGGGTGGGGGCTATTAAAGCATAAGGAGAAGGAGGAACGACGGGGGTAGGATGGGCTATTGAAGAAGAAGAAGGAGGAGGAAGGGGGTGGGGTGGGTTATATATATATATGTATATATATATATAAAATAAATTTTAGCTACAAGTTTAGGGGTGTTTCGATGTATTATCTCTTTTCTAAATTGCACAAACTATACACTGATTAAAATCCTGAGTTTTATTCAGTGTAACTGGTAATCCCCCCAATTTTTCTTCTTGATTTCTTATTACATTAAAATTCCCTTCTATTAGCCAAGGCTATTGAAAATCAGCCATGTCTAATAATGAATCCCATAGAACTTGCCTTTCTCCTGAACTGCACTTTGCATAAACTAATGTAACTAACAAAGTTACATCAGCTTGTTGACAGGACCCATCCTGGTGAGTGTTTGATTGGCAAAAGGGGTTGTTATGGGTGTCGCAAGTTGGGCCACGGAATCAAAAAGTGTCCGTATACTAAGTAGGGCAACAGGGATGTTCGTTCTCAGAATCAGGTTACTAATGCACCAGCTCAGCCAGGTCGCTTAGTTCTCTCGCTGTGTGCGTCATCCATTATCGGTGGCGGTCAACGCCAGAATTGATTTTATGCTTTACCATCCCATTAGGAGAAAGAGAGTTCACCAGATATGGTCATTGATATGCTTTGTGTCTTTTATCTTGATGTTTATGTGTTGTTATACCCGAGATCAAATCTCTCTTATGTAACCCCATTAATTACGGTAAATTTTGGGATAGGACCTGAAAAGATATCTAAACCCTTCTTAGTATCTACCCCAGTGGGTAAGTCAGTTGTTGCCAGAAGAGTCTATCAGAAATGTCCTATTACTGTCCTCCATAAGATCATACTAGAAGGCCTAATAGAGTTAGAAATAGTATATTTTGATGTCATTCTAGGCATGGATTGGCTCCATTCATGTTATGCATAATAGATTGTCACACCCGTGTAGTGAAGTTTCAATTTTGTGATGAAGTAGTTTTGAATGGGAAGTAGTTCTGTGTCTTCTAAAGGTTATTTCATATCTTATCTTAAGGATAGAAATTTGATATCAAAAGGGTGCATCTATCATTTAGTTCGTGTCAAATATACTAAGTCTGAAGCTCCAATAGTTCAGTTAGTCCGTTTAGTCAACGAGTTTCTCGAGTTTTTTCCTAAAGATTTGCCAGGGGTACCTCTAGATAGAGAAATAGAATTTAGTATTTATCTTCTCCCTGATACTCTGGCCATCTCCATCCCTCCATATCATATGTCTTCGGTCGAGCTTAAAGAGTTAAAAAAGAAACTTAAAGACCTCTTAGATAAAGGTTTCATAAGGCCAGTGTCTCTTCGTGGAGCATCCAGTCCTTTTCGTGCGCAATAAAAACGGTTATCTCCAAATATGCATTGAATACCTCCAGTTGAATAAAGTCACAATCAAGAACAAATATCCTCTTCCCAGGATTGATGACTTATTCAACCAGCTTCAAGGTGCAAGTTATTTCTTCAAGATAGATCTCAGATTCGGCTACCATCAGCTTAGAGTCAAAGCATGTGACATTCCGAAGACAACCTTCAGAGCTTGGTATGGTCACTTTGAATTTTTAGTTATGTCTTTTAGAATAACAAATTCCCCTGCAGCTTTCATGGACATGATAAATAGGGTGTTCAAGCCATTCTTAGAAATGTTTGTCACAATCTTTATTGATGACATCTTTGTCTATTCCCATAGTGAGAATGATCATGCAAACCATCTGAGGGTTATGTTACAGACCTTTAAAGATCATCAGTTATTCTCTAAGTTTAGTAAGTGCTAATTTTTGTTGATATCAGTAGCTTTCTGTGGGCATATTATTTCTGGTGATGGAATTCAAGTTGATCCTCAAAAGACTGAGGCAGTGAAAAACTAGCCTAGAACTATCTCTCCTTCTGATATCAGGATTTTCTTGGGTTTGGCTGACTATTATCGATGATTTTTTAAAGGGTTCTTTTCTATTGATTCCTGCATGTCTAGGCTAACCTAGAAAAAGGTCAAATTTTAGTGGTCAGATTCCTGCGAGAAGAGTTTTCAGGAATTAAAGACTCGACTCACTTACGCTCTAGTCTTGACTTTGCCAGATGCCTCGATGGGTTCGTAGTATAGTGTGATGCTTCAATAGTTGGTCTAGGTTGTGTTTTGATGAAGAGAGGTAAGGTCATAGCCTATGCCATTAGATGGCATAAACCCCATGAAAAGAATTATCCGACCCATGATATTGAGTTGGCAACTGTTATCTTTGCCTTGAAAATTTTGAGGCATTATCTTTATAGGGTTCATGTTAATATGTTCACAGATCACAAGAGTTTACAGTATGTATTCATGCATAAAGACCTAAATCTTCATCAAAGAAGATGACTTGAGTTGGTGAAGGACTATGATATGGTGCGTTGTATCATTCAGGAAAGGCCAATATAGTGGCAGATACCCTTAGCAGATTGTCTATGGGCAGTGTTTCCCATGTTGAGGATGATAAAAAAAATTAGTTTGTGAGGTTCATCAGCTTGCTAGGTTAGAAGTTTGGTTTAGTTGATTTGGCCGAAGTAGTACGTGGGTTCAGAATGGTGTGGAATCTTCATTAATTGCCAAAGTATAAGAAAAGTAGAACAGGGATCCCAGTTTGGTTAAATTAAAGGAGGTGGTTAGAGATCATAAGGTGGAAGTTTTCTCATAACAGGGAGATGGTGTTATTCATTGTCAAGGCACGCTATGCGTTTCGTATGTTGATGATTTGAGATAGCAAATATCAGAAGAAGTACATGATGCGCAGTATCCTATTCACCCTAGATCCACTAAGATGTACTGTGACTTGTGGGAAATCTATTGGTGGAGTGGTATGAAGTAACATAGTGCAGAGTTCGCGACTAAGTATACAAATTATCAGTAGGTTAAGGTTAACACCAAAGGCCTAGTGGTATACTTTAGGAGTTTAGCATCTCCACTTGGAAGTGGGAGGTGGTGAATATGGATTTTCTAATAGGGTTGCCTCATATGCTTTGTCAGCATGATTTGATTTGGGTTATTGTTGATAGAATGACTAAGTCGGCCCATTTCTTGCTAGTTCATACTTTGTACTCAGTTGAAGCTTATGCCAAGCTTTATCTTAAAGAGTTGGTGAAATTGCATGGGGTTCCATTGTCCATTATTTCAGATAGAGGTACTCAGTTTACCTTTCACTTTGGAAGGCTTTCCAGAAGGGTCTTGGTACCCAAGTTCACCTTAGTAAAACCTTTGATCCTCAGACGGATGACCAAGAAGAGAGGACCATTCAGACTTTAAAGGATATGCTGAGGGTGTATGTTATTGACTTTAAGGGAAGTTGGGATGACTACTTATCTTTGTTGAGTTCTCTTACAATAATAGTTATCACTCCAGTATTCAGATAGCTCCTTTTGAGTCTCTCTATGAGAGGAGATGTAGATCACCTATTGGCTAGTTTGAAATTGCTTTGATAGGGCCATATATGGTGTTTGAATCTATGAAGAAAGTATAGTTGATTCGAGAGAGACTGAAGACAACCCAAAGTCATCAATAATTTTATGCAGATGTGAGAAGAAGGGATCTTGAGTTTGATGTTGGTGACTTGGTCCATTTGAAAATTTTCACCTATGAAAAGTGTAAAGAGATTTGGTAAGAAGAGGAAGCTCAGTCCCGGCTATATTAACCCATATAGAATTTTGAGCCATTTTGGGAAGGTAGCTGAACTGGAGTTGCTTGCAGATTTGGCATCAGTTCACCTGGTGTTCCATGTTTTTTTGTTAAAGAAATGCATTGGTGATTCAGCTTCTATTGTTCCTTTATAAAATATGGATGTTCAAGATAGCCTTTCCTACGAAGAAGTCCCAGTTGAGATTTTTGATCGTTAGATTCATAGGCTAAGGAATAAAGAAGTTTACTTGGTTAAAGTTCTTTGGAGAAATTAGTCCGTTGAGGGAGCTACTTGGGAAGCAAAAACTTATATGCGAGCCCGGTATCCTCATCTTTTCTCCATAAATTCAGACTCATCTTGAGGTAATGATTTTCTTTAGGTTAACTCTTTCTAACTTCTATTTCAGCTATACAACTATTCTCATGCCACAACATGCATTCATGAAATCAGTTCATCCCATGTAGCATGTATCATGTTTTGGAAATTAGTTATTTGATCATATTTTAGCATATGAGTATTCAATATAGACTCTTAGACTACTTAGTATCTTAGGTTTATGATTTTTATTCGAGGATGAATGATTCCAAGGGGGAGATAAAGTAGCACCCCACATTTTCAAGTTAGACTTTGAATCATCATTCCTACGTGTGTAAACTCTAATCTCGTGATTTACATTTGAATATATGTGTCATGATCATTATCCTAGTGATATAAGTGATTATGAGGTAAGAAATGTTCATAGTAATCACTTAAGCAAGGTTGAACTAAGCCTTTGATTCAACCAAATTTGGGTATTTGGTTCTACAAGAGGAAACTTTTAACATGCATAACTTTTGAAATAGGTCTTTCATCTCAATACCGACCAAATGATTGATAATTGAGTCGGCTTTCCAATGACACCGGTTTTTCCTTAATCCGATACCCGAGAGAAAAGTTATGACCACTTTTGTGAGAAACAGTAAGGGGCCACAATAGCCTCGCGCCGCGAGGGCTAATATACCTTTTTGGGGCTCGCATTGCGAGGGATATTCTTGATACTAGGGGTCGATCCACGAGGGTTATTTACATGGAAAAAAGAGGCCAAAGGTAGTTGGTCCTTTTCCCTCAACCCAAGTAATCCAAAACACAATTTGGGACATTTAAGAGGGCATTGCTTGCTCATCTTCTTCAAAATTTCTCACTAGAAACCCTTACCCTTTCCCAAGAGCAAAGTTCAAGCTTTTTCTCTCAAGAACACAAGGATTTAAGTCACATTTTCAAGATTTCTTCAAGAATTTGGTCAATTAAGGTATCTAGGGTTTATGAACTAGGATATTCTTTCATCCTTATACTCAAAACTTGGCTTAGAGTTAAAATTATATGATTTGAAAATTAGGGTTCAAACTATCTTGTCTTGAGTTTATGAGATTAGCATATGATTTAAGAATTAAAGTGCATAAATGTTCTTATCTATTTATGTTTGACTTGAAGATTCTCTATTATGGTTTTTATATCATGAGTTTGATTTGAACATTGATTAAAGATTTTCAATTAAGTTTTAAGCATGATATTGTGTTACAAGTTATATAAAAGAAAGTATGAGATTTAAGGCTTAAGTTTAAGTACTAAGTTTACAAGAAAAGTTTGATATTTTGATTCATTGACAAGGCTTGAAATCCACAATTGTTTACCTTACTTATAATTTAAAGCAAAGAAAAGCATAATTGGTTCTAGTATACTAAACCTTATTCTATTTTAAGGTGCATTACCTAAAGTATGACCATATAAGTAATACGGGAGTTGTATTTAGCATCGATAAGGGAATGCGGATGAGCGTATCCTTAATTCCTAGAAACTACAAGCCACCATAGGTTTAAGTCCCAATATGGGTTAAGTATATTAATCACTTAAGTTAAGGTTCTTTTTCGATGGCAAGGGTAGAACAACTATCCCCACTGCGGGTAAGACGTTGGATTCCATGATAGCTTATATGGTTATGTCGGTTAGAAGAACCTCCCTAATAAAGGAAAAAAATAATAAGTAAAGCTCTTAGAAACTAAGTGTTATGGATCACAGAGTTTACTCTTATATTTCATTGCTAATCTTAATGATTTTGCAATCTTTATTGTATTCAAGCTCAAGGTGAGTCATTTACACTTAGCATGCATAAGTGAAAGTTATCTGAATATTTAGTTATTGTTTTACTAATGCATTAACGCCCACATACTCAGTACATTCTAGAGGTACTGACCCACATAGATGTCTATGTTCTACATTGTCTTATAATGTTGGTTCTGATGCTCAATTCCAGCAGCACGATTGACTAGGGGTATCACCACCTACATCCCAACTTTTGGTGAGTCCTCATAGTCTGAGGACCTAGTTTATCATACTTTGATATTGATGAAGTGTTTCAGCTATTTGATTTCTATTTATGTTCATGTCAGCTGGGGTCTTTCCCAGTGGCTCTGTAGTTAGAAGTAGAGGCTTGTCTGACTGTTTCTGTTTTATGTTCAAAAGTGTCTGTTTAAAGATTTACAAGTTAAAGACTTCCAATTGAGATATTAATTTGATTATCATTAGATTTTATATGTCAGTTTACTTTTCTAATGAGTTCCAAGTTAAGTAGGGTTAAAGGGTTAGCTTGGGACTGTTCGTAATCTTGAGTACCGTGTGACGTCCAGGGGTACTTTCGGGCTATTATAGTAGCACTTACCGAATGTATGTGACCAAAAATATGATGAAACTTGAAGTTAGGAAGCTTGGTTGCAAGAATTTGAAGGCCTAATACTTACCTATGTCTACATGTGGAGCACATGTAGCACATGTGGTCCGTATGTGACTAAGGTACATTCTAGAATTAAATATCCAGAGGGTGCAAGAGCTGAAGAAGAACTTATGGCATGTACCTATGTCTACATGTGGGTACAATAAGTACTATAATTCTAAATTCCCGAGAATGAATAGTGCAGGAAATTTTTTTGGCACTTACGTAGGTCCACATTTGGATCACATGTGGCACATGCGCCCACTGCTTGACTGTCTATATACATAGGTAAGTGGCCACCAACCCTTTTTGTCCTTTTTTATTTGGACTTTGATTTTTAGGGTTTCCATATGTACTATACATACCATTTATGTGTTTTTAGTAAAGGTGATGCACTCTTGATACTTACAAACATATTTTGATTTTGAGATCCGATTTTGGTCTTGAAATTCTCTTGTATTAATTTTAGTTGATTAGTTCACTTAAAGTTTTGGGTTTTCAGTTGTGAATATTGTGATTACATCTTATGCTTTCAATTATGAACGTTGTTGATTACTTCACAAGTATGAGCGGCTAAAAACCCTTAGCTAGGGTTATGGAAACCCTAGCGAAGTAGGGAAAATGCTTTGTTATTCTGAACCGATACCCATGCATGTATTGTATTATCTTCACTTTACTAGATATCTTAGCAGTTACAAATGTTACCCGCCTAGATTATTGCTACTTACTCCAAAAGAGGAGTAGTGAGTAGGAAAAGATAATTACAATAGTAATTTGAAGTTTAACTATTAATCCACACTACTAGGTATTATCTAAGTAAGATAGTGTGCTGTCATCTAATAACTAGAGACTCAAAAGGTAATAGTTACCTAGGATCTAGGATAAGGATTAGTAAGGAGACATCCTAAGACTCAAAAGGTAATGGGTGAAATCTGTTAGCTAGCCCAAAAGATGGTTGGTGGTATATAAGTTATCAGATTCTGCATGCAAGGTATCAGGTTGGTCTAATAAAGAATGATAACCCCACAAAGTTGAGAAGCCATGGGAACACAATCCTATTGTTCGCCGATGACTAATCACAACCAAAGTTAATACTATCTACTTGTTCAATATTGATACTACAACCCCCCTATTTACTTTTCTAGTTTTTCCCATGATTACAATAACTGAAAGTTGCAATTCCATGTATTCCCTTAGGATTCGACCCTAAACTTTGTTGGGTTACTATATTTGTCAGTGACCACATAATATTTAGATTAAAGGTGTAGCTAGGGCATTATCAAAAGACTCTAATACGATAATGGCGTGGATTGATTTTAAAATTCAACATAAGCAAATAACACAAGCCAATAGTAATGAAAATAAATATTGGGTTTTTAAGAGGTGTGAATGGAAAATGAATAGGTGGTTTTTCAAAATGACACCAAGAGAAATGATGCATGTGCTTGAATAGGAATATGCACTTTTTTGGTTTGGATAGTTATGACCTTTCCAATGGGTTATGACTCTTCTAAAGAGTTGCACTTTTTTAAAGGGTTGCACCTTTATGAAGGGTTGCACCTTTATGCACCATTACTTCTTTTCATTAAGTAACACCTTGATGGCTATAAATACCTGAATTTTTCCTCAGGTAAAGACATGAAATTTTGATGAAAAAAATACTCCCCTTCCTTGAAAAACTCTAGTACGATTTGCTATCGTTTAGTGTGTTTGTAGTTCGACAGAATTTGTAGTACCTCTATCTGTCGAAGTGAATTATTTTATCATGGGAAGATAGGTTCCATAACCTCAAAAACTTGAGGGGAGTAATTTTCTTTAGGATACACTGTGAATTCGGTGGACTTGAATCTTTCTGTTTCATCTCTTTTCTTAAAGTTGGTTTTACTGTTTTTCCACAAAAAAGTTTGAATTTCATATTGATAGTTCTTCAACTATTTGAACTTGTTCTTGAAGTTCTTGAATCTTTATTTTGATAGTTCATAAGTTGGTTGAACTTGTGCTGAAGTTCTTAACATTTAATTTTTTTCTATTTTCAAGAAAATAGTTTGAACTTTACTTTTGGTTGTTCATAAGTTGAGGTTGAAATTATTGCTAAAAGTTCAAAGGTTTAAAGATAGAATTTAAACTTCATTTTGATTGTTCATATAATTTGAACATGTGCTTGAAGTTATTATTGAAAAAATACAGATTTTACTAAACCCAAAAAACAACAATCTTATGAAAATTATAAAAATATTTATTTTTTGTGCTTGTTTGGTGAAAGAAAATTTTTTGTTTTATCACCATTTATAGTACTTGGTTAATCTGTATTGGGTCTGATTTTGTGGTAACTAAAATCTTTTGATTTCTACTCCCTCGGTTAGAAGAATTTAAAAACTTCACTGAGAAATTAGTACAGAAATTTGGTTTGAAGAATATAAAAACTTTACCGATTTGGTAAACTCTCTATATTGGTTTTTGGAGTTTAAAACCTATGTATTTTCACTCTATTTGAATTTGATTCTAATTAGAGATCATAAAAACTTCATCAGGTTTCAAAGTTCATTCAGTTGATGATTTGAAGATATAAAAACTTCATCGCTGACTAGAAATAAGTTGATTAAAGATTAAAGTCTTTATTGTTAGTATTCTAAAGTACTTAAGTGTATGCTAAAGATTAACAGGTAAATAACAAATGAAATTGAATAAAAAATTAGTTTAACTGTGAATGGTGTTGTCATAATGACAAACAATGTTGCATCAATAAGCCGTTTAGATATTGCTCTAACAATAGAAATAGTAGAGAAATAGGAAAAGTATTTTGGTGTGAACTTCAAAGAATGATAGAAAATAATATCATTTTGGCTGGCCAAACTTGAAATGCAAATGTTCACAAGTATAGATCCTCATATTTTGGAAAAAGTACTGATTGTAAATTAATTGTCTAGTTTGATAGATTTTGTGAGTCATCCCAAGGTAGAAGAGGATAATGAGTTGAATGGAAAGTCATCAGTGATGGTTGGAAATCCTATTAAGGATTATGCTCCAAATAATAATAAGATAAAAAAGTCTTCCGGATAAGAGATATCGCAGAACAAGAAAATGTTCAAAGGCAAGTGCTACAATTGTAGTAATGTTGATCACAAAGCTCTAAATATTTAGGTTCTGAATAAGAACAAGAAAAGAGATTAGATAAGCATATTGGAAATAATTGGAAAGATTGAAAATATATGTGCTATGATCACTTAAAGAAATCTAGTTAAAAATCCAAATGAATGGTGGTTTGATTCAGGATCCACTAGACATGTTTGTGCGGACAAAGAATTTTTTGCTACTTATGGTATAATGGTCCCAAAGAAGTGATCTCCATGGGAAATAATGCAACAAGCAAGGTTGAAGGAAATGGAAAGATATTCCCAAAAATGACTTCCATGAAGGTGTTGGCTCTCAATAATGTTCTCGATGTTCCTATTATTAGGAAGAACTTAGTGTCGATAACACTTCATGTTAAAAATGGGTTTAATTGGGTATTTATTTCAGATAAGGCTGTAAGAAGCAAGAATGAAACGTATGGAGGAAGGCGACCTCAATAAGTGTCTTTTTAAACTTGATGTACTGACTGTTGAAATGAAGAAAGCTAGTCTTCTTCTTACTTGCTAGAGTCAAATAATTTATGGCATAGTTATTTAGGACAAGTTAATTACAAGACCTTGTGAAAACTAATTAGGTTGGAAGTTGAAATGCCTCAGGCTTTGGCCCTTGCAAAATTTTATGAGTTTGAGCCTTCTGTTGATCATATGACTACCCATACTAGTCGTATGTTGTGGATACAGGTCTAGGACTATAGTTGTATACTAGTCAGTGTCATATTGGACAAGTTTTATTCTTGGTACGAGAAGGCATCATAAGAGTCGTATGTTCACGATACGAGAGGTAAGGTCTAAACTATATATTGTCCATGGTCTAGCCTTTAATGTTCTTCTTAGGGTACGATTGGAAGGGTACTAGTCATTTGATGAGGGTAAGAGTTAGGCAAGGGAGTCATATGTCGGGAAGAATGTGCTGTCCAAATTTCTAATCAAGATATGATTTAAGGGTACTACTCGTATGATGTAGATACGAGTTGTGGGGTCCAACCGTACCCTACTGCGTTCTTTTTACAGCTTTTAAGCTGAGGGTATTTTGTACATTTCCCACCTCAATACTTTAATACCATAGATCTCATAACACTTTTTGGCCTTTAATTCTCCACTTTTGAAAATCAAAACACTCCCTAAACACTCTCTAAAAATCTCTCAAAAAGATTGGTCTAGGGTTTCTTCAAGGTGGCCATCTAGGGGATTAAGGATAAAAATTTGTAACTCAGGCATGTGAATATTCCTTCATTGTTAGTTCACAAAAATCATGTGTTTTAAATATTGTTCTTGAATCATAAATGGTGGTTTTGAAATCTATGGTTGAGGGTTTTAATATATAATCTTGAGTATTGTTCTCTCATGATTTTACTTATGTTTATACATGTTTTTCATAATGGTTTTGAACATATGGGTGCATGGGAATTTTGGTTTAATGAATGGGTCATGGTTAACCATAACTTGATGGTTTTTGACTTGAATAACGGTTTGATAATGGTATGACCTCAACCTATTTGTGAAAATGCCTAAGAGAATCTGGTCGCATGATGGATTATGTTTTGAACCAATGCTTGGCATGAGAATGTTAATGAAGGATGAATGGTTTTGTAAAGGTCTTGATGGCCGTAAATTAAATTGAATTTTGATTTGAACTAAGGCATTGGCCAAATAATATAAATGGTTGGTAAATGGTTTCATGAATGCCTTGTCGGCCATAAGTTGATTTAAATTGTAAACTTGGTGGTTTAAATGGAAAGATGGGTTTGAGTCCCAAAATGTTGAATTGAATTGATATATTTGTATAGACATTGGGTTTGAATACCAATTGTTGAATGAAAATGGTTATGGAATGTTGTACGCTTGCAAGTAGGGTTAGTATGACGATACCAACGGAATGACTTTGGTAAGTAATTGGACTATTGATTGTGTGTATGTGTAAAGAATGTTTTAATTGGGATTTAAAGATGGATATATAGCCGGGCTATGAAAGTAGAGTTCCAAGGACTATCATTGGAAATCATGCTAGTCGGTGCGGGTATGTATATGATTGGAGGTATGAGTCCCCCGAATGAATATATGAATGGGATGTTTTCGTCCCTCATATTATAAACATTGGTGCTACGTCACCTTGATTATGCCAGGAGGTTGCCATATATGGATATGGATATTCTCTGGTTCGTGCGGCTACACACATAGGGCCCTTCTAGTGTAACACCCCAATTCGCTGAACCGAAATGCTACACAGTGCTCAGACCCCGAGGGACCACAAGCTAACCCATGACTGATATCTGTACCTGTATACTGCAAATCATGATATAATAATGTGGAATACATAGAACTATAAGTCCATAAGGTTCAACTAAATAAAATCATGTGGGTCAGAATATCCAAAACAACTCAATCTGAAAGCTAAGTCTGAACGTAAATCTGAACATAAATCTGAAAGCCTATAAACTATCTGAATAATGAGTTGAAGGAACATATCTCCAACTAACTTCGTAAAACCGAACTGAAGAAATAAATAAATGTATCAAATCATATTGTGCTCGAATCAATGAGGACTCACTGTGTCTCTGCGACTGGAATGCTACCGCTACTGCTGGGATGGAGCTTGTGTCTCAGAACCTATGGTGTAACATGAAAAGAAAGAACCATAGCGCAAATACGTCAGTACAACTGGAGTACTGAGTATACGAGGAAGGTAGGCTGAACATAAAGGGTTTCATGCATGAACAACACTGACTGACTAATATAAATGTGGGAGTGAACACACATATATAGAAACTGGGACCGTGAATACGTGATAGCATGATCTGTAAGCTAATACATGGTTTACTGATAACTGTCATGACTGATACTGAAACTGATAACATGGACGACTATATCTGACAGTCCTGTATATACTGAAATCTGAAGAACACCCTGAGTTCTTTTATCGAGACTGATACTAAAACAGTGGAAAGTAGTTTTAACTAACATGCCCCATGTATGCCGTTATGGCTAAGATGTGGTACAATCTCTGTCCCGACTGGAGGGGTGTCAATACCATGCCACAATTAAGGACAGCTTGTGAGTGACCCTTATCTGGCGGGTACTCAATGAGAATGGTAGGAACCCTAAACTGACGAGTTAAGCCACCTCATCAACCCTAATCTGACGGGTTAAGATGTCTCAACCTACGCTGGCTACGTAGTTCTGGAACACAAGAATGACTACTAAGAATCACACCCTGAACTTGGGGGTGAGTTCCCATCCTTGGGTTCACTTGGTGCAAACCTCTACTCCCATCTGGAGGGACTGACATGAATAACTGACTGAGCATGACTTAATCTTACTGAATTTCGTTGACTGGCGAAATGTTACTTATATCTTACAACTGACTAAGATCATGAGGTTTTCCTGAGTCACATGACTGACTGAAGTCTATGGAATCATAGCTTGAGTTCGGATATCGTGAAACATGACATGGATCTACGCACACAGCTATAGATTTTGGGTACAAGTCTCCCCAGGACTCGATAGGAGGAAACTGGCACACATGACATGACTTGATCACAAGATTTGAGTGCACAACTCACAATATCATAAGTAAGGATTTCATAATAAGAATGATTCTCAACAAACTATCACAGGACTGCACACAACATTTATATACTTGCATGGCTACAATAACATGGTCATTCCATATCAAAACAATATCATGAGCATCCCGTACAACTTCTTCAATTCAAGACAATAGCATGGGGATCACGTTGAACATAAACTTAGAACATGGAATAGTCATTTAGGACTTATTATGTCATAAAAGCATGATTTCTATTCCCTTAGGTATTTTCACAAACACCTTACATGCACATCTTAGGCATAGGTGGATTCATCAAGGTTACAAATATTCAACCACCAATATCACATATTTATACGTTAAATACCACCATATCCTCACAATAAACATACAAAGATCCCATCTTAGGCATCATCAAACTCCAACCACATGAACATCAACCACCAACAACATAAACATCCTAATACAAAATTTAGAATATGGTTCTTGAGCTTTATGGATGAAAGGAGTCCATGAATCAACTCACGCATACCTTAGAAGGAAGATTCTTGATGATTGACGGAGGAGTTTCCTTGAAATCGGATCTTCAAGATTAGTTACACAATTCTAGTTGTTGTGCTCTTTTAGTGCTCTTGGATGATGAGCTTTGAGATAATAATAGGGTTTTTCCCTTTTTTGCCGAACCTCTTCACTCCCTTCATGGGAGAGATCTTAAGATAGATATAGTCATTGACCTCAAACTCGAGATCCTTTCTACGAGTATCTACATAGGACTTTTGTCGGCTCTGAGCAGCCCAAAGTCTCTCTCTGATCAACTGAACTTTCTTTAAGGCATCGAATACTAAGTCAGGACCTATGATTGAGGCCTCACTAACTTTGAACCAACCAATTGGAGATCTACATCTCCTACCATAGAGAGCTTTGAATGGAGCCATCTGAATACTAGAATGATAGCTATTGTTATATGCAAACTCAATCAAAGGAAAGTGGTCATCCTAACTTCCCTTGAAGTCAATTGCACACGCCCTTAGCATATCTTCAAGAGTCTGAATGGTCCTCTCTGCTTGACCATCTGTCTGAGGATGAAATGCTGTGCTGAGATTGACTTAGGTACTGAGACCCTTTTAGAATGCTTTCCAAAAGTGAAAAGTGAACTGGGTACCTCTGTCTGAGATGATAGATAGTGGAACACCGTGTAATCTATCTAACTCCCTGATATAGAGTTTGGCATAATCCCTGGTGGAATAAGAAGTACGAACAGGAAGGAAATGAGTTGACTTGGTCATTCTATCTATAATGACCCAGACTGAATCATGCTGATGACGAGTTCTAGGTAAACCCATCACGAAGTCCATGTTAACTTCTTCCCACTTCCAAGTAGGAATGGTGAACTCTTGCATGGAACCACTAGGCTTCTGATGCTCTATCTTAACCTACTGATATGTAGAGCACTTAGCCATAAACTCTACAACATCTCTCTTCATCCCACTTTACCAATAGATCTCTCGTATGTTGCGGTACATCTTAGTGTCCCCTGGATGAATAGAGTATCGCGCACCATGTGCTTCTAACAGAATTCGCTGGCTCAATTCATCTATACTTGGAACACATAGACGACCCTGACTACGAAAAACACCATCTCCCTCTTGGGAGAAAACCTTGACTTTCTGATTCTGAACTAACTCTTTGAGCTTGACAAGGCTAGGATCCCTGTCTTGTATCTCTTTCACCTTGGAAACTAGAGATGAATCTAAACTACTATGAACACATACACTACCCTCTAAAGAATCGACTAAGCGAACTCCTAGTCTGGCAAGCTGATGGATCTCCAGAGCCATCTTTTTCTTACTATCCTCAACGTGAGAAATACTACCCATGGAGAGTCGACTGAGAGCATCGGCCATAACATTGGCCTTGCCCGGATGATAAAGAACACTCATGTTGTAATCCTTCAAGAGCTCTAACCACCTTCTCTGGCGAAGATTGAGATCTTTCTGGGAAAAGACATACTGGAGGCTTTTATGGTCTGTGAAGACATCTACATGAACTCCATAGAGATAATCCTCCAAATCTTCAAGGCAAAAACTACCGCTGCTAACTCAAGATCATGAGTAGGATAATTCTTCTCATGTGGCTTTAACTGTCTAGAGGCGTAGGCTATGACCTTACCATGCTGCATGAGGACACAACCTAAACCCACTCTGGATGCATCACAATAGACTAAAAAGCCAATTGAACCTTTTGGAATATCTAGAACTACAGCTGAGGTAAGTCGAGTCTTCAACTCTTGAAATCTCTTCTCGCATGAATCTGGCCACTGAAACTTAATCTTCTTTTGAGTCAATCTGGACATGGGAGATGCAATAGAAGAAAATCCCTCAACAAACTCTCTGTAATAGCCAACCAAACCCAAGAAACTCCTAATATCTGATGGAGATACGCGTCTGGGCCAGTTTCTTACTGCCTCGGTTTTCTGAGGATCTAATCTAATGCCATCACCAAAAACAATATGGCCAATGAATGCTACTGATCTTAGCCAAAATTTGCACTTGCTGAACTTAGAGAATAACTGGTGATCCTTGAGAATCTAAAGAACAATCTTGAGATGATCTGCATGATCACGCTTTATGCGAGAATAAATCAGAATATCATCTATAAAGGCTATGACAAACATGTCCAAGTACTGCTTGAACACACGGTTCATCAAATCCATAAAATCTACAGGGGAATTGGTAAGACCAAATGACATGACTAAAAATTCGAAGTGACCATACTGAGTACGGAAAGTTGTCTTCGGAATGTCACATTCTCTAACTCTGAGCTAATGATAGCCTGATCTGAGGTCTATCTTGGAGAAGTAACTGGCACCCTGAAGTTGGTTGAATAGATCATCAATCCTGGGAAGAGGATATCTATTCTTGACCGTGACCTTGTTGAGTTTATGGTAATCAATACACATCCTGAGAGATCCATCTTTCTTACACACGAATAAAACTGGCGCACCCCATGGGGAAACACTGGGTCTGATGAATCCCTTATCTAAGAGATCTTTCAACTGATCTTTTAGTTATTTGAGTTCTTCTTGAGCCATTCTGTATGGCGAAATAGAAATAGGTTGAATATCTGGAAGAAAGTCTATTTACCTTTCAGGAGGATTTCCTGGAAGAACTTTGGGAAAGATATCTGAGTATTTATTAAAAATAGGGACTGTTTTGAGGCTAGGAGATTTAGAAATGGAATCTTTAACATGCATGAGATGATACACACACCCCTTAGAAATCATTTTCCTTTCCCGAAGTTAGGAAACAAGTTGACCCCTGACACGAACTTACTCATCTTAGCTCGACTGTCTGCAACCACCTGAGGAGCATACCTGGCTAGCTGAGTAAATCTGAGAGAATACTCCCTAACCATCATATTCCCCTGCCTGAGGTTGATTAACTCAAGAACTTTGTATTCCCTCAGCTCTTGGGGAAAGAATCTGTCTAAGAAGGCCATGACAAATTCCTCTCACTCGATAGGGCCTGTATCATCTAACCTCTCATACTTTCATTGTTTGTACCAATCATGAGCAATATCCTGTAACTGGTTGGTGGCTAACTCAGCATTCTTAATAGAAGTAACACCCATGATGTCAATGACCTTTTGGACTTGGTCAATAAACTCCTGAGGGTCCTCATCATACTTAAACCCATGGAAAGATGGAGGGTTCATCTGGGTGAAGTCCCAAACCCTAGCTGCTTTGAGATTGGCCACTGGATTGGTCGGAATGGCTGGTGGCTGTTCATTCTGCGTAGCCATGGAATGAGCAAGTGTGGTAAATGCGTCTCTAAACTCCACATGGGAAACATGTTCGCCCAAAGGATCTTTGGGCTGAGAAGCTGGATGGTTTCTTCTCTTTGGCGCAATGGTCTAAAATAAGAGAAGAATGGATTAGACTGAGAGTTTAACTTGTGTTTATGATCACTAGTATGACATGAATAATGAAGAAAGGGGACTGTTCCTAAAATATCTTATAGCCTGCCGCACATAAATGTGGCGCGCAACACGCCCATGTACAAGACTCTACTAGATACAGATTTCAGACTTCCTAGGACTCTATTGAACCTTAGGCTCTGATACCAAGTTTGTAACACCCCAATTCGCTGAACCAAAATGGTACACGGTGCTCATGACCCCAAAGGACCACAAGCTAACCCATGACTGATATCTGGACCTATATACTGCAAATCATGATATAATAATGCAGAATACATAGAACTGTAAGGCCATAAGGTTTAACTGAATAAAATCATATACGTGAAAATACCCAAAACAACTCAATCTGAAAGCTAAGTCTGAACGTAAATTTGAACAAAAATCTGAAAGCCTCTAAACTATCTGAATAAGGAGTTGAAGGAACATTTCTCTAACTAACTTCATAAAATTGAACTGAAGAGATAAATAAATGTATCAAATCATATTGTCCTCGAATCAATGAGGACTCACTGTGTCTCTACGACTGGAATGCTAGCACTACTACTAGGCTGGAGCTCGTGTCTCAGAACCTATGGTGTAATATGAAAAGAAAGCACCATAGCACAAATGCGTCAGTACAACTGGAGTACTGAGTATACGAGGAAGGTAGGCTGAATATAAAGGGTTTCATGCTTGAACAACATTGACTGACTAATATGAACGTAGGAGTGAAAACACACATATATAGAAACTGGGACCGTGAATACGTGATAGCATGACCTGTAAGCTAATACATGGTTTACTAATAACTGGTATGACTGATACTGAAACTGATAACATAGAAGACTGTATCTGACAGTCCTGTATATACTGAAATCGTAAAAATGCCCTGAGTTCTTTTTTTGAGACTGATACTGAAACTGTGGGAAGTAGTGTTTAACCGATATGCCCCATGTATGCCGTTATGGCTAAGATGGGGTCCAATCTCTGTCCCGACTAGAGGGGTATCAATACCATGCCATGGGTAAGGACAACCTATGAGTGACCTTTATCTGGAGGGTATTCAATGAGAACGGTAGGAATCCTAAACTGACGGGTTAAGCCACTTCATCAACCCTAATCTGACAGGTTTAGATGTCTCAACCTACGCTGGCTACGTAGTTATAGAACACAAGTATGACTGCTATGAATCACACCCAGAACTTGCGGGTGAGTTTCCATCCTTGGGTTCACTCGGTGCAAACATCTACTCTCATCTGCATGGACTGGACATGAATAACTGACTGTGCATGACTTAATCTTACTGAATTCCATTGACTGGTGGAATGTTATTGATATCTGACAACTGACTACGATCATGAGGTTTTCCTGAGTCACATGACTGACTGAGGTCTATGGAATCATAGCTTGAGTTTGGATATCGTGAAACATGACACAGCTCTAGGCACACAACTATAGTTTTTGGGTACATGTACCCCCAGGACTCGATAGGATGAAACTGACACAACTCACAATATCATAAGTAAGGATTTCATAATAAGAATGATTCTCAACAAACTATCACATGATCGGGAATGCACACAACATGTATATACTTGCATGGCTTCAATAACATGGTCATTCCATATCAAAACAATATCATGAGCATCTCGTACAACTTCTTCAATTCAAGACAATAGCATGGGGATCACGTTGAACATAAACTTAGAACATGGAATAGTCATTTAGGACTTATTATGTCATAAAAGCATGATTTCTATTCCCTTAGGTATTTTCACAAAAACCTTACATGCACATCTTAGGCATAGGTGGATTCATCAATATTACAAATATTCAACCACCAATTTCACATATTTATACGTTAAATACCACCATATCCTCACAATAAACATACAAAGATCCCATCTTAGGAATCATCAAACTCCAACCACATGAACATCAACCACCAACAACATAAACATCATAATACAAAATTTAGAAGATCGTTCTTGAGCTTTATGGACGAAAGGATTCCATGAATCAACTCACGCATACCTTAGAAGGAAGATTCTTGATGATTGACGGAGGAGATTCCTTAAAATCAAATCTTCAAGCTTAGTTACGCCACCCTAGTTGTTTTTCTCTTTTATTGCTCTTGGATGATGATATTTGAGATGATAATAGGGTTGTAATATGTTTAGAAGTTATATATTTGTAGGGTTAAGTTTAGGGACGTGTAAGGAGTGTTAAAAGACGTAATTACCCTTAAAATAACTCAAAACGGAGTGTTTTTGGCACCTGGAACTGACTTAGGCGGCGCCCAAGTGATTGCCTAAGCTAGATTGGGCGGCGCCTAACCAATCACCTATGTTTGGTTGGGTGGCGCCTAACCAATCGCCTATCCTTATTGTCTCTCACAAAAATGGGAATAACTTTTCGCTCGGATATTAGATTAAGGCAAAATTGGTATCGTTGAAAAGCTAATTCGATTCTCTAAAATTTGGTGGGTCTAAATCAGCTAAAATACCACATTAACATCGAGTTATACTCATTTAAAAATAACCCTTGCAAAATCGAACACTAAAACTTGATAGATTCAAAAACTCTTAGCTTGTATTACCTGAAGTGACTCATATGAACATGCTTAATGCATCATAAGATATAATATCACTAGGATATTCATTGTAAGTCATGTACTCAAGTATGAATCACAGGATAGGAGATTTCATACGTAGGAATACTTATTCACTTACTAGCTTAGAAACATGCGGGGTATTACATCCATCTAGGGAAGAGCTGGGCATATATAGCCTGTAGTTGTATTTTATTATAAAGGTTATGCTAAAAAACCAAGGTTAATATTTTCAAAGTTTGTACTAAGCCTCGTTCCTTATCCCGACATGATATATATATATATATGTTATAATTGCATATGATGGTTTGAATTGGTTTTCCATAATAACATTATTTTATCCTTATCCCTGAGTTACATGCTAGAACTCCAAATGATATCCATCTTTGAACACTGTATGCCCATGTGATATAGGGACGAAAGCTTCTTCTTCTTTTCCTACACAGTGATCAGGTTTTCGAGGGGTTCATGAGTTGACATTAAAGTGGTGATCTTCCATACTTCAAAAGACATTAATTTTATGGTCTTTATATTCTATGTCTGTAACGCCACGGGTTTGGCACCCCAGATGCTACACGGTGCTCATAATCCCAAAGGACCACAAGCTAATCCTTGAATGATATCTATAATTGAGCACTGAATAATACACTATAAAAATGCAAAATATTGACGGAAAACTTGCCATAAGTTTCAAACATTTGAAATACAACTGAAAATTGAATACTAATACAACTGTCTAAACATCTAGTCTAAAAAACTCTAGTTTGAAAGCCTCTAACTATATTAATATGGAGTTGAATGGGACAATCTCCCAACTAACTCCATCTACTAAAAATACTGAATCTAATGCAATAAAGTGAAATAAGAACCTTCCCCAAATTATGAGGACTCACTGTTATCTACAGCTACTGGCTGAATCTGGACTGCTAAGGGTGCTCTGGATATCGTGCTTCTGAACCAATAGTATAAAACACCATAGTGCTGGAAAGTATGCGCCAGTACATAAAAATATACTGATATGCTAGATGAGGTAAGGCTACATGCAAAGGATCATACGTACAAACTATAGCTGACTGAATAACATGAGTATACTGAATGAGAAATTACATGCATGAATGCATAAGCTATAACTAAAATCGTAGTAACACTGAATACTGAGTTTAATTAACTGGATTACTAGTAACTGGGTTTACTGATGCTGAATTTTAAATACTAATTTACTAACATTTGAGTTTACTAACACTGGGATACTGAATAACTGAGTCTACTGATATTGATCTCTGAGTTTTTCTAATACTGATTGATTGTATCTGAGATTAGTCCTATCTAGTGGGTGATCTCTGAGTCTACTGATATTGATTCTGATTGATTGTACCTGAGATCAGTCTTATCTAGTGGGTGATCTCTGAATCTTTGGATAATGAAAATGATTGACTATATTTGAGATCGGTCCTATCTAGTGGGTCATCTCTAAATTCTATTAAACTATCTAAGTTCCTTACTGAGCTGAGTGACTGTATCTAATAGTCTTGATTTTTGTAATACTAAACTACGTTCTATTATTAAGACTGAATCTGAAACAGAGACTGTGGGAGGTAGTCATCTAACTGACATGCCCCAAATTTAACTACTGGGGTCTAACCTATAACCCCAGCTGGAAGGGTGTCAATACTATGCCATGGGTAAAGACAATTGCTATGGAGTCAGTCCTAATCAGCGGGTGACCCATGAGATTAGTCCTGTACTAGCGGCTGATCCCCGAGAATGTCTGTCCTATCTAATGGGTGACATCTAATGTCTACACTGGCTATGTAGTTTTGGAACTTAGGGATTGCTTCTAGGGATTTCAGTCCTATCTAGTGGGTGAGCCCCCATCCCTAGGCTCGCTCGGTGCTAAATCCTACTCCAAACTGAAAGACACTGAACCGATTTCCTAGTTCATACTAGGCTTGACTGAACTATTACTAATTGTACTAATTATCTAAACTGAACTGATCTCACTGAGTTCCTTTGACTCACAGAATACTATTGAATTCTGTTACCTGACTAAATGCTACTGAGTTTTTGGACTGAATACTTGAATAATACTTAGGTATGAACTGAATACTGAACTGGGATAGGCTAATACTTAGATTATTGAGTCTCTCTAAGTTTTGTAACTAATTGAGTTTTACTGATCATGCAACGACTAAGATTATCTTGAAAACTGACACTAGCTATAGACAATAAGCTAAATTATTGGGTATTAAATACCCTCAGGACTCGATAACATAAGTAAATAAGGCATGGCAATTCTTGAATAGCATAACAATAGTCTATCATTCACAATTAAATCAAGGAAGCATCTCTTCAATAACTTGGAAGTCTTAAACATGTAAACGTATAGGAGTGCATACCAACTTATGAAGGCTAAAAAGATTGTAAGTGTAAATACTTAGCTGAAGTTTCTAAGTATGGGACCTCTTTTTAAGCTTTAACGTACTAAGTAAATCTTGGAATTTTGTAGGGTCTAACAATATCTCCCCCTTGGGAACATTCATCCTTGAATAGCACTGACTAAACCAAAAATAAGGATAGACCGGACTTACTTACTGGACATGAACATCTGAAACATGACTATATGACTGGAACTACTGGTATACTGAACATGCATATCTGATGCATGCATACTTGACTGAGCTATTCTCATGAAAGCAAGACTGAAATTACTGATAAGCTGAGCTTCTTCTACTGAACATGCATATCTAATGCACGAATATCTGACTGATCTGACTCTCGAATGCATGATGAATATGCAATGATAACTGATACTAAATTTGTATTGAACATATGAACATGCAACTGAATGGTCTTAAGGAAATGAAAGTATTGGGGAATTATAAAGTATCTCTCTCTTGGGACACTATGTTCTTCTAAGAACGCTTAATTTAATGAGATAATAGGTAAACTGAGGCAATGCACAAGGAACCTACAAATTGGATCATGACTGAACATCTGGGATCTGAAGCTAATGCATGATACATGAACTGAGTTGATCTTGCAACTATTGGGACTTTCTATCTTGGAATAGTTTCATTCCTAGATTTCTAATAGTATGACTAAATGGAAAAAATGGGAAACAAACTGTACGAATCTGACTGCCTAACTGTTGAACCAAATTTCTTGCTTTACTAACTAACTCATGCTAAAAACTTTAGCTCAAATGGGATAAAAGGATCTAACAATGCATATTATAAAAATAAAGGACTTATAACGTACCCGAATCTATGTTAGGGGAACTTTCTTGATTATGGCGAGTCTGGAGTGCATAAAATCTGCTTTGACGCTGACCATTAGTTGTACTGGAAGTGGCTCCCTGTTGATGCAAGTCTTTACCCCTCTAAGCCAAAACTCTACACTCTATCAACCTGTGGCCTAGATTACCACAACCAAAACATACCTCGCTTCCTACTCTACATTTACCAAGGTGGTTCTTACCACATTCTTCATAAAGCGGATAGGTATGCTCACTTCTCACACTACCCTGGTCTTTGGAGCTTGGTTCCTTATCAAGATTGCCATCCCTGAACTTTGGTATTGGTGCACTAGCTGAGGATGGAGGTGGGACTAAAAACTTTTGACTATGCTGAGAACGATTACCACCTTGTGACCCTGGCTGAGAAAAACTAAAACTAGCTGTTCTGGCTTTCTTATTCTCTCATTCCTTTTTCTACCTCAATCTGCTGAGAGTGCATCATTAGTCTAGAAAGATCTATGTGTCTATTAAGCTTAGCAGTCCTACACACCTTAACCACCAACCTAGACATACCAGTCACAAAATTTCTCATGCTAGATATAGGGCCACCCATCTGCTCGAGAACATACTTAGACAGCTGATTGAACTTGAGGCAATACTCTTTCACTAACGCACTGCCTTGCCTTAGGTTCATGAATACTTCTACCTTAGCTTCCCTTATCTCAAGTAGGAAAAACTTATCTAAGAACATATCCTGAAATATCTGTCAAGTCATAGGAGATGCATCCCCCCCTCTACTTTTATTTCTCATCACTACCCAATTATGAGAAATATCCTTCAACCTATAGGATGCCAATTGTAAACTCTCCTCTTCATAGACATGCATAATTTAGGTGATCTTCTTCATCTTCTTAAGAAAAAGCTGTGGGTCCTCGCCTGCTATTGACCCAAAGAATTCTGGTGGGTTCATTATCATTACCTTTTTGATCCTGGCAGTGGCTAAATCCCCATCTTATTGAGGTTGGGCCGCAGCCAGATGACTAACTTGAACACTACTTGTCATAACTTAGGCTAGTGCTCGAAAAGTTGCCTGAAACTCTGCATGTGATACATTCTCATTCGAAGGATCTACAGGCTGAGGTGGCTGGTTATCATTTCTACGGGCATTATCTCAATGAAGAGGCATATTCTATAAATGAAAGAAATAATGGATTAGACTGAAAGTCTTAACTTGAGATCATTCTCACTCGCATGACATGAATACTGAAAGAAGGGAGTCTATTACTAAAGCATCTTATAGCCTCCTACACATAAATGTGGTGCACAACACACCCATGCACAAGACTCTACTAGATGTGGCTTTCAGACTTCCTAGGATACTGTTGAACCTTGGGCTCTGATTTTAAGTTTGTAATGCCTGGAGTCTGGTAACCCGGATGCTACACGATGCTCACAATCTCGAAGGACCACAATCTAACCCTTGACTGATATCTGTGACTAATCACTAAATAATACACTGTAAAAATATGGAAAACTGATGAAAAACTTGCCGTAAGGTTCAAACATCTGAAATACAACTGAAAACTGAATACTAATACAACTATCTAAATATCTAATCTAAAAAACTCTAGTCTAAAAGCCTCTAAATGTCTGAATAAGGAGTAGAATGGGACCCCAACTAACTTTATCTACTAAAAATACTGAATCTAATACGATAAAGTGAAATAAGAACCATCCCCAAATGATGATGACTCATATTTATCTACTGCTACTAGCTAAATCTAGATTTCTAAGGGTGCTCTGGAGCTTATGCTTCTCAACCTATGGTATAAAACACCATAGTGCAGGAAAGTATGCGTCACTATGTGAAAATATACTGGTATGCTAGATGAGGTAAGGCAAAATGCAAAGGCTCATATGTATGAACTATAGCTGATTGAATAACATAAGTATACTGAATAAGGAATTACATAAATGAATGCATAAACTATAACTAAAATTATAGTAACATTGAATACTGAGTTCAACTAACTGGATACTGATAACTGGGTTTACTGATGCTGAATTCTAAATAATAATTTACTCATATTTGAGTTTACTAACACTGGGATACTGAATAACTGATTGTCCTAATATTGATCTCTGAGTTTTTCTAATACTGATTGACTGTATCTAAGATCAGTCCTATCTAGCGGGTGATCTCTAAATCTATTGATACTAATTCTAATTGATTGTACCTGAGTTTAGTCCTATCTAGAGGGTAATCTCTGAATCTCTGGAATATGAAAATGATTGTCTGTATTTGAGATTAGTCCTATATAGCGGGTGATCTCTAAATTCTATAGAAATATCTAAGTTCCTTACTGAGCTGAGTGACTGTATCTAATAATCCTGATTTTTGTAATAATACACTGAGTTATATTACTGAGACTGAATCTAAAACTGAGACTGTGGGAGGTAGTCATCTAACTGATATTCCACGAATCTAAACTAGTGGGGTCCAACCTGTAACCTAGCTGAAAGGGTGTCAGTACCATGCCACGAGTAAATACAACTATTATGGAGTCAGTCTTAATTTAACGGGTGACCCCTGAGATCAGTCCTATACTAGTGGGTCATCCCCGAGTATGTCAGTCTTATCTAATGGGTGACATCTAATGCCTACGCTGGCTATGTAGTTCTGGAACTTAGAGATTGCTTCTAGGGATCTCAGTCCTATCTAGCGGGTGAGCCTCTATTTCTAGGCTCGCTCGTACTGAATGCTACTCCTAACTGAAAGATAATGAATTGATTTTCTAGTTTATTCTAGGATTGATTGAACTATTACTGATCATACTAATTAACTAAACTGAACTGATCTCACCGAGTTCCATTGACTGATGGAATATTACTGAATTCTATTATCTGACTGAATACTGTTGAGTTTCTGGACTAAATAGTTGAATACTACTGAGGTCTGAACTGTAATAGACTGATACTGAGATTACTGCATTTCTCTAAGTTTTGTAACTGACTGAGTTCTACCGATTATGGCATGACTGAGATTATCTTGAAAACTAACATTAGTTTTAGAAAATCAACTAAATTGTCGGGTATTAAATACCTCTAAGACTCGATAGCATAAATAAATGAGGTATGACAATTCTTGAATAGCATAACAATAGTCTATCATTCACAATAAAATCAAGGAGGCATCTCTTCAAGAACTTTGAAGTCTTAAGTATGTAAACGTATAGGGATGCATGCCAATGTCTCATAATTCATTCATTAAGGAATGCACTTAAATGGGAGTGCATGCAACATATCATAATTGATTCACTAAGGCCTTTCAACAAACACTTGGCATGCATTAACTTATACATAATTAGGGATTTCATGCGAACATGCTATAATGACTCCATTCCCTTCACATAAGCATTTTATCAAACATATGGGGAGCTTACTTTGGTTATAAAACAATCAATACATCCAATTAACATGGCTACATCAATAAGATTGTAACTTAAAGGAGTTTATCATGAAATTATGCAAATCATCACTTGCTAGGACTAAATCATGAAACTTGTAATCTAGGACATGAATCACAACTCAACAATAACATAAACATGAACTTCAACTCACATAAATCATGAAAAATCATAAATATTCAATCTTTATAATTTCAAAAGGGTTCTTGAACTTCTTGGGTGGAAGAGACCCAAGAATCAACATCTAACATACCTTAGTTCTTGATTTTAGGGAGATTGGTGGAGAGACTCTTGAATTTGGATATTCAATTGGAAAACACTAACTTGTTCTTAAGAGAAATTGAGAGAAGAGGGTATATTTTGGAAAAAAAATAGGGCTAAATCTCATGTTATAGGGTTATATAGGGGTGGGAAATTGACCCAAATACTCCTCTATACGTAAATTTTAAAAAGCTGAAAACTGGGCACTGATGCTGTTGTCTACGTAGTGCGTCGATGGCATCAACACGATACTAGATGGATCACGCCATGATCATGACAAGCCTCAGTAATTTTAACTGGAAAATCCTGCACAATATTACCCAACGCGATAGATGACGCGACGCTCCTAGATCGTGTTGGTCTACTATTTTGGGACACCAAATGGGGTCTAAATGCTATTCAAAAAGTTCAAAACTCATTCGGGAACACCTACTGACATAGCTGGTCATGAATCAACTTAAAGATCAATATTTAAGGGTTGTATGGGTCGCGAAATAAAATTGACAACTTATGAAGGCTAAAGAGATTCTAAGTGTAATCACTTAGCTGAAGTTTCTATGTCTGGGACATCTTTTTAAGCTTTAATGTACTGAGTAAAGCTTGGAATTTTGTGGGGTCTTATAATATCCCCCCCCTGGGAACATTCATCCACGAATAGGACTGACTAGACCAAAAATATAGATAGACTGAACCTACTTACCGGACATGAACATCTGAAATATGACTATATGACTGGAACTACTGATATACTGAAATTTCTTACTAAACATGCATATCTGATGAATGAATACTTAACTAATCTATTCTCATGAAAGTATGACTGAAATTACTAATAAGCTAAGCTTCTTCTACTGAACATGCATATCTAATGAACGAATATCTGACTGAGCTGACTCTCGAATGCATGATTGAATATGCAATGATAACTGATACTAACTTTGTATAGAACATCTGAACATGCAACCGAATGGGATTAAGGACATGAAAGCATTGGGGAATTATAGAGTATCTCCCCCTTGGGACACTATGTCCCTCTAAGAATGCTTACTTTACTGAGTTACTAGGAAAATTGAGGCGATGCACAAGGCACCTATGAACTAGATCATGACTGAAAATCTAGGATCTAAAGCTAATGCATGATGAATGAACTAGGATGATATTGCAACTACTGGGACTTTCTATCATGGAATAGTTTCATTCCTAAGATTTCTAATAGTATGACTAAATGGAAAGATAGGAAACAAACTATACGAATCTGACTGCCTGATTGTTAAATTGAATTTCTGGCTTTACTAACTAACTCATGCTTAAAACTTAAGCTCAAATAGGAGAAAGGGATCTAAAAATGCATATCATGAAATTGAAGGACTTATAAAGTACCCGAATCTATGTTAGGGGACCTTCCCTGATCATGGTGAGTCTAGAATGCATAAAATCTGTTCTGATGCTGACCACTAGTTGTAATGGAAGTGGCTCCCTGTTGATGTAAGTCTTTACTCCTCTGAGCCAAAACTCTACACTCTCTCAAGCTATGGCCTAGCTTTACCACAACCAAAACATACCTCGTTGCCTTCTCTATAAACACCTAGGTGGTTCTTACTATGTTCTTCATAAAGTGGATAGGTACTCTCACTTCTCACACTACCCTGCACTTTAGAGCCTGGCACCCTATTAAGATTACCATCCCTGAACATTGGTACTGGTTCACTAGCTGAGGATAGAGCTGGGACTGAAAACTTTTGACTATGCTGAGAATGGTTACCACCTTGTGACCCTGGCTGAGAAAAACTAAAACTACTTATTCTGGCTTTCTTATCCACTCTCTCTATCCTTAGCTTTTTCTACCTCAATCTACTGAGCGTGTATTATTAGCCTAGAAAGACCTATGTCTCTTTTGATCATAGCAGTCCTACACTCCTTAACCTCCAACCCAGACACACCGGTCATAAACTTACTCATGCTAGATCTAGGGTCAGCCATCTACTCGGGAACATACTTAGACAATTGATTGAACTTGAGGAAATACTCTTTCACTGACATAGAGCCTTGCCTTAGGTTCATGAACTCTTTTACCTTAGCTTCCCTCATCTCAAGTGGGAAAAACTTATCTAAGAACACATCCTGAAATATCTGCCAAGTCATGGGAGCTGCATCCTCCCCTCTACTCTTATTCCACATCATTGCCAACTCAAGAGCAATATCCTTCAACCTATAGAATGCCAATTCTACACTCTCCTCTTCAGAGACATATATAATTTGGGTGATCTTCTTCACCTCCACAAGATAAAGCTGTGGGTCCCTGCCAGCTATTGACCCAAAGAATTCTGGCGGGTTTATTCTCATGAAATTTTTGATCCTGGCTATAGCTAAATCCCTATATTATTGAGGTTGGGCTATAGCCTGATGGTTACCCTAATCACTAGTTGGGTTAGCACCTAAAAACCTACCCAAAACTCTACATGTGGCGTATTTTTATTCAAAGGATCTACGGGCTGAGGTGGCTGGTTAGCATTTATACAGGCATTATCATTGCGAGGAGGCATATTCTGTAAATAAAAAAAAGAATAGATTAGACTGAGACTCTTAACTCGAGCTCACACTCACTCGCACGACATGCATACTGAAAGAAGGAAAACTATTTCTAAAACATCTTACAACCTCCTGTACATAAATGTGGTGCGTAACATACCCATGCAAAAGACTTTACTAGATGTGACTTTCAGACTTTCTAGGACACTGTTGAACCTTAGGCTCTGATACCCAGCTTGTAACACCCCGACTCTAGTACCCCGAATGCTATACGATGCCCCAACTCTGGTACCTCAAATTAAACTGAGACTGTGGGAGGTATTCATCTAACCTACATGCCTCGAATATGAACTATAGGGGTCCAACCTATAACCCTAGATGGAAGGGTGTCAGTACCGTGCCACAGGTAAAGACAACTACTATGAAGTCCGTCCTAATCTAGCGGGTGACCCCTGAGATTAGTCCTGTACTATTAGGTGATCCCCGAGTATTTCTATCCTATCTACTGGGTGACATCTCATGTTTATGCTGCCTACGTAGTTCTAGAACTTAGAGATTGCTTCTAGGGATCGTAGTCCTGTCTAGCGGGTGAGCCCCCATCCCTAGGCTCGCTCGGTGCTGAATTCTACTCCCAACTGAAAGACACTAAATAGATTCCTAGTTCATACTAGTCTTGACTAAACTATTACTGATCATACTAGTTAACTGAACTGAACTGATCTCACTGAGTTTTGTTGACTGACAGAATAGTATTGAGTTTTGTTATCTGACTGAATGCTACTGAGTTTCTGGACTGAATACTTGAACACTACTGAGGTCTAAATTGAATACTGAACTAGAATAGACTGATACTAACATTACTGAGTCTCTCTAAGTTCTGTAACTGATTGAGTTCTACTGATCATGGCACAACTGAGATTATCTTAAAAACTGACACTGGATCTAGACAATCAGCTAAATTATTGGGTATTAAATACCCCCATGACTCGATAACATAAACAAATAAGGCATGACAATTCTTGAATAACATAACAATATTCTATTATTCACAATAAAATCAGGAGGCATCTCTTTAAGTACTTGGAAGTTTTAGACATGTAAACGTATAGGTATGCATACCAATGTCTCATAATTCTCATTAAGGAATGCACGTAAATAGGAGTGCATGCAACATATCATAATTCATTCACTAAGGCCTTTCAACAAACCGTTGGCATTCATGAACTTTCACATAATTAGGGATTTCATGCAACATGCTATAATGACTCCATTCCCTTCACATAAGCATTTTATCAAACATATGGGGAGCTTACTTTGGTTATAAAACAATAAATACATCCAATTAACATGGCTACATCAATAAGCTTGTAACTTAAAGGGGTTTATCATGAACATTATGCAAATCATCACTTGCTAGGACTAAATCATGAAACTTGTAATCTAGGACATGAATCACAACTCAACAATAACATAAACATAAACTTGAACTCACATAAATCATGAAAAATCATAAATATTCAATCTTTATAATTTCAAAAGGGTTCTTGAACTTCTTGGGTGGAAGAGACCCAAGAATCAACATCTAACATACCTTAGTTCTTGATTTTAGAAAGATTGGTGGAGAGACTCTTGAATTTGGATATTCAATTGGAAAACCCTAACTTGTTCTTGAGAGAAATTGAGAGAAGAGAGTATATTTTGGTAAAAACTAAGGCTGAATATCGTGTTATAGGGTTATATAGGGGTGGGAAATTGACCCAAATACCCCTCTGGATGCGGATTTTAAAAAGCTGAAAATTGGGCATCGATGCGGTTGTCAATGTGGCACTTTTATGAAATCAATACGATACTCGATGTGTCGCGCCATGATCGTTCCAATACTCAGTACTTTTGAGTGGCAAGTCCTGCACAATATTAACCAATGCAATAGGCAACGTGGCGCGCCTGGATTGCATTGGTCTACTATTTTGGGATGCCAAACGGTGTCGAAACGATGTCCAAAAAATTCAAAACTCGTCCAGGAACACCTAATGACATAGCTAGTCATGAATCAACTCAAAGATCGACATTTAAGGGTCGTATGGGTCGAGAAATAAGATTACCAACTTATGAAGGCTAAAAAGATTCTATGTGTAAACACTGAGCTGAAGTTTCTAAGTCTGGGACCTCTTTTTAAGATTTAATGGACTGAGTAAATCTTGAAATTTTGTGGGGTATTACAATGTATTAGACTTTGTTTAGCCTTTGGTGTTGGCTACTATCAGGGGCATGCCCTAATATTTTATTGACATCAGATTTGTAGAGGCTTTGTTGGATTACTTTGGACTTTGGTAGACTGGTTTAGACATTCATGAGTTATCATTAATCTTATTTTCCTTTATCTTATTATATGTTTGGAATTCATCCGACACTTTTGGTTGTTATGCTGGTTAGGTTAGTTGAAGGGGCTGATCTCCGATCTATGTGGGACTTGAGATAACCGCTAAGAGGCCTTGGTTTGGGTTGTGACAGAAGTGTTGCCTATCTTTGAGTATAATAAATTAAAGTGTCAAATATGTAGGGAATCTAAGTATGCTAAGAATCAACATAATTCTGTTGAAAGGAACTCCAATCCTTAGACTTAATCCACACTAACATTTCTGATGTGAAGTCAACACCATCTCGTGGTGAGAAAAAATATTTATAACTTTTATTGATGACTGCACTAGATATTGTTATGTTTATTTTATAAATTATAAGGATGAAGCAATATATGGGTTTAGGAAATGTAAAATAGAAGTTGAAAATCAGTTGGGTAAAAAGATCAAAACGATAAAAAATTATAGGGGTGGTGAATATAAATCTCCTTTTGTGGAGATATGTATAGAAAATAGAATTGTCTGTCAAACTACTGCCCCATATTCACCTCAATTACATGGGATTGCATAAAGGAAAAAATAAACATTATAGAAAATGATAAATGCCTTACTCTTAAGTTTGGGTTTACCACAAAACTTGTAGGAGAAAGCTATCCTTACAGCTAACCGAATACTCAATAGAGTGATCCATAGTAAGACATTCAATTTCATATAAAAAATGAAAAGGAAGAAAATCCAACATGAAATATTTTATATGGGGGTGTCTAGTAAAAGTATAAGGTGTTATGCTTAAAAGGATAAAAATAAGACCTAAGACTGTGGACTGCATTTTCATTGGATATACTAAAAGAAGTAAATCATGTCGGTTTTTGGTTCATAAATTCAAACATTCAGATATAAATAAAAATATGATAATTGAATCAGATAGTGCTGAGTTCTTTGAACACATTTATCTGTACAAATCTAGATATTTGCTATCTAGTGGAGAGTCTAAATGACCTCGAGATGAACCAAATAAGAATGTACTTAATGATGAGAATTCAAATAGTAGTACACGTCAAAGGATTTAAACTTTAATTGGATCATATTTTGTTACATTTCTTCTTGAAAATCAACCTCGAATGTTTAAAGAAGCCATGTCGTATTCGGACTCATTCTTTTGGAAAGAGGCAACCAATAGTGAGATTGATTCAATAATAAGCAACCATACTTAGGATTTAGTTGATCTTTCTCTAGGAAATAAACCTTTAGGTTTTAAATGGATCTTCAAAAGGAAAATAAAAGATGATGGTACTATTAAAAAATACAAGGCAAGACTTGTGAAATACTTTAGACAAAAGAAAGACCTTAGTATTTTTGATATATACTCACCTATAACAAAGATAACGTCCATTCGGATGTTGGTTGCATTAGCGGTAGGATATAGCATTGAAATCCATGTGAAAAGAACATTCTTAAATGGAGAATTAGAGGAAGTAATTTACATAGAACAACCCAAGGGTTTTGTGGTTCCCATTAAATAAAAGAAAGTGTGCAAACTTGTAAAGTCACTTTATGGACTAAAAGAAGCACTCAAATAGTGGCATGCAAAGTTTGACCAAACCATGTTGACAAACAGTCTCAAGATAAAAAAAATATGATAAATGTGTTTACATTAAAGATACTTCAAATCACAAAGTCATTGTTTGTTTGTATGTCGATGATATGTTGATCATCAATAGAGACATTTCTGACATAAATGCTATGAAATGAATGCTTGAGAGAAAATTTGATATGAAAGACCTTGGAGTTGCGGATGCAATAAAAATCCATTAAACTCAACAAGGGTTGGCATAGTCACAGTATCATTACATTGAAAAGATATTAAAAAGTTTAAATATTTGGATTTCGGTATTGCCAAGAATCCATTAGACGTGGCTTTGCACTTCAAAAGAATGAATGCGAAAGTGATTCATAGTTGGACTACGCAAGAGTGTTGGGAAGTTTGATGTGTATCATGAATTGTATGCGACCATATATAGCATGTGATATTAGTAAATTGAGTCAATACACAAGTAATTCCAATCAAACTCATTGGATGGAACTAAAAAAAGTTTTGGGATATTTAAAACATACTTAAGACTATGTTTGGATTATAATAAAAATCTAGCAATAATTGAAGGACATAGTGATTCAAATTGGATCATCGGATCGAAAGATGGAAAATCCATGAGGTGGAGGAGCAATCTCTTGGAAATTTTTTAAACAGACATGTATTGCCCACTCTACAATGGAATCTAAATTTATTGCATTAGATAAAGCTAGTGAAGAAGCTGAATGACTCTGAAATTTCTTAGAAGATATTCATTATTGGCCCAAGCCTTTCGCACCAGTATGTACACACTGTGATAGTCAAGCTGTGATAGGTAGGGAAGGGAGCATGATGTAAAACAATAAATCTTGTCATATAAGATGGAGACATAATACCATTAGAGAACTACTCTTTAGAGGAATTATCACTGTTGACTATGTGAAGTCAAAAGGATAATATGTTGAATCCACTTACAAAAGGCTTATCTAGAGAGGGAGTTGAGACATCATTGAAGGAAATGGGTTTGAGGCCTAGGACAAGTCAGCAAGGTGGTAACTGATAACGCTCAAATTACAGCTCTCGTTAGAGTGTAAGCGGTTGCTGTCAAATATAGAAACCAACTGGGTTGGGTGTCGAATCCCACAGGGAATAGCTGGTCTCTAAGTAAGCAAAGATTAGTAGACTTTTGGTGAAAGTCTCGTAAAAGGGGGGATTTCGTAGCGTGCAATAGTGTAATAAAATAACAAAGTAAAAACGGAGAATAGCAGAGTAAAAAGGAAGAATGTTTAGTAAGATGTTAATCAATGAGAATTGGGAGTTCGGGTTATGTCCACCGTATGAGTTATACGTCTCTATTGGCTATGAGTTATGCGGAATTCAGACATGCATGTGCTTATAGAGAATTGTATGCTATGGTAAATCCAAGCGTCTTTCAACCTAACAAGGACTATTTCGCTTTAACTCTTTCGAGCTTAAAGCGTATCTAATGGTACAAATTCTCCAAGAGGTTAATCCAGTTACGACACTAACTTTTTAACAGGGTTGGTGCCCTATTACCTTGACATTATCTCTTTTCCAAACATATAACTTTTCTTTCGAACAAGTTAATGCTATACTGGCGTACCCTATGTATTTGCAACCACAAGAATTTAAAATAAGGTGAAGAGAATAATGATATAAGCAGCATACGTGTCAAGAATTCACAAACTCATAGCAATAGATAGTATCTCACAAGGCTTCCATAACCCTAACAGAGAAGTTTAGCTACTCATGAGTGCAATGGAAATCACAATAGTCATTATCATCATACCAATATAAGGATAGAACGTGTAGTATATGTTGGTAGGGCTTGTGGCGTGATTTCCTTTCAAAGTAGTATTTCTCATGTTGTGAAAATTTAGAATCGAATAGATGAAGAGAAAGTAATAAGAATTAATTGAAAGAGAATTATTGTAATTGTTGAATGATTGATGGAATAAGAATAATCAGAATGCCTAAAAGCTTCAGCAAAATAGGGTATTTATAATACCCATATCCTATTCCTACTAAGCTACTGCATTACTTAACCTAATCCTACTAGGTTACTGCATCATTATCCTAATCCTAATAAGTTACTGCTGATCCCCAAAAGTCTTTAGAATTGCTGTTTTTGCCTGGGACAGATTTTCCATGCGTCACTTTTAGTCCTAGGCGTCCAACCTCTCCTTCCCTTCTTTCGTGAAGCTTCCTTTAGCATCAAGTTATCCATAAAATGCTGAAATCTGCATTATTTATACCTGAAAATTTGCTAATCACGTTTGTTAGCTCACTCACAGGAAAAAGGACTAAAAGTGCATGAATTATATATTTTGTCCTCAAAACTTAGCTAAAATATGGGTACATTATAGCACTTTAGGCGTGTAAATACGCCTAACATCAACAGCCTACACTTAAAGCTTTGTTCGTCCTCGAACAAAATATCATGTCTTTCTAAACATCCACTTAGGGTTTCACAGTAACAACACAAAATATTCATCAAGACAGGCACAACAGTTATCAACAAAGAGTAGTTTTCTGATCACTTCTAGAAACAATTGAACCTCTAATATAGACTCGTGATGATGGTTAATTCGTATTCAAAAGTTAAGGCACAAAGATTCATATACGACTACCCAAAACTCATCAACCATGTGTGTCTCACAAAATATAACCCATAATCACTCACAAGTATTGTATATATTTCAAACATGGGTATAAGATTATCCTTGCTCTCACTCTCACAAAGAATTCGCATGTTGCAACTGATGACCATAGGCTTGCCCTTAGTGTAATGCTCCACTAATTATCAGAATGCTAAGCTTAGGATCAAATAGGTCTTTTACAGGTTGTAATGTCGGCTAAGGGACGGGTAGGACTATTTTGGCCAGAAATAGTGACTATGTTCCTAAGCGCTTTAATACAACACATTATGCCATTAACACTTTCTTTCAAACAACCTTTCTACTTTCTTTTAATCTACCACCCCTTCTCACCTCTTTTGTTATTCAATTTTGAACAGAATTAACTTTTTATTTTCATCATTTCCTTTTTCTTTTCATAACACACCTCTTATGATAGCAATTAATTTTCATAACAAATTCAAGCACCAATACATTCTAAGGCACTATTCTCATCCAATTTCCTCTTATTTTGTCACATTACTTTACAATTTAATGCACTTAGGAATTTGGATCAAATTATGGTCTTGAAAAAAAAGGATTAGGCTTACATATGAGGTTGTCAAAGAAAAATAGGCTAACATCTCAAAGGGGGTTATCTAGGATGATGTCCATGGGTAGATAAAATAAAGGTAAACTATCATAGGTTGCCAAAGAAATGCCTAAATCATCTCCTAAACTCACTCTCTTTATTTCGCTTTACATACATACCGGGCAAGTTCTAGCATCAGCCACAAACATAGAATATACTATCATCTCACACACACAAGGCACATGGTCGACTTTATTGGAAGCAGTATAGACTCTTGACCCAACAGATGAAGGAATTGAACCACACAATTATCACATAATGAGTCACTATTAGAGCCTAAACGTCTCAATAGTAATGATTTTATCACAGACTCTTGTCGTAATACCATGCTGCCTATCAGAACAATTTCGTGCAAAGTTAAAAATTTTAAAAAAATTTAACTACTAAAAAAAACAAAACAAACAAACATAAATGAATGCAAATGCAGATAAAGAAGTATAGCATACAAATACCAGCACCCCACACTTAGACGGGACACACTGCCCTCAATGGAAAATAAATAAGAAGAACCTGGATTAGTCGAACTCCTCCTCTATGTCTGGGGTCATACCCCCTTCATCGGAATCATCATTGGAGTCGTCGTCATCCGAATTCTCCTCCACGTCAGAGTCTGGCATTCGACGATCATCATCGGTTGGCACATCATCATCAAGAGGTTCCTCAAAGTACACACCTACTCCACACATTTGCCTTGCATGCTCATTCATTGGGTAGTCATAATCCAGCAGTTGTAGCTCTGCAGCAGTTGGAACACGACCTCTGCTCATTATGGTAAACCGAGTCATGCCATAAAGATGGCGAAAGAAACTCTCATCTCGAGCATGCCTTTCTGCAGTGGTAAGGTTGACTCCATGCGTGGTTTCAGCATCTTTAACCTTTGTGAGGTCAACCCTCTTTGGGTTGTGTGGAAGCTTATGATCAGCCGGTTCCTCTTCGATGTCCTCCTTCCTCAATATTGCGGTCAACAGATTGCCAAAGCTAAAGTGGGACCTCCGCATTTAGTTGCAGAACTTGGCCCCGATTCTTTACTTCACTCCCTGTAGTTTTCGGTGACCAGTTGGCATAGAATTCACGTGTTAAATCAAGATTGCACTCTCCTATATCTCGGAAGATGAAATCAAGATGTAACGCCATTCTCTTAGCCAACATACGGGGTTCTTTCTTTGCTAGGCTTTCCTTGTGTATCAACTCCACATGAACATATTTTTTCTCTTTATTGTTCCTATACCACTCCTTTCCTTCCTCCTCAAGGACCCATTTAATTCCAAACATGCGGCGAACTATTTGCAGCGAGGAGGATTCTCCTTGCTCTTTTCGTCCCCTTTTATGGCCTTTTTGTGAAGTGGTTGCTTTTTCTTTCCCTTGTCTTGGTTTTGGTGCCATTGTACCTGATATTAAAATTATAGTCATGTTAGCTTCATCTCGATGGATACAACCAATAAACAGGCAGTAGTGGCACCACCCCACACTTAGTTTGTTTGTACAAACTAGTGAAGTGAACGATGTTGATTACTCAGATTTCATCGAGATACGTTTAGGTGTTATGTTCCAACAATATAATCAGTGCAGTCATACTTTTCGTATCATCTTAACTATCCTTTCTCAATTCTAGATCATGTAATCTTGGTAATGTTTTCATGCATCACTTTGAATAAGACTACTACATAGAGAATGTATCAAGTTATGGCATAGAAATAACCAACATCTTATGTTTGTAGTTAACCATGATTTTCATCTAAATGAACAAGTCATCCGAACATGAAATCTTTCAAGTTACAAGATTATGCAATTTTCTTGACCATGTCAATTCCGCAAAAGTATGACAGTGTATCAAAATCAAATTCAAGTTGGAAACAAGTCAAGACCATCCTTACGTATTCTTTCACTCACTTAGTTGTATCACAACAAATCAACCACACTCAAATCACCAACACTACTTCAAGATTTAACAATTTATTATAGGCGTAGTAGTGTAGTACTTACGGAATATAAAAGAAGAACAAAGAAGTACTTACTTGGTTGATGGCCTAGGAAGATGTTCTTGCAAAGTAAAAGAGCAAAGGGAAAAATTTTGAGAGAATTTGGAGAGGTAGGCGGCGCTTTAGGGTGGAATTGCAATGTTTTTTTGATTTAAGACTAAGGTTCTATTTATAGGACAAGCTTGGGTCGGGTTTTGACCCATTTGGAATCGGATTTGGAGACCAAAAGTGACCATAGGCGACGCCTAATACTTTGCCTATGCTTGGCATAGGCGGCGCCTTTTGCAAAGTATTGTTGAGCATAGGCGGCGCCTATGCCATGGCTTATGAGATTCAGAGACAAAATGCTTTTGCATAGGCGGCGCCTATGCTATGGAATTGTTGAGCATGGGCGGCGCCTATGCTATAGCACTCTAGAATCCAAGAGCTTAGGCCATACATAGGCCTTGCCTTGTTCGTGGCCTCGATTTACATAGGCCGTGCCTTGTTCTTTGCCTATATTTTCATAAGAAATGCCTAACCCATAGCCTTTTGCTTCTTTATTCCGAACTTACCACCTTCAACATGCAACACTTCCAAATCAAAATTTGAAACCAATCTTCTCCTTTACACCTCTTGCACCTACATTTACTCAAAAACAACAAAAACGATTAGAACGATGGGTTGCCTCCCATCAAGCGCCTTAGTTTTGGTCGTGGCTCGACAAAATCCTAGAAAAAAAAAACAACAAAAACAATTAAAAACGATGGGTTGCCTCCCATCAAGCGCTTGATTTATTGTCGCGGCACGACATAACTATCTCTATTACTTAGACTTCATCGAGATAGATGGTGGATCATTTTCTGAATGGATTCAGAGGACAACGAATCTTACTTGTAGGCATGCAATCTTCTTCGAGATGACCCTTGTGCATACATATCCCAGGCGGGATACCAATTGTATCATCAATAGTCCAACCCATAGCTCTCTTGTATCTCTTCAGAGCAGAGATGAGAGCCTCTACGTGCTGTTCACTTAAATCATCCGCCACACTCACAGGAAGTGTATCTCCACTTCCCAAGAATGCATACCTTAGATAATTGGGGAGCTCTTTCGATTCTAGCACTGGGGGCTCTTCAATGGAATTCTTCACTATTGTGAGGGGTGATTCTTAAGATCAGGGTCCAGCTTCTTAGGGGCATGAGAATATAACTTTATTCCTATTAGAGCACAAACGGTTTCTTCATATTCTTCAACATCCTCATGCTCACAATTCGAAAGCACCTCCGATAGTGACTCAACAGTAAGCTGCTTCTCTACAGATAATTCTTTGTCATCCTTATAATTAACGTCAGCTACAGAGAACACATCCATATCTTCGGGCTACTTCACTGCTTTGCATACATCAAAATGGACCACTTCGTCATTCAACCAAAATAAAAGCTTATTAGCTCTCATGTCAATAAGCACACTTCCAGTTGCGAGGAAAGGGCGTCCCAAGATTATGGGAACTTCAGAATCCACCTCGCAATCCAGAATAACAAAGTCTACAGGAAAGATGAAGGTGGAAACCTTCACCAACACATCATTTAAGATACCAACAGGTTGTTTTATCGACCTATCTTCCATCATGAGCCGCATATTGGTTGGTGTAGGGTCGCCCAACCCCAACTTTCTGTAGACGGATAGTGGAATCAAATTGATGATTGCTCCCAAATCGCACAATGCCTTAGCAAAATTCATAGATCCAATTGTGCAAGGAATAGTGAAAGCACCAGGGTTTGCTTTCTTCTGTACTAAGGACCTTGTGGCAATTGCACTGCAATAATGAATATTATCTGCCGGCTCATAGCTTACTGCCTGCTTCTTTGTTAAAAGGTCCTTCATGAATTTAGCATACCCAGGAATCTGTTCCAGTGCCTCAACCAATGGAACATTAATGGTCAGCTGTTTCAACATCGTCATGAATTTACTGAACCTTGTATCATCCGCCTTCTTCTTCAGTCTTTGACGAAAAGGTGGTGGTGGAAGGGGAATAGTTTTCTCCACGACTTTCTTTTCATCTTTCTTTGGATTGGTGATCTTTTCGGGCTGTGGACGTTTGGGGGTGAAGTCATTGACGCCTTCTTCAGCTTCTTCGGCATCCTCTGGTTTGGCAAGATCTACTACATCATTGGCCACTTGCCTACCTTTGGCTGGATTTTCCAACACCTTACCACTCCTGGTTGTAATAGCCATACATGTTCCATTGTTCCTTGGGTTTTGCACTGTGTCGCTCGGCAGGGTGCCAGCTTTTCTTTGATTTAATGTGGCTGAAATTTGACTCAATTGTTGTTCCATCTGTCTTATTGAAGTGGAATATCAGTCAACCAATTGCTTCATTGAGGCCAAGTTATTTATTACCTCAGTTACTCCCGTGCTGGTTGCTTCCACTCCTTTCAACAGCTTAGCCATCATATCTTCCATTGATATATTTCCCGAACCAGATGCAGTGGCCTCTCGTCAACCAGGAGGAATATACACGCCGCTCCTGTCAGTCTTGTTCTTCTAACTACCTTGATCCCGGTCCTTGTTTCTAGAATTATCATAATAGTTTCGACCTTGGTTTCCTTGGGCATTGCCTCGGAAACCCCCTAATTGTTCACGTAGTTGGCTTCTTCCTCAGAATCAGATTCCTCTCTTCCTTTTGACGCAACTGCTTTGACTTTTTCGGTCTTCCCTGATAGTAGATGCTTTATAAGAAGATCCACTTGTGTTTTCATGTGCGCCACATCTTGATCACGTTCTTCTTCTCTTCTTCTTTGTTCTGCAGTCATGCCTATAGAAAAAGTGGGGCTTGCTACCTCAGAATCTCTGGTATGCCACGCCCTACTTTGCTTTATTATCCGGTTTAGCATATCACTTGCCTGAACAAAGGTGAGGTCCATAAATGATCCTCCAGCTGCATTATCCACCACAGGTTTAGTTACTGAATTCAAGGATCTATATAGTATCTCCATCAAGTGAACATTGGTCATGTGATGGTTCGAGCACCTCATAAGCTTCTTCTTGAACCTCTCCCATGTTTCATGGAGGGCTTCAGTTGGAAGCTGTCGAAAATTGCTGATTTTATCTCTCAATTGTGCTCTCTTGGATGGCGGAAAGAATCTTTCTAGGAAAGCGTCTTTCAATTGCCTCCAATTTGTAATAGAATCAGGAGTCAGCCTATTCAACCATAGAGTTGCCTCCCCAGATAGAGACAATGGAAATAAGTGCAACCGAATTACATTCTGTCCAACGCCAGGATTGTCGAATGACTTGCATGTAGAAATAAAGTTGATCAGATGCATATTCGGATCATCGCCTGCTAGTCCACCGAATAATCCCTTGAGTTGCAATAACTGAATCATGGGGCTCGTGATGTTGAACTGGGCTCCGAGTGCCAATGGCGGAGGAATAATAGCTCCTGTGGCACCAGCTCCGTCCAGATCGTCATCATGATCATCAAATAAAATCTGCATAGCTCGGCGTTCAGGTCTAAATCTAACTTGACGATCTCTTCTATTAGCAGGTGTCGCCACCTCAGCATCACGCCTAGGGTTTAGTAACTCGTCATCACTTGGGTCCTCATCGTCAGGATTTGTTGCTCGCCCAGGGTTATCAATATTCTGTTGATGCACTTGAGCGGGGGCCAAAGCAGCTAGTCTAGCCTATTCCTGTTGAGCAGCCCTTCTTTCAATTTCCTGTTGTGCCTCCATTCTGCCAATACGACGTGGTTCAGGATTGATAGGTAATAACGGTTGACCAGAACTTCGAGTATGGGGCATGCACTGAATAAAAACCTGCAGAAAATAAAAACAACAACTAAAAGTAAAGTACGAGAATCTTTTACCAAAGGGTCTAGTGACTATCACAAACTTAGTTGACAACCGTATTCCACGGTAACGGCGCCAAAATTTGATAACACTCAAATTACAGCTCTCGTAAGAGTGTAAACAGTCGCTGTCAAATATAGAAACCAACTGGGTTGGGTGTCGAATCCCATAGGGAACAGCTGGTCACTAAGTAAGCAAAGATTAGTAGACTTTTGGTGAAAGTCTCGTAAAAGGGGGGATTTTGTAGCGTGCAATAGTGTAATAAAATAACAATGTAAAAACGGAGAATAGCAAAGTAAAAAGGAAGAATGTTTAGTAAGATGTTAATCAATGAGAATTGGGAGTTGGGGTTATGTCCACCTTATGAGTTATACGTCTCTATTGGCTATGAGTTATGCGGAATTCAAACATGCACGTGCTTATAGAGAATTGTATTCTATGGTAAATCCAAGCGTCTTTCGACCTAACAAGGACTATTTCGCTTTAACTCTTTCGAGCTTAAAGCGTATCTAATGGTACAAATTCTCCAAGAGGTTAATCCAGTTACGACACTAACTTTTTAACAGGGGTTGGTGCCCTATTACCTTGACATTATCTCTTTTCTAAACATATAACTTTTCTTTCGAACAAGTTAATGCTATACTGGCGTACCCTATGTGTTTGCAACCACAAGAATTTAAATTAAGATGAAGAGAATAATGATATAAGGAGCATACGTGTAAAGAATTCACAAACTCATAGCAATAGATAGTATCTCACAAGGCTTCCATAACCCCAACAGAGGATTTTAGCTACTTATGAGTGCAATGGAAATCACAATAGTCATTATCATCATACCAATATAAGGATAGAACGTGTAGTATATGTTGGTAGGGCTTGTGGCGTGATTTCCTTTCAAAGTAGTATTTCTCTTGTTGTGAAAATTTAGAATCGAATAGATAGAGAGAAAGTAATAAGAATTAATTGAAAGAGAATTGTTGTAATTGTTGAATGATTGATGGAATAAGAATAATCAGAATGCCTAAAAGCTTCAGCAAAATAGGGTACTTATAATACCCATATCCTATTCCTACTAAGCTATTGCATTACTTAACCTAATCCTACTAGGTTACTGCATCATTATCCTAATCCTAATAAGTTACTGCTGATCCCCAAAGTCTTTAGAATTGCTGTTTTTGCCCGGGACAGATTTTTCATGCGTCACTTTTAGTCCTAGGCGTCCAACCTCTCCTTCCCTTCTTTCGTGAAGCTTCCTTTAGCGTCAAGTTATCCATAAAATGCTGAAATCTGCATCATTTATACCTGAAAACTTGCTAATCACGTTTGTTAGCTCACTCACAGGAAAAGGACTAAAAGTGCATGAATTATATATTTTGTCCTCAAAACTTAGCTAAAATATGGGTACATTATAGCACTTTAGGCGTGTAAATATGCCTAACATCAGTAACTCTACCTAGCAGACTGGATTTTCCAAAATCTAGGTTTAAGGAGATCAAACGAAGTTGTGACTAACGGTTCAACATTGTCTATATACTCAATCCATTCTCATGGTAAAGATAATGTTCAAAGATCAAGGATAAGGCTTATAGTTTGAAGCTTTTAAATGGTTTTTAAGTTTTGCAGGTTTGACCAAATGGTTTGATCTATAGGATTTAACATTTAGGAATCACCTATGTGAGGGTAAAATGGAAGCCACTTCACGGAGAATGCTAGTAAAGGCCTATTCTCTAAGTTCTCATGAAACCAAGATGTATTCAAGGATAAAAAATATTATGAGAAACATAAATGTTAAAAGACTGATTGCATGACTTTTGTTGTCTATGTGTATATTAAATCTCAAAGGTTTAAAGATATCACATCTACCGATTAACCGAGTGCACCCAATGCAAGTTCACTATTGAAAGTTCAATGGGAAACCCACGTATCCAGATGCAACTAGTCTTTGATTATAAATCACACATTTGTACTTGAATTTTTTATGAAATAGCCATTCCCCAGTTATGCAGGAGATTGTTGGGTTCTTAAGAGGTGCTAATAAAAAATGGTAGGTGTTTTTTCAAAAAGACACCAAAAGAAAGGATGATTGTGTTTGAATAAACACCTTTTTGGTTTGGATGGTTATGACCTTTCCAATGAGTTGTGACTTTTTCAAAGAGTTGTACCTTTATGTAGGGTGAACCTTTCTAAACCACTGCTTCTCTTCATCAATAAACACCTTGATGCCTATAAATACCTGAATTTTTCCTCAGGTAAAGACATGAAATTTTGAAGAAAAAATACTCTTCTTTCTTAAAAAACTTTAGAGTGATTTGCGGTCCATGAGTGTGTTCATAGTTCGACAGAATTTATGGTACCACTATTCTGTTGAAGTGATTCATTTTATCCTAGGAGGTATGTTCCATTACCTTGGGTACTTGAGGAAAATAATTTCCATAAGAACATATCGTGAATTCAGTGGACTTGAATCTTTCAGCTTCATGTCTTTTTCTTAAAGTTGGTTTTACTATTTTTTCAGAAAATAGTTTGAATTTTATGTTTATAGTTCTCAATAATTTGAATTTGTGTTTAAAGATCTTGAAATTTTATTTTGATTGTTCATAAGTTAGTTGAACTTATGTTGAAGTTCTTAACATTTTATTTTTTCTCTATTTTCAAGAAAATAGTTTGAACTTCATTTTTTATTCTTCATAAGTTTGGTTGAAATTATTGTTAAAAGTTCAAAGTCTTGAATACAAAGTTTAAACTTCATTTTGGTTGTTAATATGTTAATTTGAACATGTATTCGAATTTATTGTTAAAAAATATAGATTTTACTAAACCCGAAAAACAATAATAAATAGTTTATTTTGAACAACGTAACTGTTGAAACATGGGGGGTACACCACTGCTAAGGGACCATGTCCTAGAGATGAGTAGTATGGAAATAAAATAGTGAGCACATAACAATGTAGAAAGTAACTGAACACAATGATTTATGTGGAAACCTCCTTGCTAAAGGGAAGAAAAACCACGACCTACACTCACAGGCTCTTAATCTCTACTATAATCAAAACTCATATTTATTACAGACTCCACTTAAAGCTCTATGTTACTCAATTTGTAATAACTCTGTTACAATCACCTTTCGACACCTGTATCAATTTCACTCTCAGTAATGGTTAACTCTAACCAATACTAACTCAGGTAACTCTACCTAAGAGATTCAACAGCAGACAAGAAAACTTTACTCTTAATCGTTGAGTAAATCAGTTACAAATCATGACTCATGAACCCTGTACTATAAGCAATAAAGATTTAGAACTTTAGCTCGAGGAGAATTTTTTTCTCTACTTTGGAATTTTTGGATTTGTAAAAACTATAAAGGAAATAACAATTTTAAGTATTTATCATAGTGTAGAATTTTTATTAGATTGGGTGCAATATCTGGTACCCTGTGTGCCTACACAGTTGTTACACTAGCAGACAAAACTATGCAGAGATGTGATAGTTGTACCTAAGAAAAGTGTTCAAGGGACTCGGTCCTCTAATATCATCTAATCATCATCAAAACTTGAGACAATAATTTTATCCCTTTTTGATAATGAGAAACCATGTTCAAAGACATCAAAGTTCATTCAGATGTAGAGCAATTGTATCTACACATACACCAACATTCCTTTCATTAGTGGAATCCCTTCCCTCTCTCTTTTAACATATCCCAATAGAAAAGCAACAGTGTGTGTTCAGTTTCCCCCTATAATTAGTACTCACTCTTCTTCTTTACTTTTAGTACCTAGTACACAGTCCCTATTGTAACACCCATATTTCCCTAGCATAATCTAAGCCTTACTAAATGAGTATTCATATATAAAATGTTTGAAACACTTATTATTTTTCAGTTTAGAGCCTGTCATTATGTAGGAAATTCAATTAGCTCTCAAACGATATAAAATTTGCCTAAATCCGATAATAAAGTAAGAAGCTATGATAATTTTAAGTTTCAGTCATTAAACATCATCATTTTAACCCTTAGCGCATCGTGTAGGCAACTCAAATGATAATTGTCAATTTCCAGTGTGACTTCGCCATCATGGAATGTCACGGAGTAGACCAATTTCTTGTTTGTCAATTTCCAGTGGGCCTCCGCAATTGTGGTGCATTGAGGAGGTGGCCAAAATGGCACCCAAAGGCTTACCGAGATAGTGGCGCGCCACACTGTCAACCCAGTTCCCAGTTTTCAGTTTCTAGTGACATGGCGTGATAGCTCCGCATCGCGCCAAGTGCCTATTTCAGAAAAATTCGATGAAAAATTAATATTTCATTTAGGGATAAAACAATCCTTTCCCCATTATTTTAGTCCATCCAGGTATGATATTGAAGCCCTAAAAATGTTTTTAAAATCATTATTTAATTAATTTCCCCCAAATCAAAAGTCATTCTCTTCCAATCAAGAACCCTAGCTCTCAAATTCAAGGTCAATCCCTAAGAACTTCAAGAAACCATAAATTAAGGTATGTTAGATGTTCATCCATGGATTCCTTACATCCATGGAGCCCAAGTAACCCATTTTAATCACCAAGTTATAATCTTTTCAAGTTATTATGTTTTAAATTGTGATTTCACCCATGAATCTCCATGAAATTTGATTTTATACCATGTTACCATGAAATTATTGTTATTATTTAATCCTTCATGTTGTAATATTATTATTTATTGAATTAAACCGTGATTTTGATCTATTATGTCAAATTTATGCTATTTTTATAAGTTCCATGACATTCCTATGATTGTTTTAAACCATGAACTACAAGTGTTTGACAAAATACCTACAAGAATGATTTATTTGTTAAGAGCCTTCACATTTTGATCTCCAAGTTTTAGTGTTATTTTACTATAATTGTTTTGAGTTCTGGGGTATAGAATACCAGAAATCCATAGCTATTTATTTAGTCTAGTCTTAGTATATTACAAAATAGTCTTTAGAATATACTATGGGCAGTTTAGAATAGTCAAATATCAGTCAGTTAAACTCAGAACAGTCTAGTATTTCAGTATTTTTCAGTTAGGAGTAGGATTTAGCACCGAGCGAGTGTAGGGATGGTGTCTTCACCGTCAGATAGGAAGAGTCGTTAGTACTAGTTCCTATACTCTAAAACTACATAGCCAGCATAGGGTATGAGGAGTCACCCATCAGATTAGGCTTGACTATCTCGTAGGGGTCACCCGTCAGTTCAGGATTGACACCCTTAGTCCTTTGGACATTATATCAGTTTAGTGGATCCACAAAACCATAGTTAGTACCCCTGGCATGGTATTAAATCCCTTCCAACTGGGGTTATAGGTTGGACCCCGATTATCTCAAATTAGGGAATGTCGGTTAGATGATACCTCCCACAGTCTCAGATATAGTCTCAGTTACAGTCTCAGTTTAGTTATTCAGACCTAGTTTTGTTTGACCAAAGCATATAGATTTCAGTTATTTTAGTATTTCAGTTTATGTTATATGCTTGGTCATGCATCCTCAGTAGTTACAGACTTTCATGCATTTTCAGTATCTACAGATTCCATGCTCTTTATTCAGTACTCCATACTTTACATGCATATCTAGTTAATTATTAGTTCTATTCATGAAACCATGCATATCAGCCTACTTCATTTAGCATACCAGTACATTCAAAGTACTGATAAAATACCTTTTTTTTGTGCTATGATGTATTATATCATAGGTTCTGACGCTCAGTTCCTGGCTCATGATTAGATTTATCAGATACTCAGTAGTGGAAGTGTGAGTCCTCATACTTCGAGGACAGGCTTACTTTATCTCACGTCTCAGTTAGTAGTTAGTTGGAGTTAGTTGGGTCCTATCCTATCAACTCATATTCAGTCAGTTAGTTTTAGAGGATTTTCAGTCATTAGAGTCAGTTATTCAGTATTCAGATATTACAGTTAGTTATCCAGTTTATCACTATTTTATTAGATTCAGTCATTTGTTTTTATAGAATCGTATTTCAGTTTTAAATTCAGTTATTACAACCTTGTGGCATGTCAATATTATTCTGAATTTATGATTATGTTATTCAGTGCTCACAGCAGGTACCAGCTCATGGGTTAGCTCATGGTCCCTCGAGACTGTAAGCACCTTGTGACGACTAGGGGTAGTCTCGGGTTGCTACAAACTTGGTATCAGAGCCTATGGTATTAAAGTGTCCTAGGAAGTCTGAAAGCCGCATCGAGTAGAGTCTTGTGTATGGGTGTGTAGCACGCCACACTTATGGATGAGAGGCTATAAGGCATTTGGTATCATAGTGAAGTCAATGTCCCCTCTTTTGGCATCATAAAAAAGTAAGAACAGTTTACCAAGATAGTAATAAGCACAAATTGATTAGCTCATGGCCACTGGGGCAACAACATGAATGAATAACTTAAAGAGGAGAGATAGTTGATATACAAAAAATATAGTTTCATTCATAAAGATAGGAAAGTACCATTATAGTGAAATAAAAATTAACATAAATTTCTTGACCCAAAAAAGTCACTGGAATCAAGAAAGTAAAACTAACATAAGGGGGAAGAGGCGCTTAGGTAGATGGAGGTTTTGAGGAGAGGGACTTCAGAAGTATTTCCATCCTAGCACTCTCTGCAACATGAGGGTTCAAAAGCTGCTTCGTTGGGTCCTTTACTTCTGCATTAAACCCTTGAAACTCCTTTATGAGTGCTAAGACCTTTTCCTTCAGTTTTGCATTTTCTTCTCTAAGTGCTTCAGTAACACCTAGTCCCTCAGAGAAGACCTACTAGTTATTCATCTTCAATTGCACAATCTCTGCATCCTTAGCATCCAAACTAATCCTCACCTCCTCCATCTCTTTGCTTAAATTTTTTTGTACAACCAACCGTTTTGACACCTGGGATATGGTCCCCACTTTTCCTTTTACACATTGATTTTCAATCAATATTATTAGACTAAATATTTTTTACTATTATAGGAATTCCCTTTTCACCAACAACTCCAATGTGATCAAATACCTTATTCAAGAAGTATCTATAAGGCATACCATGTCTTCCCTCCTCCTCATAGATAACCTTATACATATGTTCAATCATCAAAGTAAGTAAGCTGATCAATCAAAACTTACCAAGGCATTCAATCACATATAGATCCACAACAAAGCAATAGTTCTCTTCTTTGACCTAAGAAAGATAACTTTGTTGACAAATTCAAAGACCAATTGAAACTCACTTTTGAGAAATTTATTTCTCACACCTGCAATAGAGGTTCCCCTATTTTTGAAGCACCCACCATAAATTCAGTTGAGGGCTGTTGTTTTGAAATAGTTCTCACACCACTAATGGGAACATCTAGAATTTTTCCCAGAACTTCTTAGTCTAATTTTAGTTTCTTTCCTTGGACTAATGCAGATAAATTCAGCCCGCCATCTGAGAACTTTATTGTATAGTGGACTTGTCTTACTTCACCTTTAAAAAAAGAGGGAATTGGTTCCTCTAGGAGGTGTAATCGTCCCCGATGCCTAACATACTTAACTAACTCTATGATACCAGGTTTCTTAAATATCCTAGAGTTAAAAACTCTCCTAGTCAGCACTTTCTAAGTTTTTAGAGTCTCATTTCTTTGTTCCCTAGTCACACTCTTCTCATCTTTCTCCACCTTTATTCTTTTAAAACCACTAACAGGTTCATCTTTAGCCACTTTCCTCTTCTTGGGACCAGGTCCCCCAATTATTTTATTCTTCTTCATAACAATGTGTTTTATCTCATATTAGTTAGACTCCTTGATTTTGTTGGGTAGAACCTGGTCCTTCCTTCATCCTCTACTTCTTTCCTCCTTTCTGTTCTAGCAGCAACATTAGGGTCAACCTCATTATCACCCTCTCCAACATCAACCACTTCAATATTTTCTTCCTCAATCATAGTACCCTCTTTAACCTTGTTCTTTTAAAAGTTTCCAACTTATTTTCCTTCATAGCATCCCCCATAAGCTTTTTTTCAGCTCTTCTTGTATTATACTTCTTAGTTATTTTCCCTGTCTCTTCCATCTTCTCTTTTCCTTTGATACCTCTTTGCCTTTGTACAAACCACCTTAATGGTAATTTATCCTCATCAATCAAGTCTTCTTTATTTGGAGGAGGAATAAATAAGCCAATAGCCTCAGGAGATATATCTCCAGATTTATTACTAATAACTTGATCTTCCAGACCAAAAGAACTCTCCCTAGAGTCATTTGATAACAATATAAAGTTCTCAGCAACCCAATCATCTTTGACTAATTCACTACAAGAGGGGTTTGATTTTTTTTTGGTAGATATTCATCAAAGAGTTGGGCACAAATAGGGTTCGAAGAAGCTGGAGTGGGAGAAACAGGTTCGTTCAGAGTCTTGGAGTGGTCATCCTTTTCTAGGTTCTTTAAAGGGTTGGGGTTATTAGGGAACTAAATTTCTATGGGTCACCTAAATACTTCACTTTGGTCAACCATTAAGGTAGTCTTAGAGGAGGGTTATACTATTTTTAAGATTTATTCCATGGTAGACTCATCCACGAAAGTTGGTGAAGAATATGAGTCAGCAACTGGTATTTCAAGGGAAAGTACAGAGGGTGGAATGGACTTAGTGTCTTGAAGGAGGTTTTAAGGAAGATCTTTTGCAGTTATAGACACTAATGGAGTAGAGGTTACAATAGGAGTATTTTCAGACTAGGGTGAAGGAGTTTGAACAATATTTGAGTCTTTTGAGGGGCTTGAAGTTGAGTTGTTGTCAGCAATTTGAAGTCCTTGAGGATGGTTTGAAATAAGACAAGAGTATTTTCTAAGAAGGAAGAGATTTCAATTTTTTTTGCCAATTTTAGAAATTAAATATGTAATGAAAACAAATTGATTTGATTTTTAAAGACAAAGAAAAGGTGCAACGCTTGGAATTAAAGAGTAACATGTTTGGTCCCTATAGGTGCGACCTTTTTTTTCTTCAGCCATTTGATAGTTTACAGACATGTGGGAAAGGACATGGTTTTTCAAACAAGACTTTATGCAAATTTTAAGAAGCACATTAATGATACTAACCTGTGAGATGGGATCAAGTCCTTCCCTTGTTTGAGTGAATCTTTTATATTGTGTCTATCTCATATGTTCCCTTAAAAATGGCTCACCATGAATATATACCTATAAAGGTATGGTACTGAGTTAGACTAAAAAGCATAGATTTCATCAAGGATACCTGTCTCTTTATAATATCCAATGAATAGAGGAAAATGATTCATCAAGTAGGTTAATTTATCTTTATCAAACCCAACCTCAACTTATTCTTCAAAAATTACTCCTTGTGAAGAGCCTTTGTAACGATATCAGCTACCTGATCTTCAATATTACAAAATTTTAAACAAATGGCCCCTTTTCAGCATTGTCTCTCTAAAAATGACACCTCAACTAAATATGCTTTGTCCTTTTATGCTACCCTGGATTTTTAGTCATGTTTAGAGCCCTTGTATTGTCATACATCAGAGGAATGGCATTAGAAACAATCCCAAAATCCTTCAGTTGCTGTTTGATCCATAATAACTAAGCATAACAAGAAGTTGCAACCACATATTCAGCTTCACCAGTAGATAGTACAATTGAATTTAGTTTCTTAGATCCCCAAAAAATTAGAGATGAACCTAGGAAATGAGCTATTCCTGAAGTACCTTTTCTATCCACCAATTACTCAGTATAATCATAATTAACATGTTCTATTGGATAAAAATTACCTCCATATGGATAGAACAGGACCAGGTCCTCCTTCTCTTTTAGATACCTGAGAGTTCTCTTTTCAGTTTTTAGATGAGACTCCTTTGGACATGCCTGAAACCAAGCACATATACCAACACTAAACACAATATTTGGTATGCTTGTAGTAAGTTATAATAAAGATCTAATAATCCCTCTATACATGGTCTAATTTATTCAGGGACCAGGTTTATCATTATCAATCTTTGAATTGGTTCCAATTTGAATATCAATTGGCTTGGCATCTCCCTTATTATATTTCTTCAGCAGCTCTTTGATGTATTTTTCCTAACAAAGCATTATCCTTTGTGAGGTCTGTTTAATGTGTAGGTCTAGAAAGAAGCTCAATTCATCCATCATGCTTATTTCATACTCACTTCCCATTAATTTTGCAAATCCTTCAATATAGATCTTCATAATTAGCAAGTTATCAACATAGATCTAGCAATCTTGCACATCCATTATGCCATCAGCATAGATCTACACAACTAGCAATTTTGCACATCCATTATGCTATCAACATAGATCTACACAACTAGCAATTTTGCACATCCATTATGCCATTAACATAGATCTGCACAATTAGCAAGTTATCACCTTAAGAATTCAGAAAGAGAGTATTGTCAATTTTTCTTCTCTTAAAGCTATTTTCCGAAAAGAACTTTGAAGCTCTCCCATACCAAGCTCTAGGTTCCTGTTCAGCCCATAAAGAGCTTTATCTAGTTTGAGCACATGCTGTGGAAAATCTACATCCTCAAAACATGGAGATTATTTGACATAAATATCTTTCTTCAAATTTCCATTTAAAAAGGCAGTCTTGACATCTATTTGGAAGAGTTTGAAACACAAATAAGCTATAAAAAATAGAATCCTGATAGCTTTCATTCTTGTAATAAGAGTAAAGGTATCATCATAGTCAATACGTTATTCCTAATTATATCCTTGAACAAAAATCTTTACTTCATTTTTATTGATAGTGCCATGTTAATCTTTCTTGTTTCTATACACCCATTTTGTCCTAATGATTATTCTGTCAATAGTCCTGGAGACTAGGTGCCAGACTTTTCTCCTTTTAAATTGTTGAAGTTCTTCTTGCATAGAATTAATCTAGTTATCATCTTTTAGGGCTTTATTTACATTTTGGGCTCAATTTATGATAGAAAAGATGAGGAAGCCATAAAATTCATGGCTTGAGCTCTTGTTCGTATTCCAGATTCCAAAGGAGAGGTCAAATTTTCAAGGGCGTGAGAAGATTTATGCTTTCAATTTCATCTTCTTGGCTAAGGTCTGTTGGGACCAGATCCTTGAGGATTTTGAGAATATTTTTTTTGATGTTCCTTTTCTATATTTGGATTCATCAACTGAGGACCTGATTCACTATCACCTTTCATTTCCAACTGTATCATTCTGTTCTTGAAATTTAGCTTCTTCTATATCATCCATTTAAATAGGAATGAGCTTTTCTACATCAGAATATTTACCTCCAATAGAAACTCTTAGCTTTCTAAATTCATCACAAACAACATATACACTTTCTTCCACACACAATGTCCTTTTGTTGAAGACTCCATAAGCTTTACTTATATATGAGTACCCTACAAATGCAACTTCATCACTTTTAGAGTCAAATTTCCAAAAGATCATTCTTTTATTGTTTAGGACAAAACATTTTCACCCAAAGGATCTAAAATAATCAATTTAGGCTTTTTGTTGATAACACGTTCATATGGAGTCTTATTCAGGAGTGATATGATCAGGCATCTATTTGTCACATAACAAGTAGTATTGACAGATTCAGCCCAAAAAATGTTTTGGAAGACCACTATCAATTAACATTGTCCTAGCAATTTCATTAAGAGTTCTATTTTTTCTTTCAACCACTCCATTTTGATGAGGAGTTCTTGGAGAGCATAAGTTATGATGCCACTTTTAGCACAATATTCTTCAACTTTGGAGTTTTCCTCTTCAGTTCCATGATCAAATCCGAATCGAAAAATTGTGGTTCAGTTTAATCTAAAATTGCTTTGAAAAGACCACAAGTACTTCATAAGTCTCATCCTTAGCTCTTAAGAATATGGTCCAGGTGAACTGGAATAGTCTTCCATAATAACAAACACATATCTTTTCTAACCTCCACTTTGGACTTTGACAGATTCACATAGGTCCATGTGCAATAATTCAAGTGGTCTTGAAGTACTTACCTGCTTCTTCTGCTTGAAGAAAGATATTGTTTGTTTTCCTTTGACACAGACATCACATACCTTATTTTCTAAAAATGGTAGCTTTGGAATACCACAGACCAAGTCCTTTAAGACCAGTTTGTTGAGTAGTGAGGAGCCTACATGCCTCAACTTTCTATTCCATAGATCAGTATTTACACCTTGAGCACTTAAGCAGTTTAGTTCATAGTCAGCCATAGTGTCTAAATAAAATACATACATACTTTTACATCTTTTATCTTTGAGGATAACCTTTCTAGTTTTCAGATCAAAACAGGGCACCATCAGTTAAGAAATTCACCTTATTTTCTTTCTCACAAATTTGAGATACACTTAAAAGGCTATACTTTAGACCATTTACATAATACACATCCTCAATTCTATGGTTTAAGGATTTTCCTATCTTTCCAACACCATGGATATATCCCTTATTTACATTTTCAAAAGAGACACTTCACCTTAAAGTGCCTTGATTGAGAGAAAATAGGCAGTACTTTCAGTCATATACTTAGAACATCCACTATCCATGAACTAGCTTTGACTTCCTTCTCTTACTCCCACCTTCATATAGAGGTCATTTATTAGATTTGGGAACCTACTTAAGTCCGAGTTCCCAAAAGAAAGATAAGAGAGTGATCACATCTTTCTTGATCTAGCTAGGCAGTTTGTTCTTCCTAGAATTCATCAAGGAGTTAGATCATTCAGGGTTAGAACTCTTATGATGGACATATCTAGTAGTGTTCATTCTAACTCTAAGCTATCCTTGACATTCCCCCCTTAAGTGACCATCCCTTCCACAGTGAGTGCATAGAGGATTGTTGGCTTTACTTTTAGTAACAGAGATACTTGCCTTGAGACTTAAGAGCATGATAGTTGTACTAATATCTAATACCTCTACCATTATTGATCCTCCAACTAATTAGATTAGCAAGGATCTGTGAGGATGTAGTCTATTTTAGGGATTTATTAAGATCTTCTTTTATATGGACCAGGTCCCTTTCCAATTCTTCATTTTTATGAAGTACAATCATAAAAAGCTTTTGAGAATTCTTCAACTATTTTTCAAGATAAATTTGAAGCTTTGAAGCTTCATTCTTTCCCTTCCCATCAGAATCATCTATTTTCTTCAGTTGATCCATCAAAATATTGTTTTCAGATTTCAGTTTTAAAGACTTTTCTCCTAATTCAGAAAACTGACTTATTAAGGCAAGTTTCTCATGTTCTAGATTTTTAACCTTATATTCAAGTAAATCCCTCTCAGTAGTAAGTTCACACACAAAATCAAGCAATATATTTGCAAGTTTCTTTATCTTCTTAGGGGAATAATCATTCAAGTTTTACTTCATATCAAAAAGAGTTACCTCATCCTTTTCTTCATCATCTAATTTATCCATGATACCAAAATGAGAGTTGTAGGATGTTTCACTATCTTACACAGATAACATAGAGACATCCTCAGTCTTTTTAAATACCATCAGATTCAGTTGAGCTATCTGCCAAGACAGCAAGGGCTTGTTTACTACATAATCGGCAACAACCTTCCTTCTTGACTTCTAAGGAACCTGTTCCTTCTTCTTTCCCTTCTCCCCCTGACTTTAGATACTATTGATAGTACATTTTGTGAAGAGGGTAATCTTTAATGAAATTCCCAGGTTTCCACATTTGTGCCAGACTTCAATAGTACCTTCCTTTTTTGCTGCTGCATCCTTTTTTATGAAACTGATCAATTCTTTGCCCTCACAATATTCTTAGCCAAGTAGACCACATCAACATCATCCTCACTAGTATCAAACTTTGAGGCTTTTAATTCTAGTGACTTTTCCTTTTTAGTCTTTTTCTTTTCTTGACCATGTTTTTTCTTCAATTCACGAGTCTTTAAATTTCCAATCAATTCATCCATGGTAAGTGTCTTCAGGTTTCTAGCCTTAGTAATAACATCAACTTTTCTTTCCTAAGACTTGGGAAGAACTCCCAGGATTTTCATCACTTGTTTATGCAGAGGAATCACCTCACCAAGGCTGTGCAACTCATTAGTGATTTAAGTAAATCTTGTATGTATTTTTTGAATGTTTTCCCCTTCCTTCATGGAAAAGGCTTCATATAGAGTGGTCAACATATCTACTTTTGACTCCTTCACATCAGTTGTTCCTTCATGATATGTTCTCAGGAAATCCCAAATTTCTTTGGCATTTTCGTAAGCAAAATTTCAATTGTATTCTTCTGGTCCTATCCCATGCACTAGTAATTTCTTGACCATGAAATTCTTTTTAATTTTCTTACAATCTTTGTCATTATATTCTCTCCTGGTTTTAACAACCATTCTAGTTATGTCTCCTTCTTTGACTTCCCTTACTAGAATATGAGCACCATCAAGTATCATATCAATTAGCTCACTATCCTCAACTATAATGAAATCATAATCCTAGTTTTCCACAACCCACAGTATTACCTACTGAGATGGCATGGCCTAGTAGTAGATTGTTATTTCTCCAGATTAGACTGTGAACTATGATCAAGAAGTCACTCTAGGTGTTAACCTTTCAGAGTGTCCTTGCTATGATACCAATTTTTGATATATGGGGGGGGGGGGAGGGGTACACCCCTGCTAAGGGACCAGGTCCCAGAGATGAGTAGTATGGCAATAAAACTCTAAACACAAAAATGTAGGAAGTACACGAACACAAAGATTTATGTGGAAACCTTCTTGCCCAAGGGAGGAAAATCCATGATCTGCACTCATAGACTCTCAATCTCCACAATAATCAAAACTCATATTGATTACAGACTTTCTTAGAACTCAGCTATAAGTTCCTCAATTTGTAATAACTCTATTACAATCACCTATGTCAATTTCACTCTCGGTAATGGTTAACTGTAATCAATAATAAATTAGGTAACTCTACCTAAGACATTCAATAATAGACAAAACAATTTACTCTTAATCGTTGAGTAAATCTGTCACGACTCAACCTCGAGCTTGGCCGTGATGGGTATCTCATGCCCACTATAGACTGGAGACTACCCCTTAGCATAACTTCAAGGGAACAATAATAATAATAAAGTTGAAGCTAATCAAATAGTAGTAAGAGATGAATATATAAATCAAATGAAAACTAAGAGGCAAAACAATAACAACCCATATCTATCTACAAAAGCCTCTAAAACCAGAATAATATCCAAGTCGGGTCATGCCCCCAACTATGACCAACAAGAATCCAAAAGTACTCAGTCAATAAATAAAGAATAGTAAAATAATAAGACCTTCCGATGGATGGAGGCTCACCACTTCACAAAAACTTGACAGATGCACTCAACCACCTAACGCCACATAGGAGCAACAGAAAAGTCCTTAGACCCTACATTATAAAATGATATAGCATTCTAAGATGGTCAGTGGGATAAACACTGACATATAACTCAGGAAAAGTGATAAAATAATGTCATGTCCAAAATCAATCAGAATCACATGCACACATTTATATATATATACATTTATAGGATGCCGGGATGGGGTAAAGGGTCATGCACATGATAGTTTATAGATTTAACCAGAATTGTGTAACCCGATCCATCCTAAAGGTATCCATGGGCTATATGAGTTCAACTCCTCATGTTGAAAGGGCCCCAGTGCATGTTAGTCGTACGAATCAAGGAAAACCGAGGGAAAACTAAAGCCACCAAGGAAATATCCATCCAAAAATATATATATCAAGTGTGTACCAAGTAGATAGTCATATTATATGACTCCCAATATCGACAAATGTAGTTTTCAGTGTTTGTCCCTCTGGAACTTACACCTTCATGGTGAGCTACACAATCCCTTTTTAAGCCCAAATTAAAATAATTTGCACATAAAACCAACCAGTAACCTCAGAGTCATTTATTAAGGCATTTACCACTAGGTGTCTTCATACCAATATGATTGCATGTTAAATAAAATATGCCAAACAAATCTACATAACCTCGGTGACTCCCAATTCCCATAAAAATGAACACCATGGCCACCAAGGCCATCCAAATTCATTTTTATATCCACTTTTTCATTAATGCAATGCATTGGGTTCAAAAATAAGTTAAACCATGTAATTTTTCCTAATAAAAATTAATTTATAAGTTGGTTGAGGTTAATGCAATTCCAAGCCAAAATTCATCTAATTTGGGGAAATCCAAGCCCCCATCCCAACCATTTAAGTAATGTACCATTTCATTCCTAAAAATATATTGATTTAAAACATGAATAATCAATTCAAAATACAAGATAAGTAATTCCATCAGTAATAACGAAAATCCCTCAACCAAATTTCAAAACCCATAGTTAAATCACATGAAAATTCATTCAATTAATGCCACAATGTAATTCAAGTTTAGGAAAGAGAAACATGCTTGAAATATACAAAAAATTAAAGTCAATTTGAAGTTTGGAGCCCAAATGATGAATTCTCTATAAAACCGTTGAATATTTGGGTTTGAGTTTAAGAGAGAAAGAGAGTGATATAATATTTGAAAATGGAAAGAAATAAGGTTATTTTATGTTTAAAGATTGTACAAGGGCTAAAAAGACCAAAAACACCTCTCCCCAAGTAAAAAAATAAAACTGGATGAAATTAACACACTGACGTGTAACACCAATATTGTGGAGGTTAGCCTCCGTGCCACGCCGATATCGTGGAGGTTAACCTCTGTGACATGGAATTATCGCGGACTGCCTCGGGGTTCCAAAATGACCTTGAACCCCTTCCAAAAAATTTGAAATTTTTTCAAAACACCTTTTTAACATCCCTAAATATTATTCAAGTCAAAAATTGAAATTACGCATGCGGGGTAGTTAAAATAAAATGATCTAACTTTTAAGGGGTCTTAAAAAATTAGGTACAAAGCATGACTCAAGAACCCTACACTCTAAGCAATAAATAATTAGAACTTGAGCTCTAAGAGAGTTTTCTCCCTTACCATGGAATTCTCAAATTTGCAAAACCTATGAAGAAAAGATCAACTTTAAGTATTTATAGTAGTGTAAAATTTATGATAGAATTTTGATTAGACCAGGTGTAATATCTGGTACACTGTGTACCTACACAGTTGTTGCACTAGCAGAAAAAATTATGCAGAGATGTGATAGTTATACCTGGGCAAAGTGTTCAAGGGTCCTAGTCCTCCAGTATCATCTAATCATCATCAAAACTTGAGACAACAATAGCAAATTATGCATAGACACATGAAAAGATGATATACAAATAATATGAGTCCACCAAGGGTAAACTGCCCTTATAAATGGTGGCTTTGTTTTTTTGTCCTCCATAACAAAAGATCTATAAAACTAGTCTCCCTTCTTTTTTATATATAGAACAATTACTTATTTGCTTCTCTATATCTCAAATGTTTAAAATAACTTCATACTTATTTATCTTTCAACTTCTATTTTTTATCTCTTTTTTATTTTATTTTAATTTTAATTTTTTCTTTTTCTTTTTTTCTTTTTGCCTTTTTAGTTTTTCTCAACACCTACTTTTTTCCTTTTTTTCTCTCAACTTCTATTTTTTTCTCTTTTTTATTTTACTTTTATTTTTATTTTTTCTCTTTAAGATTTCTTAATCCTTACTTTTTTTATTTTTCTTTAATTTTTATTTTTTCTTCTATCTTTTTTTTTAAAAAAAAATTTCTCAGCCTTTATTTTTTTTATTTTTTTCAACCTCTATTTTTTATTTTTTCCTCTCAACTCCTATACTTTTTCTTTTCTTTTTTTAAATTTTTTTCTGCATTTTTTTTTGCAACTTTATTATTTTCCTTTTCTTTTTTTTGATTCCTTCCAAACAATAAGTAACGACCATGAGCAAGAGTCGACACTACCACATTGTATTTTAATTTATGATATGGTCTATAAATATTTTCTTAGAGACAAGACTTAGGACTTTCAAACAATAAGTTACATTCCATAGGCAAGAGTTCACACTACCACATTGTGTTTTGATTTATGAGATGTCCAATAACTGTTACCTTAGAGGCATGAGTTAGCTCAAGAACTTTCAAACAATAAGTTATGCCCCACGGACAAGAGTTGACACTAACACCTTATGTCTTGATTTATGAGAAGTTCTACAACTCTTTCTTTAGAGGCACAACTTATCCAAAATTTTCAAATAACAAGTTACGTACATTAGGTAAGAGTCAACACTACCACATTGTAGTTTTTACTTGCGAAATTCTCTATAACACTTGCCTTAGAGGCAAGACATAGCCCAAGGACCATCAAATAATAAGTTGTGCCCCATGGACAAGATTTAACACAACCACAGTGTATTGACTTATGAGATGCTCTATAACTCTTTCCTTATAGGCAAGACTTACACCAAGGGCTTTCAGGATATAAGTTGCACCCCATGGGCAAGAGTTGACACTAGCTTTAATTTATAAGTTATTTTATAAATCTTACCTTAGAGGCAGATCTTAACTCAAGGACTTTCAAACAACAAGTTACGCTCCTTGGGTAAAATTAACACTACCACATTATGTTTGATTTATGAGATGCTCTATAATTCCTGCCTTAGAGACAAGACTTAGCCCAAGGACTTTTAACGATAAAGTATGCTCCATGGGAAAGAGTTGATACTACACATTGTGTCTTAATTTATGAGATGTTTTATAAATCAAGTGCTTTCAAGCGATAAGTTATGCCCCATGGGTAAGAGTTAATGCTACCAGATTATGTCTTGATTTTTGAGATGTTCTATGAATCTCCTAGAGGTAGGACTTAGTCCAAAGACTTTCAAATGGCAAGTTATACCCTATGGGCAAGAGTTGACATTACCACATCGTGTCTTGATTTATGAGATATTCTACTACTCTTACCTTAGAAGCAATATTTAGTCCACAAGTTATGCCTCGTGGACAAGAGTTGACACCATCATGTTGTATGTATCTTGATTTATGTGATGCTCTATTAGTCTTGTCTCTAAGATAATACAGAACCCAAAGACCTCCAAAAAAAACAAGTTACACTACCATATTGTGTCTTGATTTAGGAGAAGTTCTATTACTCTTGTCTTAAAGGCAAGACTTAACTCAAGAATGTTCGAACAATAAGTTATGCCCCACGTGCAAGACTTGATACTACTACAGTAGGTCTAATTTATGAGATGTTCTATAATTACTGTCTTAAGGGCATGGCTTATTCCAAAGGACTTCCAAACAATAAGTCATTCCCTTAAATTTACTTTGATATCAAAGAATGAAGATCTCCTTATGGGTTATCCAACTTTGTATTTATTATCAAAATATAACAGAAGTTGAAAAAAAAAGAGAAGAAACAAAAGAGAGAAAATAAGAAAAAGATTGAGAAAAAAAGAGAAGAAAAAAATAAAGGTGAATAAAAAAGAGAAGAATTAAAAAAAATAAAGATTAACAAAAACTAAAATAAGAACCAAAAAATAAAATTAAAATTTGATAAAAAAGAAAAAACAGTAATGACAAAGACAAAAAAAGAAAAGAAAAATAACGGTTGAGACAAATGAATTAAAAAAAATATAAAAAAAAGAGAAATGAAGATATAGATAATATTTGCGAAAAAAAGAAAAAAGAGAAAAGAGAAAAAAAGTAAAAGAAAAATAAAGTAGGAGACACATAAGTTTTAAAAGAGAGAGAAATGAAGAAATAGATAATGGGAGTACCTATTCAAAAACACATTTACATTGGGACACTGAAACAACAAATACTTTACGAAGGATAAGATAGCTTATGTAAGTCCTATGGTTGTACTGGCCATAAGCAACAAAATTGCCCGTCCCCGATGGTCTCCGCTAGAACTGAAAATCAAAAGAAGGAACCAACAACTCCTATCTCTAAATTGTCAAAGCAAGTACAAGAGGACAAATGGGAGACCGTACAACTCCAATGTCGGAGGAAAACAAAAAACCATCCTCAATAAAGAAATAAGGAGCCTAAATCTTCTACCCAATGGGGGCCACAACAGACTTCCAGTCACGGTATTAATGTTAAATTATTTCAAGCATACACAAGTAAGTTCCTAGATACTCAACTTTTTGAATTTGTAGAAAAGTCCAATCGCAGACTTCTACCCTCAATATGGCTGGTAAGTTTGAAAACACACATCTTCATGATGTTCTTTTTCCGAATATTATTTAAGCTCAACAAAAGGTTACCACTAATAACTCTTTTGTTTCTTTGGCGACAAACCCTAGACCTAGGTTGCCCCCTATTCCTATAGCCAATGTGGCCCCTAGAATTCCTCCTAGGGATTTTACATCTGTACCTCCAAAATACACCACCTCTTTCTTTAATCACTCTTACTTGGACCCCACCAGACACGACAACAACTATCCTATCATGCCAACTCATAAAAGCGAATGTCCATATATTCAAGACCCCACTCCCTTCTATAAGCCTTTTGACATGTCCACTCCCTCAACAACAAACTCACAAGGTCAAAAGTCACCTTTTCTAGCTGGCCAAAAGTTATCTGTCCCTAATTATAGTAACCCCACAAAAATATCTTTAGAGATAGATTTGGAAAGTGAAGGACCCACTATAAGTAACTCCAGTTCTCAAGTCTCTGGAACCATAATACCTACTTTTAATAACATAAATAGTCCTAGTACCACTTCTACTATTTCTCACTCTTCGTTTTCTACTTCACTCTCCACTCCACTCTATCCTACTAAAAATGCTGAAGAGACCACTTAGCTTTCACCGCTCTAACTCCCAAAACTCAAACTCTCAGTTCTACTATAACTTGAACCCCATCCCAGTCCAGAAAATGATACCACCAATCTAACTGGTTCCCATACCATACCTCAAGTCCCTCCAAACCCCAACCCACTATCCTAGATTGAGCTATGTCTCCAGGGATACACATTGGCACTCCATGTTCAAATGGAGCATGGAGAAATGATGATCCTTCTACAGAACCCAGCTGTACTAGCCACACTAGAATCGGATGTCATGAGAAGGGCCACGGAGACCTACAAGGACCGCCTATATATGTCGACGGTGCTGCAGCCACTGATGAACTACCAACTCCCTAACATCCCATTCTTTCATATCTCAACCTAGGAAACTCCTACAGTGGGCCAGTCCATGCAACCAGTTTCGTTCAATATCCCGACCTTTTCTTTGGTCATGTCTAACTTTTAGGACATAGACCCCCTATATCATCACTGATAGTAGGGAATGATATAGAGAGTGGGTACATTTCTCCAGGATATGGGGATGATGGGATCGATGGATACAACATGGACCCACATTCTAAACAACATAGCCTCCTCGTTTCAGGTACCCAATCATTTAAGCTAATTTTCTCTAAGAATAGTTCATACAACAACATAGGAAATAGATGAGTCACTCAAACTAATGCACAAAATGCGAATAGAAATAATGGTTCGAAAGGATTTATAAGTAATGATCTACAATAAAAAATACGAGAAGAAATTCATTCTTATTTGTCCCCGAAATCTCTTGAAAAGTTCAATAGATATCTGGCGTCCCTTCAACCCCAAAATAGAATATTATGTACTGATCATGAACCCCACAATGAGAACTCCAGACCCGGAGGTAACATTGGAACCTCCATTGGACATTACAATGATAATTCCCTCTCATCTCAATAGGTCCCACTATAAAAAAAATAATATTTAGCGATGAAATTTAACGATAGACCACTTTCCATCACTGAATAGCGACGGATCAACAACAAAATATTCATTTTTGTCGCGAACATAGCAAGTCCCTTTTTAATTTATTATATAGCAATGGATCTGCAATAAATTTCATTTTTCATCGCCAAATATTGGCGTGAAAATTTGGTGCCTTAATTTTGTGATGAATTTAGCAACAAATATGTGCCATCATTTTAATTAATTGGTAATAACGGATTTAGCAACGGAATTTCTCGTCAGTAACCATTATAAATTTTTTATTTGTTATTAACGACGGAAAAATTCATCGCAATATTTTATAACTTTTAATAAGTTATTTTTCTAGGGTTTCTTATCATTATGTCGACTTTTCTTTCTCTCTATAAATACATGGCTCTCACTTCTCTCTATAAAAATCCTAGGATAAATGCATTACTTTCCAAAAACACTCATAATTGTCCCAATACACTCTCTATAAATCTATAAATATCGTTTATAACAAAATCAAAAGACAAATCTATAATACCCAGTCATTAATTTTCAAGAATGCATATTTTTTTCATGAAATACATTATGCATAATCTTGTTTCAGCTGTAGTTGTTAAAGCATGCAGGGTTTTTGGGTTCATCGGGTATGTATGGTTATCCATTTTAAATTTGTATCAATTAGCTGGGAGTTGTGATTTGTTTGGACTTAATTGTGGGAATTTGTAGAAATATTTGTTTTTTTTTCAAGATTGGTCATTCCCCAATCCTTGAAATACCCAAGTTTTGTTTTTTTATTGTTTTATAATATAATGTTTTGCCGTATGTTAGGGATTTGGGTTTTTAATCAGGTGATTTGGGTGTTTTTCTATGCTCAGGAAGTTCTAATTTTTTTTTCTTTTTATTAATATGCTTTGCTTGAGCCAAGGTCTATCAGAAACCGCCTTACTATCTTTCCAAGTAAGGGAAAGGTCTGCGTACATACTACCCTCTCCCGACCACACTTGTGAGATTACAGCTAATATGTTGTTATTGTTGTATTATTATGATGGTTCATATTCTTTACTTTAGATGAGGGTCTATCAGAGAAGGCCTCTCTACCTTCATAAGGTAGGACTAAGATTGTGGCTGTTCTACCCTCCACAGACCCAACTTGCAAGATTACACGGGGTATGTTGTTGTATTATAATAGTTCATATAATGAGTGTTGGATGAATCTATTTGATCTTTAACGCTTTGTTGATAATCTATAAATTCAATGATGTATGGAGTCTTTTGCATCCTAGTATCATTTAGTATACACTTTAAACAATCATTCCTTTAAAAAATATAGTTTGTAAAAGATGTTTAACTAGATTGGTAAAAGAATTGGATTTTGAATTTCATTTTCAAATGAACGGGCGTATATATAGTTCCAACAACTTAGTAAATGTAGCCACTTGTGATCTTTTCCTAATCAAGGTATGAGATTTCTGTCCAATTACATATCGGCGCTAAAAGTATGGGACTCTGCTGCTTTCTCCCCCAGTTTATATAATACTACTCTACTATAGAACTTAGCGACAAGTCTTAAAATTACAATAAGAACAAGTATGTCTCAACTCCCAACTAATTAAGTTCGGCTAGATGGTCTTTACCATTCGGTAATGCTTAATTTTTCTTTTGAGACAGATTAAGAGTTTTTGTTACTTGAGGTTATCCATATCTCACAATTATTCATATGCCAACATTCAAACTCTAACCAAAATAAAAGGGCACAATGCCAAAAACATAATGTAGATGTAAAATGGCAAAGCCTACTCTAAACTATTGGTTGTCTCCAAAATGGACTGTTTCCTTCTAAACTAAGATCTCATAGATTACTAACTTCATTTTAGTTTAGGTATCTTACTTCTCTTATCGTTATATTTCAAAAGTTTCAACTTTTCTATATGTTGTAAGGTTTATTTTTAACATCTCATATTACTCTTAAATTAATATCTCATTGTATGACATTAGTTTTTTAAAGATTTGTTTTACCATTTTAATTGAACAAGAACTTTGCTTTTGTGCACCTTTATCACTAAGAATCTAAGTTACTTGGACTTGGTATGACTGGTTCTGTGTGAATTGATTTCTTTGTTGTATTTGCAATACTAGGAACAACACATAGAATAGTGGAAAGGCTACCTGGGCATTTTGAAAGCTGCTATTAAAGTAGGATGTACACTTAAAAATGTTCATGTTATACTTCCCTATCAAAAGCTAATCAGTTTAAGAAATTCACAAACTAGTAATATCAGTATCTTATACTAAGTCTAGTTTTTGTCTTGGTTAGCCTAAACCTTATCTTCGATTCTATTTAATTCTTTCTTGTCATGCATCTTGAGTCAACTACATAATCTACTCATTGATTTTTAGGTAAGCATTTTCTTTATGATAGTTCTAGCTATAATTTGTTTACATTTTTTCATTGTTTTTCATTTGAGAACATCCGTATGACGATTATTGGGTTTCAAAAAGATATTTGTGTTATGGACAAATATGCCATTTGCATTTTGTCTCCTTTCAGATATCTAATATAGACTTTGCATTAGTACAAGCTGTTAATGACAATGACAATTTATGTTCTAAGATTGTCGAATCGCTAGATAAGCTTCAGGTATAAGTTATGATTGATCGTTGAACTAATTTGAAAAGAATATGCATCAACTATTTCTTTTAGATACCTTGTACGAGGGATGTGGTTTGTCATTTGTCAAGGGTGCTACAATACTAAGCATGTTGGTATATTGAATACAATTGCAAATATAACTGATGTACATGCTAAAACTAAAGTATCTAATATGAATTTTTTACATAATTTTTTTCTTCGATGAATCTATGACATATCTACCTGTGTTCTTCGTTATTTTCTACAAGGCTAGATTGATTTGGACTGTGTGACACAAGATAAGGTTTATGGTTCAAATATTCTGGAAGATCAAGTTGAGATTGTTAAGTAGTAGACTTTGTTTTGGTGTAAAATAAATGAATTTTTCATGAATATTTAATGCTCTACTTTAGTAGCTAAGCTTTTCTAAGAAGTACTAAGATTCTTGATCTTTATTTTCTAAAGCAATTTCACTTGGTTCTTTCTAATATAAACTCCCTTATTTCAAATTGATTGGCTGCTGTACACAAGATACTTGATAAGTTTTTTAAAGTTCAATTAAGGAGAGGACTGTATGGTGAATGCTTGGTAAAGAAGTCTTTTATAATGCTTTCTTTTGAATTGACAACTAAATCCATAACACTAAAAACTAAGATGAAGTCTATGAGAGCAAAACTAAATGTATGTCTGGATTTAGAGTATTTAGTTCAGGTGCATAATAACATGTTTTACAACTGTCTTCTTGGCTCATTTAATCTTGTACTATTTTTCATATGCCAGGTTATTCATGCTTAGCCAACTACATCTATTTCAGTTATAATTCTAATTTTTGTTTTCTATTTTCAAGATAACTAATTAAAGTATTTAAATTCTATTTTATCTTTTAGGGGGTTAGATTTGATGGAAATCCAGACTTAAGAGATGAAATTGGAAAGGAACTAAGCAAGAAAAGTTCTTCAGTTGGACTAAGGTCTATGTTTATCTTTTTTTTCTTGACGTGTTGCATGGGCATTGATGCATTTTTATTACTTTACTTTCTAACCAGGAAGATTATAAGCTGCATCAAAAATTAAAGATAGAGCTGGAAGTATGCCATGTACTATATGATTTCATTCAATGGTTAAATATAGAGCTTGAGAAAGGTCAGAGGTATACCTTTTATTCCATGTAAAGTAATTCCTACATTCTGGTGACTATTGGAATACAAATATGCATTTGTATTGTATTCTTGATTAAGTTAATTTATTCCTATGTTACATAGGCCTAAGTGCATCTGATGCATAAGTTTATGTGATATGCAATTTCTATTTTGTGTATCTGACGCATAAGTGTATGTGACATTGTAGTTATTGAGCGTGTTGGTGATATTACGGTACAAGAAGGGTTTGTGCTTGATCCTTCTCCTACTAATGATGATGACGTTGATTCGTAGCTTTAGAGTATTCTTATCCTTTTATCGTTGTATTAATTTTTGATAGACTATTTTGTATGGAAGTAAAAAAGAGTTATGTAGTAACAAATACTAATTTTGATGGATGTGCGTTTGACATTAGCTTATTTTTGATAAAATATTTTAAATTGTGGATGTTTGGACAAAATTATTGTGAATTTTTATATTGAATATGAATGTTGGTTATTTTAACCATTCAATAATTTACGCATTTCAATAATTTTCTTACAAAATTATTAGCAAAAAAATTAGTGACTAACTATTGTCGTTGCTACGGAAAAACTTTGATCGCTAAAGACGGTTTCTATTAGTGATAAATAATTAGTGACTAAATTTTTTCGTTGCTATTGAAAAGCTTTAGCGATGGTTAAATTTGATTGCTAAAGACGGCTGCTTAGTCGACCAAACTACGTTGCAATGGATCAGCAACAAAATATTCTATCATAAATTTAGTCACGATGTAAATGAATTTTGGAAATAGAAACGGTGTAGCAACGCAATATTCCATTAGTAACATCAACAACTAATAGACTTTGTCACTAAGCAGTCATAATTTTTGCGATGAAAATTATTTTTTGTCGCTAAGAGGCTAGCAACGAGCAATATAGCGACAAAAGCAACTCCGTTGCTATTTTTGTTTAGCGACAGATTTACATACAATAGCAACCAAATATGACTGTCTCTAAATGCTATTTTTTTTATAGTGTCCATGAATATAATCACATGGAACAATAGGGTGAATGTACCTAATTTCAGGCACAACTTCAAGTCTTTGGTGGATTGGCATAAGCCACCCTTGGTGGCATTGCTCAAAACCAAAAAGCAGGATGATCAACCTCTCCATGATGATTTTCCTTTCATAAGAATGATCGATGTCCCAACAATAGAAAACTCAAGAGGACCGGAAATTTTGTAGGATGAGAACCTCCTAGATCTCAACTAAATTTCCACCACTGACCAGGAAATTCAAGTCACGATAAAGGTAACCTCCATAGATAACTCTTTAGGCTATGTGTATGCTAGTACTTACAGATGTAAGCATAGTATTCTCTGATATAACCTTAATACTATTAAAGATAATTACAATGGTCCATGGATTATTGGAGGGGACTTTAATGACCTTTTGCATGCTTCTGAAAAAAGGTAGGTAACCCCCTTAGTAATCCTCGTACCACTAAATTTTGGGGCCTGGTTAATTATTATGAGTTAATTGACATGGGCTATCGGGGTAGAAAATATACTTGGCTGAATAAATATTTCAATAAAAAGGGACTTTGATCTTTGAAAGGCTTGAACCTTTTTTTTTTTACAAATAATGACTGGATTTTAAATCACCTAGATGATCAGGTCATCCACCTTCCTAGGACTCACTTTGATATTTCCCCTTGCTCCTTAGGGTATCTAAAGTAGGGCCTACCCTAAAAACAAATATTTTCCATTTTGAAACTATGTGGGCCTCCCATGTTGATTTTCCCAATTTATCCAAGCGGGTATGGGATAACTCCCTATCCTTAATTACGGCTATCAATCAATTTCAAATCGATGCCTTAAAGTGGAACAAGGAATCTTTCGGTAATATTTTCATCTGCAAAAAAAGGAATCCTCAATAGACTCCAAGGTATCCAAAACTTAGTTAACTACCCCCATATCTCTTTTCTTTTACAACTAGAGCAATCTCTTATTCAGGATTTTAACTATATGCTCAATCTCAAAGAAAATTTTTTGAAACTAAAATCCCGTATTCTTTGGCTTAATCAAGGGGATGTGAACATTTAATTCTTCCACTCCTCGACTCTCATTAGACGAAGAAAAAATTGTATTATATCCCTGCAGGATGACAATCATAAAATGGTTTTTAGATTATGAGGGAATTCTTTCACACATGACTACCTTTTTCTAAAATCTATATACTAATACTTATCATAATCCCCCCTCTATACTTGTTATAGTGGGCCGTGTCTAACTCAATGAATGAGAAAAAGAGGAGTTGGGAAGAGATCTAGTGGAATAGGAAATTTATGATAATGTGTTCTCTTTCCACCCATATAAGGCTCCGGGCCTAGAAGGACTCCACCTCTTATTTTATCAAAAATACTGGGATTTTGTGGGGCTTTCTATTATAAAGTTCTATTTACAAGCCCCCTAAAAGAACATATCTCGGAAGAAATTAACAGAACCCATATTTACTTTATCCCAAAGACTAATAATGCAACTACTCTTTAAAATTTCTGCCCTGTCAGCCTTAGTAATACCTCCTACAAAATTATTACTAAGCTCATATCAAGAAGGCTTCATCCTCTAATGAACATGCTAATAGGGCCTTGCCAGTCTAGCTTTTTCAAAAACCATCAAGCCGGTGATAATGCCATCATTATTCAGGAGATAATAAATTATTTCAAAAAGAAAAAAAGGGAAGGTGGGTCAATTCCTCATGAAGATTCATCTTGAGAAAGATTTCAAAAAGTTAGAATGGTCTTTTATTCATCACATTTATAGTTTACTTTAACTTCCCCACCAAGATAATTAATCTTATTATGAGTTGTGTTTGTTCTAGTTCCACAACCACCCTCATTAATGGATCTTGTACCAGCTAGGGGTATACGCTAAGGTGACCCCATCTCTCTAAATTTTTATTCTTTGTATGGAAGTTCTCACTCACAACATCATACAAACAGCCAATATTAAATAATGGAATTCTATTTCCATCTCCAAATGTGGGCCCTCTCTACACATCTTTTCTTTGCAAATTATCTGGTCCTCATGATGAATACTAGGACTACTAGGATTACTAGTTATGCTAAAATTTTTGATCCTCAATAATTTTTGTGCTTGGTCAGGTCAAAATATAAACCATCAAAAGTCCAAGCTCCTCTTCTCTCAAAATTGTGCCCCTGAGATGTAATAGTGCATCTCCTATTTTTCAATATTAAGATTAGTTAGACTTTTGGCAAATATCTGGGATTCCCTATCTTTACCAAGTGCCCTGTCAAAGCTAAATTTCAATTCATTATAGAAAATCTTAGAAAAAAACTATCGGGATGGAAAACAAAATTCCCAAATATAGCGGGATGCACTACTTTAGCTAAATCTTGTCTTAACATATTCCATTTCACATCATGCACTATATCAAATTACCTATGAGAATATCCAAGATAATTAACCATATACAAAGAAATTTTATCTGGGGTACCATGACAAGCTCTACAAAAATTCACTTGCTGAATTGGAACTCTATAACTCTCCCTAAGGATGAGGGTGGCTTAGGTATTCAAAAAAATGATATTAAAAATGAGGCTCTTCTTGCAAGGCATGCTTGGCGCCTGCACAAAAATCTCCATTCTCTATGGATATCCATTCTTCTTTGCAAATATGCCTAAGGTAATACCATTTCTATCCTTTCTAGTCGTACTTAATCGTCCAGCTTCATTTAGGAAAATGTCCAGCATGGATGGAGCTTTTGTAAGAAACATATAAGATGGGATATTGGTGATGGATCCAAAATATCTTTCTGGAATAATGCATGGATCCCTCACTACCCCTCACTTTCTACACTCATCAATGGGCCCCTCTTGGAAAGTGATTTTTCACTGAGAGTTAAGGATTTCATTCGAGATAATTCCTGAGTAACCAATATTTTAATTTATCCATTACCGCAGGATGTGGAATTGCGTATCAAATCCATCCCTATTACTCTCTACACCTAAGGTGAGGATATAAAAACATGGTCCTTAACTCCTAATGGACTATTCTTCATGAAAAGTACCTATATCAGTCATCTTAAAGAAGACCCTGCCCATACACATAATACCCCTCCCTTTCGTTAGATTTGGAAGCAAAATTGTCCCTGTAAGATCAAATTCTTTTTATGGCTATACCAATATGGGCTTCTTCGCACAAATCATTACCTCAAGTGTATTGGTATGGATGTCCATTAGAACTGTCATGTGCAATAATATTTAAAAAACTAGAAATATTTTTCATGGATGTCCCCTCTTCCTAATGTTCTGGGAGGCTTTTGGTGTCCTACCAGCTATTCATTCTATTGCCCAATCTAATGGTACAAACTGGCTACTAGAATGTCGTAACTTAGACATCCCTCTCTTTAAAATTTCCATTAGCTGGAAGTCAATCTTTCCATTTCTTATTTGGAATATTTGGTTGACTCGTAATCATAACAAATATAATGAATCCAATATCTCTATTCCCTTAGATATCTCTTTTGATAGAGTTGCAGAATTCATCTTTCTTACTGATAGTCCTAGACCCTTAAAACCCCATGGGTATAAAACCTGGACCCCTCCTCAACAGGGACTGAAACTGAACTTCAATGGACCCTTTAACTACTCTACCAAAGCAGGAGGGGTTGGGGGAGTATTCCAAGACATAAGGGGATATTGGGTTGCAAAGTACAGTGTGAAAGTTAATGATAATTCACCCATTATAGCTAAAATGGCTGGTTTATTCTATGTACTTAAGATTGCTCGAGATTTGCAAGTTTCTTATTTGGAATTATCTATGGAATACCTTAAGGTAATCAATATTCTCCACCCTCAATCTCATAGTACTCCAGTCTAGTAATTTTTTCAAGGGATCTTCTTCTCAACCTAGGGAGCTAGCAGATTTGGCATGAGGAACGTAGTCTCAACAGGGTAGCTGGTAAGCTGGATAAGGAATGACTGAAGCTAACTATGAATAATATTTTTGTTAAATAGTCATTGCCACCAGACTATGTTAGGAGCCTCCTTGAAACAGACCTAAGTGTCTCACCTTTTGAAGGGCCTTTGGCTACCCCTTTTGTATTAGTGGTTGATAGTAGTAGACTATGTTAGTCATCTCCAAAGCTACAAAAGCTACTGCTATACTATTATATGATGCATAATAGTAAATACAATCTCCTTTTCTACCAAAAAAAAGAGAAAATATTTATCCCTCACCATGTTTAAATAAAAATTATATGGAAAAAGTTAAAGAGTAAAATATGAATCACTATTGTAAGAGTAAGAGCCTACTTCTTATGTCTTTTTTTCAATAGTGAAAAGTTAAGTGATCCCACCTATATTCAATAGCAATTCAACGTATGGAGGGTAGATTTGTAGTTAAGCAGGAAATAATGGACTTTTTATAGAGGACATGACTTTTAATTAGACAAGAAATAATAAGCTTTTTATAGAATTGTTGATAAGGCACAAACAATAAAACACAAAAGACAACTTTATAAACAAGTAGATCTTGGAAATATTTATTTAGGACTTTAATACCCTTAAATTTTTCTTCAATACCCTAAAACATACATATTGAAGCTCTTGCGTCTAACATATATAAAAATTTGTGCTCCCAGCAATATCACTACACTGTCTGGGGTGTCCAAAAAAGTACATTTGACTCTCGAAGGACAAATTCATATCCACACATTATAAGCACTCCCAAGTTCTTAGACTCATCAGGTCAAACTTATCTCAGATGGAAAACATAATTGTTAACGTCCAAGTCAAACACCATGCTTAATCAATAGTTTTATCACTGACGTCCAAATCGCCAATCATAATAGCACATCAACTAGCTCATGAATAAAGTATGAATCAGATATGGTAAGAGTTAAGCATATGATGACCATTATTCAACAATGATCGAGAAACAATTTAAATCATGTAATTCGATATACATAAAGGCTTATAATGCTACTCTAGCATATGATGGTCATTATTCAACAATGATGGAGAAACCGTGTCACCATACAAAAGAGTAATATTGATAATTATTGCTTTGATCACACGGGCATCACTTATCAAAAACATAAAAACTTTTACCAATCTTTATACTGCGATATTAATGCAATCACCATGATATTCTACACAACCTAGTTTTTAGTTAATTTGATTTAACCGTTGCCTACGTATGACACAAGTTGCCTAAACTATTCTAACTTATGCAATAAAGCTATAAGTAACGAACATAATAGTTTTTATGTGGAAAACACCCGTCTCACAAAAGGTGTAAAAAATCATAACCTGTATCTCTACAGGATTTAAATCCAACTTCACTAAACACAATGAGTCTCTCAGCAAAAGATTACAAACCTATAAAACCTAAAAAAAATTATAAACTCTAATTCCTAAAAACACACAACCCTCCCAAGGTATGTGTTCCAAGTCTCCTAGTTATCCTAACTTGAAGACAACAATCTTAATTCAATTTATAACATATTGAAACAAAAATTACATCAACATTACAACTCAATGAACAATTCCTAATATATTAATGCTAAAACTTTTAGCTAAACTCTGCACTAGAACCAAGTTCTTCAATGTGTTTCTTTAATATTCAAGTAGCACTTGCAAAGTAAATTTGTCAATTGCTTTTTCTACTTTGTGATTATATAAATAACTGAGTATTTGATCTTCTACTTAAGAAAAAATCTTCAAAGAGTTATTTTTCAATTAAAGCTCTTCATCACACTGAACTCTCTTTACTTAGGGTTCCACGTCAATGAAACTCTTTACCTCTTTAATGATATAGTCTAACTTCAACTATTCAATTCAACACATATTTATTTCCTTGAGTCTATCAAAAGTAAACACCATCTGTTTGTTGATTTTTTCACACTTATCTTTATTCAACTGTGCTCTTGCTGCAATTTAAGCTCCTTGAAAAGGTTTTCTATAAACTAGTTTAATGCACCCGTTTCATGTTTTATGTTAATCATCAAATGTACACAAGTCCTAACAAATTTCCCTTTTTTGATGATGATAAACTTTTGACCATGTGCACTCCTTTCTATTACCAACCTCATGACCTGTGAACACTTAAGCATGAAATACTTAATTATGTCAAGTTAGTTTATTGTGTTGAAAGTATTGCACAACAATTATTCTTCCCCCTTTGGGCATCATCGAAAATTTATTTCAAAAAATAATGATAAAGTAGTTACACAAGAAGTTAAACTAATTATAGCCACTGGTTTATCACCGATACAATTAGATGGAGGCATTTATGCAACATAACAACTTATCAAAAAGAATAGAAAGAAAAACAACAAGGAATATAAAAATGAAACCATTCCATTAAAATACCCAAAGAATTATGCCAGAGTAGCAAATGATATGATAGACTTAAAGTAAAAATAATAGAGAATGACAAAAATAGGGAACTATAGAAGATAAGGGACAAGCCACGACAGAGGCAATGAAAAAAGGGTGAGAAATTTGGCAACAGTTGAGTTAAAATACGAATAGATTCAACATTGTCATTCCATTCACAAAATAGCTCTGACTGAAGGAATATATTTATGATTGCCATTATTCTATTTTAAATATGTGTACAACTTGCACCTTCTCAAGTTTACTGTTTTTAATAGTAGGGCTGCATTGGAGTATCAACCCTCCCTTTTGAAGCATGTAGATGATAGTAGTTCACACTATCAAGATATACTTTATGGTTTGGAAGTCCCAAAACTAAACTTGAACTAAGTAACCTTCAAAAATATTATTCAACTGAAACCTATTGGTAAGGGCATGGCCTTTTTTATCATTTAGAAGCACATGATGCATGTGCTTAATGATTAAGCTAGGAAGGTCTATCTTAACTTTAGTGTGAAGAAGCTCCATGATTTTTAAGTCAAGATAACTTACTACAGTGACCCTATCCTTTTTGGGAGTGATGATTTTTTGTACCACACAAAAATACAACTTGTGCAATAGAGACATTTCCCTTTTGGGCACCCTAAGATGCTGAATAGGATGTCGGTTACCAAAAAACTTCTTTGTGATGAAAAGAACAGATGTCATGTTATCCAATGGAGGCCACTCAAAATTAACATAACGATCCCATCCTTCAGCGGGAACATTTGGAATCCTAGAAACATATTCAACCACTAAGTGTAGAGAAATACCTTACATAGTAGTAGAAAATATTAACCTATTATCAACCCTGTTTGCATAGAACTTAGTAACTTTAGGCATCCCAAATTTCCTCTGAAAACTTCCTTGAAGGAAAAAATTAGGACATCCTTGGGCCTCCAACTTACCAGCCAAAATAGCCATTTCAGCACCACCAAAACCAGTCATAACTCTTCCCTAATAACAACTCCATTTAGAAGTGAAAGATATGCAGCAACTTAGGCTCAGTAACATTAGGGTGTTCAAAACATTAAGTGGTTTTGACATCGGAGTCTGAGAAGGGGAATAAGAGTGATGTTTGTTTGAGAACATATGAATAAAATCATTCCAAGGGGCAAAGTCGGCCGTCTGAAGGCACATCATGACCTGCAGGTAACACCAGCGAGACCTGGGATAGGGGAATATTTCTAATTCATAATTATATGAGGATCAGATAACTTAATGGGCAAAGAAGGAGGAATCACTGAAGTAGGATGAATTTTATTACTTTTGTGCACTACCATCAACAGACATAGATTGAGAAGAATGTGGTAAAGCGGGAGGACTGTTGGTGGGATCTATGGTATTTAGAGTAGTGGATGAACATTCCATATCTAGTTAATGAATTATTTTTTCATAACTAAGGAAGACATAAAATAAGATGAATGAAGTTTAGGCGAGGGTCGACTTGATAGAAAGAGAAGAATATGGAAGGTGAAAATAACTAGGAAGATGTAGTGTTTCCTAAATGTTGAACCATTATGTGAACATGATTTTGACTTTGATGGGATGACTATGGAGGCTTTTTGAAAAAGTAGGACTCTTGGGATTGGTGGTTTTAGAGTCATAATTTAATTAGGAGATGTGAATAGGAAGAAACAAGATTGCTTAGTTGGTTCAATTTAGACTATCATACATTGAACATACTTGAAAATTAATCAATGTGTGGTCACAAACACTTTCCTTTCACTAACTTTTGACATAATTCAATATGAATTTATGTTAATAAATCCAAGAATCTGGTATTGGGACAAACAACTAAATGTGCAAGACTGAATATAATAGCTAAAAAACTATTTTCATTAATATGAATTTTAGAATAGTTATTACGCCAATCATTGAGGGTGGTTTATGCAGTCTTAATAATCCCCAAGTCTAAACCTATTCTTATCAAAATATTCCCTACTACGTGCCTTGGTAAAAATGTCAGTAATATATGCTTTTCTATAACAAAACATCATTGAAATTTGACCTTTTCCCACATTATCTCAAAGAAAATGGTGTATTATATTAATATGTTTTATTCTTTTATGTTGAAAGGGATTCTTAGAAATGTTAATAACACTAGTATTGTCACAAAAATAAGGACATATTGCACAGTCATATCAAAATCCGTCAAGTATTGCTTAATCTATAGTAATAGAACAACTTGAGTCATCTACTACATGCTTAGTTTTAGAGGTTGGCAAGTCAACGAAGTTTTGTTTCTTAGTGCTCTAAGAGATCAAACATAATCCAAGAAAGTGTATATCTGTGGTGTTTTTTTTGTCAACCAAATAATTTGCATACTGAGCATCTGCATAGCTGGCAAGGTTGAAATTACTTTTTTTTTGGGTACCATAACCCCAAGTGGTGGTGCTTTTGAAATATCTCAAAATTCTTTTATCAACTTTAAGATGCGACTCTTTAGGTTTTACTTGAAACTTTGTACAAAGTCCCTTATTAAAGACTATGTTTGGTTTGCTTATAGTAAAATACAAGAGAGTTCTAATATACCTCTATACAACTTCTTCTCCACAGATGGACATGTTTCATCAAGGTATAATTTTGTGGCAGTAGAAATAGGAGTATAAATCTCCATGGCTTTCTTTGTTTGAATTTAATTTGTAGTTTGGTTGATTTGAAATCCTAAGAAGAAATTTTGTTCTCCTATCATGCTTATTTAAAATTGTCCATTCAAGAGCTTTGTGAATTCTTAAGTAAGTTACCTATCAGTAGATCCAAATATAATATTGGTAATCCCAAAGCTACACCTTCAATCAAAAGAGTATGTGATCGCTGCCAAATAAAAGAACCTAACAAAGGTTGGGGTCGAATCCCAAGAGAATACGTGGAATTTTGGCTCTCAGTTGTTGTAATCAACGGGTAGAACTGGAGAATTAAATGGTGGGATTTGAGTATCAATATCAAACTAGTAGATAATATCAACTTTGGTTGTAATCAGTTGTAGGTGAGCACTAAGATTGTATTCGCCCTAGCTTCTCAACTTCGCAGGTTTATCGTACTTTGTTGAACCAACCCAATACCTTGCATGCAGAATCTGATAAGTTATGTACCATCAATAGTCTTTTAGACAAAAAGATGGATTTCACCCATTACCTTTTTAGTCTAGAATATCGCCTTACAAACCCTTGTTTTGATACCAAAAAACTATTACCTTTTGAGTCTCTAGTTATTAGATGACAACCAACCATCTTACTTTGATTATAGCTAGTAACATGGATCAACATTTAAGCATCAAATTACTATTGTAGTTGTCTTTTCCTAGTCACTAGTCCTTTTTTGGAGTAAGTCGTGATAATCTAGGTGGGATCCTAATATTTGTAACCACTAAGATATCTATTACAGTGATGATAATACAATGTATGCATAGGTATCAATTTAGAACAAGAATATCACTTCCCCTTCTTCATCAATCTGCTAGGGTTTCCATAATCCTAGAAAAGGGTTTTTTATAAGATGAATCAAAATAATCATAACTGAAAAACCCAAAACTTTAATTGAATTAATCAACCAAAGTCAATACAAGAGAATTCTAAGGCTAAAATCGAATCACACAATCAAAATATGTTCGTAAATATCAAGAGGGTATAACTTCAACTAAAAAACACATAAGAGGTATTTATAGTACATGTGGAAATCCTAAAATCATAGACCAAACAAAAAAAGGTTCAGTGGTAACATGTGGTGTCTACATGCGACATGAGGCTGGGCACATGTAGCCACCATATGTGCTCAAACAAAAACTCCTACAACTTTTGTTCTTGAGATTTTGGACTTTTGACTCATGATTTGCCCACATGCGGTCCACATATTAACATAGGTAGGTGGTAGACTTTCTTTTTTGGCTATTTCACCCTTTGGATCATCAATTACAACACTTACCTTAGTCTCACATAGTCCACATGTGCTACATGTAGACATAGGTATGTGCCAGGCCTTTCAACACTTGCAACCAAACTTCAAATTTTCAACTTTCATCACATGCTTTGGTCACGTATAATTTGAGAAGTGTCACAAATACCAAAAATTGATCAATTAAGTAGCTAAAACTCAATTTTTCATCTTTTTCATAAACTTAGCATCCAAAACCTAGTTTCCTAAAAAACATACCAAAAAATGCATCATATCTAATGAAACAACTTAAGAAACTTGTATGTTTTCATAGTTTTAACTGTTGAAAGTGCTATATTTCTATTACATCAACACCATCAACTTAGAAGTTTGCATGTCCTAAGGCAATAAAACATAATAAAACAAAACAAGATACTTAAATAGGGGATTCTAAGCTATTCAAGGCAGTCAACACTTTAACTCAAACCATAATACCACCTTCTATCTTCACTTTTTAAAACCAACCATGTATAAATATAAAGCATAACTATATGACACAACGAGATCAAGGTATGACATTACATTAGCAACAGATAACCATGCATATACAGACAAGTTACAGTACCCAAACAAGCAAGTAGATAGCAATATAACTCAAGTGTCCTCACAACAAAGAGGTCCCACTTGCTTATATGAAATAATGCATGTCAGTTCAGGGAAAGCCAAGAAACACTCACACTTAGAAGAGAAGTTCCAGTCAATGCGCATCAAATACCATAGGCTTGTCTTTATTTTCTTTATCTCAGTTTTCAGATAGTTAAGTTAGGATTACTATAGGACTTTTCTCAGCTTGTAACGTTGGCTTGATGGTGGTATGGTACATATGGATATCAAATGACTGAGCCTCCTTGGCACTACACTAACCTTGGGGTCTAACTTATCTTCCAACTTTCTTTTTATTCCACCTTTATTTCTCCCTTTTATTCTTTTATGCACATTCAAGTTTGGTGTGATCTTTATTCTTTATTTTTCACTTTTTCGCAATTTCTTTTTCTTTTTCTTTTCTATTCTTTTGCTACCACACTGAGCCCTACTAATGTTTTCTCTTATTTTACCTCTCTTCATACCCACTTTACATCACATACCATAATGATGACCACTCTCAACTTAGGCATTTTGCCTAAGTTGTGGTACAACATGTACAAGGAGAAATGGGCCAAAATAGGCTATTGCAACACAAATGGGAAGGTGATAGGTGAAATAAGAAAAATAGGTTACAAGGCTTAGAACAGGGATCAAGAGATACTATTTCTCATAGGGAAGTCATTTATGCTAAAAGTTGACTAAAATAAAAAATAGCCTATGATCCTTTCCTGACCAACAATCCTAAAACCTAGACAAGACTAACAAGGTAAGTTCTGAACTCAACACACAAAGAGAACTAAGTAGTATCTCACACACACGAAATATTGTCAATATTAAAAGCTACTACTCATGCAGTTCATGGAATTTCTACCAAGTAATTATCATGTCCCTAATCCTAGTTCCATAACAAAATTCACAATTTTCACACATATATACGTTCACACAGTTCTAAAACACAATTTTTGGAGGGGTATTATTTTTCTCAAAAATAAATCAAAAACATGACAAACTACTCTAAATACTTAAAAACCTCCTAATTACACAAAAACACAACACAATACAAAACAAAACACAATTCAACACAAATTTTAACCTAGACATGCCGGTTCTATAATTATACCATAACTGATAGGAAAAAAAGCATGATAACAAAACCCGTGGTAGCTGTGGTATACCCCACCCAACTAAAAATTGTGCACTATCCCCAATGTGCTAAAATAATATAAAACAAAGAGAATAAGAATATACCTGGGATACACTAGGCATTTGTGTCATGATCTTTCCTAAATAAAGCTATATCTACTGATGGAGGCCATAGTGGTGGTAATGTACTATGAAAAATGCACCCGTAGCTAGATTGGTATGCCTCTACCAATCAACAAATATAGTCTTTGTTGAATTATGGGTGGCCCTTTTCAGGGCTTGCTTATATGGCCTATTTATATTTTGTAGGTCACCCTCTCAGCTTTTCTTGGTCCCAACTATGGGGACTGCCATATCATCTTCCATGAATAAATCAAAGTGTCTATGGCCATATGAAGGTGATGTCTGGGAAACTAGGGATACAACTGGAGGGATGGCTGATGTATGGCTCTTAGTTAGAGAGTGTACCTTACTCTAAGTACGTCCACCTTCTCCCTAATATCTCCTAGATTTGGCATCTTAATCCTACTGAGTTGGGCTGATACTCGAGCCATAAAAACATATATTTGTGTGTGCAACTTAGCTTATAGCTCTGACATTACAACCCGATGGATAGACTAAATCTAGCTTCAATTGTCTGTAGTGTAGTCCAGACCCATGGCTGAATCTTCTTATATAATATCGCCACCTTGATCTCAACAATTGATAGATAAGTATCCATCACCTATATTCTCTCCTAAACACCTGGGATATCTAGCACACTATCCTCTATAACAACATTCTCATCAATAGTATCTAATATAGACACCACTTATATATCGTCTGGCAGCTGCACTGTCATACACATATCAAAAACTGCTTGCTCATTAGTTAATTTGAATGTGATCTCTCCTAAGTCCATATCAATCAACACCCTACCAGTAGATAGAAAAGGTTTTCCCAATATAACTAGGGATTAAAAATCTAACTCACAATCAAGAACCATGAAGTTAGGGGGAACATAAAGGATGCCACCCTTACTTCTACGTCACAAAAAGTGCCCACTGGTTTCTTCACAGATGGATCAGCCATCAACAATTTTATGGATGTAGGTTTGAGTTACCCTATCCTCAACAACATGTACACAACCAGTGGCATCATATTTACTCCTGATCCCAAGTGATATAAAGCATATATGGCATTAAAAGGCCCAATAGAACATGAAATAGTGATTTATCTTGAGTCCTCCTTCTTTTCCACTAACGGTAAGAAAGGGGTTGCACTATAAAGGTTTATATAATCATTGGGCTCTACGACTCAATCCTCACCACTATCATACTCAAAATTATCATCACCCCATGTTGACTTTTTAGGCTCTACCTCTAGTGTCTCATCACTATTAGTATTATCAATTTTTAACCTTTTGATAGTAGGTACAAGGGGATCATCAGTAGTGGCACCAAAATTAGTGGTGATATCTAGACAATGACTGATGTTTGAAGGATTTTCCACTATGTTACTCGAAAGGGCACCTAGCTGCCTTTAATGCAAAGTGGTAGACATCTTCCCAAACTGATACTCTAACTGTTTGATGGCCATTGCATGAGACTCAAACTTCTAGGTCAAAAATGAAATATTAGCCTTGATCTCCTTAAGGATAACCTCTAGAATTTCTCCACCCTTTACTAGTTTGGTAAATATTTCATACATTCTTGATTCTATATCTCTCCTACCAGATGAAATATACCTGTCTCTCTTCTCCTTGTAATTATCTTTCTATCTCTAGTCACTGTTTCTATCTCAACTGCAGTCTCTATATCTATCATTATTGTATTTCAAACCTTGGTTTCCTCGCTCTTGAGCTTAGAAACCCACCAATTAATAAACTAGATACGTAGGCTCCTTTTCTAATTCAGACTCATAATATTTGAAAGATGCACCTTGTGCTCCTAATGCATTCACTATCTCAGAATTTGCTATCATAACATGCTTAGCCAGCAGCCCAAGATCAGTACTTAGTAGGGTAATCTCTTACACCACTAAATCATCAGCTACTCTATGGTCATTGGAGGCATGAATATCATAAGTTCTAGAACACATCTCAGCCTCTCAAGTTATCCACCCTTGGTTAGTGAGAGAAATCTAGTCTAAGATATACGAAGTTACCTCCCAACATAGTCTCATAAAAGCTCCCCCAGAGATGGTGTGTACTATGGCTCTAAAGCTGATGGTCAGGGCACTATAGAATATCTTCAGTAAGCTTGTCCCTGACATTTGATGGTTAGATATCATGCTCAGATTCTTTTTTAACATGAAAAAAGCATGGTACATAAATTCAGACTACAACTATCTAAAATTATAAATCTCATCCTTAAGATGAAAAATCTTGGCTGGTGGAAAGAAACAATTCAAGAAATTCCTGTACAACTCATTTAATATAGTGATAGATCCTCTTGGAAATTCCCCTAACCATAAAGATATTTATCCTATAAGAGAGAAGGGGAACAACCTCAATCTAAGTGCCTCCCGATTCACCCTTAGATTTGTAAAAGCAATGAAAATTCTAGAAAAATTGGCCAGATATAGGTTTGCTTAATCTGTAGGCAACCCTGTAAACATAACCTTCAAGTATAAGAGTTGGATCATAACACTAGTTATATTAAAGTTGATACTTAGGGGAAAGACAGGAGAAATGGTAGCTCCAGTCTCTGCTGGCTCAATGTACCCTGTGTTTTTTTATCATCCTCATATAGATGCCAATTTTGGTATGCTGGGATCACTTGAGCATGACCACATCTAGATTTATTTTGATTTCCACTGAGTATTGCTCGACGGTCTTTTTTTTGTCTCTACTTAGCTAGCTTTGCCTCCCTAACTATCCGCTAAGCTTTATCTATTTCCGTCTTCTTATTAGTGGCTAGTTCTAAGAGCACCCTTATCTGTTAATCAAAAATATCATAAACTCCTTTGGGAAAAGAGGGAGGCATATCATCACAAACCCTTTCAGGAATGTTGTCTCTTTTTGGTTTTGTCATCCTACTAGGTATTTATAGGATCCTCTTTGGATTCAGTTTCACTGGGAGTAGGGGATTGCCGCTACTCCGTGTGATAAGCATACATAGGCATATACCCAACTAAGAATAAAAACAAAAAGACCCATAAATTTCAACAACCTCAATTCACAAATCAACACTGTATTCCCCAGCAACCATGCCAAAATATGGTAATGCCTAAGATACAATTTTAGTCAAAAGATTATGTGATCGCTGCCACATATAGTAACCCAACAAAGGTTGGGTCAAATCCTAAGGGAATACATGGAATCATGGCTCTTAGCTGTTGTAATTAACAGGCAAAACTGGAAAAATAAATGGGGGATTTGAGTATCAATACTGAACTAGTAGCTAATATCAACTTTGATTGTAATTAGTCGTAGGTGAAGACAAGGATTGTGTCCCCCCTGGATTCTCAACTCCACTAGTTTATCATGCTTTATTTAACCAACTTGATAACTTATTTGTCGAATTTGATAAGTTATATACTATCAACAGTCTTTTGGATGAGAAGATAAGTTTCACCTTTTACCTTTTGAGTCTCAGGATGTCTCTTTACTAACTCTTATCTTGATCCTAGTTGACTATTACCTTTTGAGTATCTAGTTATTAGATGATAGATAACCATATTACTTAGATTATACCTAGTAGCGTGGATCGACAGTTGAACTCCAAATTACTGTTGTAGTTGTCTTTTCCTAGTCACTACTCCTCTTTTGGAGTAATTAGCGATACTCTAGGCGGGATCCTAGTATTTTGAACTTCTAATGTATCTATTAAAGTGAACATAATATAATGCATGCATGGGTATCAGTTCAGTAAAACAATAGCACTTTCCCTACTTCATTAATCTGCCAGGGTTTCTATAACCATAGCTAAGGGTTTTTTAGCCACCCATACTTGTGAAGTAATCAACACTATTCATGATTGAAAGCATAAGATGAATCACAATAATCACAACTAAAAAACTAAAAACTTTAACTGAGTTGATCAACTAAAATCAATATAATAGAATTGCAAGACTAAAATTAAATCTCGAAATGAAAATATATTTGTAAGTATCAAAAGTGTGTAACTTTTACTATAAAACACATAAAGGATATTTATAGTACATGAGGAAACCCTAAAATCACAGCACCAATGAAAAAGGACAAAAAAGGGTCAGTGGCCATATGTGGTATCTACATGCAGCCTATCCTTAGGCGCATGTGCCACATGCGACCTGAGGTTAGGCATATGTAGCCACCACATATACTCAGACAAAAGTATTTGCAACTTATGCTCTTAGGATTTTTGACTTTTGACATATGCATTGCCTATATGCGGTCCGCAGGTTGACATTGGTAGGTGCCGAAAGTTTTTCATTCAAATCTTTCACCATCTGGATCATCAATTCCAGAACTTACCTTAGTCTCATACAGACCACATATGCTACATATGGTTCATATGTAGACATAGGTAAGTGTCATGCCTTCTAACACTTGTAACCAAGCTTTAAATCTTCAACTTTCATCTTATGCTTTACCCAAAATTGAGTAATAAAGTAACCAAAAACTCCATTTTCATCTTTTTCATGAACTTAGCATCCAAAACCTAGCTTCCAGCAATACATACACAAAACACATTATATCTAACTAAACAACCTTAGAAACTTGCATTTTTCATAGTTTTAAGAGTCAAAAGTACTATATTTCTATAGCATATCAAATATCTTCAACATATACCTATAAAATCAACAAATCTTCGCCATTAATTTTCAAAAATAGAGTATTGTCAATTTACCCTCTTCTACGTCCATGTTCCCATAAGAATTTGACAATACCTCATACTATATCCTTGGGGCTTACTTCAATCCATACACGTCTTTGTTAAGTTTAAAGATATCGCTAGGAAACTTATTGCTTTCAAGTCCAGGAGATTACTTCACATGGACTTTTTCCTTTAAGTTTTTATTCAAGAATGAACTCTTCACATGTATTCTGTATAGAGTGAATTCCATGAATACAATAAAGGTAACTAATAATATGATTGTTTCAAGTCTTCTAACAGGTGAAAATGTCTCAACATAGTCAATTTATTCTTCTTGATTGTATCCTTGGACCACTAACCTTTCCTTGTTCACCGTGACTATCTTATTTTTATCAATCTTGTTTTTGTACGACCATTCTTTTAGTGGAATAATTAGATGCCACACTTTGCTATTTTCAAACTGATTGAGTTTTTCTTATATGGCTAGAATCCAATCTTCACCAAGAATAACTTATTTGACCTTCTTTGGCTCAATTTTATACAAGAATGCTTTGAGTACAAATTTCTTTAGACATGAGTTGGTGGATATTCTAGATGTCAAATCAATAAGAATATTGTCAAGAGGATGATAACCTTGATATTTATAGCTTTTCAAAACTATTCCTTGTGAGGTTCCAATAGTGCTCCCAACTACTTTTTCTAGTGTGGATGGTGAATTTGTTTCCTAACTTACTGGTTCCTATGTCAATATGCCCTCAGTCTATTCAATAGATGGAATAGGTTATACAATATGTGGACATAGTTTTCACTTTCACTTACATCCTATATGTTAGTCTCTAATAGAATGCTAGATTTATCAAATACATCATGCAGACTTTCTTCTGCACAATTTCTTCTTTTGTTTAAGACCCTATATGCCTTACTATATTGAGAATATCCTAAGAAGCTTCCCTCATTTCTCTTGGCATTAAAGTTTCCCAAATTATATTTTCTGTTATTATGTATGAGTCATTTACATCCCAAAGACCAAAAAATAAGTAATGTTAGCTTTTCTACCTTTGAGCAGTTCATAAGAGTCTTCTCTAAGAAGGGCCTATTTATAAATCAATTCACAATGTAGCAAAAAGTTCTTATGGACTCATCCCAAAGATTTTTTGCAAGATATCTTACAATTATCATTATTCTAGCAATATCTTCTAAAGTCTTATTTTTTCTTTCCACTACTCCATTTTATTGTGGTGTGATAGGAGAAGAGAAATTATGACCTATCCTATTTGAAGAGTAGAATTCTAAGAATTTTGTATTATTAAATTCTATTCCAGGATCTGATTTGATGGAAATTGAGAAGGTACCCAACTTATTTTCTATTAACAAAAAGAAAATGAGGCATCAAAAACATCTTTTTTAGAAGCTAAAAGCAAAGTCCAAGTAAAACTGAAATAATCATTAACCATGACATAGACCAACCTTTTGCCTCCTGTATGTCTTACCCTCATTGGTTTATGAGATACATATGGACCAGTCAAAGCACTTGGTTGTACTTACCTAGTTCTTTGTTTTTAAATAAGATCTCATTTTTTTTCCTATTACACATGCACCACGAATCTTGTTATTCTCGAACACGATTTTACAAAGTCCTATACTAGGTTCTTTGAAGAAAGTTTATTCAATTTTTTTAGACTTTTATTTTTAAGCACCTTTTTCCAAATTAAGGGGTCATACTCAATTAGACTAAGACATATCAAATTAGTGCTTGGCATCCCCTTGAATCAGCTTTGCACACATTTTTTGCCTTTTGGAAATAAAGTCAATTTGCTTTGTATCTAGCTTCTTAACCTTGTAACATATACAAGTAAATGTTACCTTGTTTCCTTTGTCATATAGATGAGAAACTACATAGATATGCTTCAATCCATCAACATGATACACTTCATTCAATACTTTTGATTTAGATCCTTTAGTCATTCCAACTCTAGTTACTGTACATTTTTAACACTACAAAGTCATATTTCCCCTATTAAATAAGGTAAGTGACATGAATTTTTGTTTGTCTTCAGTCATGTGCCTTAAGAAAGCACTATCCATTTACCAATGTCACCACCTCTTTTCACTTTCATCTATTAAATAGTTCAAGGTTTAGCTTTAGGAACCCAAGCAAGTGTGAGCCCTTTCTTATGATAAAAAAAGGTGAATTAAATTTCTTCTTACTCATCCAGGCAATATGTTAGAGGACTTATTTATCTGCCCCAATCTAAAACTTTTTCCTTTCTCCAATATAATGTTCTTATTTCTGAGCCAAACTGCAACTAAACATTCAATAGTGGGATGTACAAGTTGTCCACAAATGTAACTTAAATCCTCAATGACAGCAACTTTTTTATGGAATTCTAGATGCTTTGTCATTTTGAGTTCTTTCACTTAACTTGTTAACAATTATTGAAGAATTTATCTATCTATTTTCTCTTGCCAGATTCAATTTCAACCTAGACACTTCTTGATTTAGTTTTTTCAACTTTTATTTCCCACAGAAAAATCATCTTTTCATTTTATAAGTTATGACTCAATCTTTTTCTGAATTTCGCTCATGACTTATTTTCCCTTTTCAGAAAAGGATAACTCCAAGATTTTAGATTTTAGATTTAGATTAGTTGAATCAAGTTAGCCAACCTGGTCCTTTAGGGTACAATTTTCTTTAGTAGTGATAGTCTTGAAGGTTTCAAGATTAATGTAATCAAGCTTTGTACTTGCAAGAGCACTGAAGAATTGATCCCTATCAGAGGTTAGCCCTTGAAAATCCTTAAGTATTGCATCCATTAAGGAAATAAGTTTCATTTAGTGAAAAGGTGTAATTTTTTAATTTTAAATCAAGAATACTTACCTCAGAGTTTGCTTCCTCTTCTTCCATGTCCGAATCTCTAATTTCCATGAATGCAGTCTCATCTACCTCTTCATTATTGGATTCTTCTAAACCTAAATCCCATACAACTATTATTGCGTAGTCGTCCTTTTTATTTGTCTTTGAGATAACCTTCTTCTTCAACTTTAGCTTTTTTTTAGCCCTTTCTTTCTTTCACTTGACTACTCATTGTGGACACTCCTTAATTATATGATCAGTCTTTCCATACTTATAACAACCAGTTTGAGACTTGTCATTGAACTACATCTTGCTACTTGTTCCTCTCTTGTCGTATCCCTTTCTTTTCTTACAAAATTTTTTAAATTTTTTTGCAAGAAATGAAACTTGTTCTTCAATAAGCTCAGACTTTTCACTATCAGATGCTTTCAGCGCTAGTGAACATTCTTTATATAATTTCTTCTTTTTGAGATCATCCATATCCATTTCATAAGTTTACAAATTTCCAACCAATTCATCAAGAGTTATATTGGTGCTTCCCTTGGATTCTCTTTTAGAAATCACCTTTACATCACATTTAGATATTAGAAGGATTGTTAGGACTTTTTCAAGTTTTTCCTCAATGGTGAGAACCTTTCCTAAGGATGATAACTCATTTACCAATAATGTACGTCTGGTGATAATTCCTTATAGTGACTCACTTTCCTTCATCTTGAAGGATTCATATTCAGTAAGTAGCATAGCAATCCTAAATATTCTTACTTGGATGGTCCCTTCACGAGCATTAACCAGTGGATCCCAAATTTCCTTAACAGTTGTGCAATTTGAAATCCTGTTATGCTCACTAGGACCTAGTCCATAAAGAAGAGTGATTTTGGTGTTTTGCATTTTTCTTAAGCAAGGTTAGATCTTCTGGAGTAAACTCACTTCTCACTTTCTTGACCAACTTTCTTTTCATAGTTTTCAGAGATATTGCTGGTCCTGTAGTGATTTATCCTATAGCTCATAGAACTTAGCCTCTATGTAGTTCTATATATGAGTCTTCCTCTAGATAAAGTGAGATCCATTGAAAAATGGACATCTGGCTGTTGATTGTCCTTAACAATACCCAATTGGTAGTGCCAAATTCATTTTAGATCTTATATTAAGGTGTTACCCTTCACAAGATATCCCACTCTAATACTAATTAATATTCTACATGACCTAGTATTTAGTTAATTAGACTTAACAGTTGCCAACATGTGACGCAATTATCAAACGTGTTCCAACTTAAGCAATAAATATTGTAGTAATGAACTCAATATTTTTTATGTGGAAAACACCCGACTCACAAAAGGTGTAAGCAATCACGACCTGTACATCTAAATGATTGAACCCCAACTTCACTAAATAGAATGAGTCTGTCAACAAAAGATTACAAACCTATGTAACCTAAGGAATTATAAACTCTATTTCCTAACAATACACAAACTTCCAAAGGTATGTGTTCCCAAGTCTTTGAGTTATCCAAACTTGAAGACAATAATCTTAATTAAGTTTATAACAAAAATAAGATCTCATCAATATTGGAACGGGATGAATAATTCCTGATATATCAATGCTAAAATTCTTAGTTGCACACTACACTAGAACCAGGTTCTTTAATGTGTTTCTTCAATATTGAAGTAGCACTTGAAAAGTCAATTTCTTAATTTCCTTTTGTACTTTCTGAGTGTGTGAATGACGTTGAGTAACTAATCTTCTATCTAAGAACAACTCAATTGGAATTCTTATTCATACCAAAATCTCTTTTCTTAGAGTTTCACTTCAAAAAACTCCTTCTTCAATCCAATCTTTTCGCTTCTTTAGTGTTTTAGTCAAACACCAACTCTTTAATTCAACACAAGTTTATTTCCTTGAGCTCATCAAAAGTAACCACGATCCGTTTCTTTATTTTTGTACACTTGTCTTTATTCTTCTGTGCTCTTGCTACAAGTTAAGCTCCTTAAAACAATTTTATATGAACTAATTTGATTTACCTATTTCAAGCTTCATGTCAATTACCAAAACTACACAATTCCTAATGCCCCACTTTATTTTTTTCTTTTGTAATAAATTATAAATTATTACCAAAACCAACAAAGAGTACAAACAAGAGAGAATTTGGACCTAATCCATCATGTCATCAAGACTAAACCTCAAATCACTAGAAGCCTCTAGCACTACTTAACCCATCATACTTAGTTACTCTCTCCTTGATCACACTCTTAAATTGATGACAAACAAAATTAGCATTAGCTCTGTGATTCCTAAAGATTCTCCCATTCGTAGTGGACTAGATATGGTATAGCATAGCTCTATAAAGCCCCACTTCATCTTGTTATAGTTTTTTTTATTTTTCTGTGTCTCATACAAATAATCCATTTCAGATGTTAAAATTTAAGATGCTGGTAGATCTTTTTAATCTTTGAAAGTATTGCATTACATCTAGATGGTTTATATCCCCTTTTATAAAAAATTATGGTCACATATGGGTTTTAAAGTACTTCATTATGCAAAATCTTCTTCCAAACACGAAATACCACCTCACTTGAGCTATACTTTTCACATCAAGATGAAATATTTTCCGTAGTTGTTTGAATATGATTGAAGGAACATTATTTATAAAATATTTGTGGTCTACAATATTTACTCAAATAGCATTTGCAATTTTTTATTGACAACTTTAAGAATTACTTAGTGCCATGATCCGATTTCTCAGATCATGATGGCACCTACTATAGCCCACCAGTAGGTAAGCCAACCCGTAGTCCAGAACTAATAGTAACAGACTACCAAAAGAAATAAAGTAAGAGTGCAGAATAAATATAGTAAAAGACGAAAATACATAAGATTGTCCCAAAATCTAGTGGAATCAGTACAGGAGCTTCTAACATAATAAGAGTACAAATAAAGTGCTAAATGAATATACTGATACAACCCATCTTTGAATACAACACAGAGATAAGTACATAAGAGGGAGAATAGTAATACTCCAAATACCAGGAGCTCACCTTATATCTCTGAACCATAACTTATCTACACAACACACACAACAAAGGTGAGAACCCGAACTATGATCTACAAGTTGCAAAAATGTAGTATGAGTACGAAACACGTGGTATTAAGTAGGCAACTACCGATTGAGCTCCAAAGATAATTAAAATATATTAGAATGTAAGCAGAAATGTAAAGTACACCCAAATATCCAGCAAATTACATAATAAAGCTAATGAGACAATAAGGATAAACTACGGTATCCATATCAAAGAAACTAACATAATAAGGCTAAGGAGGTATTAAGGATGAACTATCCCATTCTAGCCAAACTTAGGACCCTAAGCACTATGCCATATATCACATCCATTATACGAAAGAAGAACAGAAGAAGGATGTATGTATGTATATGTATATATATATATATACGCACATACACACAAGGCCATAAAATGGATATATAACTTAAATAGATGAGTGTATATCATAATTTCTATAGGTAGATACATATACATAAGGAAGGTGAACTCAAGGTACAACCTAAGTAATTACAATAACATTTCAAGCCATCCTAATCAAAGTAGCAATTAGTGCTAGCATAATTAGGGTCCAAAACCATAACACCTAACCAAGGGGTAATCATGCGTAGTAAAATAACTACAAGATAAAGGAATCAGAAACATACCTTAAATCTCAATACTAGTCCAATAATCAACCTGTCATAAACTAACCATAATAACAATAATAATATAAAGTAATCGTCTAGTTCATAAAAATAATATCTAGCTGAGCCTTTCATAAACCATCGTCGTCATAGGCTTGTAAAGTTCAATCAACACTCAGTAAATAATAGTCAGAGCTTATACCTATGCAACCCCCCATAACGCTGATAGAAACAAACACCACACAATATACTGCAAGAAGTACTCATACATATACTAATGCAACCCACATAAGGATAATATATATAGGGCATACTGGTGATAGGCAAAGCGATGCAAGAATGAATGCCATGAAAGTTCATAATACCATGAACGTTACAAGTATCATAATGTAACCCAGAGCATACAATTTCTCCTGCTCAATAGCTCGCAAAGGCATGGCCTATAATAACCTCTCTTCTCTAAAATGACGGCTCACGGACGAAGAGGCCCTTAGGGGGTTCAAGAGTACCCGTATACACTGACCTAGTCCCGATCCTGGATTGATATTAATAATCATCATCATCAATCCACTTTATCTAGTACCATATATATATATATATATATATATATATTTATATACATACAAATTGCGCAAGCTAGAATCATGGCTAAAAGAGTGTAAGTCGATAAATCCACCGCCCGAGGTAAACTCTGGAACTAAATTATCATAAAATCATGAAAAAGGTCAAAATATTTAACAACCAAGGTAAAAAGTAGTAGAAAAATTATGGACCAAAATCTAACTCGGTCAAATCTCTAAAAATCATTTTATGTCTCAAAGGTACATCAGTTATTCATTAAGGAAGTACGATTTCCATTATGAAAGAATTAGTTTTAAAAGTGAAAAGCGGGAATAATTCCCTTTTTAGGAAAAATAGAAATAAAACCATATTTTTAATTGGAATCATACCATTTACCATCTAACTGATAATGAATGCACCGATTCTATGCAAGTCATCACCAGTATCCAAACAATATAATTATAACCGTCAATATGTCTGTAAACTATGACCATTTCCCTTACAAGGATAAAACATATCCAAAATGTAAACAATATCATAATCATTGCCTTGGACCTAATAATGTGCATAACTGACATAACCATAGCTTCATAATTCGAGAAAACAATCACAATCCATCTAGTAACACATTAAATATTAAACTAAAGGCTTATTAGTCGCAACTATGCCTAACATCACTAGCAACCTAAGGTATTAAGATCATAGTAGCATAATAAGTATTTCACCTAACGGGTCAATTACCCTTCTAGCCCTAAATTCATATTTTAAGCTATCTTCGTGTTCTACACACAAACATATCCAAACATCTCTATTAACATGCAACATATATAAAACACTATCTCAAGAAGAAGTGTAGACAAAAGCCTACTTCGATGCCAAACCATAAACCTTCAATCATCCAAGAATCGTCTGTATTCACTCCACATTCCTAAATTCCATCATGTTATCAAAATAGTAATCTACACAATGGTATGAGTAAAATGAAACCCATATTGCTATATTAAGTCTTGAGTTAAATTTTGCGTCAATAATAGGACCACGAGGCCTGCAAAAATAATATAAAATTGAACCCGTTATGAGGTCACTTGAAGGACAAGGAATGTGTGCTCAAAAAGTTGAGCACAAACGGAGCATAAATTGGGTCTAAAATTCACCCTCAAAATATAGGAATTTAAGACCTAATTTGTAAGAATTTTACCTTGAATTAGGATCGAAATTGAAGGAAAAATTAATAGGAAATGACCAAGGATATTTAGGTCATCTTACGTTAACTTATGTGGATGGTTTCCCACTTTTTATTCTCTTTGAACTCTTAAGGGGTGTGGTAGAAAATTAGTTGGAGAGAAGGGGATAAAAAAGGTATAGGTGGCGCTAAAGGGACACCTGGGCGCTAAAGCACCCACCAATAAAGTAGCAACACAACCACTGAAGTAGTCTGACTGAAAGTCGCGGGTGGTGATAAAGAAAACCCAATAGCGCTAAGGCGGACATCATTTTAGCATCCATTGGGCACTAAAGCGGACCACTTCCTATGTTCTAGGGCCGCTTAAGTGGCCCATGAGCGCTTAAGCACTTAGCGCTAAAGCAACCCAATAAGCACTTAAGAAAACCTATCAGGTGCCATGCACCTGATTTTTACGTAGTCCAAAATGGACTTTGACCAGGTTCTTGGGATTCGTTCTGAACCCTATTTACGTAAACAAAATATGCTACCGTACCATATTCGATGTTTTGGACTCAATGGAACCATCAAAACTTTTATTCAAAATCATTTAAACTAAGTGTGTGGCCCACACCTATAGTTTCATTTTTCACTTAATCCTCCCAATAACCCAAAATGAGTCTGAAAGTCTTAGGATCCCCTAGCCTAAAATCAATATTCAAAGCTGATGGCGTTGTCAAAATTCTCATCTGAGGTCATCTTCTAGGAGTTTTGGATTGAGGCCAAATCCTATATTGTGAAATCTCTAAAATAGGGGAATGAGCCTAAAATCAAAATGGACCATCCAATAATTGGACCGACAACTTTGGCAAGTGATAAATGACTTGTAGCTGCTATAGGAAGGCACAAATGCTGAAAATATACGCAAATCAAGGAAATAACTATGAGGGTCATTATAATATCCACTACTAAAAGGACTTTCATTTTTGAAAGTCAATGGATAGAAAGGTCTCAAAAGCTCAAAAGGACAAGGTATTTGGCCCGCATGCTTCAAGCATGACTCCCTAAATAACCTTTATAAAAAGAAAACACTTCCAAGGGATTGTGCTATAGGTATCCATTTTTTTATCCAACCTCCTTTCTTTCTTTCTCAAACAACTAAGATTCAATCTTAATCACCAACTGACAACCAACTGAACTGAGGAAAGTTGATGCACATAAATCGAAACCACAACACACTAATACCACATTGATACCCATACAATCAAATGAAAACTCATCCAAGACAAAAAAATACCAAGGTATGAGTTATGCAACTATCTCCAAGTCCAAATATAACCTTATTTTGCCTTTGCCAACTGGCTATCCTCTCTAACCCAAGCAAAAAGTCACCTAAGTCCTATCTGTGCAATTCCATCACTCTAACCTCGAATAACTGAAGATTATCCACCAAAAATCCATAACGGAAAGACTGAGAATAAGCCCATAAGGCACTACCTGGAAAACATATATGGAGATAACCAAGGTCTACAATCTATGTCAATGCTACAACTAGTCTGAATGATAGTCGTATCTAGAAACCAGGAGACTAAAGGACAATTACTCATTGCTAAATGATCTACTCCAAAATGTTTCATTAACTAAGAATGAAGACATATTGAGTCCAACTCAAGCATACTATTCCCGCTGAGTAAATAATCCAAAATTTGGACAAAGGCTGAAAACTAGGGTCAAAGCTGAAGGAACCAATACCGTGCTAACGGACTACTATCTGAACACCTATAAACACAATCCATCTAAACTGAAGAAGATTAAATAGGTACACATGGGGTTGGCTTAGCCGACATATAGATGAAACCTAACTAGGACGTCTAAAATAAAGGTTGCATCCAACTCTATAGCTCCTAACTTAAATCTCAACACCAAGGCTGAACTGCTCGATCATAACTACCAAACAAACCTAAAGATGGGTAAGAATTCACACTCCAAATCTATCATTACTTCCAAACCGTCATTCCAAGGCATCAAGTATGAACTAAGCCGACAACTAAAACAAAGGTCAAATACTCAAATCGACCTTACTATTCAAGTCAGACACATCACTACTAAATATGCTAAGTGATAACGCTCAAACTACAGCTCTCGTAAGAGTGTAAGCGGTCATTGTCAAATATAGAACCCAACTGGGTTGGGTGTCGAATCCCACAGGGAATACTTGGTCACTAAGTAAGCAAAGATTATTAGACTTTTGGTGAAAGTTTCATAAAAAGAGGGGATTGTAGCGTGAATTTAAGAGTATCAAAAATAGTAATGTAAGAACGGAAAATAGAAGAGTAAAATGGATTGCTTGGTTGGTTTTGATCAATGAGAATTGAGAGTTAGGGTTATGTCCACCTTATGAGTTATATGTATCTATTTACTATGAGTTATGCGGAATTCAGACATGCATGCGCTTATAGAGAATCGTATTCTATGGTAAATCCAGGCGTCTTTCGACCATCAAGGACTATTTTACTTTAACTCTTTTGAGCTTAAAGTATATCTAATGGTACAAATGCTCCAAGAGGTTAATCCAGTTACGACACTAACTTTTTAATAGGGGTTGGTGCCCTATTACCTTGACATTATCTCTTTTCCAGACATGTAACTTTTCTTTCAAACAAATTAATGCTATACTGGTGTATTCTATATGATTGCAACCACAAGAATTTAGATTAAGATGAAGAGAATAATGATATAAGCAGCATACGTGTCAAGAATTCACAAACTCATAGCAATAGATAGTGTCTCATAAGGCTTCCATAGCCCCAGCAGAGAAGTTTAGCTACTCATGAGTGCAACGGAAATCACAATAGACATTATTATCATACCAAAATAAGAGTCTAACGTGAAGTATGCTTTGGTAGTGCTTGTGGCGTGAATTCCTTGCAAGTAGCGTTTCTCTTGTTGTGAAAATTTAGAAGTCGATGAAGAGAAATTAATAAGAATTAATTGAAAGAGAATGAATTGAAAGTAAAAAGTAATTGATTGAAGAAGTATGAAGTATGAAGTCTCAAAGTAAAAGTATTAAAAACTTCAGCAAAATAGGGTATTTATAATACCCATATCCTATTCCTACTAGGTTACTGCGTACTTATCCTAATCCTAATAAGTTACTGCATTATTATCCTAATCCTACTAAGTTACTGCTGATCCCCAAAGTATCTGACAATGCTGTTTTTGCCCAGGACAGGTTTTCCATGCGTCACTTTTAGTCCCTAGGCGTCCAAGCTCTGCTTTCCTTCTTTCGTGCAGCTTCCTTTGGCATCAAGTTATCCATAAAATGCTGAAATCTTCATCATTTATACCTGAAAACTTGCTAATCACGTTTGTTAGCGCACTTACAGGAAAGAGGACTAAAAGTGCATGAATTATGTATTTTGTCCTCAAAACTTAGCTAAAATATGGGTTGATTATAACACTTTAGGCATGTAAATACGCCTATCATCAACACCCCACACTTAAAGATTTGTTCGTCCTCGAACAAAATATCATGTCCTTCTAAACATCTACTTAGGGTTTCACAGTAACAACACAAAATATTCATCAAGACAGGCATAACAATTACTAACAAAGAGTAGTTTTATTGATCACTACTAGAAACAATTCAACCTCCAACATAGACTCGTGATGATGGTTAATTTTTATCCACAAGTTAAAGCACAAAGAATCATACAAAACTACCCAAAACTCATCAACCATGTGTGTCTCACAATATATCACCCATAATTACTCACAAGTATTTCATTTTTTTCAAAACATGGGTATAGGATTTTCCTTGCTCTCACGCTCACAAAGAATTCATATGTTGCAATTGATGACCATAGGCTTGCCCTTAGTGTAATGCTCCACTAAATATCAGAATGCTAAGCTTAGGATCAAATAGGACTTTTACCGGTTGTAATGTAGGCTAAGGGACAGGTAGGACTATTTTGGCCAGAAATAGTGACTATGTTCCTAAGCGCTTTAATACATCACATTATGCCATTAACACTTTCTTTCAAACAACCTTTCTACTTTGTTTTAATCTACCACCCCTTCTCACCTCTTTTGTTATTCAATTTTGAACAGAATTAACTTTTTATTTTCCTTTTTATTTTTGTCTCGTCTTCTTTTTTTATAACACACCTCTATGATAACCATTCTTTTTTCATAACGAATTCAATTACCAATTCACTTTAAGGCACTACTCTCACCCAATTTCCTCTTATTTTGTTACATGACTTTACAATTTTAAAGCACTTAGGAATTTGGATCAAATTATGGTCTTGAAAAAAAAGGATTAGGCTTACATATGAGGCTGTCAAAGAACATCGGCTTAAGGCTCAAAGGGGGTTATCTAGGATGATGTCCATGGGTAGATAAAATGAAGGTAAACAATCATAGGTTGCCAAAGAAATGCCTAAATCATCTCCTAAACTCACACTCTTTATTTCGCTTTACATACATACCAGGCAAGTTCTAGCATCAGTCACAAACATAGAATATACTATCATCTCACACACACAAGGCACATGGTCGACTTTATTGGGAGTAGTATAGACTCTTGACCCAACAGATGAAGGAATTAAACCACATAGATATCACATAGTGAGTCACACTTAGAGCCTAAACGTCTCAATAGTATTGATTTTAGCACAAACTGTTGTTATAATACCATGCTGCCCATCAGAACAATTAAAGATATGTATGATGGAGTGAAAACTCAGGTGAGGACGCCGGGAGGAGACTCAGAGCATTTCACTGTCTTGACAGGATTGCATCAGGGATCTACTCTTAGCCTCTTTTTGTTTCCTTTGGTGATGGATGTGTTGACGCAGCGTATTCAAGGGGAGGTGCCTTGGTGTATGCTTTTTGCAGATGATGTAGTTCTGATTGACGAGACTCGAGGGGGGTGTGAATGACAAACTAGAGGTGTGGAGACAAACTCTTGAGTCTAAAGGGTTCAGGTTGAGCAGGAGCAAGACAGTGTATTTGGAATGCAAGTTTAATGAAGTGAGGCTTGAGAATGAGGTGGTAGTGAAGCTGGAATCACAGGAGGTATGCAAGAGGGATAGTTTCAAGTATCTTAGGTCCGTGATCCAGGGTAACGGTGAGATTGACGAGGATGTCTCACACCGTATTGGGGCGGGATGGATGAAGTGGAAGCTCGCGTCGGGGGTGTTGTGTGATAAAAAGGTGCCGCCTAAGCTTAAAGGCAAATTCTACAGGGTGGTAGTCCGTCCGGCCATGTTGTATGGTGCGGAGTGTTGGCCAGTTAAGAACTCCCACACATGTTGCGCTGGATGTGTGGGCTGACTAAAGGGGATAGAGTTAGGAATAAGACTATCAGGGAGAAGGTGGGTGTGACTCCAGTGGATTGCAAGATGCAAAAAGTCTGATTGAGATGGTTCGGACACGTGAAGAGGAGGGGTATGGATGCCTCGGTTCGTAGGTGTGAGAGGCTAGCGTGGGATGGTTTTAGGCGGGGTAGGGGTAGGCCAAAAAAGTACTGGGGTGAGGTGATTAGGCGGGACATGGAGCAGTTACAGCTCACCGAGGACATGACCCTAGATAGGAAGGTATGGAGGTCGTGAATTAGGGTAGAAGACTAGGGCTAGTTTGGGTCGCTAGTGTAGGAAATTACTTGGTGGGGGTAATATTTCTTGTTATGATTCCGTGTTCCAGGTTTTATTACGAATCTGGGTGCTTGCCTCTATTTTCTATTACTTATGGGTGCCGTATTTATGTTATGTTATGAAATCCTGCTCTGTGCTTTACTATGTATTTATGTGGTGTCTCGTGTCTTGACCCGAGGGTCTATCGGAAATAGCCTTTCTACTTCTTTAGAGGTAGAGGTATGGACTGCGTACATCTTACCCCCCCCAGACCCCACTAGGTGGGAATACACTGGGTTTGTTGTTGTTGTAACTACTAAAAAAAACTAAAAAAAATAAAACAAACAAACATAAATAAATGCAAATGCACATAAGGAAGTATAGCATGCAAATACCAGCACCCCACACTTAGACGGGACACACTACCCTCAGTGGAAAATAAATAAGAAGAACCTAATTAGTCGGACTCCTCCTCTATGTCTGGGATCATACCCCCTTCATCGGAATCATCATCAGAGTCGTCGTCATCAGAGTTCTCCTCCACGTCGGAGTCTGGCATTCGACGATCATCATCGGTTGGCATATCATCATCAAGAGGTTCCTCAAAAAATACACCTACTCCACACATCGCCCTCGAATGCTCATTCATTGGGTAGTCATAATCCAACTGTTGGAGCTCTGCAGCAGTTGGAACACGACCTCCGCTCATCATGGTAAACCGAGTCATGCCATAAAGATGGAGAAAGAAACTCTTATCCCGAGCATGACGTTCTGCAGTGGTAAGGTTGATGCCATGTATGGATTCAGCATCTTTAACCTTTGTGAGGTCAACCTTCTTAGGGTTGTGTGGAAGCTTATGATCAGCCGGTTCCTCTTCGATGTCCTCCTTCCTCAATATTGCGGTCAACAGATTGCCAAAGCTGAAGTGGGATCTCTTGTGTAGCCTGACCTTTCGCATTGTAGATCGAATAATTGCCCCAATGTTGATTGGGACATTTGTCATCAATGCGTACACCAAGCACACTCTATCTCGTGTTATCTTTGTGTACTGTGTCCCTGGAATCAGGCAAGAGTTGACTATTCACAACCATATCCTAGCTTCCCTATTTAAGGAAGCATATGGGAAGGTGTTGTGCTGACCGGTGTCCTTGTGTCTGCTCCATCGTTCCATAGATCTTGTTTCGCACAATGTGTGTCTAATGGCCCTGTACGGAGGTCTGTTATACAGCTCCTTGAGTGGTGATGGATCAACAGATGGCAAACCTACAAAAGAGTTGAAGAACTCCGCATTTAGTTGTAGGACTTGGCCCCGAATCTTTACTTCACTCCCTGTAGTTTTTGGTGACCAGTTGGCATAGAATTCTTGTGTTAGATCGAGATTGCATTCTCCCATATCTCGGAAGATGAAATCAAGATGTAACGCCATGATCTTGGCCAACATGAGAGGTTCTTTCTTTGCTAGGCTTTCCTTGTGTATCAACTCCACATGAACATATTTTTTCTCCTTATTGTTCCTATACCACTCCTTTCCTTGCTCCTCTAGGACCCATTTGATTCCAAACATGCAACGAGGTATTTGTAGCGAGGAGGATTCTCCTTGCTCTTTTCGTCCCCTTTTCTGGCCTTTTTGTGAAGTGGTTGCTTTATCCTTTCCTTGTCATGCTTTTGGTGCCATTTGTACCTGAGATTAAAATGATAGTCATGTTAGCTTCATCTCGGGAGATACAATCGACAAGCAATCAGTAGTGGCACCAGCCCACACTTAGTTTGTTGGCACTAACTAGTTAAGTGAACGTTGTCGATTACTCAGACTTCATCGATATACGTTTAGGTGGTATGTTCCAACAATATAATCAGTGCAGTCATACTTTTCTTGTTATCTTAACTATTCTTTTTTTTTATGCTATCTCAAGTAATTTTGACAATACTTTTCATGTTTAGATTGATGTACCCTTTTGAACAAGACTACTACATAGAGATTGTATCAAGTTATGGCATATAAATAATCAACATTTGATGTTTGTAGTTAGCCATGATTTTTTATCTTAATCAACAAGTAAGTCGAACATGAAAGCTTTCAAGTTACAAGATTATACCATTTTATTGACCATGTCAATTCCGCAAAAGTATGACAGTGTATCAAAATCAAATTCAAGTTGGAAACAAGTCAAGACCATCCTTACGTATTCTTTCACTCACTTAGTTGTATCACAACAAATCAACCACACTCAAATCACCAACACTACTTCAAGATTTAACAATTTATTATAGGCGTAGTAGTGTAGTACTTACGGAATATAAAAGAAGAACAAAGAAGTACTTACTTGGTTGATGGCCTTGGAAGATGTTCTTGCAAAGTTAAAAGAGCAAAAGGAAAAATTTTGAGAGAATTTGGATAGGTAGGTGGCGCTTAGGTATGGTTTGCAATGCATTTTTGTTCTAAGACTAAGGTTCTATTTATAGGACAAGCTTGGGTTGGGTTTTGACCTATTTGGAATCGGATTTGGAGACCAAAAGTGACCATAGGCGGCGCCTAAAGCTTTGCCTATGCTTGGCATAGGCGGCGCCTTATGCTATGGCATTGTTGAGCATAGGCGGCGCCTATGCTATGGCACTCTAGAATCCGAGAGCTTAGGCCATAGCATAGGCCTTCCCTTGTTCGTGGCCTAGATTTACATAGGCCTTGCCTTGTTCTTTGCCTATATTTTCATAAGCAATGCCTAACCCATAGCCTTTTGCTTCTTCATTCCTAACTTACCACCTTCAACTTGCAATACTTCCAAATCAAAATTTGAAACCAATCTCCTCCTTTACACCTCTTGCACCTACATTTACTAAAAGACAACAAAAACGATTAGAACGATGGGTTGCCTCCTATCTAGCGCCTTAGTTTTGGTCGTGGCTCGACTCTTCTTAGGAAAACAAAAACAACAAAAACAATTAAAAACAATGGGTTGCCTCCCATCAAGCGCTTGATTTATTGTCGCGGCACGACATAGCTACCTCGCGTACTTAGACTTCGTCGAGATAGATGGTGGCCATATAGTTTATGGAGTCAAGAGGACCGATATATGGTTTTACTCGTTGGCCATTCACCTTAAAGACAATACCATTATTTTCTTCTAGCTCAACTACTCCAGACGAGTAGACTTGGCTAATTTTGTACGGACCAGACCATTTGGACCTTAACTTACCTGGGAATAGCTTTAGTCTGGAATTGAAAACAAGTACCATATCACCCTTTTGAAAGTTTCGTTGAACAATCCGCTGATCATGATACTTTTTTATCTGCTCCTTGTAGAGGTCTGATCTTTTATATGCATGTAGACGGAATTCATCCATCTCATTCAGCTGCTCCAACCTCAAGTTCATAGCATCATCCCAATTCAAATTCAGTTGCTTCAACGCCCACAATGCTTTGTGCTCAAGCTCAATGGGTAAATGACAAGCTTTCCCATAAACTAGTTGGTATGGGGACATGCCAATTAGCGTTTTGAATGCAGTACTATATGCCCATAGTGCATCGTCCAGCTTCCGAGACCAATCTTTCCTATTAGCATTTACAGTCTTAGCAAGGATTTGCTTGATCTCTCGATTGGAAACCTCTACCTGTCCACTAGTTTATGGTTGATAAGGCGTGGCTACCTTGTGTTGCTTGACACCATATTTTTCCAACACGGATTTGAACAGTTTGTTGCAAAAGTGAGATCCTCCATCACTTATGATAGTACGTGGGACCCCAAAATGAGAGAAGATGTTTCTCTTTAAGAATGCAACAACACGCTTTCCTTCATTATCAGCCAATGCTACTGCTTCGACCCATTTTGAAACATAATCTACAGCAACTAGGATATATTTCATTCCAAACGAATTCACGAATGGGCCCATAAAATCAATACCCCATACATCAAAGAGCTCAATTTCAAGAATTTTTGACATGGGCATTTGATGATGCTTCGAAATTGTGCCTTGTCTCTGACATTGGTCACATCTTCTCACAAATTTGTAGGTATCTCTAAATATTGAAGGCCAATAATAGCCGCTTTGCAATACCTTTCTTGCTGTCCGACCGCCTGTATGGTGTCCACCAACTTGTGAGGCATGACTTGCTTCCAAGATACTTGGCACCTCCTCATGAGATATACAGCGTCTGATCACACCATCCGCGCATCGTCTAAACAAATATGGCTCATCCCAGAAGTAGTGTCTTACATCATACATGAACTTTCTTCTTTGATGAAATGATAGATTCGCAGGCATCACATTACTTACCACAAAGTTTGCAAAGTCTGCATACCATGGTAACTCTTCCATCATGGTGGCTAAGATCTCTTCATCAGGGAATGCATCATCAATCTCTAGATCAGGCTGCGCTACATACTCGTTCTCGAGTCTAGATAGATGATCGGCCACTTGGTTTTTGCAACCTCTTCTATCTTTTACCTTGAAATCAAATTCTTGCAGCAACAATACCCATCGAATTAGCCTTGGTTTTGCATATTTCGTTTTCATCAAATATCTCAGAGCTGCATGGTCTGTATGAACTACCGCTTTGGTTCCCAACAGATAAGCACGAAACTTTTCAAAAGCATACACAACCGCTAGAAGTTCTTGTTCTGTGATAGTATAGTTCTTCTGGGTTCCGTTCAAGACCTTGATCGCATAGTAAATTGGATGGAATAACTTTTCTCTTCTTTGGCCTAATACAGCACCCAAAGCTACCCCGCTAGCGTCACACATGACTTCAAACGGTAGAGACCAATCTGGTGCTACAATTATAGGAGCTTCAATTAGCTTTCCTTTGAGGTGTTCGAATGCCTTCATACAATCCTCATTGAAGTCAAACTTTGCATCTTTCTCCAAAAGTTTGCATAATGGACTAGCAATTTTGGAGAAGTCTTTGATAAACCGCTGATAGAAGCCTGCGTGACCGAGGAAACTACGAACTTCTTTGACAGAAATTGGGGGTGGTAGTTTCTCGATAACTTCGATTTTAGCTCGATCCACCTCAATTCCTCTTTCGGAGATTTTATGCCCAAGCACAATACTTTCTTTCACCATAAAGTGGCACTTTTTCCAATTCAGCATTACGTTGAATTCAACACATCTCTGTAACGCCATACTTAGATTTGTCAAGCACGATTCAAACGACTTACCCACAACTGAAAAATCGTCCATGAATACCTCCAGCGTGTCTTCCACCATATCAGAAAAAATGGACATCATACAATGCTAAAAAATGGCGGGTGCGTTACATAGCCCAAATGGCATATGTTTAAAGGCAAACATACCATAGGGGCATGTAAACGTTGTCTTCTCTTGATCTTTGGGGGCGATACATATCTGATTATAGCCGGAATAACCGTCTAAGAAACAAAACCATCCTTTCCCTGCTAATCGATCAAGCATTTGGTCAATAAAGGGCATTGGAAAATGATCTTTAAGTGTCCACGAATTCAGCTTACGGTAGTCCATGCATACTCTCCACCCTGTGACAGGTCTAAGTGGAATTAACTCATTTTTTTCATTCGCAACTACCGTCATGCCACCTTTCTTTGGTACACATTGTACCGGGCTTACCCATTTACTGTCGGAGATTGGATACACAACCCCTGTATCTAACCATTTAATAATTTCTTTCTTCACCACCTCTTGCATAAGTGGATTTGGACGTCTTTGATGCTCAATAGTGGGTATACAATTTTCTTCAAGCTGAATCTTGTGTGTATAAATCCGAGGCAGAATACCAATGATATCAGCGATGGTCCAATCGATGGCTCTCATGTACTTTCGTAGAACCATGATGAGAGCTGCAACTTGCTGCTCACCCAAATATGCCACCACAATAACCGGAAGTGTGTTACCGCTTCCTAAGAATGCATACTTTAGATGACTAGGCAGCTCCTTCAATTCTAACGTGGGTGGCTCCTCAATAGATGGTTTAGCTGGCGGTGTAGGTCGATTTTTGAGATCAAGGTCCAGCTTCTTAGGAGCATGAGGATATGACCCTAATCCTGTTAGAGCACAAATAGTTTCTTCATAATTTTCAGCATCCTTATGCTCAACATTCATAAGCACAACCGCCAATGGGTCATCAACAAGCTGCTCGTCTACAGGTAATTCTTTCTCATCATCAATATAAACATCAGCTACCGAGAACACATTCAGATCTTTGGGTTGCTTCATTGATTTACATACATCAAAGCGGACTACTTCGTCATTCATCCGGAATAGAAGCTCATTAGCTCTTAAATCAATAAGCACACTTCCTGTTGCAAGGAAAGGGCGCCCCAAGATTATGGGAACTTCAAAGTCTACCTCACAATCCAAAATAACGAAGTCTGCCAGACAGATGAATGAAGAAACCTTCACCAATACATCACATAAAATACCAACAGGTCATTTTACCGACCTATCAGCCATCACAAGCCTCATGTTGGTTGGAGTAGGATCACCCAACCCTAACTTTTTGTAAATGGATAGTGTCATCAAGTTTATGCTGGCTACTAAGTCGCATAATGCCTTGGCAAAATTCAAAGATCCGACAGTGCACGGAATAGTGAAGGCTCCAGGGTCAGCCTTCTCCTGATAGTGATCTGGTAGCAATTGCACTACAATGATGAACAACATCTGTCAACTCACCACTTGCTGCCCACTTCTTTGTTAAAAGATCCTTCATAAATTTTGCATAGCCAGGCATCTGTTCTATTGCCTCAACCAATGGAACATTAATGGTCAGTTGTTTTAACATTGACATGAATTTATTGAACTTGGTATCGTCAGCTCTCTTTTTTAATCTTTGAGGAAAAGGTGGTGGTGGAAGGGGAATAGTTTTCTCCCCGACTTTCTTTTCCTCATGCTTCGGATTGGCAATCTTTTCGGGCTGTGGATGCTGAGGGGTGACGTCTTTGACGTCTTCTTCAGCTTCTTCGGCGGCTGCTGCATTATTTGTGGTATTATCGGCCACTTGCTTGCTTTTGGGATGAATTTTCCAGCACCTTACCTCTCCTGGTAGTGATGGCCATGAATTTTCCATCTTTCCTTGGGTTTTGTACTGTGTCGCTAGGTAAGGTTCCAGCTTTTCTTTGATTTAATGTGGCTAAAATTTGACTCAATTGTTGCTCCAACTGTCTTATTGAAGTGGAATGTGAGCCAACCAATTGCTTCATTGAAGCCAAGTCATTTATTACCTCAGTTACTCCCGTGCTGGTTGCCTCTACTCCTTTCAACAGCTTAGCCATCATATCTTCCATGGTCATATTTCCAGACCCAGATGCAGTGTCGTCACGTCTTCCTGGGGGAACATACAAACCACTCTTGTCAATCTTGTTCTTCCAACTTCCTTGATCACGGTCCTTGTTTTCAGATTTATCATAATAGTTCCGACCTTGGTTTCCTTGGGCATTGCCTCAGAAACCCCCCTGATTGTTCACATAGTTGGCTTCTTCCTCAGAATCAGATTCCTCTCTTCCTTTTGATGCAACTGCTTTGACTTTTTCGGTCTTCCCTGATAATAGATGCTTTGTAAGAAGATCCATCTGTGTTTTCATGTGCGCCATATCTTGATCACGTTCTTCTTCTCTTCTCCTTTGCTCTGTAGTCATGCCTAAAGACAAAGTGGGGCTTGCTACCTCAGAATTCCTGGTATGCCAAGCTCTACTTTGCTTTGTCATCCGGTCCAGCGTATCACTCGCCTGAACAAAGGTGAGGTCCATAAATGATCCTCCAGCCGCATTATCCACCACTGGTTTAGTTACTGAATTCAGGGATCTGTATAGTATCTCCATCAAGTGGACATTGGTCATGTGATGGTTAGGGCACCTCATAAGCTTCTTCTTGAATCTCTCCCATGTTTCGTGAAGAGCTTCAGTTGGAAGCTGTCGAAAATTGCTGATCTCATCTCTCAATTGTGCTCTCTTGAATGGCGGAAAGAATCTTTCTAGGAAAGCATCTTTCAATTGTCTCCAATTAGTGATAGAATCAGGAGTTATCCCATTCAACCATAGAGTTGCCTCCCCAGATAGAGACAATGGAAATAAGCGCAACCGAATTACATTCTGTCCAACGCTAGGATTGTCGAATGACTTGCATGTAGAAATAAAGTTGATCAGATGCATATTCGGATCATCGCCTGCTAGTCCACCGAATAATCCCTTGAGTTGCAATAACTGAGTCATGGTGCTCGTGATGTTGAACTTGGCTCCGGGCGCCAATGGCGGAGGAATAATGGCTACTGTGGCACCAGCTCCATCAAGATCATCATCATCGTCATCGAATGGTATTTTCATGGCGCGGCGTGCAGGCCTAAATCTTGCTTGATGATCTCTTCTGTTTGCCGGTGTCACAACTTCAGCATCATGCCTCGGGTTTAGTAACTCATCATCACCCAAGTCCTCATCATTAGGATCTTCTGCTCGCCCAGGGTTATCGATATTTTGTTGATGCACTTGAGCAGCGGCCAATGCAGCTAATCTAGCCTGCTCCTGTTGAGCAACCCTTCTCTCAATGTCATGTTGCGCCTCCATCCTTCCAATACGTTGTGGTTCAAGGTTTATGGGTAATAATGGTTGACCAGAACTTCGAGTATTGGGCATGCACTGAACAAAACCTGCAGAAAACAAAAACAACAACTAAAAGTAAAGTATGAGAATCTTTGACCAAAGGGTATAGTAATTATCACAAACTTAGTAGACAACCATATTCCCCGGCAACAACGCCAAAATTTGATAACGCTCAAACTACAGCTCTCGTAAGAGTGTAAGCGGTCGTTGTCAAATATAGAACCCAACTGGGTTGGGTGTCGAATCCCACAGGGAATACTTGGTCACTAAGTAAGCAAAGATTATTAGAGTTTTGGTGAAAGTTTCGTAAAAAGGGGGGGATTGTAGCGTGAATTTAAGAGTATCAAAAATAGTAATGTAAGAACGGAAAATAGAAGAGTAAAATGGATTGCTTGGTTGGTTTTGATCAATGAGAATTGAGAGTTAGGGTTATGTCCACCTTATGAGTTATACGTATCTATTGACTATGAGTTATGCAGAATTCAGACATGCATGCGCTTATAGAGAATCATATTCTATGGTAAATCCAGGCGTCTTTCGACCATCAAGGACTATTTCACTTTAACTCTTTCGAGCTTAACGCGTATCTAATGGTACAGATTCTCCAAGAGGTTAATCCAGTTACGACACTAACTTTTTAATAGGGGTTGGTGCCCTATTACCTTGACATTATCTCTTTTCCAGACATGTAACTTTTCTTTCGAACAAGTTAATGCTATACTGGCGTATTCTATATGTTTGCAACCACAAGAATTTAGATTAAGATGAAGAAAATAATGATATAAGCAGCATACGTGTCAAGAATTCACAAACTCATAGCAATAGATAGTGTCTCATAAGGCTTCCATAACCCCAATAGAGAAGTTTAGCTACTCATGAGTGCAACGGAAATCACAATAGACATTATTATCATACCAAAATAAGAGTCTAACGTGAAGTATGCTTTGGTAGTGCTTGTGGCATGAATTCCTTGCAAGTAGCATTTCTCTTGTTGTGAAAATTTAGAAGTCGATGAAGAGAAACTAATAAGAATTAATTGAAAGAGAATAAATTGAAAGTAAAAAGTAATTGATTGAAGAAGTATGAAGTATGAAGTCTCAAAGTAAAAGTATTAAAAACTTCAGCAAAATAGGGTATTTATAATACCCATATCCTATTCCTACTAGGTTACTGCGTACTTATCCTAATCCTAATAAGTTACTGCATTATTATCCTAATTCTACTAAGTTACTGGTGATCCTCAAAGTCTCTGACAATGCTGTTTTTGCCCGGGACAGGTTTTCCATGCGTCACTTTTAGTCCCTAGGCGTCCAAGCTCTGCTTTCCTTCTTTCGTGCAGCTTCCTTTGGCATCAAGTTATCCATAAAATGCTGAAATCTTCATCATTTATACCTGAAAACTTGCTAATCACGTTTGTTAGCTCACTTATAGGAAAGAGGACTAAAAGTGCATGAATTATGTATTTTTTCCTCAAAACTTAGCTAAAATATGGGTAGATTATAGCACTTTAGGCGTGTAAATACGCCTATCATCACTAAGCCAAAATCAAAATACTACTGAAGAAAAAAAATCACCACGTAGGACAAATCACTGGCTCAAAACACAAATAATCAACCCCATGTCTTGCTGGAGGGCATGAACCACCAAAGCATACTTAAGAACTCCCAAAGGATGCACCCTACACTAGTCTTAACCAAATCTTTAGCAACTTAGAGAAATGCAACCTTAGCCGGAACTAATCAATCCAAAACCCAATCTTAATAACGAATACCTTCTTTACCACTTAAGAAGCAGTCACATGAAAGATCACCAATCTCAAACTCTCTAAATCCACATAGATAAGAACCACATCACGACAAGAACAAAGTATCCATCTCTACACCAATACCAAAAGCAAACCACCACCAAGGGACGAACCTAACTACCCTAAAAGATAAATCCAAGACCTTTCAACATTAATATCAAAACCACTATCGGGCAATGAACTAGTCAAGTTGGAAGAATGAAACCCAAGCTAGTCAACCTAAAAAACAGATAGTATAGCCAATTTCCAACTCTAAAATCACAATAGAACAATGGAAAACCAACTTACCTTCAATACCATAATCCACTCCACAACCAATCTAGAACAACCAACAAAAGAGGAATATGGCCAACCTTACCTCGCTACAGATGAAAAATTATCCAACTAATATAGTTCTTTAAAGAACTATAAAAAGGGCAATTCTAACTAGATACTACTAGTCTAGACTTCTACCAAAAGAGGATCGATAAACTTCAAACAATGACAATAATAACAATAGTAATATAAACATTAATATAAAGAATAAGTGATACCAAAAATAAAATCAACAACCGGTACCACTATAGGACCATAAGAAGACCAATATTCCATGTTTAATGTGATTCAAAGCCAAATTCTACACCCATGGGGGAAATATCAATACTGATCCTTTTCATCTACTATTACATGAAATAATCTATAGGGTTAATCATATAATTATGAACTCTATCTCATGGTGTGAAACAATTAACATAAACCTACTAAGGCATATAATCATCAAAGGGTATTTGAACCCCAATACTCTTTACAATAACGCTCTCCAGACCAGTGGACAATCTCTCTGCAGTTGTAGCAAACCTCTGAAGCCCTAGATTAGCGAGAAATATGAGCTGACCCTAAATGGCTGACCAACTTACATCGAGGGCACTTTATATTAAAATATCCATTCTCCTTACAATCATAATACACCTTAGGAACTCTAGGCTGGATAGAAACATATGTTAACTCTGTATGAATATCCAACTTATATCTGGGGTACTCTCTAGACCAGTGTCCCATCTCGCCACAACAAAAAAAGTTCCTAAAATACTCCAAGGTACTACCCATCTTGATCCAAAAAAGCAGCCACAATGTGAAGACCCATACAAAAAACTCCAGTAGGTACGACGAGAGCTCTACCCATTATGATCACTACAACTAATCTAAGAGCTATCCTTAATTTTAAAAGATAATTGCGTAGAACTAATAGGCTATAAATGAAGATGACCACCATCGGGAGGATCCTCACTCCAAGATAAAATACCAATGGCACTATACTGATGATGTTGTATCTTACTTTAACCTCTATAAGTATTAATACATCCTATCTTTATGACCCTCACATGATCAACAACCTAAGAGAAGGAAGATCCAACTGCTATTAAGTGCTTCAATACCAAATGGAGTGGAAATTCTAATCTTATAATAAATCCACACACCATGTCATAACATAAGAATCTGGCTGTCCAACTAAAGAAACCCAACCTCATGCTCTGAAATCATCAAGGAACCATGATGAATACCAACAAACCAAACTCTGGCCTAAGAACTGCTCGATGAACCAAATGTCATCTCTAGCTGTAAGGTATCTAAAAAAGGCTTGGGATCCCTAATGCTGAATCTCGAAAGGATGAAGCCATCACAAACTATATTAGGTCCTAAGTTGGCCCTAAATCCTCTGACTGACGGTAAAGATCTTTGACATTCATCTCTGGCTTTCTAGTCTGACGCTGTACTAAAACTCTAGAAATGCATGTTGATGTCCCATCCATATCTATCGACAACCTCGTATCATCCATATGGGACAAAATAAAGTGAAAGAATGTACTTGAGGTTCACATAAATACGAACACATGACATAGAGTCAAGAATAGAATTTCCTAAGGATGCCCCGTAGCCTCCCAAAGATAGGTTATAGATGTCTCCACACCAATCCATAGGACTCTACTAGACACTTAGCTCTTGTACCAAAACACTGGTAAACCTAGGCTCTAATACCAATTTATTACGAGTTGATTTCTCAGGTCATGATGGAACCTACTATAACCCACTAGTAGGTAAGCCTACTTATCATCTGGAATTACTAGTAATGGACTACCGAATGAAATAAAGAAAGATTGCAGAATAAATATAGTAAAAGACTAAATTACAAAAGATAGTTCCAAAATTTGGTGGAATTAGTATGAGAGCTTCTAACATAATGAGACTACAAAAACTATCTCTAATACAACATAGAGATTAGTCTAGTACATAAGAGGGAGAATAGTAATACATGAAATGTTAGGAGCTCACCTTACATCTCTAAACCATAGTTGATTCTCACGATGCACACAACAATAGAGAAAACACATACTATGATCTGCAGGTTGCAGAAGTGTAGTATGAATATTAAACACTTGTCACTTCATAGGAAACTGCCAACTGTGCTAAAATGATAGTGAAAATAAATTAGCATATAAGCAGAAATATAAACTACACCCAAATATCTAGCAAACTACACAATAAAGCTAATGAGACAATAAGGATAAACTATCCTTCATATCCAAGATACTTACATAATAAGGCTAAGGAGGTATTATAGATGAACTATCCCATTTTAGCCATACCTCAGATCCAAAGCACTATACCATATATTACTGGCCATTTTACGAATTAACAACCAAAGAAGGAAGTCTATATATATACAAGGCCAAGAAATAGATATACAACATGAATAAATGAGAGGAAGTGATATACCGTAATACCATAACTACTATAGGTAGATACATATACATAAGCAAGGTTAACTCAAGGTACAGCCAAAGTAATCCCACTAGCATCTCAAGGCTTCCTAGTCACAGTAGGAACTAGTGCTTTCATAATCAAGGTCCAAAACCAAAATACTGATATAGCCCAAACTATACTTATAAAAAATACAATGTGGTATCCAGACGTGCGGAAAAGTAAATGGGGGTTTGTAGTAATTAGTAAAAGTAACCAATTGAGAATGCTTTTGGTTGAAGACAATCTGAAACAAACACTAGGACTGTGTCCCCCTTGGCTTCTTAACTCGTAAGTGCCTAGTACTCAACCCAACTATCTCACCGTCACCTGTGCAAAATCTAAAAATCTAGGTATTATCAATTGTCTTATGGACTCGTAGGTAAATCATACCCTGGCATGACCCAAACTAGGGCCTTGTCACAATGGGAATCCTAAGTACAAGTAGGAGAAGGGGCCACCACATACCCAACCAAACCTCCAATGACACATACCCTGAGTCAGATACATTTTAAATATATTACAAGATAGCATTTATTACAATTCTAGTTTTGGGATAGGTCCATGACCATGACAAACCCAAACAAGTCCAATCATCCATTATTCAACCAATAACCATACCAAAACCAAAATAATAACCAAGTACGAGACCATAACATACAAGGATGGAACAATTATAAATATAGTCAAATGGTATCAGCCCTAATACCAATACCAATATAGGTCTGACACCACTACTGACACCACCCATACCATCTTGTAGTAGTTCCACAAAACCTTTAACCAAAAGTAAAACAATAACCAGTTAGGATATACCCCCAAAAATAGCCAAAACCAATGCCTATGAAATAACTTAAGTATGTAAAAATATCCATGACTTGAAATGGAGCCTTCCTGAATATGAAAGCTTACCATTTCAATCCAACTGAGTTAATCCCAAATTCAATCACTAAGTAGGAGGAGTAGAATGGGTGATTCCTGTATCACATGGGGATACAACCTCTTGAAGATGGGTTAGCGAGTGAACGCTAGTATACACTCAAGATAAGGATAAAATAATACCAACCTTTAAAACCAATTAAACTAACAATATGCATTCACAACCATATATACATACATAAATCATGCTGGGAAAGAGAATCGAGTTTAGCATGACTTTAAAATCATTAACTTGGGTATGCGTAGCTTAATCATCCTAGAACTACCCATGGGCTATATGAGTCCTTTATAACCCCCTGAATGGGCGCTGATGCGTGTAGCCGCATGAACTAGAGATACCATAGGAGTAGTGGATTCATGAGTACCCTTTGCTCTACATAATACATATGTACAAGTGTACTTAGGGATTTCTATGTACCCCGTAAGTATCATATATGGTCACTATAACTAATCCTCATGTTGGTAAATGTGAGTTTCCAGTGTCCGTCCATTAGAGTCACACCTTTATGGTTAGCCATCACACCGCATAATTATTGCCCAATTAAAACTAGTACTACACAACTAAACCACCATTCCATTTATTATTAACCAATGCTATAAGTAGTGGTAGCGCCATACCGACTACAACTTGTAAGTAATGTCCTTAGCCATCCTCTATAAGAAGAAGGGATTCGAATGTACCCATAGATTATATTACTAAGTTGACTTGGGGGAATACCATGTACCCCACAAGTGACCATTATTATGATTGCTTGGGGGATTTCTTTATACTACACAAGGCTTTTAATTAGACTAACCATAACCGCCAAAACCTTACTATTTAACCATTCCAAACCATTTAAACCAATTATACCATTTAGGGTTCCATTACCAAGTTATACCATGCAATAGTTCAATGAAAGTCCAACAATTTAACAAAAAACATTCTCATAGATATTTTATCAAACATGTTGGGGGCATAGTATTTCATAAGCCAAAACCAAGTATTGATTAATCATTCCCATGCAACCAAATGTTCAAAACCACTATAATAATATGAAAACCATAAGTAAAGACATGAGAAAACCAAAACCAACTATTATAACCAAAACCCCCAACATATAACTGAAAACCCAAAACCATACAATATTCATGCCATGAAAATAATTCATAAAAATGCCTTTAGCTGGAACTAACAATGAGGGAGGAGTAACATGCCTTTGATTAATAATATGATGGAGAGAAATCACCCTTGTAAGTCCCAAATTGATCCTATTTATGAAACCTTAGCCTTTCTTGACCCAAGAGCCTTTGAGAGAATTTGAGAGAGTTTTTAAGTGTTTAAGATTATAATATTAGGGTAAATGATTTCCCTAGAGTGATATAAGTCGTGGGTCCTTAAGAGGTTAAGAGGGGAAATGTCCAAATTACCCCTAACTTAATCTGCATAAAAATCCCTGTAGGAGGGTACGACTCCACCATACCACAAGATACCCTATTATATGAGTGGTACTCACCACTCGTACCCTAGGTATCCCTTAGACCTCCAAACTGACCAACATACGACCACCAATCCCCAATCGTACCCAAATATATGACAAGTACCCTTAACCCGTACCTTAGGCAGAATCAAGAGGGGTTAACACTGTCCAACATACGAGTTGGACTATACCACTCGTACCCTATCTCATGACTCATGGTCAGCGACTCATACACAAATCCAAGTTAAGTTACTAAGCTTCAGATTAAGTAAAGGAAAACCCACACTTGTGACCCATCACCCACAATATGACTCATACCCACCCAAGTCATACCTATTCCAAAAACTCAACCACCCAATACCACTAATACTGGACAACATATGAATAGGTCACCTGACCCGAACCCTTACTATACGACAGTATGGTGGGTCATATAATGTCCATAAAGCCCAAAATCCAAGAAATTTCTAAGGACCAAAGCACAGGGTGTTTCAGTCTTCCCCACTAAGATCATTTATCTCCAAACGATGGACAAGGTAGTCCAAGCAGGGGTTACACACCAACATGACCATTCCAACTTTTAACTAAGTTAGAAAACAGAGATGAAAGGAAATCTACCTTTCTTTAACTAAGTTAGAAAACAAAGATATGATCAAGAACACATACCTTCTACACAAATATCTAGAGCAGAAAACAAATGCGGATACTTGGATTTCTTGTTCTCTTTCGCTTCCCAAGTAGCTTCTTCCACCTTATGGTTTCTCCATAGAACCTTAACCAAAGCTACATCCTTGGTACGCAACTCATGAATCTGCCGATCCAAGATCTATACTGAGATCTTTTTATAAGATAAAGAATTCGAGATGCCTAATACTTCCAAAAGGATAACCGATGAAGAATCACTTATGCACTTTCTCAACATAGAGACATGAAATACCAGCTACTCAAAACTACCCTCACAAGTATCTGACCAAGAGAACTTTACCTTATTTTGAGTCAACCTAGTTGATAGGGCATCTATCGTTAAAAACTCTCCACAAACCTCCTATAATACCTAGCTAAACCTAAGATGATTCTAATGTCGGTTGGAGTCATGGTTCTAGGCCACTTCTTAATCACTGCCACCTTTTGCGGATTTACACTAATCCTCTCACTAGAAATAATATGACCCATGAAAGTGACAACGTTTAATCAAAACTTATATCTTGAGAATTTGGCATACAACTGCTTATTTTTCAAGGTCTGCAACACCACACAGGGATGATTAACATGATCCACCTTACCCATAGAGTACACCAAAATGTCATTAATGAACACAATGACAAACAGATCTAGAAAATGATAGAATACCTATTTATCAAATCTATGAATGTTTTCAGAGCATTGTTCAAACCAAAAAACATAACCAAGAACTCAAAGTGCCCATACCGAGTACAAAAAGCTTTCATAGAGATATCTACCTTTCTAATCTTAAGTTGATGATACCAGATCAAAGATCTATCTTATAAAAGAATTTTGCACCTTGCAACTGATCAGATAAGTCATTTATCCTAAGAAGAAGATACTTGTTCTTAATTGTCACCTTATTCTAATGCCGATAGTTAATACACATTCGAAAGGAACCATCTTGTTTTTGCACGAATAACACTGGTACACCTCACGGGGACACACTACGACGGATAAAACCCTTATACAAAAGATCCTTAAGTTCCTCCTTGAGTTCCCTTAACTAAGCTAAAGCCATTTTACAAGGAGGAATAAATATTGGACTAGTGTCCGAAACAAAATCAATCCCAAACTCAATCTCCTTATCTGGAGGAACATCAAGAAGATCATTTGGAAAGACCTTAGGAAACGCATTCACCACCGGGACTAAATGCAAAGAAGGACCTTCCAAGTTAAAGTCTTTAACTCGGAACAAATGATAGAGACACCCTTTATAGATTAACCTCCAAGCTCTAAGATATGATATAAAACTCCCCTTAGGAACTAGGAAACCACCCTTCTATTCAATAACTAATTCACCAGAGAACTTAAAGACAACCTTATAAGTCCGACAATCTAAGGATGCGTAGCACGAGTGTAACCAATTCATCCCAAGAATGACATCAAAATCTACCATATCTAAAAATGGGCAGCCCAATGCACTAAAGCTACCACTATGCATGGTGTTCGGGAAAGGGCCCTACCATAAGGGTGTATCGTATGCAGTCTTACCTTACATTTCTGCCAGAGGCTGTTTCCAAGGCTTGAACCCGTGACCTCCTGGTCATATGGCAACAACTTTTTCAGTTACTCCAAGGATCCCCTTTAAAATCCACCATATCTAATTCATACAAATCTACCAAAGTCTTCTTACTACCAACCGATACCACACACCCCCTAGAGACTCTTTTACCAACCACAAAGTCACCTACCAGGGTAAAAATTAAAAAAGGATCCAAAATAACATCAGGATCAAAACCAAAATACACAACCCCATATAGGGTCACATAATAGAGAGTAGACCCTGGATCAATTAAATAATACACGTCACGACAAAAGAGTTATAATGTTCCAATCATGATATTAGGCAATGCCTCAAAATCCTATCATGACATGAGAGCATATAACCTATTCTTGCCTATGCTGGTACCAAGCAGAAATAAATACATATGCAACACCCTTGGGTGCAAGAGCAGATGAAGAGGCAATCGAAATCTTGTTTGATCCTAAAGTAACCTTACTAACTGGATAATTTCTAAGCATATGGCCTGGCTGGCCATATTTGAAGCACCTGTCCCTCCCCTCATTATAGAAACCCCAATGTAACCGACCATAGAACCTATAAGGAGGATATAATGAGACCAGCTGAGCCCTACTAGCTTAAATTTATCCTAGAAATGTTAAAGATTTGTTTAAAAGATAAATATACTTTTATACATATGGAATTTTCAAGATTTTCACTTTTTTTCATGTGCAAAATTCCATAAGATTTCCATCGATACCAAATTTTCCCAAATCCGACACCTGGACGTAGAGTTAGAGCTTTTTAGTGTGGCAGTGTATCACCAAACCCTTCATTGCGTCCCAGAGATAGCTCAAATGAAAATTGTCAATTTCTAGTGTTGCTCCACGATAGTGGCGCATCGCGCCAAACTTTCAGTTTGCAAACAAGGTGGCAACATGATAGCTTCGCAATGCGCCACCGTACAATTTCCCATTTGCTACTTTCTAATGACTTGGCGCGATAATGGCGTATTGCGCCAAGGATAAAAATTGGGAAATTTTCTCAAAAGTTAAAGACATGTCCAAGGTTAAAAAAATCAATTTCCCACCCTATATAAACCCAATAACACATGATTTAGTCATTCTTTACCCAAAATATACTAGTTTCTCTCAAGTTTCTCTCAAGAACAAGCTAGTGTTTCTATTCGGGATTTAAATTCAAGAAGATTTCACCTTTAATCCTCAGGAAATCACATCCTAGGTATGCATAGTGTTCATTCATCGACTCCTTTCATCCATGAAGTCAAAGAATCTCTTTTCTAAATTCAAGATTTTATATTTTCTTGATGAACTTTATGTTGGGTTTATTTTGTTTATATTGAGAATGATCAATTGTATTCAAATCTATGTTTGGTGATAAATTTCATGTGAAATTGAATAGTAAAGATGTAGATTCATGTAAACCTAGGATTAAAACCCATGGATAATAAAATTAGATATGAATCATGATGTTTGATTGTTGTACAATGTTGTCTACATATATTATGCCTACCATGTGTTTGATTAAATTCCTATATGAAGGGAAAGTGCCCAAAAATCATGATATTATGAAATCTCCATGTTTGTACAAGTTTATGCATACCACATGTTTGATAGAGTGTTTCAACATATGAATTATGAACTGTGTTGTTAGTTATGTGTTCATGTAAGTCATGCTATGTGAGTTTCTTTCCATCGAGTCCTGGAGGTACTTGTACCTGACAATTTAGTTGTGCGCCTAGAGCCATATCATATTTTCATGATACTCTCAGTCAATCTATAATCCATAGAACGTAGTCAGTCATATGACTCAGGAAAACCAGAAATCTCATAAATCTCTGTAATCTAAGTAGTTCAATAATCTTAGTGATCTCAGTACTCAGTAATCTCAATAACCTCAGTATTCCCAGTCAATCTTAGTAACTTCAGTATTACAAGTTAGTCCTCAAAACTCAGTACATTCTGTCAGTCAACGAAACTCAGTAAATTTAGTTTAGTTTAGCTCTTCTAAACAATACCACTAGTATCAGTTTAGCTCAGTTAATTAGTTCAATGGCTTTCAGATAAGAGTAGGATTTAGCATTGAGTGAGCCTAAGGATAGGAACTCAACTATTATTTTAAGGGTGTGATTCTTAGAAGTCATCCTTACGTTCCAAAACTATGTAGCCAGCGTAGGCTGAGACATCATAGCCTGTTATATAAGGGTAGATGACGTGGCCTAACCTGCTATATGAGGGTTCCCACCGTTCTTATTAGAGTAACCTGTTATATGAGGGTCACTCACAATTGTCTTACCAGTGGCGCGGTATTGACACCTTTCTAGTTAGGGAAGATATTGGACCCTAACTTAGCTACAATAACATATATGGGGCATGTCCGTTAGATGACTACTTCCCATAGTTACAGTTTCAATCTCAGTCTTAGCCTCAGTAAAAGAACTCAAATAGTTTGTCAAATCATGGGACTGTAAGATACAGTCAACTCAGATATAAAATAGAACTCAGATAGCTCCATCAAAATTCAGGACTATCAAATAGAGTCATTCATGTTATCAGTTATATCAATTATCAAAACTCATGTCATTAGTATTTATCTTCAGGATTATTAGATATAGTTAACCAGACTGGCTCTTCATAATCAGAACTAGCAGACACAGTTATTCATGTATTAGTAATATAGTATCAGTCCCTCAAATATCAATAATTCCATGTTATAAGAAAAACTCAGTAGTCAGAACTTAGTATTTAGTCCTAGCAAGATCTTAGTTACAGTTACGTATGCATGCATGTATTCTCATGTTTATGTTAGTCAGTCAATTAGTGTTGTTCATGCATATGAACCTATTGCATTCATCCTACCTCACTTGCATACCAGTGCATTCAAAGTACAGACGCATTTGCGCTATGGTGTCTGATACTATAGGTTTAGAAGCACGAGCTCCAGAGAACCAGTAGCATCCCAGTTCAGCAATCAGAGTTAGTAGTGAGTCCTTATCCTTCGAGCATATGATGATCACTTTACTATTTCAATTTTTAGTTTATCATAGTAGTTGGAGTTTGTTAAGTACATGTCCCATCAACTCTTTATTCAGACAGTTTAGAGGATTTCAGATTACAGTATGTTCAGACAATTATCTCAGTTGTTTTGGAATTGTTATACCATACTTTTAAGTTATGTACTAATATTGAACCTTATGGCCTTTCAATTCATGTTTCCGCATTTATGATATTATTACTATTATTCAGTGCTCATTTTATAGATATTAGTCATGGGTTAGCTTGTGGTCCTTCGGGGTCATGGGCACCGTGTAGCATTTTGGGTACCAAATTTGAGGTGTTACACTATGCCCTGATGTTGTCGCTCCCTGCCGACCGCTATCACTCGACTACTTTGAGTAAGGAGCTCTAGCTATAGAGAAAGAACCAGAACTCCCCAACTTCTTCTTTGTCTACTTACCACCATCCCAACAACCTTGTTGTTGACCACCCTGCTCAGAGAACCTAAACTTCTTACCCTACCTTTACCCTACCTTATCCTATTTTCTTTTTTCCTCATCCACTATTACATATGAACCACCAACCTAGAGATATCCATGTCCTTAATTAGCAATGCAGTCTTGCTTTCAAGGATCAACTCACGATACAATCCTGAAGTGAAATTTCTTATCATGGCTCTTATGTTAGACAATAATTTCAAAGCATACCTAGACAACGAGTTAAACTTCAAGGAATACTCCTTGACCAACATCTTTCCCTATTTTAGATTAAAAAATTCCTTTGCTTTTGCTTTCTTTAACTCCTAAGGAATGAACTAATCCAGAAATGCATTAGAGAAAGTCTCTGATAGAGGAATTATCAACCTCAACCCTTTCCTGGTCCCATTCCTCACACAATTGGTACACCAGAAAGAAGTTCCAATAATGTGAACCAAATACTATAGGCTTGCCCTTATTATCTTTACCTTAGTTTTTGGACAGTTGGGTAAGGATCACTATTGGACTTTACTTGGCTTGTAACATAGGCTTGGGGGCTAGTATGTTATATTTGGAAATTTTAGTGACTATGCCTACTTGCCACTGTAATTACTTTTTGGGTTCCACTTTTTAAGCACTTTTATTTTATTACACCCTCATTTATCCCTTTTTATTCTTTTATTGCACCTTCAGGTTTGGTGTGGCTTCTTTTATGTTATTTTTCTATTTTTTTCTTTTCCTTTCCTACCACTCTTAGTCCTACTTTCTTTTATCTAATTTTACCCTTTTTCATACCGACTTTAAATAATGCACCCCTATGACAGCCACCCTAAACTTAAGAAATTTACCTGAGTTGAGGTGCACAATGTCCAATAAGAACCAAGGCTAAAAAAGGTTCACTGTGAAAAATTGAAAGGTGAATAGTGTAAACAAGAATATAAGTCTTTATGGCTCAAAATTGGGATCAAGTGATTCTAATTCATATTTGGTTGGTCATTTAGACTAAAAGTGGACTATTTTGACAAACGGTCTATTATCCTTTCTTAACCGACTAACCTGCAGCCTAGGCAAGACTAACGAAATAAGTTTTGGATCTGTACACATTGGGAACTAAATAGTATATCACACATACTTGGCATAGGGTTATATTACACACTACTCTCTATCTGGTTCATGCAAATATTAGCTATGATTACATATTCCTAATCCTAATGCCATTACAAGATCCACAATGGTCATATATATATATCACATCACACACAATTCAAATTACTTTTAGAGGGGTATCATTTTTCTTAAACTTAGAGTCATTTAAGCATAATAAAAAAACATATTAACTGCCTTAGGTACTTATTTTTCCTACTTAAACAAAAAGAAAAAATGATTATTATTCTATACATGCCGATTCTACAACTAAACTGTGGCCGAAGGGAAAAGAAACACGGCAACAAAAACCCACGGTGGCTATATAATACACGCCCACCCCTAACTAAAAAATTATGTGCTATCCCCAGTTCATCTATAATGTAAAAACAAGGGGAAAAGACATACCTGGCTAATCGACGAACCACCTCATACAGTGTTACTGTAGGGGGCTTTAGAATGGGCTCAACTTTTATGAGTAGTGGTCTAAGTGGTATTAGGAATACTAAAATCATTAGTGGCACCAACAGTGACCGGTGTGCTTAATGGTGCCTGCGGTGGTAGGTCAATGCTACTAATTAAATCTATAATATTAACTACATGGGAGCTATCAGCTCCTGCCGCCATCTCACAAACCCTCATTTGACGATCCTGCTCATCCTAAATACTAGCTATTTTTGTAGCCTTAACATCTTTGTTTTCTCTTTTCTTTCTTGTCCTTTTTTCCTAGCTCTCTCCTTAGTAGTATCCAACTCTCTAACATCCTATATAATAGGGATCTTTCCCTCCCCATGGATCTCCTTAATGATTGGTATCGAGGGGAAAGGTCTGGCATGCACCTCCTCAATCGCAGTTTGGAGCATGGCTAGCTCTGCATGTATACTCACCAAATCAAGGGACTGAACATCCTCAAACTTCCGAATAACTACCTCTCAAACTTGAAAAATTGGGTTTGCATACTCCCCATCTTTCTCTAAATATCTCATTGCTCCTATGGATTAACCCTATTTTCTATATTTTTCACTGTTTCTCCATAGTTCTCAATATCTTTAGCACCTCAATCAGGAAAGTCTAAAACATTAAGGCATAGCCGGCAGGGGCTGCCCTAGCAGTGAATGGTCTAGCTGTAGGAAGTAGTTTTGGAGCTTGAGAGATGCCTATTACATCTGAGGCCTCAAGCTCAGATTGGGAAGTATCAATGGGCGTTTCACCAATATTAGTAAATCTTGGAGTATCAATCCCATGCCCTCTGACCTAGAATGCTTCTCAGAGTAAAGTGGCTCCCACTTCACAACATCCCAAATCAAGCCTAAATCTGTAATACTCCATGGCTAGATGAACTAATCAACTCTTGGAATCTCTAGAACTCTCTCATTTAAACATATCCATGTTAGCAAGCATGGGAATTCAGGACTTTGTTGGTATTCACCGCCCGATTGTGAATCTCTAATGCTATCCACTTGGCTACATCTAATTGTAGCCATGTATGATGTTCAAAATCAGGAAAGCTCTATCTGGACTTAGTGAATTTTCCCCATACTTGGGACTCAACCAATGATGCACAAGTTTCCACCATGTTTTTTCTAAGAAGTTAAAGCTACCCTTTGTAATCCATGATAATGAGCTAACCTCTATAGCCGCCCAAGGAACATTCTCCCGCTCCGTAACAATAATCCCAGCCATCCATCAAAAGTGAGCAAGCTTTTCCTCTGAACCAATCTATTTTACCTTCACTTTCTGTATCTCATCTATAGAGTAGTCAATCTTAGCTATGTTGGAAAGTAACTAGAACTCTGACCTATGTAGAAATCTAGAAATGGTCTGCATAGAGATATTCAGGCAAATACCTCTAATCATTAGTGTTACCACGGGTTCACCACCCTTCCATGAACTCCCCTGTGGATACAAACTCTTAATCTATATCAGATAAGCTACATAGAACTCTTATACTAATGCATGATTGTACTGTCCTGGAGCTCTAGTCATCTACTCAAAGTGGAACTTTCTAAACCAGCATTGAAGTCAAGCATCTTAGACATGCCCGGAGTGCTTATTTTAGGCTATAAATAAATCCCCCTCTTTGGTTTTCCTATGGAAGGGTTTAGGGCATTACCTTAGTCATATAAGTTCTGCATCCTGGGGTACCCCCACTGATTGATATGGGCACCGAGGCAGACTCTATCCAAAATTGTACAATAGAAGGTGGTATCTCTACTGATGTATCACTCAACTCACTCTTACCCCCTTATTTTCGAACCCCTCATTCTTGAATGCATCATCATCCTTCTCAAGACCATATTCTACATCTTCATTATCTTTACTGTCCTCTTCAGACTAGGATAGTGAGTAGGGTGGTGACTAGCTAGGATATTTCATCCTTGGCTTGGCCTGAGGTGGTGTACCTTTCTCTGAAAGAACTTTAGCACCTCTGGGTAATTTCTCCCTTGGCTCTATCGCCCCTCTTATTGGGAATACCTTCACTAACCTAGTTGATTCTTTATCGTTAGTGGATTTAATTATATGATGTTGAGTGGGTGTGATGGCCTTCTTCCTGGTAGGTTAATTCATTGGATTCATTCTATGGTACCATTGTCACTTTGAAGAAACATACACGTTAGTAAATCCAATAGAAAGGAAAGAAAAACAAGAAAAATTAACATAAGTATTGCAGGGTCTGGATACCCTATGAGTCAGGTTATGACTTGTTACCATTGGTAACGAGTCATTATGAGACTCGTTAGGTAAGTCTATGCATAATAAATAGTCATTGTTCAACTAATGAGTCCTAAAGAGTCATTATGTTAGACAACGACTTTTTAACAACACTCGTTGTCTGACCAAAATAATTTCCTTTATGTCTTACCCTTCCCAGTCACCACGAGTCTTCACAATGAGTCATTTAGTGTGATAACAATTCATTATGTAAGTCCTAATGATAATAGATACCCAACTTCTTCTTGCACCTATGTGGGTCAAGTAACGACTCGTTAGGAGACCTTACGGGTTGTTACAAGTATCATAATCTCTGAAACATGAGTGATCGAAGGGTTGGATTTCAAATATCATATTCCTAACACATCTACATGACTTCAACATGCATTGGAAATTCCTAGGTCACCCCTACACACAACTCATGGCACAAGTTTTATTTTACTCCTAATTTTATCACTGTAATCAAGTTGCTCATGGACAAGGCAATTTATATTTTTCAAACATAGTGTAATCAAGTAATCTAAGAAATTTTGCAACATATCAAAATAACAACTTAAATAATTTAGAATATTCAACTTACTTTATTTTATTGTTTTTGGATTCCTTGAAAACAAGTGCCATGAGGTTACTTTGCCCTAGTTCTTGAGAATTTTAACTTTGGGAGACTTTGGTTCTTTGAATGTGATGATAGGGGATGAATTTAGATAGAATTTTGTGGTGTAGTTGGTATGTTTTGGGAATGGAGGGAATCTCAACATTTTAAATGGGAAGAGAGTCAATTATGTGAATTAATTTCCCATTTAAAATGTCCATTTTTTATTGGGTTGAACTGTCAGGCCTGTGATGTCGTGCCTGATAATGAGTCATCATAACAACGTGTTATCACTGGTAACGAATCACTGAATCCCTTATGAAAACTATAAACTTACCTCAGTCTCCAGTCAAAATGACTCATGGCAATGAGTTGTTGTCATTTTCTGAGAGTCGTTATGACTTCAGAGACTAATTACCTAAGAATGGACTAAGATCCCTCTACTCATGAATCACCTAATGAGTCGTTATCACTCCTAATAACTCATTATCTAAGTTATGGAGACCTATCACCAAAATTTTTTTTGTTCTTTTTCTGCGATCTCCAGCTTTGCACACTGAACACACAAATTACCCTATAATGAAATAAGTAAAAAACATGGGTTGCCTCTAACTCAATGCTTGATTTAACATCGCAACACGAGGTGTCTAAGTTGGACACTTATACTTCACCAACCAGCCTATGGGCTGCCTCCCATGCAGAGCCTGGTTTAACATCGTAACACAACGCAATTACATTGGTTACTCAAACTTCACCAAGGTCCATATAAGCATATAATCGTACCTAACATGGGTTTCCCATATAGTGCTTAACCCGCTGCCTATTTACCTTAAATGAGGATTCACCATCTTTCTCTAGCGCAATAGCACCATGTGGGAATATCTAAACCAAGGTGAATGGTCCATATCACCTAGAGTTCAGCTTGCCAAGAACAAGTGAAGTCTTGAATTATACAACAAGAATAAATCACCGAGTTCAAACACCCTTTTCTTGATTTTCTTATCCTGATATAGATTCATCCTTTTTTTGTATAGAAAAAAACTCTCATAAAGAAAGAGATGGAATTCATCCAACTCATTTACCTTGCTCAACCTCAATGTGTCAATATCATTCCACTCTAAATTTAGCTTTTTAACGCCCATAGTGCCTTATGCTCAAGTTCAACCAACAAGTGGAATACCTTTCATATACAAGATAATATAGGGGTTTAAAAATTGTTCTGTAGGCCCACAATGCATCATCCAACTTCCTTGACCAGTCAGTCCTATTGGCATTCACAGTCTTTCCCAATATGGACTTGATCTCTCTACTGGAGACTTCAACCTGCCTAATCATTTTAGAATGGTAAGGTGTCGCTAAATTATGGTTTATTCAATAATTTTCAAGCATGGCCTTGAAAAGACGACTGTAAAAGTGAGACCCACCATCATTGATAATAGTACATTGAGTGCCAAATTGAGAAATATGTTCTTCTCAGAAAAGCGGTGACACATTTGCCTTTATTTGTAGGGAGTGCTATCGCCTTCACCTATTTAGATACATAGTCAACCGGTACCAAAATATTCTTCATTCCATAAAAGATCACGAATGGCCCCATGAAATCAATCCCACATACATCAAAAAGCTCCAACTCCAAAGTAGATGTCATAGACAATTCATGGCATCCTTAAATATTGCCTTGGCGCTGGCACTGGAACATGCTTGCACATAGTCATGAGCATCCTTAAAGATCATAGGCTAATAATACCAACACCACATAATTTTTTGGGTTGTGTAGGGTTCCACCATGATGAACCCCAACTGGAGATGAATGACAACCCCACCTTAAGGATTCTCATCATCTCCACCTCAAGGATTCTCATCATCTCCACCTCAAGGATGCATCTCCGAATAAAACCATCCATATAAATTTTAAAAAGGTAGGTCTCACCCTAGAAGAAATTCCTCACCTAATGCATAAACCTCTTACGCTGTTGGAAGGATCTATCTTCTGGAACAAAAGCAGTTGCCAAATAGTTGGTAAAATCAGCAAACCATGAGATTAAGTCATAAGATGTTTCTAAGACCCACTCATCTGGAAAAGTATCATCTATGTCAAGTCATCCCCTAGTTTCTGCATTGCCTCTTCCTCAAGGCGAGATAAGTGATCTGTAACCAAGTTCTCTATGCCTTTTCAATATTTTACCTTAAAGTTGAGTTCTTGTAGCAAGAGGAACCAATGTATCAATATCAGTTTTGCATTATTTTTTGAAATAAGATACTTGAATTTGCATGGTTTTTATGGACAATGACTTTTGTCCTAATCAAGTAAGACTAGAACTTTTCAAAGGCAAAAACCACTGCAAGTAATTCCTACTCAGTAATTGTATAGTTTTTTATGTGGGGTTGAATGCCTTGCTGGCATAATAGATCGGATGAAGGATATTTTTGTGCCTCTGTCCAAGGACAACACCCAAGGCCACTCTGATTGCATCACACATAACCTCAAACAGTAAATACCAATCAAGAGATACAATAATAAGAGCCAAAATCAACCACTTGTTATATCTCTCAAAGGCCTTAAGACATTCATTATCAAACTAAATTTCACCAACTTCTCTAAAATCTCATAAAGAGGGTTTGTAATTTTAGAGAAGCCCTTGATGAACATTCGATAAAAGCTAGCACGACCTAAAAAACTTTGAACACTATGACTGAGACTAGAGGAGGTAATTGTCAATCACCTAAATCTTTACTTTATCTACCTTAATATCTTATTTTGAGATTTTGTGCCTAAGGACAATACCCTTCTTCACCATAAAATGGCACTTATCCCAATGTAACACCAGGTTTCACTCCTTACAACTCTGGAGTATATTGGCTTAATGGGCAAAACGATTATCAAAAGTCCCCAACTACTGAAAAATCATCCATGAAGACCTCTATTGTGTCTTCCACCATGTAAGAAAATATAGACATCATACCTATCTGAAAGGTGGATGGAGAATTACATAATTCAAATGATATTATCTTGCATGCAAAAATCCCATAAGGGTAGGTAAAGGTAGTCTTTTCCAGGTCCTCAGGAGCAATAGAAATCTAATTGTATCCTGAGTACCCATCAAGAAAATAGTACCAACCCATGCCCGCTAACCTGTCAAGCATCTGATCCATAAAAAGCATAGGAAAATGGTCCTTTTGAGTCTAAGTGTTCATCTCTTTACTGTTCATGCACACTCATTATCCACTAACCGATCTCATGGGCATAAGTACATTCTTTTTATTTAGGACAACAATGATCCCATCTTTCTTAGGAACACATTAAACTGGGTTAATCCACTTGCTGTATGTGATGGGGTAAAACACTCTAACATATAACCACTAGATAATTTCATTCTTCATAACCTCCTACATAGAAAGGTTCAATCAACGCTGATACTCAATGCTGGGAATGCAATCTGGCTTAAGATGTATTTTATTTGTACAAATACCTGGTGAGATCCCATAATATCTGTAATGGTCTATCCAATATACCTCTTGAATCTCTGCAATACTGATAGCAATGCCTCAACCTGTATCTCCATCAAGTTAGCAATAATAATTATTGGTATGATATTTCAGCCCCTAAAATGCATAGCACAAATGTGATGGGAGGGCCTTCAACTCTAATATCGGTGGATCCTCAGTCGATGGTCAGCTGAATGAGTAGTTCTATTCTTTTGATCAAAATCAAGTTTCTTTGGAGAATAATTATATGAACCTCTACCATATAAATCTCACCATCTCATCATACTCATCGATGCCATCACTATCTAAATTCATGATGATTGTTGCTAACACCTCAACCCAAGTGTCTCTTCAATGGGAACAATAACTTTATCATTGTCAATAGTCTCAATCATAAACACCACTCTCATATCTTTAGACTATTATATAGATTGATAAACATTAAAAGTGACTTGCTAATCATTGATTTTGAACTTTATCTTCCCTATCTCTATGTCAATCAAGGTCCTACCCATATCTAGGATAGGCCTTCCTAAGATAATAGGGACTTTAAAAGTTCACTTCATAGTCTAAGATTATGAAGTCAGCCAAAAATATATAGGATGCAACCTTCACAAATACATTACACAAAATTCACCGGTTTCTTAATTATCCTGTCGGCCATCAATAGCCTCATGGTATAGGTTTGGGTTCCCCAACTCCAACTTTCTGTATACCACCAACAACTTAAGATTGATGCTAGCTCCCAAATTACATAATGCTTGAGATAATTTGAAGGACCCAATAGTATATGGAATAGTGAATGCTCTGAGGTCTTTCTTTTTCTCCACTAATATTTGGGTAGCCACACCACTATGCCTATTATTCGTGGGATCAAAGCTAACTGTCTACTTCTTAGTAACCAATTCCTTTATAAACTTAGCATAGCCAGGCATCTGTTAAAAGGATAATACAAGATAACTATTAATCGATATTTGTTTGAACATTAACAAAAACTTCTGGTACTTTCTATCCTCTGGTTTCTTCTTTATACTCTGGGGAAAAAGAGGATGAGGTCATGAAATGGTCTTCAACATTGGCTCAATGACATTCCTTTATCCTGTATCCTTCTCTATACTTTTACCACTACCAGTTGATTTCTATATCTTTACTTCAGGTGTCTCATCAGCATCAACACCATCACTCTTTGGATCATCAACCACAAGCACAGGGGGGGGGGGGGGGGTTAATAGTTGTCTTACCATTTCGAGTAATCATGGCAAGAAAATGACTTCCACTTTTAGGATTTTGCACTGTATTACTTGGAAGGGTGCCTAGATGCTTCTAATTAAAGGTTGCTGACATTTGGCCAAATTGTTGCTCCAACTATTTGACCGTAGTAGCATATGATTCCACTTTCTTGGTCAAACCAGAGATGTCTGCCTTAATTTCCTTAAGGAAAATTTTTTTGATCCAAGTTTACCTATCACCTTATGGGTCTTACGTTATTAGATGAGGTTTGATAGCGTCGAATCACTGTCCTAATTCCTTTTTCCCAATCTCTCTCTTATGTAGATGATCTCGAATATAGGTATGTTCTTAGAGTTGGCCACTACTAAGAAAGCAATTAACTTAAAGAAAATCACAATACAAGTGTAGACATTGATCAATCTGAATCTCACACTTCCCCTACTTTGCTAATCCACTAGGTTCCCACAACCCTAGTTAAGAGAATTAGCAAATCATAGTCATAAAGTAATCCATAGAGTTCAATGAAGAAATCATAGAATTAATCTCAAAATGATGAAGAATAAATCTGAAAGTATTGAATTGAATAATAAACCAAAAACAAAGAACAAGAGTATTAAGTATGGAAAAATATGTCAAAGTATGTAAACTATTACATGAGGACCCAAAGGGTATTTATAGAGCATCCAAATAACAATGGAAACTTAACCAAAATAAAATAGAAAAAAACTAGGTTGGCAATGGTCATGCCTCTAGCAATGAGTCGTTATGTCTAGTAATGACTCATTAGCTATTATTGTAGCTCCCTTCTAACTTTGGTGATCACGAATCTTTATGATACATAACGAGTTATCAATTGGGACTCATGATGACTTTAGTGAATTTCATCTTCTAGTAGTTTTTTCCATGCTCAGAACAACTCTTCATCACGAGTCATTGTCTTTCATAACAACTCATGGTCTTCACTTGTGTCCGCTGGAACCTCACTTGTCAACTTTCAAGAATTTTAGCTAATTTGCTCAGAACAATTCCATGCCACAACTCATTTTCACTCCTAATGAGTCATGGTCAGACTTTAAATTACTCCCTGGTGTTAGCATCACTCACTATTCACATTACAACTTTGGAAATAAGTCATTAGGTGACTAAATGACTCATTGAACAACAAACATATAAGACCCTGCAATGTCCTAGTCATTTCAGTCCTATATATTATGCCAAAAGAGGTCCTAGACTTAGAAAATTTTAACTAAGTGTTAACACTTATTCTCATTTTTGGCCTTGATATTTCCGTGGCATTATTTATGATCTTTTCGTCCTTAGATTGTCGACTTTTAAATTAATCCATGACCAGAGATGTCAATAGGTCATATTAGGTGAGTTACAGAATTTTTTGACATCATTTGAGTTATGTTTGGATGGCCAAAATAGCAAGACAACACGATCTTGATGCATCGCGTTGGCTATCACATCTCACCCATCAACACGACGCGTCGGTTATCTCATCGACTCTACCAATGCGTCTCACTTATCACATCACTAGGCCAGTTTTGCTTGCTAACTTATGAGTTTTCAAGGGCATTTAAGTCCTTTTACCCTCACCCAATTCATCCAAAACACAAAATTAAGCTCTCAAAAGGGCAAAATACATTCGTTCTTCTTAAAATCCACTCAAGAAATAAAACCTATTTCATCAAGATCAAGTCTAAGTTCCAAAAAATCCCCATCAATCTTCATAAAATCAATAATCAAGGTATGTTAGATGTTAATCCTCGGGTTTTCTTCCATCCTTGGAGTTCAAGAACCCTTTTTAAAACTAAAACTTTTCAGATTCATGATTTATATGTGCAAATTAGGTTGTATTCATATTTGTGTTGTTGTGTGGGTTTCAATTCAAGATTTAATTATAAGTTTCATAAATATAAGATAGCTTGTATGTTGATTGATTAAATTTCCATGTCAATACCCTTGAATTGTGAATTGATTGTTGTAGTCTTGATGCATTAACATATTGTTCATTCGCATATACAAGGTTATGCCTCCTAAGTGTTTGACAAAATTTCTAAGTAAATGAATTGTGCATTGTGATCCTTTGGTTATCTTAGTATTGAAATCATGTTATTACTACATGTTTAAAATTCTCCCATGCTTAAACTATGCCTTGCAAATGTTTGATAAAATCTTTATATGAGTAAATCATGCATGGTAACCTATTATTGTGTTATTAAAGTTGTGATATGCATTTATCTGTTATGGTATTGGGTTCTGGGGGAATTTATGACCCAGAATCTAGCTATTTACTTAGTTGCAGTAGTTATAGAATAGTCCCAACAAAGGTTGAGAACAGTAGTACCCAGTCAGGTAACAACACTTAGTAAACTCAATCCAGACCAGTCGGTCAACATGATCGGTGTCAGTTCTATCAAGCCTAGTATAATCTAGTGATCAGCTCAGTGCCAATTCAGTTGGGAGTAGGATTTAGCACAGAGCAAACCTAGGTATGAGATCATTCCTGCTATTAGAGGGTTTGAACCTTAAAGCAATCCCTGTATTTCAAAACTATGTAGCTAGCATAGGGTAAGTCATCCTTCTACGAGACTAGGATTGACACAACCATATATATATATATATATATATATATATATTTCATGAGTCTTTCTACCAGATTAAGGTTGACCCAGCCTTATTAGTATCCCATGGCAAGGTGTTAACACCCTTCCAACTGTGGTCACAGGTTCAACCCCGACTCAGTTTATATCAGCGTATGTCAGATAGATGAACACTCCCATAGTTATAGTTTCAGTCCCAGTATTCATTAAAGAACTCAAAAATCTTTATAGTACCATAACTATCACTTATCAGTTACTCTGCCATTAGAATTCATCACTTAAATTTAGTACAACCTTAGATACATGATATATATCTATATGTGCAGTATATCATGTTCGGTATAATTAGTAGTTACAGTCTTACATGTACTTTTATCTAGTAACTTCATGATATTCTTTCAGTCAGTTATTATCTCATGCATATAAACCCATGTATATCAACCTTACCTCACTTAGCATACAAGTGTATTTTATGTACTGAGGCATACTCTTTCTTTGTGCTATGATGTCTTATATCATAGGTTCAGATGCTCAGGGTCCTGACCATACTTAGCAGCTTAGGATATAAATGGCAGATTTATTAGTGAGTTATCATCCATCGAGGGCATTATTTTATTTCATTATTTCAAAAGATTTAGTATGTTCAGTAGTCGGGGTTAATTGGGGAATTGTCCTATCAACTCCACATTAAGATAGCTAGAGGCTTTTGGACTAGATTACTTTAGACAGATGTTTAGTATTTTTAGTATTATTATCAGTATTCAATACTTGTTTTCAGTTTATGAACCTTATGGTATTTTCAGCCTAACTTCTGCATATATTTTCAGTATTATTATTCAGTGCTCATAGCAAGTACCAGTCATAGATTAACTTGTAGTCCTTCAGGATTGTAAGCACTGTGTGATGCCTAGGATATAGTCTCGGGGCATTACAAACTTGGTATCAGAGCCTAAGGATCTAAAGAGTCCTAGAAAGTCTGAAAGTCAGGTCACGTAGATTCTTATGCAAGGGTGTGTAGCACACCATACTAATGGATAAGAGGCAATGAGGCATTTTATGAAAAAGTTCCCTTTTTTCAGTGTTCATAGTGTGTGAGTGAGCATGAGCTCAAATTAAACTCTCTATCTAATCCAAATTTTCCTTCTGTTTACAGAACATGCCTCTAAAAAGGACCAACAGAAGAAGAACTGGGAACTAGCCAACACCTCCACTCATTCAGAAAGATCCCCTAAATGAGCATGTTTCTCGTGCATAATTTAGAGAAACTTTCACCACTCTAGATCATTTTGAAGAAGCTCAGAATAAATGCCTAACTACTATTCAGGCAAACCTAGTGGCCAATACTACTGCATCTATAATTTTGGACTTTAACTGAATGAACCCTCCTTTATTTTTAGGGTTTAAGTCTAAAGACGACCAACAGGAATTCCTTGACATAGTGCAGAAGATAACAAACATTATAAGGTAACTACTAGTGAGAGTGCTGAGTTAGCTACCTACTACTTATAGGATATATCTCACATATGGTTTAAGTAGTGGAAGGTAGATAGGGGTATAGATGTAGGGCCTATAAAATGGAAGGAGTTCGCTACTACCTTTCTAGATAGGTTCTTCTCATTAGAGTTGAGGGAAGCTAAGGTGTTATAGTTCATCAATCCAAAGTAGGGAAACATGAGTGTGAAAGAGTATTCCCTTAACTTTATTCAGTTGGCTAGGTATGCTCCTCATGTGGTAGCTGATAGAAGGTCTAAGATGAGCAAGTTTATATTTGGTGTGTCTGATAGTATGGTCCAGAAGTGTAGGACCACAATGCTAATTAAGGAGATGGACTTGGCTAGGCTGATGGTCCATGCTCAGCAGATTGAGAAACAAAAGATTAAGGAGAAAGAGAGGGAAAGAAAATGGGCTAGAACAGGTAGCTTCAATTTTGCTCAGCCTAAGTCACAGGGGGGTAATCATCCTCAGTTTCACCTAAAATCTTTAGTCCCAAATCTTTTCTCAGCCAGTGCTCTAGTGCCTAAATTCAAAAATAGTAATAAGGATAGGGCACCAGGCTCTAAATCTCATGTTAGTGTGAATAGTACCCAAACAAATCCACTTTGTCAGAAATATGGCAAAAATCATCAGAGTGTCTTCAAGGCTGGCAGCAATGTGCATTTTGGGTGTGGTAAGCCAGGCCATAGAATTAGAGAGTATCCTTAGGTGGGTTTATATAGTCAGCATAATCGTTCCCCCAGCTCAGTTTGATTGCCCATCTTAGCAGGGTCTCGCTTCCATTTCTACCAATGAGCAATGCCTAATCAGGATCTATGCGCTCCAGTCCTGATAAGATCAAGAAAGTTCTCCTGATGTGGTCACTGGTATGTTACAAGTTTACCATTTACATGTTTATACTTTCCTAGATCCAGGAGCTTCGTTGTCCTTTGTAACTCCTTATATACCTGTCAGCTTCAGAGTCAGTCTCAAAATCCTAATAGAGCCTTTATTAGTCTTTTCCCTAGTGGTTAAGTCTATTATATACCGATGGGTATACAGGAGCTGTCCGATTATGGTGTCTCAGAAAGTTACTTCAACATACTTAGTAGAGTTAGAGATGATAGATTTTGAAGTAATTCTTGGTATGGATTGGATCCATTCATGCTATGCCTCAGTTGATTGTAGACACAGAGTTGTCTATTTTTAGTTCTTGAATGAATCTGTCCTAGAATGGAGGGGTAGTACCACAACGTTTAAGGTTCAACTTTTTTCATACCTTAGAGAGAAAATAATAATATCCAAGAGGTGTGTCTATCATTTGGTGTGAGTCAAAGACTCTAGTTCTGAGACTCCTAATCTTGAGTTAGTTAGAGTAATAAGTGAATTTACAGATGTATTTCCTGAAGATCTCCCCGAAATTCCTCTTGAAAGGGAAATTAATTTAGGAATAGACCTTCTTCCTGATACTCATCCTATCTTTATTCCATCATATAGAGTGGCTCCAGCTAAATTTAAAGAATTAAAAGAAAAGTGAAAAGACCTCTTTGACAAAGGGTTCATCAGTCCCAGTGTATCCCCTTAGGGTGCACCAGTTCTATTCATACAAAATAAAGATGGTTCTCTTAGAATATGTACAGACTACTATCAGTTAAACAAGGTCACCAACAAGAATAAGTACCGACTTCCTTGAATTGATAACTTGTTTGACCAACTTTTGGGTGCCAATTACTTTTCTAAGATAGACCTCAGATCAGTCTATAATCAGCTCAAAGTCATAGAATGTGACATTCTGAAAACAACATTCAGAACCTGGTATGGTCACTTCGAGTTACTAGTCACTTCATTTGGTCTTAAAAATTCCCCAGCAACTTTCATGTACTTGACGAACCGTGTGTTCAAACATTACTTGGACATGTTCATCATAGTCTTCAATGACATTCTTGTCTACTCCCGTAGTGAAAATGATCATGCAAACCATCTCAAAATAGTATTGTAGACTCTCAAAGCCCATCAGTTATTTTCCGAATTCAATAAATACAAATTTGGATAAGTTCAGTATCTTTCCTTGGTCATATTATATTCGGTGATGGCATTAAAATTGATCCTCAAAATACCAAAGCAATGAGAAACTGGCCAAGACCTATCTCTCTATCAGTTATCAGGAGTTTCTTGGGTTTGGCTGGCTATTACCGGTGGTTTATTAAGGATTTTCATCTATTTCATCCCCCATGTCTAGATTGACTCCAAATAAAGTTAAGTTTTAGTGGTCAGATTCTTATGAGAAGAGTTTTCAGGAGTTGATGACTCTACTCACTACAACCCTAGTTTTGACTTTACCCGATGGTTTAGATAAATTTTTTATATATTGTGATGCTTCCATAGTTGGCTTGGGGTATGTTTTGATGTAGAGGGTTAAGGTTATGGCCTATGACTCTAGACAGTTAAAGCCCCATAAAAAGAATTATCCCACCCATGATATTGAATTAGCAGTTGTTGTGTTTGCCTTAAATATTTGGGGGCACTATTTGTATGGGGTACCTGTTGATGTGTTAACAAACCACAAAATCCTGCAGTATGTATTTTCCCAGAAAAACCTGAACTTGTATCATAAAAGGTAGTTAGAGTTGTTAAAAGATTATGACATGAGTGTTCTGTATCATCCGGGCAAAGCCAATATAGTGGTAGATGCCCTCAGTAGGTTGTCCATGGGTAGTGTTGCTCACGTTGAGTAATGTAAGAAGAAGTTAGTTCAAGAAGTTCATCAACTTGCCAGACTAGGTGTCCGTTTGGTTGATTCAGCTGAGGGCAGTGCTTGGGTGAAGAATAGTTCAAAATCTTCTTTAGTTTCTCCTAGTTAAACTAAAAGAGTCAATCAGAAACTAGAAAGTAGGGTTTTGTCCTAAGAGGGACATGGTGTGTTACGCTGTTAGGGTAGATTACGTGTGCCATGTGTGGATGGCCTGAGACAACAGATTTTTGCAGAAGCAGATGGTGTGCATTACTTGATTCATCCAAGGGCCAATAAGATGTACTGCAATTTGTAGGAGATCTGTTGGTGGAGTGGGATGAAGAGAGACATTGTAGAGTTTGTGGCTAAGTGCTCAACTTTTTAGAAGGTTAAGATTAAGCACCAAAAGCCTAGTGGTTCTATATAGGAGCTCAGTATTCCCACATGGAAGTGAGAGGAAGTTAACATGGACTTCGAGATGGGTTTTCCTCATATTCATCATCAGCATGATTTGATTTGGGTCATTGTAGATCAGATGGCCAAGTACGAGCATTTTTTACCAGTTCATACTTCTTATTAAGTTGAGGACTATGCCAGGCTCTATGTTAGAGAGTTGGTTAGACTGCCCGGTGTCCTATTGTCCATTATTTTTGATAGAGGTACGCAGTTTACCTCTCATTTTTGGAAAGGTTTTCAGAAGGGTCTTGGTACCCAAGTTCACCTCAGTACAAACTTCTACCCTCAGACAGATGGTCAAGCAGAAAGGACTATTTAGACCCTTGAGGATATGTTGAGAGTTTGTATAGTTGACTTTAAGGGTAGTTGGGATAATCACTTACCTTTTATTGAGTTCACGTATAATAACAGTTATCATTCTAGTATATAGATGGCTCTGTTTAAGGCTCTTTATAGGAGAAAATGTAACTCTCTCATTGGTTGGTTTGAGGTAGGCGAGGCCGTGGTAGTGGGGCCTGACTTGGTGTTTGATGCTTTAGAGAAACTGCAGTTGATCAAAAAGAGGCTTAGGGCAGCCCATAGGTAACAAAAATCATATGCAAATGTTAGAAGGAAAGACCTTGAATTTGAAATTGGTGATTATGTGTATTTGAGAATCTCTCCCATGAAGGGGTGAAGAGGTTTTGTAATATTGGGATGTTTAGTCCACATTATGTTGGTCCTTATAGAATACTGAGTTATTTCAGTACGGTAGCTTATGAGCTTGAGTTGCTTGCAGACCTAGCATCAGTGCACCCAATCTTTAATGTCTCCTTTCTAAAGAAGTGCATAGGTGACCCAACAGTTTTAGTCCCCGAAGAGAGTGTAGATGTTCAGAAAAATCTCTCTTATGTGGAAGCCCCAGTCAAAATCCTTGATCATCAGATTCACAGATGAAGGAACAAAGAAGTTCTTTGGCGGAATCAGTCCATTGAGGGAGCTACTTGGGAAGCAGAGCAGACAAGCAAGCCAAGTATCCTCACCTCTTCTATGCAAACTCAGACTCTGCCCAAGGTAACATTTTTCTTAGATTTCTCTATTCCATGCTCAGTTATGGCTGTATAACATTCTCATATATTCATGCATTCACGAAATAGTTCAGTCATGTGGCATGTTTCCAGAATTCAGTCATGCTTCAATTATGCATGTCAGTGTAAGTATAGTTCCTCAGTTCCTCTCAGATCAGTTAGTCTTATTTGAGGACGAATGTTCTCAAGGGGGAGTTATTGTATGACCCCGTAAAGTCCTAGTCATTTTAGTCCTATATAGCATGCCAAAATAAGTCCCACACTTAGAAAAGTTTAGCTAAGTATTGACACTTAGTCTCATTTTTAGCCTCGATATTTTCAATGTCATTATTTACAATCTTTTCGGCCTTAGATTGTCAATTTTTAAATTGATTCATGATCAGGGATGTCAATAGGTCATATTGGGTGAGTTTTGGAATTTTTGGACATCATTTAAGTCATGTTAGGATGGCCAAACAACAAGCCAATGCAATTTTAACGTGTCACGTTGGCTATCATGTCTCACCCATCGACACGATGCGTCAGTTATCACATTGACCTCATCAATGTAGAACATCACCTATCGCATCACTGGGCTGGTTTTACTTATTAAATTATGAGTTTCCATGAGCATTTAGGTCCTTTTACCCTCACCCAATTCATCCAAAACACAAAATTATGCTCCCAAAAGGGCAAAATACATTCATTCTTCTCAAAATCCTCTCAAGAAATAAATCCCAGTTCATCAAGATTAAGTCTAAGTTCCAATATTAAGTCTAAGTTCCAAGAGTCCTAGAGGTATTTATTACCAAAAATCTAGCAGTTTACTTAGTTGCAGTAGTTATAGAATAGTCCCAGTAAAGGTCAAGAACAATAGTACTCAGTCAGGTAAAAACACACAGTGAACTCAATCAAGATCAGTCAGTAAACACGATCAGTGTCAGTTCAGTCAAGCCTAGTACAGTCTAGTGATTAGTTTAGTATTGATTCAGTTAGGAGTAGGATTCAACACCGAGCAAACCACATGGATGGGGGAATTTCTGCCAGCAGAGGGCTTGACCCTTAATAGTAGCCCCTGCATTACATAACTACGTAGCTAGCATAGGGTAAGTTGTCCTTCTGCTAGACTAGGGTTGATGAAACCATATATATATATATATATATATTACATGAGTCTTCCTTCCATATTAGGGTTGACCCACCCTTGTTAGTAACCCATGTCAAGATGCTAACACCCTTCTAACTGGGGTCACAGGTTGGACTCCAACTCAGTTTATATCGGGGTCAGTCGGTTAGATGAACACTTCCCCAGTTACAGTTTTAGTATCAATATTTAGTAAAGAACCCAAACAGTTCTACAGAACCATGGCTATCAATTATCAGTTACTCATCCATCAGAATTCAACACTCAGTTTCAGTATAATCTCAGATACACAATGTATATCTATGTGTGCAGTATATCATGTTCGGTATATTTAGTAGTTACAGTCTTGCATGTACTCTTATCCAGTAACTTCATGATGCTCTTTCAGTTAGTTATCATCTCATGCATATGAACCCATGTATATCAGCCTTACCTCACTTAGTATAGCAGTATATTCCATGTACTGACGCATACTCTCTCTTTTGCACTATAATGTCTCATAGGTTCGGACGCTTAGGGTCCTGACTGTACTTAACAACTGAGGATATCAGTGGCAAATTTAGTAGTGATTCCTCATCTATCAAGGGCATTATTATATTTTATTATTTGAATAAATTTAGTATGTTCAGTAGTTGGGGACTTGTCCTATCAACTCCATATTCAGACAGTTAGAGGCTTTCGTACTAGATTACTTTAGACAGATGTTTAGTATTTTTAGTATTTAGTATTATTTGCGGTTTATGAACCTTATGGCATTTTCTGCCTAACTTCCACATATATTTTTAGTATTATCATTCAGTTCTCACAGCTGGTACTAGTCATGGGTTAGCTTGTGGTTCTTTGGGATTATAAGAACCGTGTGATGCCCAGGGTGTAGTCTCGGGTGTTACACAAAACTTATATTCTTGTAGAGATTATTCATCCATTTATGATCCATATCACTACCAAAAATACATAAGTATTTGCATATTTTCATCGTTTTAAGCATTGAAAGTGCCGTGAACCATAGCAAATCAAACACCTAACCAAGGGGTAATTATGCATAATAAAATAATTGTTAGATAAAGGAATCAAGAACATACCTCAAATCTTAATACTAGTTTAATAATTGACCTATCATAAAGTAACCATACTAATAATATTATAAAGTAACTGTCTAGTTCATATAAATAATACCTAATCAGGTCTTTCATAAACCACAGTCATCATAGGCTCGATAGGTTCTATCAACACTTAGCAAACAACATTCAGAGCCTATGCCTATGCAACTCCTATAAGGCTTATGGATACAAGATCCACACACTATACTACACACAGTAATCATACCTATACCTCTAAACCGCTCCCATAAGGTGGATAAATATAGAGCATACTGGTGATAGGTGATGCACATCCAAAAATAAATGCCAAGAAATTCCATAATACCATAACCAATCAACGTATCATAATGTAACCCATAGTATACACCTCCTCCATCTCAATATCTTGCAAAGGCAAGACCTATGATGACCTCTTTTCTCCAGCATAATGACTCACAGATGAAGGAGCCTCTAAGGGGTTCAGGAGTACCAATATACACCAACCTGTTTCCTATCCAGGTTTTCCAATAATCATTATCATCATCATCAATCCACACTATCTAGTAACATATATATATATATATATATGTGTATGTGTGTGTATGTATAAAATGCATCAGCTAGAACTTTGTCTAAAAAGGTGTAACTCCATAAATTCATTGCTCGGTGTAAACTTTAAGACTAAATCATCATAAAAGTGTTGAAAAGGTTGAATTCTTTCACGGCAGATGTAAATAGAAGTAGCAAAACCCTGGACCAAAATCTAACTTGGTTATCTTTAAACTTCAATTTCAAGCTCAAGGGAACATAGGTTATTCAACAAGATGGTACTATTCTTTGTATGAAAGAATCCATTTTAAGAGTGTAAAGTGGGAATAATTTGCTCTTTAGGAAAAAAAATAAGATCATATTTTTAGTTGGAATCACACCATTTTCTATCTAAGTGATCATAAATATATTGAGCCTATACATACTACCACCAGTATCCAAATAATACAATTAAAAGCATAAATATGTCTATAAACCAAGACAATTTCCTTTACAAGGATAGAATACTTTCTGCAGTTCAACTAATGTCTTAGCCACGATCTTGGGCTAATAATATACATATTCATCATAATCATAGCATCAATATCTAGGACAACCACAGAAATCCATAAAGTAATGCATTAAACATTATACCAAAGGATTATTTTTTTAAACTATGCCTAACATTACTAGAAACCTAAGATATTAAGATGATAAAAGCATAATAAGTATTTCACAGTAAGGGTCAATTATCCTTCTAACCCCCAAATACATATTTGAGGCGAAGTCTTGGGGTTTTACCCATAATCATATCCTAATATCCCTGTCTAACATTTAACATCCCTATCAAACATGCAACATATATAAAACACTATGTCAAGAAGAAAATTAGACAAATGCCTACCTCGATGTCGAAGCACAACCCTTAAATATCCATAAATTATCTATTTTCACTCCATGACCTTGAAATGTCATCACACTATAAAAATAGTAATCTACATGATGTTAGGATCTAAATGATACCCATATTGATATATTAAGGGTTGGGTTGAATTTTAAGTTAAGAATTAGCCCACGGGGCCTGCAAATAGAATCTAAAATTAAACCATTCACAAGGTCCCTCGAAGGACAAGGAATGTGTGCTCAAAAGTTGAGTGTAAATGCAGTATAAATTGAAACTAAAATAAAAAATAAATTTAAGACCTAATTTCTAAGAATTTTACCATAAATTTGGATAAAATTAAAGGGAAAATGAATGGGAAATGATTAAGAAGATTTAGGTTATCTTATCTTAACTTATGTGGATGGTTTCCCAATATTCCTCTATTTCAGATGCCAACTAATAAGCTAACGATTCATAGCACTTTTAATGCTTAAAATGATGAAAATATGAAAGTTACTTAGTTTATTTTGTTTGATATGATGTGTTTTTGTTATGTTTTGGTAGGAAATTAGGTTTTGGGTCTATTCTGGAAGAAAAGAGTGAAAATTGAAGTTTTTTGCCACAAAAGTGGCACCTATGACCCGTGTATGCTTCCTAAGATCTGTAGGTTCCTAAGTAGATATAAGAACATAGAGATCCAAGGACTCATAAGTGCAGGAAAAAGATTGTCACTTATAGAGGGACACCTAGGGTCCATAGGTACCATCTATGGTCTGTAGGTGACGGAGTAGGTGCAAGAGAGGATAAGTCCAAAGATTTTAGAAGCTGCATCAGAAAGGGAGGACACCTTTATAGACCACCTATAGACTGTAGTTTCCACTTATATACCAAAGGTGGTGCAGTAAATATCTACTAACCATGATTTTCCTTCTTTATTAGGGAGCTGTTTCCTAGGGTTTCCCTGTACCTATATATACTCTTTTAATGTTTTTAGTTAGTTTACATGCTCTATATACTTACAAATATATATTTGATTCCAAGATTCATTTTGTATTTGGGATTACTTTGTTCTTAATTTTGGTTGATAATTTACAGACTTTGGGTTTTATTCATTGATTATTGTGATATTGTTTAAATGTCTTCAATTATTAATTCCTTTGTTCGTTTCACAACAATGGGTGGCTAAAGACCTTAGCTAGGGTTGTGGGAACCCTGGCAGATTGACAAAGTGGGAGAAGTGCTAAGATATTCTAAACTGATATTCCTACATGTATTATGGTTACCTTTAATTTAATAGATTTCTTAGTGGTTACAAATGGTACGATCCCTTATATTATATCACTACTTACTTCAAAAGAGGTGTATATGTTAGAAAAAGATAATCACAATAATAATTTGAAAATTAATTATCGATCTAGGTAATTAGTACAATCTATGTAAGATGGTTATCTATTATCTAATAACTTGAAACATAAAAGGTAATAGTTAATTGGGATCTAGGATAAGGGTTAGTAATTCAACATCCTGAGACTCAAAAGGTAAAGGGTGAAATTTGTCAATGAGTCCACAAGACAGTTAATGGTAGATAACTTATCATATTTTACATGCAGGATATCAAGTTGGTTCAATGAATCATGATAAACTTAATGAGTTAAGAAGCCAGGGGGAACACAATCCTAGTGTTCATCTCTGACTGATTACAACCAAAGTTGAGTTCTGTTACTTGTTTGAGATTACTTCTAATAAGCCACATTTACTTTTTGCACTACCCATTAGTTCCAACAAACGAGAGATATCATTCAACGTATTCCATAGGGTTCAACCCCAACCTAAGTTGGGTTACTTTACTTGACAATAATTGTTTTATCTTCAATTGGAAGTGTAGTTTGGGTGTTGATCAATATTTTTACATAGTTGCCGGGGAATATGGTGTTGATCTATTGGTTGAACTTGCTAAAGTTTTCAGGTTTTTGTTTTCTATTCTTGGTTGGGTATAAGTTGGTGTATGCCTAAAACCAAGAGTCAAGACACTCTCTTACTCTTATTGAATCCTAACCAAGAGAGACTCTTATAGCCTAATCGTATGATGACAAAACTAATACGTGCAATCTATCTAGAAAAGGGTCAGAATGATCCTACTTCGATACCTTCCCCTACTTCAAGTGATCCTCAGTAAATTTTTTATTGGCAAATGGAGAAGTTGTTGGTAGAGATGCCAACTAGAGAAAAATGAGTAGGCTCGGTTAGCTTAGTAGGCATAGCTAGATAGGCCAAGCAACACTCAACGATAATAGAGAAAGAGTTTGAGGTGGTCAAGGTGAAGTGATCCCAATATTCCAGTACTTCCAGCCATATGATGATGAGGAGGATATGGGATACGTTGAGCCAGTAGAAATAAGAGCTATCATTCCTCCTACACTGTCCCCCAATATGAAATTTAACATTATGAGTGCCATGATTCAACATTTGAATTTGGAAGGTGTATTTTTGGCTCAAGTATAGATGACGTAAATATGCATCTTACTAATCTTGTTAGGATCTGCACTTCTTATACTATTATGAGGGTAGACTAGGAGTCACTCAAATTGAGGTTGTTCCCTTTTTTTGATAGGAGAAGCTTTTTTGGGGTTGGGGAAACTTCTAAAAGGTTCTATTACCACTTGGAATAAGTTGCGAAGGAAATTCTTAAACCATTTATCTATTTCCTCCATCTAGAATGTTGCAGTTAAAAGATGTGATATACAACTTTAAGCAGCTACATCCAGAGTCGATGTACGAGTCTTAGTTTTGATTTAAGAAGAAGGTAAGCATAGTACCAAATCATTATATTTAAGGGACGAGGTTACTGGAGATATTCTATAGAGCATTGAATATTAGTTCCCGAGATATGGCAGACACAATCATTGGAGGAGCATTTATGAGATTACGCTGGAAAGCAACTTCTAAGATGGGAAACAACTTCTTAGGTTCTAGACAATATCTCTCTCAAGAACTGAGGATGGCATACTTGGGAGTCATAAAGAGGTGCTGAAACTTATGCCATTAGAGCTTCCTGTGACCATAGAGTAGTGGATGATCCTGTGATGTAAGAAATTATGCAGCTGATGACTGATATTCGGTTGCTGACTAAGAAATTCACAACTATGAATTCTAAGAAGGTAAATGCAGTAGGTGCACGTGGTTCAACCTTTAGAGCATATGATTCTAACTTAGAAAAGGAGGCTAAGTATATTAATTGCAAAATGGCAGGTTTTCTAGCCAAAAGGGAAAGGAAACTGAGGTTAAAACTATTATAGAGATAGACACAAAGATCACAGTAGGGAGAGTGATGGTGACTGGAGACGGAAATATAACAATGAGGAAAAGGGAGACAGGTAAATTCTACCTGGAAACTATGATACTAATTCCAGGATTGAGTCTTTGTTGTCCAAACTAAGTAAGGGTTAAGGAAATCAAGAAACATGACTTAAGGATATTAAGGCTAGTATCTCAGGTCTGACACAGAAGGTTAACTCTCATGCTACTGCAATCAAGAAGTTAGAGATGTAGTTTTTGTAGATATTTTCTACTTTAAATCAGAGGCAGTCGGGTACCCTTCTAAGCAAATAGTTCAGAATCCAAAGAATGATGGTCATTGTATTTCTATTACCACTTGGAGTGGTAAGTCTAGTATTGATCCCCCTTTGCCTATTGTGGATGTGTCAAAGAATGATAGTACTGTGGTTGATGAGAAACCTGACGTAAAGTCAGACAGGGCAACATGTGTTAATGTTGGTGCTGGTAAGGTAAAGGTAATGGCAAGTTCGATGAGCCCATAGTTAGCAAATTCCATGAACGCCCCCACCTTTTCATCAAAGACTGAAATAGAAGAAAGTGGAAGAAAAATTCAAAAGATTAATTAGGATTCTAAAATATCTGAGTTTGAACATTCCTATCTTTGAGGCTTTGGAATAGATGCATGGATATGCCAGGTTTATGAAAGAACTTGTAATATAGAAGTGAGTGTCTAGTTTTAAGGATGTTGGTGGATTGAACCTTTGCAGTGCAGTCACTTCTAAGTCTCTAGCCTAGAAGAAGGGTGATCTTAGTGTGTTCATGATTCCATGTACTATAGGGACATCTAAATTTTATAGAGTGTTCTGTGACTTAGGATCAAATATCAATTTGATATCGTTGGCTGTATTTAAGCAATTGGGCTTGATCTCTCTAGAGCCGACTACTATGCTACTATTGATGGCAAACTGTAGAGTAAAGAAACCCGTGGGAATTTTGTTTGATGTATTGGTGAAATTTGATAACTTTATCTTTGCCTGACTTTGTCATTTTTGATTGTGAGGTTGACTTCTTAATGCCCATCATATTGGGAAGACTGTTCATAGACACGTGTAGAGTGATGATTGATATGGAAAAAGAGGAGCTCAAGTTTAGAGCCAATAACTAAGAAGTCACCTTCAACGTTCGAAGAACTATAAAGCAGCCTACCGACACAAAGATGTTGTTGGCTATTCATTGGGTTGATATCCTGGAGGTTATTGCTTTAGTTACCTTGATGAATTTTGAGTAGCTAAGATACCCACATCGTGCCTCAACATTAAATCAAGTGCTACATGGGAGGTAACCCATGGGCTAGTTGGTGAAGTTTCAGTAACCAACTTAGCCACATTGTGCTTCGACGTTAAATTAAGCACTGGGTGGGAGGCAACCCGCCATTTTAGTGTTCACATTTGTTTTTCTTTTTTTGTACGTACAGTAGCATGAGGAACAAGCTAGAACATAGTAATACATTTCTTTATTCATGATATTCCATGTAAGAAGACTTTGCGACCAACTTATTAAGGTTATAAATCCCCACGTAGGCCAGGTAAGTTGTGTGTTAAATGAAAACACAAAATTTTAAGGATTTTCAGGGGATTTTCTTAACTTGAACTTGTGAACATACTCATGGGGTCATAAATACCACTTATGACTTCATAAGTAGTGTAGTAAGTGTCAGAAAAACAAGTCCAGAGAGCAGGAAAAAGGCCAAAAAAAGTTGCCACCTACGGTCCGTAGGTGATGCCATAAGTGGCAATTTTTTGGCCCAGTTTTGTTTAAAAATCTGGTCCCATCCAAACCCTCCTTAACCCTAAATCGGCCCTTTGCTTATTTAGGCCTCATTTGGCCGAGTTTAGCCCCATAAAAACTCAAAATTCCTTCTTCCCTTTTAAAATTCAAACTACCCCACTTCCCTAAACTTGAGTAAAGGCTAATACGTTAATTATTCTCAGTACCAACTTGTACAGAAGCAAAAAGTATGCATTCAAGATTGGGTTTCACTTAACCTTTTCATATTTCACTTTCGGTTCTTAAAGCAAAGGTAACATTCTTGGTTCCTAATTGTATTATCTTACGCTAAACTTGAAATAAGTGAGTTGTTATGTTTATTTCATGCAAAATATGTAGAAATCAACAAACTTGTATATATGAGCCTTGAATTACCCTAAAAGTCCTAAAGTGGTTCATTGTTCTCAAATTAAACTACATGATCATGCCCGAAATGGAAATTGAAAATTGAAATGGTAGAGGAATCCTAAAAGTTTGCATGCTAGTGTGTGTTGAAAAAGTGATTCTAGTAGTATGAGTGAATATTTGAGTTTTTCTTCAAGTGTTGCAATCCCTCACTATCTTTCGGACACTAACACTTATTTTTGTAGGTACAAATGACAACTAAGGCTTCAAATAAGAAGATTGCACCTTTGAGATGAAGGGATGACTCTTCTGAGAGCAGCATCTTAGAGGAGGAGAACCCACTTTCCTAAACAAGAGCAGCCCCATCTAGAGTTATACGACTAGTGACTAGATCCTAGAAGCATGCTGCAGCAGATGCTATTATTATGGATAAATTGGGCATACCACTTGCTGCTTGTTCATATTGAGGATGATGGCCTACTTTTACTCATCTTGGAGCTCAACCACAACCTAGTATCCCAGTACCTAAGTCGAGGATGAAGAAGGATAGGGTGTCATTGCGACATTCTTCCAAGTTTACAAGGAGAGATAATAAGGATAATGATGATGATGATGGTGAGTAGGAGGTGGAGTTTGAGTCACCTCCTATAATAGTTACATAGGACTCCCAATCTGAGGAGGGGTCCCATGATGAGTCTGAGGTAGTAGATTAGGAGGAGTCATCAGCAGTACACTAGTCAAAGAAGGTTACAATAGTTCAGGAGGATTTATCAAAAGTATCCCTATTTGAGGAGGGTACAGACCAAGATACACATTAGGTACCACTACTAGGAATAGAGCCACCGGCTCAGACAGATTAGGCCTCTAACCCTATGCATATCTCGGTCGAGCCTATTCATGAGGTAAATTTGAGATGGTGTGTAGAAGAACTTTGACTGCTGTATTAGAGATATAATTTTATAATCTATAAAGGAGTCATAAGAGGGCCATTTATGTGGAAAGACTAATAAATTTATCTAGGTTAGATGGAGCACCATTGTTGTAGGCTATATTTGATAGGTATCACCTGACGTGGATGACCAGACCCCGAGGTTCATGTAGTCAGGCTTTGGTGTGGGAGTTCTATGCCTCCTACCATGCCATAGTATCTTTTACTACTCCTAAAGGTTGTAAGCATGAATGATGTAATACCCCGCATGTTTCTAAGCTAGGAAGTGAATAAGTATTCCTACGTATGAAATCTCCTATCCTATGATTCATACTTGAGTACATGACTTAAAATAAATATCCTAGTGATAGGATATCTTATGATGCATTAAGCATGTTCATATAAGTCACTTAAGGTAATACAAGCTAAGAGTTTTTGAATCCATCAAGTTTTAGTGTTCGATTTTGTAAAGGTCATCTTTGAACAAGTACAACTTGATTTTAATTTGGTATTTTGGCTGATTTAGATAGGCCAAATTATAGATAATCGAATTATCTTTCCAACGATACCAATTTCTCCTTAATCTAATACCCGAACAAAAAGTTATGCCAATTTTCGTGAAAGACAGTAAGGATAGGCGATTGGTTAGGCGCCACCCAACCAAACATAGGCGATTGGTTAGGAGCCACCCAACCTAGCTTAGGCAATCACTTGGGCATCACCTAAGTCAGTTCCAGGTGCCAAAAACTCTCCGTTTTGATTTGTTTTAAGGGTAATTAAGTCCTTTAACACTCCTTACACATCCCTAAACTTAACCCTACAAAATATATAGCTTCTAAACATATTACAACCCTATTATCATCTCAAAGCTCATCATGAAAGAGAACTAAAAGAGGAAAACAACTAGGGTTACATAACTAAGCTTGAAGATCTGATTTCAAGGAAATCCTCCGTCAATCATCAATAATCTTTCTTCTAAGGTATGCGTGAGTTGATTCATGGACTCCTTTCATCCATGAAGCTCAAGAACCATCTTCTAAATTTTGTATCATGATGTTTATGTTGTTGGTGGTTGATGTTCATGTGGTTGGAGTTTGATGATGCCTAAGATGGGATCTTTGTATGTTTATTATGAAGATATGGTGGTATTTAGCGTATCATATGTGAAATTAGTGGTTGAATATTTACAATCTTGATGAATCCACCTATGCCTAAGATGTGCATGTAAGGTGTTTGTGAAAATACCTAAGGGAATAGAAATCATGCTTTTATGACATAATAAGTCTTAAAAGACTATTCCATGTTCTAAGTTTATGTTCAACATGATCCCCGTGCTATTGTCTTGAATTGACGAAGTTGTACGAGATACACATGATATTGTTGCAATATGGAATGACCATGTTATTAAAGCCATGCAAGTATAGACATGTTGTGTGCATTCCCGATCATGTGATAGTTTGTTGAGAATCATTCTTATTATGAAAGCCTTACTTATGATATTGTGAATTGTGGACTCAAATCTTGTGATCAAGTCATGTCATGTGTGTCAGTTTCTTCCTATCGAGTCTTGGGGTACTTACACCCGAAAACTATAGTTGTGTGCCTAGAGCCATGTCATGTTTCATGATATCCGAACTCAAGCTATGATTCCATAGACTTCAGTCAGTTATGTGACTGAGGAAAACTTCATGATCTTAGTCAGTTGTCAGATACCAGTAACATTCTGCCAGTCAACAGAATTCAGTAAGATTAAGCCATGCACAGTCAGTTATTCATGTCTAGTCCCTCTAGATGGGAGTAGAGATTAGCATCGAGTAAACCCAAGGATAGGAACTCACCCTCCAGTTCAGGGTGTGATTCTTAGTAGTCATCCTTGTGTTCCAGAACTACGTAGCTAGCGTAGGTTGAGACATCTTAACTCGTCAGATTAGGGTTGATGAGGTGGCTTAACCCGTCAGTTTAGGGTTCCCACCATTCTCATTGAGTACCCGCCAGATAAGGGTCACTCACAGGCTGTCCTTACCCGTTGCACGGTATTAACACCACTCTAGTTGGGGAAGATATTGGAGCCCAGCTCAGCCATAATGGCATACATGGGGCATGTCGATTAAACACTACTTCCCACAATTTTAGTATCAGTCTCAATAAGAAAACTCAGGTCATTCTTTAGATTTTAGTATATACAGGACTGTCAGATACAGTCGTCCATGTTACCAATTTTAGTATCAGTCATGACAGTTATCAGTAAACCATGTATTAGCTTACAGGTCATGCTATCACGTATTCACGGTCCCAGTTTCTATATATGTGTGTTTTCACTCCCACGTTCATATTAGTCAGTCAGTATTGTTCATTCATGAAACCCTTTATGTTCAGCCTACCTTCCTCATATACTCAATACTCCAGTTGTACTGACGCATTTGCGCTATGGTGCTTTCTTTTCATGTTACACCATAGGTTTCGAGACACGAGCTCCAGCCCAGAAGTAGTGGTAGCCTTCCAGTCGCAGAGACACAGTAAGTCCTCATTGATTCAAGGACAATATGATTTGATACATTTATTTATTTCTTCAGTTTAGTTTTACAGAGTTAGTTGGATACATGTTCCTTCAACTCCTTATTCAAATAGTTTAGAGGCTTTTAGATTTGTGTTCAAATTTTTGTTCAGACTTAGCTTTCAGATTGAGTTGTTTTGGGTATTTTCACCCACATGATTTTATTTAGTTGAACCTTATCGCCTTATATTTCTATGTATTCTGCATTATTATATCCTAATTTGCAGTATACAGGTACAGATATTAGTCATGGGTTAGCTTGTGGTCCCTCAGGGTCATAAGCACCGTGTAGCATTCTGGTTCAACGAATCGGGATGTTCCAAATGACAACCCCAGTTGGAGTAGGTTTTTGTGAGAGGTGTCGAGTTGATATTTCAGTGTTAGCCACCCATCGAGTACTTTTTGGCCCAGATTATGCAACTCCTACATTTATAGTTGAGTGTTATCATCATTTGAGATTGTCACATGATAGATGCTCTATTTGAGAGATTAATCACATAAGTAAGAGATTTGGTTAGGTGAGATGGATTATATTTCACCTTTTAGTATGGATACCCCTTGCATCAATGGGCCATCTGTGATTAAGAAGGTAACGTTAAATTTCACTGCAAAGTTATGGTGGTTCTTAGTGTGTTATCAATTATGCCTGACTGCAGTGAACACCATACTCTCTTGGGATAGTGTAGCACTAATTCCGAGTATGGAATCTAGTTATGATACTAATTTTGCAGCCATTATCATATGTGAGATGCATGAGAAGGCATTTGGGGATATGAACATACTGCTCTTTCTTTATTTGGTACACCTACTATGTGATGAGGCTGATATGCTAGAGATTTCCAATATTTATGTGAGAGTAGAGGCAACGAGCATAGTCTAGTCTTGTATGATCAAGGGTCCAAAAAACTTGGTCCTTGTATAAAGGTCCCATACACCTCTAATAGTTATTTTGGCCCCATCTGAGGGCCTATCAGTTCTTGCAGAGCCTACTGCTAGAGGGAGTTGATGAGGGTGTTAGCATGGGTTTTGAGATGGGAGAGCATATACTTCAGTTCTAGTTTCCTCTTTTGAGCCAATTGAGACATCTGTATTACCCCCTCCCCTATCTACTGTAGTTACTGTATCAGGTATAGTTTTCGTATTCCATGAGTTCTTATAGATCTTAGTATATAGTCAATGATTTACTATCACCTGACTAGAGAATATTGAAGCCGAGGTGGCATCATTGTATAGGTAGATCCAACCTTAGGCCAAAACAATTGTTGAGTCAACATAGTTGATATTGCTATACATAAGGCTAAGAATTCAGAATTCTAAGCTAAGGTGTATGACCGTATAGATGTGTTTGAGGGTTGAGTATCAAAACGATTTAGTAATATTGAGGCACCCGACCTGGGTGAGATTAGACAGGAGGTGGCCATACTAAGGGTAGTGTGTTCTCTCTTACTAACAGCACTATTCTATCCATACCTCTAGTTTCTCAGCCAGTACCTCCGCATGGACCTAGATGCTTTGACTTGTTCATAAATAATAAGGAGACAGTCCTCGTAGATAATATCAAGAAAGGCATTGAGGTGGAGTTTTAAGATCTCGCTATACTATTTGACCAGGCCCTAAAATAGGCCAAATGTCATTCGAAAGAGACTAACTTTGCTGATAGGTAGAGGCGTATTGAGATTGCTATGGGTGAATACTTTAATAATTCACCGTGAGCACTACCTTTTATGCTCATTGAGATACCTCTCTACGGGGATGATCCAAACATAGAAGACTAGTGCATCCCAGGTACGTCCTTATTCCCTTTCTTTACTTTATTTGCACACACTAGGAATAGTGCAGAGTCTTTTTGTTAAGGTGGGGTATACCATAGCCATCACGAGTTTTTGTTTTCATGCTTCTTTTGCTATCCATCGTGGTATGGTTGTAGAACCAGCATGTTAGGTTAAATTTATGTTGTATTGTGTTTTCTTTTTGTGTAATTAGGATATTTTTGAGTATCTAGGGTAGTTGATATGTTTTTTGCTAATTTTTGAGAAAAACGATACCCCTCAAAATAAAATTTATTTTTAGAACTATGTGAATGTACATATGTATGAAAATTGTGGATCTTCTTATGTAATTTGATTAGGAACATGATAATCATAGGTAAGTTGTACATAAATCATATAGGTAGTATCTTGTAATGTAACTCTTTGCCATGTGTGAGTGAGATGCTACTTAGTTTCCTTTGAGTGTTAAATCCCAAACTTGCCCGATTAGTTTTGCCTAGGTTGTAGAATAGTCGGTTAGGAAAGGATCATAGGCCATTTTGATATTAGTCCACTTTTAAACTAAATGACCATCTTTGTGTGAATAAGTATTCCTTGATCTCAATTTTTAAGCCTTATAGCCTATTTTTCTTATTACACCTTTCACCTTCCCATTTATGTTACAATGAACCTATTTTGGCCTACGTTCTCCTTGGATATTCTGCACTTCAACTCCGGTAAATTGCCTAAGTTTAGGGTGGATATATGCGTAATGTGGGCTATGAAAAAGGATAAAATAAAATAAAAAGATAGTAAGGTTGGGTGTGGTAGAGAAACAAAATTGTGAAGAAAAAAAAAGAAAATAAAGAATAAAAGAAACCATACCCAACCTAAATATGCAATAAAAAGAATAAAATGGGAGAAATAAGGATGGAAAAAAAAAGATATTGTTTGAGTTGACCCCAAAGTAGTGTAGTGCCAAGGAGTCTTAGACACTAAATGTATCCATATGTACCATGCCAGCCCCAAAGCCTATATTACAAGATGAACAAAGCCCTATAGTGATCCTAACTTGATTGTCTTAAAACTAAGGTATAGAAAATAAGGACAAGCCTATGGTATTTGATGTGTATTGGTAGAACTTATATTATGAGTGTGAGTGTCTCTTGACCGTCCCTGCATTGACATGCACTATTTTACACTAGTGAGTGGGACTTCTTTGTTGTGAAGGCACATGGGTTGTATTGCTAGCTGCTTAATTATTTGGGTAGCATAACTTGCATATATGCATAGTTGTTTGTTGCTAATATAATTTCCATGATTTGATTCCCTTGTGTCACACTATTATGTTTCATGTATACACATAATTAGTTTTGAATTGTTGAAATAGGAGAAGGTAATGTTTTTTAGCTTAAACTATTGATTGACTGCCTTAGATAGCTTAGAGTTCTCCTAGTTAAGCGTCGTTGTTTTATTTTGTTTTGTTGTGTTGCTTGAGGACATGAAAATGTTCTAAGTTAAGGGCATTGATGTGTTTTGGATTCATAGCATTTTCAATGCTTCGAACAATGAAAATATGCAAGTTACTTAGTTTTTTGGTTAGATACGATGTGTTTTTGTTATGTTTTATAAGGAAATCAGGTTTTGGGACAATTCTAAAAGAAATAAGTGAAAGTTGAAATTTTTGTCCATAGAAGTGGGAACTTACGACCCATATGTGATACTACAGTACGTTGTTGCCTAATAAGTCGTAAGAAATTGAAGATCCAGAGACTTAGAAGTGCAAGAAAAAGACTCGGTCACTTATGAAGGGGCACCTATGGTTCGTAGGTTATAGAGTAGGAGAAAAAAAGGAAAAGTCTAGAGAGTTTTAGAGTTGTATGAGAAAGGGGGCAACCTACATGGACCACCTATTGACCATAGGTACCACCTAAGGACCGTAGGTGTCCCTATAAGTGGCCGTTGGCCTTGATTTTTGTTTTTCATTCAGGAGTGGTTTCCTATATATACTTTTTTGATGTTTTTAGTTCGTTTATGTAATCTATAGACTTACAAACATATATTTGATTCCATGATTCAAATTTGATCTTGGGATTACTTTGTTTTCAATTTTTGTTGATAATTCAGTTACAAACTTTGGGTTTTATTCATTGATTATAGTGATATTGTTTGAATGTCTTCAATAATGAATTACTTTGTTTGTTTCACATCAATGAGTGGCTAAATACCTTTAGCTAGGGTTGTGGGAACCCTGGAATATTGATGTGGTAGGGGAAGTTCTAAGTTGTTCTAAATCGATATCCTTGAATGTATTATGGTTACATTTAGTTTAATAGATTTCTTAGCTATTGCAAATGTTAAGATCCCGCTTAATATATCACTACTTACTTCACAAGAGGAGTATGAACTAGGAAAGCATAATCACAATAGTAATTTGAAGATTAATTTTTGAACTACGATAATCATTACAATCTATGTAAGATGGTTATCTATCATCTAATACCTTGAGACTCAAAATGTAATAGTTAACTGAGATCTAGGATAAGGGTTAGTAATGTAACATCCTGAGACTCAAAAGGTAAAGGGGAAAATCTGTCAATGAGTTCACAAGATAGTTGATGGTACATAACTTATCAGCTTTTACATGCAAGATATCAGGTTGGTTAAACAAAACAGGATAAACCTACTGAGTTGACAAGACAGGGGGAACGGAGTCCTAGTGTTTGTTTCTGACTGATTACAACCAAAGTTGAGTTATGTTACTTATTTGAGATTACCACTATAAACCCTTCATTTATTTATGCACTTCCATTTAGTTCCGGCAGACGAGATATATAATTCCATTTATTCCCTTAGGTTTGACTCCTACCTGAGTTGTGTTACTTTACTTGGCAGCGACCACTTTATCTTCAATTGGAAGTATAGTTTGGGAGTTGATCAACAACTTAGTGTAAAAATAGTATAAGAAATGGTATAAAATTGGGTGAAGTAAGGGGAAAAAGTATACAAGTGCCATTAAGGTGGACACCTAGGTGATAAAGTGCCTACCACTTAAGTGGTAACGCAACCGCTAAAGCAGTTAGGCAAAAATTCGCTGGTGCCATTAAAGCGGCCCCAATGGCGCCAAGGAAGGTACTACTTTAGCGTCCATTGGCACTAAAACTCACCACTAATAATGGGCTAGGGTCATTAAAGTGGCCCATGGGTGCTAAATTGGCCCAATAAATTCTTAAGAGGACCTATCAAGGGATATACACTAGATTTTTACTAAGTCCAAAATGATCTTCGACTGGGTGGTTGAGATTTGTTTGAAACCCCGTGTGCACAAACAACGTATGTTACCATACCAACTTCGACATTTTAGTCTCAATGGAACCATCAAAACTTTCATCCAAGATCATTTGACAAAGTGTGGGGCCCACACCTATAATTCTGTTTTTTAACATAATCTGCTGAATAGCCCAAAAGGAGTCTGGAAGCCTTCAAACCTAAAACTAGGGGTCCTCCTAACCTAAAATCAACATTTTAAAGCTGATGGTGCTGTTAGAATACTCATCTAAGATCATCTATTAGGATTTTTTATCCATGACCAAATCTTAAACAACTAAAGCTTTAAAATAAAGAAATGAGCATTAAATCCAAACAGACCATCTGATAACTGAACTAATAGTTTGGTCAACTCATAAGTGACCTGTAGCCATTGTGGGAAGGATTGAAATGCTAGAAATTTATGCTAATTAGGGAAATGATTAGAAGGGTCATTACACTTAGCAGACAAGATAATTATATTTACCTCCCAAGAAAATCACACCACTTTGATTAACTTAATGCCTAATAGTTCACCGCACACATCATACAACTCATTTGAGTATCTAAAGTGGTTACTTAATACCTTAAAATAAACTAACCCAATTTTCTCTGGGGTACGACTTCAGAGAAAAATGTAATGACTTAATTTTTGGTGATTTTTGTGAATTATTTATTTTCATGTGATTTGATAATTTTAACCCTCCCTATGGTTTTATTATGGTATTTTTGGATTGTGGGGATGAATCGCACAATTCCTAATGCATTTTGATACGATTTGTGCGAGTTTGTGTTTTTTGATTGTTAAAAAGGCTTTATAGTTGACTTAGATCAATATTTGTTTTTCTATGCGTCGGATGACAAAATAAACTACGCCAACAGATTCAAAATGTTAATTTTAGGTAGGTAACATAATTGGTGTTGTTTTATGACTTTCGTATTGTAAGGTCCCGCAAAGTTCCCTCGTAGTTTGAGCCTTAGGGCGTGTCGAGTAAGACGTGATTCCGGCCCTAAAAGATTGAGATATGGATTCTTAAGTGAGTATCTTTCTAACCATGTAGAATTTCCCTAATTTTAACTTTTTATCATGTGGAAAATCAGATAAGCTTTCCATCGATATAAGATTTGCTAAAATCAGACACTCGGGGAAGAAGTTATGGCCAATTTAAGCCTTCGTCGTAAAAACTACATCATTTGAGAGCCTAACACGTCGCGGAGAGGGTGCATTTAGCAATTATCAATTTTCAGTGGGACTGCATGATTGTGGCACATTGCGGAGGAGTCCCAGGTCCCAACCAGTGGGAAAATGCATGGCTCCGCGTCGCGGAGGCTGTCAATTTCCCAATTGTCATTTTCCAGAGAGCCAACGCGATTAGTGGAGCATTGCGGAGGCCTTCAAAATTGGGTTCCAGTTAAATTTTTCCAGTTTCGCACAGATGTTTAAAAGGGCATTTTGAACCTTTTTCCAAGCCTATAAAATCATGGAAACACTAGATTAAACCCATTTGCATTCATTCTATGAGGGTTTTAGCAAGTATCCTCTCAACAAGTACCCTAATTACTCAAAACCTCTTCCATAAATCTCAAGAATCCACCATGGAATTTCTAAATTGAGTCAAGATTCTAGGTTCCCAAGTGAAGGGTCTCAAGAACCCTCATTCTAGAGCAAGAGTAGAGTTCCAAAAGTGAGAGTTTTTCTAAAGCTTCAAATTCAAGGTATGTGGAGTTTTGAACAAGGATAACCCTTTCACCCTTGTTCCCAAAATATTTATTTATATCATGATTTTGCTGAAATTATGGGTTTTTTACATGAGTTTGAATTGGGGTTTTCATCCATATTTATTGTATGCATTATGTTGATATTTCTCATGAATTGAGAGCTAAATGACATGATTTCTACATGTTTTCTTGATTTTTTACAGCTGGATAAACCCCATGACTTTACTCTTTGAGAAGCTTATATTTGAAATGTTGAGATATTGAAGCATATGACTACATTGAGATTTTGATATGAATTGCTGAAATTCTTAGATTTCCACATGATTTATCAATCTATATGCTATATATTATGCTTTTGATAAGCTTTAACTTGAAATTGAACTATGGGTTAGTAAGCCCTATTCGAGGCTTATGAAATTATGTACTCTCATTCTATAAGCACCCATGATTTGAGTATTTTGAGATGGTTGAAAATTGAATTGACCTAATGGTCCAAAAACTTTGAAATCCACTTTACTATACGAGATTATTGATTTGATTAATGGGTTCATGGTGAATAATGAGATTGTTCTAAAAGTGGATTTTTATGAGATGAGCGCAGGTAATCTAAAGGGAGTAGTATTTAGCACCGAGCGGGTAAGCTATTATAGTTTCTTACCCCAAAAATGACGTGCCACCATAGGATGTGAGCCTGGTGCTGATTATATTATGATTATGAGTGGGCTGAGGCCGATTTGATTATGTGGGCCTGAGGCTGATTTTTTTTTAGTGATCATTAGACCTAGGTTATACTCCTTGGCAAAAGTATGATGATCCTCCCCAACATAGGGTCTCTTCCTTAGGAGGACAAAACATTGGACTCCATGTAGCTCGCATGGTTTATGTCGGTTAAGAGAGCCTCCCTTGCCTTTCAAACTTCAAAATTAAATGCTTATTTTCCTTCCCTATAAGCTATTTTACTAAATGGTTGAATTGCAAAGATATTCTCTAATCAAGGTATTGATTTGAGATAAGATATTTTATAAAGTGAATGAAATATCTTCAAGTATATTTTCAAATTTTATGATTTCGAATTCCAAGTATATGAGTTTCTAAATGATTGTGAAGTGTTGAGCATTGAAGAGTTTTTACTCTCTTGAGATATATGCATGACTTGAAAGTGTGGTTTGAAATCCCTTAGCCTTTGGGCATTGAAAGTAAGAGAAGGTTTTTGATTTTGAAGTTAAATAATGATGACTCACGTGATTGTGTTACATGCTTCATTCTACATGACTTATGAGTTTTATATTTTACACTTGTTCAAGCTGTGTGAGTCATCTCATTATGCATACATGATTTGATTGAAGAAAATATTGTTACTACTTTATACATATGCATGCACCCCCACATACTCAACATATTCCAAAGTACTGATCCACATATATGTCTACGTGCTACATTGTGTCATAATGTAGGTTCAGGTACTCAGTCCCAGTCTCGCCCATGATTCTTTGAGTACCTTTCCTACATTTTATACAGTGGTGAGTCCTCATGATTCGAGGACCTATCTTCAGATATTTACCGTACTTCAGAGATTATGTTTTATCTTTAGTTCATTTTGAGCAGTTGGGGCCTGTCCCAATGGCTCTCTAGATTTTGATTCATAGAGGCTTTGTCAGATTATTATCAGACTTGTGATATGTCGAGAGGGATCAATATTGTGGTTTTTTTGAGATTTCTCTATGTTGTGGTCATATGAACCAATTATCCTTTCTTATTTCCTTTCTTGTGATATGGCTATGTGAGTGTTTAAGTCTATCCTTATCTTGAATTGGGTGTTTTTGGGTAGAAAATGGCTCTAAGGATTAGCTTGGGGCTACTTGTAGCCTTAAGCACTGTGTGCCATCCCAGGAGGCGATTTTGGGTTGTTACACGTACCTTATTTCGACTCTCAATTTGAGAAGTTTTAAAATTGTGTATTGGAGGTCAGTTTTATAAAAATAAAGTTTTTTTGAAAATCTAATATCGCCATTGAGTTTGGTTCATTGAATTTGATATGGTAGCATAATTTATTTGCTTTCTTGGGATTATGAATGAATCTTAAGGGATCCATGTAGCCTTGGAATTCTCTAAGTCTCTAGCTGATACACCACTCACCTGGTGTATCCGTTTAAGAGACACTTGGGTCACTTAAATGGAGGTTGCTTAAGCATCTAGATGTTCACTTAAGAGACATGTCTTAACCAACCAAGTGTTGCTTACGCAATGGCCAGCTCACTTAAGCGAGTTCCACTGAAGCAACAATAGGCCAACCTAAGCAATATGTGCAGATGGGTTTGGTGTCGCTAAAGCAGAACTTTTCCATGCAAGAAATGGCTATTTAAGTGGCCTAGTGTCCACTTAATCGATACCTGGGTAATATATATATACCCTTCTCTTAATCCTTTCACTATTTTGTTACTCTGAGCTTGGATTTTTGTATTCGTAAGTGTTTTTTTCCATTTTCAAACTTCGGTAAGCTTTAAATCCCTATTTTAATTATATTTCTTTGATTCTAATCATTTAAATCTTGTGAAATTTGGGGATTTTAAATCGGAAGGCCTAAATTAGTAATTCATCGATTTAAACCTCAATTTCAACCCTTATTCACTTGGGTTTTCTTCTGTGGGTTCCTTTCTTCATGGGTAATATATTTTTGGGCTAAAATTCTAATTTTACCCTTCTTTATTGAAAACCCATTTAGGTGATCCATTTTAATCTTGACTTAAAAAATGGGTAATATAGGTATCGTTGGCTTTATTATGATGTGTAGATTTTATATTTGTATGTTTTTTGCTTATTTTGAGTCCTTTCAAATGGGGAAGGCTCCATATTGAAGGCTTTTAGACCCAAGTTTCTTCATTCGAGATAGGTTACAACTTAAATTACTTCAGACTGGTCTGGGTAGTTAATATTAACATAAAATCATTTTATGAGTGTGGGAACTACTCATATAAATGGCATTATTAGTTTTTTACCTGTGTAGGGGCATTCATTTTTGTTTTTTAGTGGTTATGAGACATTATTTGCTATGTATGACCATGTAGGGTCTTATATGTTGTTATTGGCCTGGTATGTATGTATCTGCCAACTTTTTCTTGGTGAAAGTGTCTAAGTTGGTATTTATGTGGTATCAAAGGACATATTATTGTATATCCTACTCTATTAGTTTGTGGACTATATTGGATCATGGATGTTTGGCATATTTAGTTGATTTATATCTCACATGGTTGGTATATTAGCTGGATTTTGAAAATTTTATTCTGGTTGGTTGTGAGCATAACATTCTCATATCATACACATTAATGAAACATTGGTACCACTATGGAAATTTTGGCTTTTTCTAACTAAAAATATGATATCTTTAAAAACCCTCTACTAATGTATGTTTTGGAGAAGAATTATCAATAATTGATTGGTATTAGATATCAAATTGTATATGGGTTAAGAAAGACCCTATGGGTCCTACCTCGAGAGCACAACTTGATCTGTGTATACAGAGGTTATGCAACAAACTCATGCATCTCATCATCATCATCATTATCTTTGTTGCATTTTATACATTATGCATATTTTGTCTTTGTAATATCCTATAAGATTCTAAATGAGTTTCCAGTTATTCATCCTATGTTTAGAAGTCCCAAAGAAATTTAATTCACACTAAGTACAAGTGACATGGCCATTTTAAGACCCCAAGATTTTGAATATTTTACTTTTTGGCCTTCCTGAGTTTGAAATGTTGATTTATTAGTTGAAATATATTTAGGGATATTAAAAGGGTCATCTGGGAGAGTTTTGGAATTTTTGAAAGGGGTTCGGGGTGTTTTAGACCATGAACGCAGAATGCCTCCTCGATTTAAATGTGTTACAAAAATTAGCCCTCCACAATACATGGAGTGACACAGAGGTTAGTCTCAGCGATACATGCCATGTCACGGAGGCTAGTCTCTGTGATAGCTTCCGTGCCACGGATGTTGTGCAATCCTGCAAAATTATTTAAAGGTTTAAGGGGTATTTTGGTATTTTCTCCCTCTCCATAAACACCCAATTGAAGTGTTAAAACCTAAGAGGGGCATTATTTTCCCCATTCTCCATTAGTTAACAATACTCAAAATCATCCTGTCCTCAAGAACACGAAAGTGAAAGCTTTACCCAAGAATTCACCATTGAAGGTCCCAACTCAAAGTTTTCTTTGATAATTCAAGCAAATCCGGTATGTGGAGTATTTATCAGTGGGTTTCTTCCACCCATTGATTCCCAAGAATCCCTTGTTTTTCAAGTATACATCTTTTTCCCTCTCTTTATAAAATTTCAATATATAGTATGAATTTACTCACTTTTCTTTTAATGGTTTTGAATTCAAACCTTGACAATGTGTTTCCCATGTAATTATGTTCTTACGTGCTTTCTAGTTTCAGTTACCCATATCATGTTCTATTGATACCATGTTAATTTCAATTTATAAATTAAACTATGTGTGCATGTTTTCCTCATATGCTTAACATATTTCCATACTTATAATCATGGGTTTCATCAGTTTAGTGATATATTCCATTTTATCGGTCTCTGAATCATGAATTTCCTATAGTGTTTTAAATAATTTTATTGTATTTAAAGTATTATTCAGTGTTGGAGGGTTATGAATACCCAATACCTAGATGTTTATACATGTCTCTGATTTCAAGCAACAAGTCCGTTAGAATCATGATTTTATCACTATATTTATATTATCATTATCATAATGAACACTCACCAACATTATTTTATGTTAAATCATCAGTTAACATGCCCATGAGTACTTCTGATTTTGAATCCACTGTTATTTTCAGAATCCCATATATGAGCATATTAGTTATCAATGCATGCACTAGTTTATACTTCCATGTCAGTTTAGTTGGGAGTATAGCTTAGCACCAAGTGAACACAGGGATTCCAGCTCCCTCATCAGTTTAGGAAGGGTCATTAGTTATAGTCCCTAAGTTCTAAAACTACATAGCCAACGCAGGTTATGAGGGGTCACCCATCAGTTTAGGCTTGGCACCCTCTCAGGGGTCGCTCGTCAGTTTAGACTTGACACCCTAATCCTTTAGGAGATCAGCTTTATGGATCCATACTGTCAGTGTCAGTGCCCATGGCAAGGTATTGACACCCTTCCAACTGGGGTTATAGCTTGGACCCCGATTAGCTCAGATTGGGGCATGTCGATTAAATGTTAGCTCCCACAATCTCGGGTCATTATTTAGAGTATGTCAGATCAAGATTGCATGACCAAGTGTACAAATATTAGTTATTCAAATATCAGTTATTCAGTTTTATAGATTATTTAAGTACATGCTTTACTTGGTATTACATTCATTATACATGTATATGCTTTTACGCTCAATATTTATACATGATCCCCAGTATAATTTTGTAACCTGTTCATCTTTAACTTGAGATTTACATATAGTACTTATGTTTCTACCTCTTCCCAACTTACAAAAATATATTCAGCTCATGATTTATAAATTTCACTATGTCTTACAGCTTTTATGTACATCTATGGTTTAAATGCATATTACAACAAATAGCTTATGTCCTCAGTTTTAAAGAATATATTAAATATTTTCACGATTTACTTTAAGATTCACATACATGGTACATTCCATAGTATTGACCACATATATGTATCTGTATCTACATTCCTTCATCATGTAGTATCAGATGTAGTCCATACACTAAGGTCAGATAGATTGTAGCTTTCACCTAACAGGTGATAAGTTCTCTTATTTTGGGGACTCAAGTCAGTTGCAGTTCTTGTATTGTATTATATTATTCGTATGTATTGATATGGGGTAGTTGAAGGCATGTCCCAGCTATCTTTAGTCAGTATAGTAGATATTTCATAGATGGTCAGTCAGAGTCAGTATTTGAAATTTAAGTTTTCTTCTCTCAGATTTCTGTGTTGTAAACTTTGATCAGCTATGTATTGAAACAACTTATCTCATATTGATTATGATTTTCTTTAGTTATTCAACATTCATATATATATATATATATATATATAATCAATTGCTCAAGCAGTATGCCAATACATGGGTTAGCATGGGATTACTTACGGTTCTAAGCATTATGTTATGACTAAGGAGTAGTCTTGGGTCGTGAAAAACTTGATATTAGAGCCCACGGTTCAATTTTCCTATGGTTTCTATGAAGTCTTGTCTAGTAGAGTCTTGAGTAATGGTACAGAGACGTTTGTACTTTTCTTCAAGAGGCTACAGGGCATTTAAGATATGTTTCCCTTCTTTCATATCTCAGATCGTGCTATAGAGATGTTCTATATGAAACTCATATAGATTCTTGTCTTTCTCCATTCATGCCAACTTTTCCTTACTCTTGAGGTAATATAAACGGTCAAGCTTAAATTCCTATTAATAGAGTTTTCTCAGACAATCCCCACAAACAGTTATGAGATTGTATGTGGGCTCAAAAGGATCCCATCAGTGCCTTTAAGTTCTAAACTTTTGAAATGTTCATTCTTATCCATGAATATTGTGCATTAAGACAAGGTCAGATGTTCCCTCAGATCTCTTCTATGAATCCTATGACAACATATAATCTAGAGTTAGGAGCATGAACCTAGAAGTTTAGTAGTAGTAAAGTGAAGATAGTATTTGTCTGGATTTAGTAGATTATATATCCATGGGGATAGTTGTATGAAAGATGAGATAGTAGATTTGAGATAGTATATGCCAGAATTTAAGTTTATTGATTCAAAATTAAATGTGATGATGTGGGTATGATCTAGAGGTGTACCCAAGGTGATATGGGATCGTGTTATTTTTAAGTTTTTAAAGTTTGTGTGCTTAGATTGTGTAATACCCCGAGAATCTCAACCGATAGTAGAACCATGCTTCAATCTTATGAGAAATAAATTATACTGATTTTGTAGTTTTATGATCATGTTAGATGTATATTAAGCTTCAAATACATCCTAGCTATTGGACGAATCAAAACATCCCTTACTGATTGAATTCTTGAGAAGGATATTGTCAAACTAGTATATATTTTGTTATACTATGAATTTTTTTATCTTATGACACACCAATAGATAGATAATTGAATTATATTTCTAACAATATCAATTTCCTCAAAATCTGATATCGGAGTAAAAAGTTATTGTCGTTTTACTGAGAGCTATTCAAGCTGCCCTGGAGCAACGAGCAAGTTGACTGATCGTCAAGTCAGTGATGGACCATCACTTTGGCCATCTCAAATGAGGAAGTAAGGCTGTTTTCTGGCCCAAAACGGATGGTTGGAGTGATGGTCCATCACCCAGACCATCAATTTTGTCCAAAACAGCAGTGAAACAACGTTTTAAAGGGCTTTTTGGGTCTTTTTAACCCCTAATTACATTAAATCAAAGAACATAACTCCTTATTCATCCATAACATCAAAATTATAGAGTGAGGGGCTGAAAAATCAATGAAAGACTAGAGCGCGAGCTAGCTAATCCACCGATAAGTCTTTGATTTCTTATCTGTGAACCTCTTCATTTCTATTCAGCCTTCTCTAAGTATGAGCAGGCGGTGTCAGTATATTCTTCCCAAGTCTTTTCCAAGTGATATGCTCCAAGACTTCTACCATTGAAAGAACTCACCAAAGTATGGAGAGTATGTAGTTCTTGTCCTGTTGCTAACTCAAACAGTGTACGCCCCGTAGCTTCACTTCTTTGCAAGTTATAGGAGAATTGTACCACGTCAAGAAGCCTAGCACAATCCTGCTAGTTTGCACTCACAAAGTGCCTCAAGTAAGACTCAATTATGGCATTTACCCGGCCAGAGGTTCAGCTGCTTCTCGGTGCTACAAGAGAGAAGCCTCTTCAGTTGTAGAAGAGAAGCAACCACATATTGGATTTATGACGACATGGGAGCTTCGATGGAGCTGAAAGAGATCATAAAGAAGACCAAGAAAAATCAAAGAATTAGGTCTCCCATTAGGGAAGGCATCTATAGAAGCTCGACGTTATTAACAAAAATAAGACTGATCGGGCCAAATGGTACATGAGAAGTAAACACTGTCATCATACTGTCCAAAAGAAGAAAAGAAGTAGGGTTAAAGTGAATTTCGTTACTTCACTTCTCTTGTTTTGAATGGAAAAATGAGAATTGACCAATAGGTAGCATATCTATATCTTGCATTTGTATTCTTCTTATAGAGGTGTCTCGGCATTGTATGGTCCAGGCCAAACAAAAATAAAAGCAATCGAAGGAGCGGGTCTAAAACGGGTCTAACATGTTCTCTTTTCTAAATCTTTCAAGATGAAAAGATAGGGTTTTTGGCTTCACTTCCTCTATGCGGTTGCATACTGCTTTGCTTGAGAAATGAGTAGGCCATTATAGATAGGCTTGCTTTGCTGGTAGAACCACTCTATCATCGACTTTTAATAAACGTGATTGTCCCAATTCTAGATCATCTTCTAGAATCGTATAACTGTCAAAAGTGAGTAATTGTTCATTGGAACTGTTATAGTCCGAATACTCATAAGGTAGGGTTGACGGCTACCTCCCCTAAAACTGTACTTGCAAGTTTCCCCTAGCACTAAAAGAGAAGGCCTTGTTCTGCAGGGTACAACCTTGGATAGTGGAAAAATAGAATAAGATAGAGCTCATTTTCTTTGCATACAGACTAGATGAAATGAAACTAAAAGCCCTGTAGTTTAGATCTACCATTAATAGAGAACAACAAATTCTGTGCTTTCTCATGTCCCTTGCAGTAGTAGTAGGTTTCATGTGACTTTAGGAAGTAACAGCTAACAACTTTTATATTGAATTCATGTTGAAAAATTATTATTCTATTCAATATATGTTATTGTTTAGGGGGAAATCATGGGAGTGGTTGGGCGCAAAGCATTCATGGCAATCATTACTACTTTCTCCCAAGGGCATTGCATGTCTTTGTTCTTCATCTTGTTTAATAGATGTCGAGTGCCGTTTTTCCCCATCCGAGAATTTCCATCTGCTCTAAGTGGGTACGAGCTAGAATCCTAATTTCAGCTTGGTTTTTTAAAAGACTGTCTCTTTATCCCTTGCATCTTTATCTTTTCGAAATCCCAGACAATTCTTCTGGATCTGCATTAGTCCTATTTCAGGTGCAAAGCCTCTTTAATAAAGACCTCTTTTTTCCATTTCTCATTTTGTTGATTGAAAAAGCATAAGTGTTATCCATTGAGTAAAGAGAGGGTTTGCTATAGTGATTCGGGAGGTTGGTGGCCCCTTTGAATAAGTATCAATAAAGGATCCATGGATAAATATAGAAAGTTGGTTTCTAATTGGGATAGAAGGATGGTCCCAACCTATCTACAGAATTGGGCTAGTGTTTAGTCTTGGTTGTAAAGAGATCCTTCTATATCAAAATCTCAGATGAGAAAATAATACGAAATTTCCTAGATCACCTATGGAAAAGAACCAAAATAGAATGGTTCCACCTACACAAAACTAAAAGGGGATGCCGCCTACTACTAAAATCTGAGTTTTTGCAATAGTTGCATTCTTCTATGCAAGAAGAAGAGTTAGAAAAAAACAAGAGTGCTGAACCATGTAACTAGATATGTTGCCACCTGCCTGACGATTAAAGATATTTCTATCGTGCTTTGGAGATGAAGGCTTGGATTGCTTCATATTCTTTGTGTTTAAAAAGTGCCCTCTAAAACCCCTGACTCTCTTCATTGCATGACGATGTCGAGACTTGTGAGGATATGGATTTCTATTTTTGACAAGCTTAGGGTTTTCTCTAAAAGATTAGTCACAAGAACAAGATCCAAACCCTTTTTCAAGAAACTCACAATCAAGGTATGTCATGTGTTGATTCATAGGTCCCTTTCACCCATGAAGCTTAAGAATCTCTTTTCAAAATTCAAGATTTGTGTACTTATGAATGTTCATGATATAAATTGAATTAAAATTCATGTTCATGATGTTGTGGGATTTTGATTCATGCTTTAAATTATATATTCAAATGATTGACCCTAGGATGTGGTGATTTGCATAATAATCATGATAAAACCTTAAATTTACACGTTTATTGATGTATCCATGATTATTAGATGTGTTGATGATTGTATAACCAAAGCATACTCCCCATGTGTTGGATTAAATGCCTATGTGAAGGAAAAGTGTCATACTAGTATGATAATAGGAAATCCCCATTCATGTACAAGTTTATGCATGTCAAGTGTTTGATGAATGTCTTCGTCTATGAATTATGGATATATGTGTACCCATTGTGGTGCTTTAGAACTTGTACTTCACAAAATCTCCAACTTATTGTATTATGGATTGTGATGTTAGTCGTGTATTCAAGAAAGTCATGCTTTGTCAGTTTCCTTCTATCGATTCCTGGGGGTACTTGTACCCAAAAAAATTAGGTGTGTGCCTAGAATCAGTGTCATGTTTTCAAGATACTCTCAGACAAGCCATGATCCATAGAATTCAGTCAGTCTCATGACTCAAGAAAATTCAGTAAACTCAGAAATTCCAATAATCTCAGAGATCTTTGATATTCAGTAATCTCAGTAGTATTCCATTAGTTAAAGAAACTCAGTTAACTCAGTCCAATTCTGTTTAGATAATCATGTTCAGTGTCTATTCAGATGGGAGTAAAAATTAGCATCGAGTGAACCTAAGGATGGGAACCCACCTGTTATATGAGGGTGTGATTCTTAGAAGCAATCCTTGCATTCCAAAACTACGTAGCCAGCATAGGTTGAGACATTATAGCCTATTATATGAGGGAATATGAGGTGTCTTAACATGTTATATGAGGGTTCCCTCCATTCTTACTTGAGTTACCTGTTATATGAGGGTTGTTAACATATTGTCCTTACTAGTGGTGCGGTATTAACACCCTTCTAATTGGGTTTACAGTTTGGATCCTAACTCAGCTATATTGATATATTTGGGGTATATCGGTTATATGACTACTTCCCATAATTTCAGTTACAGAATTAGGACTTTAAGATATAGTTATTCAGTCTCAGTAATAGAACTTAGATAGTTCTTTAGATTTCTGCACTATCAGATACAGTCAACTCAGAACAATATGAAACTCAGCTAGTTCCATCAGAATCTAGACTATTCGACACAGTCGCTCAGTATCAGTTATTTAAGTTATACATTTATCAGTAGCACATATTATCAGAACTCAGACTTAGTAATCATGTTATCACGAACTCAGTTAATAGTTTATTAATTATATGAAACTCATGTTATCAGTATTGAGTTTTAGGACTATCAAATACAGTCAATCAGACCAATTCTTCATAATTAGAACTGTTAGAAATAGTCTTTCCTTTATCAGTAATATAACATCAGTCTCTCAGTATTTAGTAGACTTAATTATTAGTATTAATAAACTCAGAAGTTAGTAAATCAATACTCAGAAACTCGTACTAGTGTCAGTGTTACTAGTTCATGCATGTACTCTCACGTTTATGTTATTCAGTTAGTTAGTATTGTTCATGCATATGAACCCCATGCATTTAGCCTACCTCACATGCATTCCAGTACATTCAATTGTACTGACGCATTTGTGCTATGGAGTTTTATACCACAGGTTTAGAAGCACGAGCTCCAGAGAATCAGTAGCATTCTAGTTCAATCAGTTAGATTCAGTAGTGAGTCCTCATCCTTTAAGGACATGATCATTACTTATTTATTTCAGTAGTTAGAGTTAGTTGTGGACATATCCCATAAACTCCTTATTTAGATAGTTTAGAGGCTTTTAGACTACAGTATGTTTCAGACAGTTTATTTTAGTTTTGGGTATTGTGATACCCCATTACAGACATTGTTTTATATTTAGTATTAATTTAGTTTTGAACCTTATGGTCTTACAACTTACATTCCTCATATTTACAGTATATTATTCAATGCTTGATTACAGATATAAGTCATAGGTTAGCTTGTGGTCCTTCGAGTTCATAAGCACCATGTAGCATTTCGGGTACCAGATTTGGGGCGTTATAAACTTGGTATCAGATCCTAAGGTTCAACAGTGTCCTATAAAGTCTGAAAAGCCTCATCTAGTAGAGTCTTGTATAGGGGTGTGTTGTGTACCACACTTATGGAAAAGAGGCTATGAGATGTTTTAGGAACTGTTTCCCTTTTTTCATGTTTCAGATCGTGCTATTGAAAGGTTCTCTATGAAACTCATGTAGGTTCTCATCATGCTTCACTCATGTTAACTCCACTTTACTTTCAAGGTAATAGAAACACTAAAGCTCAAAGTCCTAGGGGTAGGGCTTTCCCAGACAGTCTCTGTAGACAGTTATGGGATTATCCACAGGCTAAAAAGTATTCCATCAATTCCGTTATGTTCCAAAGTTGTACCAATCTTATTCATGATCATGAGAACTCATTTCCAAACCAAAAATCAGGTATGCCATCAGATCCCTTCTCAAAATCCTATGATAGTATATGACCTGGAGTTAGAAGCATGAACCCAGGAGTTTACAAGTAGTAGAGTTCGGATAACATTATCTAAATTGAGTAGATTATGTATTCATAGGGATAGTCATACCAAGGTAGACCAGTAGGCTTAAATATTGCAAGTAAGAATATAAGATTATTGATCTAAAATTTAGTCTGAAGGTATGGTTGTAAATTAGGAGATTCAATATTAGTAGTATATGAAGAAACAGAAGCAGATGATGTGTTTAGTAAGGCAAAAATGTGTCGAACAGAGTGTAAGTAAGTGATGATGATTGCAGCTCCGTTCAAAGTTTAGTAAAGTATTCACAGACTTATGGTGATGGCTTAAAGTTAAAGGGGAGATGATAGATCAAATGACCAATTTAGGCTCCAAGATTCCAGTAGTAGTGTCGGTACGTATAGAAAGGCAGTAAGGGAAGATGATTCCCAACCCATCCTTATATTAGTATAAAGTTTGGTACTTCAGTCAGCATGATGCCTATGCATTCTTCACATCTCAGTTCCATGAACACAGTTTATATTCACACACTTTCCATGGAATCATAGACGATTCTAGTTCCCAATATAAGGAGTTCAGTTCTATTCCCCTCAGTAATACAAATCATGTCTCACGAATGCAGAAAATTCCAAACTCAGGTTATGCAGCTCATGACTCATGTACATATATCATTCTTTACAGTATATTCAGCTTCTATGGCTCATTCTATGCTTCTATTGATCAGTTAAATTCAAACTATGTTATGCATATCCTTGGTTTAGACCTCTTAGTGAATCCATGATGTTTCTATTCTACTCCTCAGGCTTCAGTCAAGTGTCAAGTTCAGTTAGTGTATATTCATACTTTATGTCCTCCTAATTTAACCCTTCAGTGAGCTCGCCATGTGAAAATAGTGTAATGATAGGTAGTTGCTCAAATGGGAGAGAATAAATGTTACAGTTTAAGAGAAGATTGCTGCATGTTTGTTTTACATGAGGGTGTAGTTATGAAGACAAGCTTGAATGTCATGTTAGTGTGCAATTAAATGGCTAGCAAGAGGTTGTATTTAGAAATTGGGAAAGTACAGAGTGTGAGTATGCATCAGATCTTTGACTTATGTTAGCCCCCATTGTATAACTATCAAAATTCTGTTGCCATCTTAGTTACAATTTCAATATTCAGTACTTAGTAATCAGTGTTCAGTCTCAGAATTTAGCACTTCAGTACCAGTCTAAAACTTAGTTATTAGAAACTAGTATTCAGTCCTACCTACAGTCATAGTTACAGTTACAGTCTCAATTGCTGTCTTATCTATAATCTCAGTCCCCATCCTAGTTCAGTAATTAGGTCAGTAACTCATTTTATTTTTAGGTTTACTCAACCATAGTGTACAATTATCATCTACTCAGTTGTCAGCCTTCCAGTGCCTCAGCTTACAAGACTATTCTAGAATCGTGTTGCACTCCTGGTGTTGCATTCTCAGATAATATAGTTACCCTTAACTCATGCTTAGTTAGATGATACAATTACCCTCAATTCATGCTCAGTTATTTCATGTCACTTATTTAGTCCTTATCTTATATGCATAATGCTCTACAGTTGTTAGTTATTCAAGACTAAGTATAGTTCTGTCTTGTAGACCCAGTATTCAACTATCAGTCATTCAAGTTAATCAGATAAGTTAGTATGTTTAGGCATTCGTGCTCAGCGCTCATGCAAATATTTTCAGTAGTCTCAGGTGAAGGATAAGTACTTCAGTTAAGTATTAGTTTTCAGTATAAGTTAAATCGATCATCCAGTAATCTAGTTTAGTTATTAGGCAACAAGTTCATATGGTGTGGCTTCCTATTTTTCTATCTAGTTACACTATCTGAAATCTCATGAATGTAACTATTCAAAGATAGATCAACCAGTTAGTTACGTGTCCAGCTCAGTTCATGTATCATGCCTTAGTTTAAGAATCCAGATATTCAGTCATGATTTAGTTCGTAGTTGCCTGGTGCATCACCTCATTTTGCTCATAGCTTAAAAAAAGGGAAAATTAACCCAACATTCTTCAAGGGACATAGTGTCCCTAGGGGGAAATACACTATAATCCCTCAAACTTTTATGACATAAACATGCCACTCTCTCTTTAGGTAATGAACATATTTTAGAGTAGTGGGTACCCAATAGGTTGACCCTCTATCTCCAATTTCGGTCATAAGCCATGTACTCAATGGCTCAGTTCAGTTCACGATAGTCTGTCCATGTCACACGTTGCAGACTTAGTCATATTCTTATGTTTCTATGCATGCGTGTTCAGTAAAGGATCTTGAGTTGATATCAAATAAAATTTAGTATTTTGAAAATCTCTCCTATGATGGGAGTGAAGATATTTGACAAGAAGGAAAACTCAATCCCCGATATATCAGTTTCTTCAAAATTCTCAGTCGGTTAGGCAAAGTAGCTTATGAGCTCAAATTGGCTTCAGATCTAGCTTTAATTCATCCAGTGTTTCATGCCCTCTTGCTAAAGAAGTGCATAGGTGATCTAGCAGTTGTAGTCCCTATTGAAGGCATAGATATTCAGAAAAGTCTCTCGTATGAGAAAACTCTAGCTAACATTCTAGACTATCAGATTTGCTGACTAAGGAACAAAGAAGTCCCTCTAGTTAAATTTCTTTGGAGGAATCAGTCCGTTGAGAGAGCTACTTGGGAAGTAGAAGCAGATATGTGGACCAAGTATCCTCACCTCTTCTCTGCTAATTCAGACCCAGCCTAAGGTAATAGTTTTTCTTAATTTCATCCAGATTATGGTTTAAATTTAAGTTACAAACTATGCTCAGTTTTCATTTCAAACTTTGTATCTTTGCCCTTACATTTTCATCCACTTGTTCATGAGTCAATTTAGTCATGTACTCATGCATCAGATATGCGTGATCAACTTATTAGTACTCTCAGTCATGCATTCATGTATCAGCTCAGTCGTTAAACCATGTATCAGATATGCACGATTAGTATGAATCTCAGTAATGTCAGTCATATAGACATATTTCAGATGTTCACGTCCTTTAAGTAAGTCCAGTCTATCAGAAATCTCAGCTTAGTCAGTTCCATTCGAGGATGAATGTTCCCAAAGTGGAGATATTGTAATACCCCAAGAATCCCAACCAATAGTAGAACTATCTTTCAAGCTCATTATAAATAAATTATGGTGATTTGGTAGTTTTATGATCAAGTTAGATGTATATTAAGACCTCAAATATGACCTAGCTATTAGACGAATCAAAATATCTCTTACCGATTGAATTCTTGAGAATGATATTAGCATAGTCAACTTCAAACTAACATATATTTTGTTATACTACAAATTTTTTAGCTCATGACCCACCAACAGATAGATAATGTAATTACTCTTTGAATGATACCAATTTCTCCAAAGTCCAATATATGAGTAAAAAGTTATGGTCATTTTACTGAGAGTTATTCAAGATACCCAGGAGCGGCGGGCAAGCTAATAGACCGTCAAGTCAGTGATGGACCATTGCTTTGCCATTGCAATTGAGCTAGTAATTCCAATTTCTATTCCAAAATTGATGGTTGGAGTAATGGTCAGTCATCAGAGTGACGGTCGGTCACCCAGAGCATCAATTTTGTCCGAAAGAGTGCTGAAACAACATTTTAAAGGGCTTTTGGGGTCTTTTTCCACCGTTTTAACCCCCAATTACATCAAATCAAAGAACATAACTCCGCATTCATATATAACATCAAAATTAGGGTTTTTTCTTAAAGATAATCCCCAAGAACATGATCCAAACCCTTCTTCAAGAAACTAAGAGATTTAAATTTTTCAAGTCTAAGAACTTCAAGAAACTCACAATCAAGGTATGTCATGTGTTGATTCATGGATTCCTTTCACCCATGAAGCTCAATAATCACTTTTCAAAATTCAAGATTTGTGTATTTATAAATGTTCATGATTTAAATTAAATTAAAATTCATGTTCATGATGTTGTGGGATTTTGATTCATGCTTTAAATTATATATTCAAATGATTGACCCTAGGATGTGGTGATTTGCATAATAATCATGATAAAACCTTAAATTTACACGTATATTGATGTATCCATGATTATTAGATGTGTTGATGATTGTATAACCAAAGCATACTCCCCATGTGTTCGATTAAATGCCTATGTGAAGAAAAAGTGTCATACTAGTATGATAATAGGAAATCCCCATTCATGTACAAGTTTATGCATGTCAAGTGTTTGATGAATGTCTTCGTCTATGAATTATGGATATATGTATATCCATTGTGGTGCTTTAGAACTTGTACTTCACAAAATCTCCAACTTATTGTATTATGGATTGTGATGTTAGTCGTGTATTCAAGAAAGTCATGCTTTGTCAGTTTCCTTCTATCGATTCCTGGGGGTACTTGTACCCAAAAAAATTAGGTGTGTGCCTAGAATCAGTGTCATGTTTTCAAGATACTCTCAGACAAGCCATGATCCATAGAATTCAGTCAGTCTCATGACTCAAGAAAATTCAGTAAACTCAGAAATTCCAATAATCTCAGAGATCTTTGATATTCAGTAATCTCAGTAGTATTCCATTAGTTAAAGAAACTCAGTTAACTCAGTCCAATTCTGTTTAGTTAATCATGTTTAGTGTCTATTCAGATGGGAGTAAAAATTAGCATCGAGTGAACCTAAGGATGGGAACCCACCTGTTATATGAGGGTGTGATTCTTAGAAGCAGTCCTTGCATTCCAAAACTACGTAGCCAGCATAGGTTGAGACATTATAGCCTATTATATGAGGGAATATGAGGTGTATTAACATGTTATATGAGGGTTCCCTCCATTCTTACTTGAGTTACCTGTTATATGAGGGTTGTTAACATATTGTCCTTACTAGTGGTGCGGTATTAACACCCTTTCAATTGGGGTTACAGTTTGGATCCCAACTCAGCTATATAGTTATATTTAGGGTATATCGGTTAGATGACTACTTCCCATAATTTCAGTTACATAATTAAGACTTTTAGATACAATTATTCAGTCTCAGTAATAAAACTTAGATAGTTCTTTGGATTTTTGCACTATCAGATATAGTCAACTCAGAACAATACGAAACTCAGCTAGTTCCATCAGAATCTAGACTATCTAACACAGTCGCTCAGTATCAGTTATTTAAGTTATACATTTATCAGTAGATCATATTATCAGTACTCAGACTTAGTAATCATGTTATCATGAACTCAGTTAATAGTATATTAATTATATGAAACTAATGTTATCAGTATTCAGTTTTAGGACTATCAGATACAGTCAATCAGACCGATTCTTCATAATCAGAACTATAAGAAATAGTGTTTTCTTTATCAGTAATATAACATCTGTCTCTCAGTATTCAATAGACTCAATTATTAGTATCACTAAACCCAGATATTAGTAAATCAGTACTCGAAACCCTGTACCAGTATCAGTATGGTCTTAGTTATAGTTACTAGTTCATGTATGTATTCTCATGTTTATGTTATTCAGTCAGTTAGCATTGTTCATACATAATGCATTCATCCTACCTCACATGTATACCAGTATATTCAATCATATTGACGCATTTGCGCTATGGTGTTTTATACCATAGGTTGAGAAGCACAAACTCCGGAACATTAGTAGCATTCCAATTCCAGTAGTCAGAGTCTGCAGTGAGTCCTCATCCTTCGAGGACGTGATCATTACTTTACTATTTCATTTCTTGGTTATTTCAGTAGTTAGAGTTAGTTGGGGATATGTCCCATCAACTCTTTATTCAGATAGTTTAGAGGCTTTCAGACTATAGCATGTTTTAGAAAATTTATTTTATTTTGGGTATATTGATACCCCATTATATAAATTATTTTATATTCAGTATTAGTTCAGTTTTTAACCTTATGGCCTTATAACTTACATTCCACGTATTTATAGTATGTTATTCAGTGCTCCTTTACAGATATTAATCATGGGTTGGGTTGTGTCCTTCGGGTTCATGAGCACTATGTAGCATTCTGGTTACCAGATTTGGGGTGTTACAGATAGTACCCTTGAGTTGTTAAGTGTGAATGAGGCTAGTAATCTAGTATATGATGTTCTTACCAGCTAAGTAATGGTCTATAAGTTGTTAATGTTTGATTTTTTTATAATGGTAATTCTCATGGTTTAGGAAAAATATAATTTTAGAGATGTGATATTAGTAGTATACAAAGGAAAAGAGGCAGATTATGTGTTTAGTGAGGCAACTTTGTTGTCGATAAGGGTGTAAATATATGATGATGATTGTTGAAGCTAAAGAAAGTTAAGGATAGTATACATTGAGGAAGTGTCCAAGAATGAAGTTACTATAGTACATTAAAAGTATTCAAATATCCATGTTAAGTGCTAGAATCTAAGTTTGAATCATAGAGAATTGAGCTAATAGAATGAAGATTTAAAGATTCTGGATGGTGTATACTCAGGGTATGGTGATACTCTTGAAAATTCTAAGTTAGTAATTGTTTAAGTTATTATATGATGACTATTGGGGATATAGAAAGTTAAGAGTTTTATCTCATAGGAAAGTTTTGACAGTGGGATATACACTTTAAGATATTGTCTTTCAGGGTGAGTTTATTATTTATATGTAATGTTATATCTCGGACTCTAGAGTAGAGTGGTTGTAATTCCACTTGGAGTTTATTAAAGGGGTCCACAGACATAGAACTATGGCTTAAATCTAAGGGGGAGATAATAGAACAAGGAACCAGGCCAGGCTCTAAGATTCTAATAGTGATGCCAGTATAGTGTAGAACATCTATAGAGGAGGAAGATCCCCTACCCATTCTTATCTCAGTAAAAATTTTTGTACTTTAGTCCTCACGACATCTAATCATGCCTTACAAGTCAGCTCTATGATCATGGCTCATATTTATGCACTTTCCATATAATCATGTATGCTCCCAGTCCCTAGTATAAGGAGTTCTAGTTCACTCAGAAGTGCAAATCATATTCTATGAATTTATGAACTCAAAACTTAGGTCATACAGATCATGACTCATGTAATTATGATTTACAGTATGGTTAGTTCCTATAACTCATGGTGCACTCTCAATGACTAGTAAAATTTAGATTATGGCATATATGCCCTAATTTTAGATCTCTTTAATGAATCCATGCCATTGATACTCTATTCCCCAGGCCTCAATTAAATGTCAAAGTTATGTATAGTATTCTTTTATGCTTCAAGTCCTTATGTTCTATCCTTTTAGTGACCTCTCCTGATGTAAAGATGGTGGTGATGAAAATAGATGAACAATGGTTTAGAGGGGACAGAGTAAATGTTCCTTATTAGGGAAGGATTATTGTATGCTTGTTTTATCTAAGGCTATAAGTATGAAGGAAAATTGAGGTTAAACTTTTGGTATACGTCATATTTAGTTGAGAATCCTATGTGTGTATTCTTAGGGACAGTGCAAGAAAGTTGTTATTGATAAAGGTATTAGAAAATATGGAAATAATCTCAGTGGGTTCGTTGCTTAGAAGTTCATAGATGGTTGTAATGATGGTCTTAAATGTCATGTTGGTATAGAAGTGGATGAATGTATTGCACGTTAATGAATTCCTAGTAAGAGGATAAAGTTATTTGTCGAAGTGGTAAGGAGTATTATTCTTGAGATAAGAGCTATGAAAACTCATATAATATTGAATCTATGGTTTAGACTAGTATTATGGTGTTATGTGTGGTACCTTTTGGTTTTGAGTAGGCTTGAACATGGTGGGAGAATTTAGTTCAGCTCAGACTTATGCAGATGGAGTTATTAATGCCCATGTGAAGATTTGAAGTGGCATCAAATGAAGGGTCGTATTTAAGAGGAAAAGCATAGTTGAGAGAGTATCTGAGAAGTATGGCTAAGCTTAAAAGTTAGCAGTTGCACTACCTAAGGTATAGTAATTCTATCCTAGCTTATAGTTTATAGGCCTATATTTCATGTTATAGAGTGGTTTCCATGTTGTGATTCCTTATTCAGATCATGCCTAGAATTCATTGCTCCTTAATATTATTAGAACATCTTAAAAAGTGTGTTGAAGAAATACTCTAGTTGAGAATAAACTTTCTGTACGATTCAGTCCGTATAACCAACAATGCAATTTAGCAATCAGACAGATAAGCTCCTATAGTTTTCCATCTTTCCATCTAGTCTTACTATCCGAAGTTTCATGAGTATGGCTATTCCATAAGGTAATTTATTCACATCCATTCAAATTACAAATTTAGATTCATCTTGAGGTAATGGTTTACCTTAAATTGATTCTCTTATTTTCTATCGCAACTATCCAACTATCCTTATGACATAGCATGCATTCATGAATACAGTTCAGCCCATGCATATTATTTTAGATCAAGTTACTTAATCATGATACAGCTTACAAGTATTCAGTACATGATCTAAATCTTCTTAATATCTCATTTTGAAAAGTTTTATTCAGGGATGAATGATCCCAAGAGGGAGATATTGTAATACCGTACAAGAATCTAGATGAGTTTCCAGTTATTCATCCCATGTTTAAAAGTCATTCACACTAAGTATAAGTGACATGGCCATTTTAAGACCCCAAGATTTTGAACATTTTAATTGTTGGCCTTCCCAAGTGCAAAACACTGCTTCATTAGTAGAAATATGTTTAGGGATTGAAAAGGGTCATCCAGGAGAGTTTTGGAATTTATGGAAGTAGTTCAAGGTGGTTTTGGACCATGGAGGTAGAATGACTTCGCAATTTGGAAGAGTCATAGAGACTGGCCCTCTGCAATACATGGCATGTCATAGAGATTAGTCTCCATGATACATGCTGTGTCATGGAGGCTAGTATCTATGTTAGCCTCCATGCCACTGAGACTGTGAAATCCTGTAGTATCATTTAAAGGTTCACGAGGTATTTTAGTATTTTCCCCTTCACCCTAAACACCCAAATAATATCTTAAAACCCAAGAGAGGAATTATTGGCCCCATTCTCTATTAGTTAACAATAGTCAAAATCATCCCATCCTTAAGAACATAAAAGTCAAAGCTTTTCCTAAGAGTTCACTATTCAAGGTCCCAACTGTAAGTTTTCTTCAAGGATTCAAGCAACTCTGGTATATGGGATATTCATCAGTGGGTTCCTTCCACCCATTAATTCCCAAGAATCCCTTGTTTTTCAAGTATAAACCTTTTTCCCTCTCTTTATGAAATTTCAAAGTCAAGTATGAATTTACTCACTTTCTCTTAATAGTTTTGAATTCAAACTATGACAATGTGTTTTCCATGTAAATTATGTTCTTACAAGACTTCTAATCTCAGTCAACTATATCATTTTTAGTTTATACCATTTTAATTTTTCAATTTATAAAATGAACCATGTGAGCATGATGTCCTATTAATCTTAACATATTTCCATGCTCATAATCACGGGTTTCATTAGTGTAGTGATATATTCTATGTTTTGGGTATGTAAATCATGAATTTCCTTACAATGTTTTAAATGATGTTATTGTATTTAAAGTATTATACAGCGCTGGAGGATTATAAACACCCGATACCTAGATTTTTATACGTGTTTCAAATTTCAAGTAATAAGTCAGTCAGAATCATGTTTTTATTACCATATTCAAATTATCATTACCATAATGAGTACTTACCAGTATTCTTTCATGTTAAATAAATCATTTAACATGTTTATGACTACTTCTGATTTTGCATGCACTATTAATTCTAGGATCCCATATATGAGCATAACAGTTATCAGTGTATGCACTAGTTTACGCTTTCGTGTTAATTTAGTTGGGAGTATAGCTTAGCACCACATAAATCCAGGGATGGCAGCTCCCCCGTCAGTTTAGAAAATCATTAATATTAGTCACTACGTTCAAGAACTACATAGCCAATGTGGGTTATAAGGGGTTACTCATCAGTTTAGGCTTGGCACCCTCTTAGGGGTCACCCGTCAGTTAGGCTTTATACCCTGGTCCTTTAGGACATCAGCTTTATGGATCCACACTGTCAGTGTTAGTACCCATGGCAATGTATTGACAACCTTCTAACTGGAGTTATATGTTGGTCCTGATTAGCTCAGATTAGGCCACATCAGTTAAATATTAGCTCCCACTATCTCAGTTCAATATTAAGAGTAGGACAACTCAGATTTGTATGACCAAGTGTACATATATCAGTTATTTAGTTATTCAGTTTATCAATTATTCAGTTTTACAGATTATTTTAGTACATGCTTTACTTGGTCTTGCATTTATTTTACTTATTTATACGGTGATGCTAAGTATTTATAAATGATCCCCAATACGATTTTGCAAGATGTATATATAGTACTGATGTATGTAATACTTCCCAGCTTACAAAAATAGTTTCAGCTCATGATCTAGAAATTTTACTGTGTCTTACAACTTTTACATACAACCATGATTTAAATACATATTTCAGCAAATAGTATATGTTCATAGTTTTAAAATGTATATTAAATATTTTTATGATTATTGCATATTTCACATACTCAGTACATTCCAAAGTACTAACCACATAAATGTGTTTGTAGTTACATTCCTTTATAAGGTAGTTATGAAATATAGTCCACACTCTAGGATTAGATAGATTGTAGCTTCCAGCCAGCAGGTAATGAGTTCTCTTATTTTGAGGACTCTAGTCAGTTGTAGTTCTTGTATTGTATTTTCTTATTTGCATGTATTGATTTGGGATAGTTAGAGGAATTCCCAGTTATCTATATTCCATATGGTGGAGGCTTCATAGATGGTCATTCAGTGTCAGTATTTGAAATTTATGTTTTCTCTCTCTCTGATTTCCGTGTTGTAAATATTTATCAACTATGTATTGAAATAACTTATCTCATATTGATTATGCTTTTGCTCAGTTATTCAGTATATATAATTATATATATGTATATATATATATATTAAATTAGTTGCTCAAGCAATATGTCAATACATGGGTTAGCTTAGGATCACATGTGGTTCTAAGCACCATTTTATGATAGAGGGTAGGCTCAATTCATGATAGTATTGTATTTTCATTATTAATTTGATATTTATTTATTTGTTCCTCTTTCTTGTATATGTAATTTGACATATGTGTTTATTGTAAAAATTTTAGTAAAGACAGTGTGGGCTACTATTTGGAACTATTTTGGTTGTAGGTGACATGCCCATAGTGTGTATTTTATATACTTTATTTTCTACTTTACTCAGTCAGCCTATGATATCTACTAAGTACAAATGGACTATACTCACTTCTACTATTTTTTTTATATTGATTCAAGTACCAGTATGGCATGATAGATGATTCAGGCGGTGTTTGGAGTATTTTTGAGGTAGCAATTAGTCTATGCTTCCAGAGTTGATCTACTTCCTCCTCTTGTTTATTTTATGCCTTATTTGTATTCCAAGATAAATTACATTCCTTTTGGACTCTCAATTGTATATTTTGACTTCAAGATGTATTTAGTTTGTTCTTATACTGTGATACTAGAATTTGGGAAGATTTATGGTAACTTTGTTATGTTATTTTCTACTATTAATATACATATATAGTTCTAGTTTACTTTAGAAGCCTTACCTTGGGTTTAGAAATTATTGTCCCTTTTTATATCAATTTGGGTGACTAGCTTACTTGTCAAGTCTTGCCACGAAAAGCTCCATCATAACCTTAGTTTTTGGGTTATGACAAATTGGTATCAAAGAAACTAGGTTTATTGGTTCCATCATTTAAGAATAGGGAATCTAGTAGAGTCTCGTATATTAATATATAGATGTTCGTATCTATCTTTGAGAGGCTATAAGATTTCTGTAGAAAATTATTTTATTTTGCTCCTTATCCTATGGATATTTCATACCTTATGTTGTAAATTGTATTTTACTCTTTTTGGCATATATGTTAAGGACTAAATACTGTAAAGTTAGAGATACAAAGCAATCATCTGAGGAGAGAGATTAATCTAGAGGTTGTGTTGTGAGTCATGAATGGGCTTGAGATAGTGGATGTACATGGGTATTACTAGGGGCTCTTCTCTAAGCCTTAGGTTGAGCATGCTAGAGATATAAGGCCTCTCAAATCCCATAGAGTTCTTCTACCCTAGACTTGGAGGGGTTGTTAATTCGCTTGCTGACTAATTTGGAGGGTGCTCCTTTGAGTGACCCTAGTGTTTTTCCAGCTCTAAGTATCATATTTTTGAATTTTCCAAAGTATGCCTACAGTTTTCCTCTAGTTCCAATTATAATCCTCCAGTGGTATCGATATTTGCTTATGGTACTCCACAAATTCTGAGTGTTCTTTCTTTTTTGTGTCAGTATCTGAGTATGGTATTTTGATTTTAGGAGTTTATCCTTAATCTATGTTAGCCTTTCGGATGGGGTCTCAACCATCCAGATTCATTATATTTTCTATTATTGTGAGTATAGTTATGTCTTTTGAGGATCAAAAGAAGTTTGAGAGATTCACTTATTAGAGTCCACCTAGGTTCAGTGGTGTTATAGGAGAGGATGAATATGTGTTCTTGATTAATTTTTATGAGAAGTTGGATAACCTTATTGTGCTTAAGTCATGTGGGGTTGCTTACATTACTTATCAGTTAAGAGATGCAACAACGGATTGATGGAGTTCACTTGTTGGTTGCAGACCTCTTTATTCACAAAAGATGACTTCAGATTAGTTTGCTAAGGCTTTTTTGGATAGGTTTATGCCTTTCAGTATGAGGGACTAGATGAGAGATGAGTTTGATCACTTGTATCAAGGCTCTATAACTATTGTAGAGTATGAGAAATATTTCTATGCCTTGTTTAAATATTCTTATGCCTGTATTGCCACTGAGTCTCAGAAGATTTAGAAGTTTGTGAAAGGAATGGATGTTTTTCTTTAGCTTGCCACTGCCCAGATGGTAGTACCAAAGGTGTTATTTTGGAGTATAGTGGATCATGTTAAGATGAATGAGTCTATTATTCAAGTGTCTTAAGGAAATCCTAAGAGGGTGCACCATTAGGGCTAGTTTAGAAGTCATACTTTGTAAGGTAGAGATTCTATATGCTTTCATTGGTATCATAGTAGATCCATATATACAGCTTTACAAGGTTTAAGAAGTGGGTCTTCTAGTTCAATAGCTTTTGGTGGTCGTTCTACCTCAACCATACCTACCCCTATTAAGTTGGGTTATAGAGTATGATTTATCTGTGATGAGGTTATCCATTTGACTAAGGAATGTCCCTACTATTTTTTTAGGGCTACTCTTATATCGATGGTGAGATATAAAGGTTCTGTTAGAGGTGCACAAGAAAAAGGTAGTGGTGCCCACTGTGGTGGTCATGGGGCTACTCAGTCATGTAGTGGCCTTGGATAGGGCTATGCTATAACCGCTACACTAGAGGAAGAGGATTTTGATGCTATCATCATAGGTATTATCTTTATTTGTTTTAGATCTGCATTTGTGCTATTTGACTCGGGGTTAAATTTTAATATATCTACCCCTATAGGAGACTCTTTAATGGTGGATCGGGTGTATCATCTTGTGTTGTGACCTTTTTAAGGCATAAGACTTAGGTAGATATGATTATCCAAGATATGGTAGATTTTGATGTTATCTTACCTGTGGATTGGTTAGCTTCTTATCATGTTGTCCTAGGCTGTTATGTTAATACTGTGACCTTAGCTTTGCTTGGTGTGCTGAGGATAGCTTAGAAAGGTGTGCTTTATTCGAGTCCCAAGAGAGTTATATCATTCCTTTGGAATCGTTCCTTAGTTGAGAGGGGATGTTTTTATTATTTGGCCTATATTTATTATTTTAGTGTTGATTCACCTCCTTATTTAGATTTTGTTCGCATTGTCTTGGAGTCTATGGATGTGTTCACTATGGAATTTCTTGGTATGCCTCTGAGTTGTGATATGGACTAATCTATTGATGTTGAACCATGCACCAAGCCTATCTCTTTTTCTCATTATAAGATATCCCAGTAGAGTTGAAAAAATTGAAGGATCAATTATAGGAGCTGTTTGTTAAATAATATATCGGACCTAGTATATCACCTTGGGGTGCGACTGTCTTGTTTATAAAAAAGGATGGGTCTATACGTATGTTTATGATTATTGACATTTGAATAAGGTAAAGTTTAAGAATAAGTATCCTCTTCCTCGTATTGATGATTTATTTGATCAGCTTTTAGGTGCTTTGGTGTTTTCAAAGATTGATTTGAGATTCGGGTATCACCCATTGAGGATTAGAGTTTAAATATTCCAAAGACATTTTTTTAGACTCGATATGGTCATTATGAGTTCTTGGTCATATCTTTTAAGTTGACCAATGTCCCAGCTGTTTTCATAGAGTTAATGAACCAAGTTTTTTGATAGTACCTTGACCCTTTTGGTATTATATTTATATTTGTATTTTTTTGATTCCAAGAGTGATTCCAACCATAAGGAATATTTATGGATTATGCTTCGTAGATGGAGGGATGAGAAGTTGTATGGTAAGTTTTCCAAGTATGAGTTTTGGTAGGAATCTGTTTGTTTCTTAAGATATGGGGTAACCAAAGATGGTATTATGGTTGATTCAGCCAAGATTGTAGTAGTTTGTGATAAGGCTAGGCCTGCTTCTCCTATCGAGATTGAAAGTTTTATTCGTTTAGTAGGTTACTATTGGTATTTTGTGGAGGGTTTTTCACTTATTACAGCTCCATTGACGAAGTTGACTTTGAAGAAGATTTCCTTTCAGTGGTTTGATGCTTTTGAAGTGAGATTCAAAAGCGAAGGGATTGGTTGATATCAACTTCTATCTTGACTTTTTCCAAGGAGGGCATGTGTTTTACCATCTTTTGTGATACTTTGGATATTGGGTTATGTATTAAGTTGTAGTAAGAAGATAAGGTGACTGTGTATGCTTCTCATCAATTGATTCCCTATGATAAGAATTACACTACCCAGGATTTAGAGTTATGTGTGATTGTTTGTGCCGTAAAGTTGTGGAGATACTACTTGAATGAATTCCACTGTGAGATCTTTTTGGATCCTCATAGCCTTCAATACTTCTTCACCCATTGAGATCTTCATATGATGAAGCGTCATTGGTTTGAGTTTCTTAAGGAATATAACCTTACCATTCTGTATCATTCGAGCAAGGATGGTATGGTTTTGGATGCCTTGAGCCAAAAGTCAACTAGCATCTACCGCTTGGCGTATATTTTGAACAAAGCAAATCCTTTGGACTTAGAGGTTCAGTCTTTGTCTAACTAGATGGTTAGGCTTGATATTTCCACACCTAGATATATTTTAGAATTTGTAAAGGTTAGGTCTTCTTTGATGCAGCAGATTTAGGCTCATCAGTTTGATGGTGTTGGGTTGAGAGTGATTTAAAATAAAGTGTTAATAAAAAAGGCTAAGGAATCTTCACTTGATTTTAATGTTATTTGGAGTATTAGAGGCCGAGTTTGTGTGTCGAGAGTGGGTGATTGGGTGAGATGGATTTTCGAAGAGGCTCATTGTTCTAGGTATTCTATTAATTTGGGAGTGACTAAGATGTACCGTGACTTAAGACAACACTACTTATGGGGTGGTATGAAAAGGGATGTAGTGGATTTTGGTAGGTCATTTCCTATGTGGCAGTAGGTAAAGGTGGAACATTTGAGGCATGGTGGTTTGCTTTAGAGGTTATCCATTCCTAAGTGGAAATGGGAATAAATCACTTTAGACTTTATGACTGGGTTACCTTGTGCTGCTTAGAGTTCTAACAGTGTTTGGGTCATCATGGATCGATTGACCAAATCTGCTTATTTTATTTTAGTTTAGGTTTCTTTCAATGTTAAGAGGTTGCACCATATCTATATTCATAAGATAGTTCATCTTCATGGTGTGCTAGTGTCTATCATCTCAGATAGAGGTTCAGTAACTATGTCTTACTTTTCAAAGACTTTTCAAGAGGGGGTTGAGTATCGAGGTTGATCTTTGAACCACTTTTCACCCCCAGACTGATGGTCAGTTGGAGCAAACTATAGGTTTTTGAGTATATGCTCTATGCTTGTGTTTTGGACTTAAGAGGTTAGTAGGTGAAATATCTAGCTTTGGAAGAGTTTGGGGATAATAATAGCTACCATTCCAGTATTAAGATAGCTCCCTTTGGGGGTTTGTATGGTAGGCATTATCGCTCTCCAATTGGTTGTGTTTAAGGTTTCTAAGATTAAACCTCAAGGTACAGACTTGCTTTGTGACCCTTTGGATAGAGTTTGGGTCATTCAGGATAGACTTTGAGTGACTCAGAGTAGGCAGAAATGCGATACGGATTGTAGACTTCGTTCCTTGAGATATTGTATTGATGGTCGAGTTTTTTTTCATATGTATCCCATGAAGGATGTGATGAGGTTTGGGAAGAAGGGTAAGCTTAGAACTAGGTATATTGGACCTTTTGAGATTCATTTGTAATGTTGTGGATGTGGCTTATGAGTTAGCATTACCCCTAAATTTATAAGCTGTAAATCTAGTTTTCTATGTTCCATGCTTCAGTGTTACATTTTGGATGAGTCTCATGTCATTTGTCGGGATTTAGTGCAATTAGATAAGAGGTTATCTTTTGTTTGGGATCTCATCTCCATTATATCCAAGGATGTTAGGCAGTTGCATTCTAAAGATATTTGGGTGGTTAAGGTCTAGTGAAGTCATCGACCTATAGATGAGGCTACTTGAGAGGTCCAGTTTGATATGTGTGGTAGTTATCTCCAACATTTTGCTAATTCAGGTATTTTCCATGCCTTTAATTTGAGACCGAACTAGATTATTAATGGTGGATGATGTAATGACTTGATTTTTGGTGATTTTTTTGAATTATTTGTTTTCTGTGTGATTTGACCATTTTACCCCTCCCTGTGATTTCTTTGTGATATTTCTAGGGTTTGGGGATGACTAACACAGTTCCTAATGTATTTCAATATAATTTGTGCGAGTTCGTGGGCTTTGATAACTAAAAAGGCTTTATAGTTGACTTCAGTTAATATTTATGCCTCAAATGACAAAACAGACAATGCCAGCAGATCCGATGGCACAATTTTATGACTTTTGTACCTCATTTCGACCCTCAATTCAGGAAGTTGTGAAATTTGGCCTTGGGGGTCAATTCTATGAAAATGACATTTGTTTGAAAATTTGATGTGGCTATTGAGTTCGGAGTATCAAATTTATAGGGTTGCATAGTTTGTTTGCGTTCTCGTGGTTCTGAATGAATTCCGAGGGGTTTGCAGAGACTTGGAATTCTCTAAGTCTCCAGCTGATGCACCACTCAGCTGGTGCATCCGCTTAAGTGGTTAGTCGGTCAGTTAAGCGACCTAGTTTAACCAGCCGAGTGTCGCTTAAGCGATGGAAAACTCATTTAAGCAATGCATGCATATAGGGAGGGTGTCTCTAAAATGACACTTGGCCTCTTAAGTGATGGCTGCTTAAGAAGCCCAGTGTCTGCCTAAGCGACACTTAGGTAATATATATACCATGCTCTCAATTTTTTCACCATTTTTGATACTTTGAGCTTGGGTTTTTGTGTTTTTGAGCGACTTCTTCCATTTTCAAGCTTGGGTAAGCTCCAAATCTCTATTTCAATTATTTTTCTTCAATTCTTGTCATATAAATCTCGATAAAACTCAATTTCAAAAGTGGAATTTGGGGATTTTGTCCTGGAAGGCCTAAATTAGTAATTCTTTGATTGAAACACCAATTTCAATCCGTTTTCACTTGGATTTTCTTCTATGGGTTTCTTTATTCACGGGTAACATATTTTTTTGACTAAAATTCTGATTTTACCTTTTTTTTGAAAATCCGTTTCGAGGGTCCATTTTGACCCTGACCATAAAATGGGCAATATGGGTATTGTTGGCTTCTTTTTGATGCGTAGATTCTATATTTGTATGTTTTAGTTGACGGTGCCATTTGGGAGGGGAAGGCTTCGTGTTTAAGGATTTTAGAGCCAGTTTTTTTCATTCGAGATATGTTATGGATTAACTTTCTTCAAACTAGGTTGGGTAGTTAATATTGCCATAAAGTCATGTTATGGGTGTGAGAACTAATTATAGAAATATATTTATTATTGTTTTGTTCCCATGTGGGGGAATGGGTTGTTTTTATTTGGTTGTTATGAGACGTTATTTACTATGTTTGACCGTGTGGGATTTAATATGATATTACTGTCCTGATATTTATGTAATTGGTTGGCTTTTTCTTTGTGGAAAAATGTCTAAGTTGGTATTTGTGTGGTATTAAATTGCATATTATTGTATATCTAACTCTATTGGTCTATGGACTATATTGGATCATGAATGGTTGGCATATTGTGACACCCCAATTTTCTGAACCGGAATGCTACACGGTGCTCGTGACCCCGAAGGACCACAAGCTAACCCATAACTGATATCTGTACCTGTATACTACATAATATATCGTAAAATGCGGAAACATGAACATGAAAGGCCATAAGGTTCGAACTGAATAAACGTCTGATAATAAAATGTCTAAAAAGGTATAAAAATACCAAAACAAGTCATAAATATTGAAAATAATGAGATTTGAATATCTAATCTGACATCTAGTCTTAAAGCCTCTAACTGAACTGAATAAGGAGTTGAAGGAACATGTCTCAAACTAACTCCATCTAGCAACAGAATAGTAAATAAAGCAATAATCATATCGTCTTCGAATGAGAAGGACTCACTGCAAACTCTGAACACTGGAACGCTACTGCTGATCTGGAGCTCATGCTCTGAACCTATGGTGTAACATAAGAGAAAGCACCATAGTGAAAACGCGTCAGTACGTCTGAATATACTGAGTATACGAGTGAGGTAGGCTAAATTCAAAGGGTTATATGCATGAACAATGCTGACTAATATGAATGTGAGAATACATACATGCATACATAACTGTAACAGAACTCGTGGAGATACTGACTACTGATTCTGAATTCTGATAACATGAGTGTACTAATACTGAGATACTGAATAGATGAATGACTATTTCTGATAGTTTGAATTATGAAGAACTGGTCTGGTTGACATTGTCTGACAGTTCTGAAGCTGAATACTGATATCATGAATTCTGATAACTGATATGACTGATACATGAGTTCAGAAAATTGATATAACTGATAAAACTATGATGATCGACCTAATAGATGTAATTGATGCTAAGTTACTGTATCTGATAGTCTACGTTCTGATGGAACTATATGAGTTCTGTTTTATATGGAGTAACTGAATTTGAGATCTGTCCTATCGAGAGGGTGATCTTTAAATCTGATGATTCTGATACTGTTTAACTATAGTTGAGATCAGTCCTGTCTAATGGGTGATCTTGAAGTCTATTTATAATAATAAGGATTGATTATCTCTAACAATACTGAATCTGTACTACTGAACTGAGTTGACTGTATCTGACAGTCCTAAATCTTTAACTGAAGCTGTGGGATGTGTTTATGTAGCCGACATTCCCCAAGCTATGCTGACTGTGGTCCAATCTCTGCCCTGACTAGAAGGGTGTCAGTACCGCTCCACCAGTAAAGACACCTGCTGTGGAGTCAGTTCTAATCTAGTGGGTGACTCCTGGGATCAGTCCTATACATATAAATGTGCTAACGGGTGACCCCTGAGTATGTTATTTCTATCTAATGGGTGATATCTCGTACCTACAATGGCTATATAGTTCTAGAACTTTGGGATTGCTTTTAAGGATCTCAATCCTAATCTAGCGGCTGAGTTCCCATCCCTAGGCTCACTCGGTGCTGAATCCTACTCCCATCTGAAAGACACTGAACTGAACAACTAGGCTGAACTAAATAACTTAACTGAACTGATTTGCTAAAATGATACTGATTAACTGAACTGATACTAGTGGTATTGTTTAGAAGAGCTAAAACTAAGTTTACTGGATTTCGATGACGGATGGAATATAATGAGTTCTGAGGACTGATTAGGAGTACTGAAGTTACTGAGATTTACTATAATTTTTTGAAGTTACTGAGCATTGAGATTACTAAGAATACTGAACTACTAAGATTACTGAGTTTTCCTGAGTCACATGACTGATTGATTTCTTTAGATCATGGCTTGACTGTAAGTATCGTGAAAACATGACATGGCTCTAGGCACACAGCTATATTTTTCAGGTACAAGTACCCTCAGAACTAGATGGAAGGAAACTGACTCACATGACTGACTTGATCATAAGAGTAGAGTCCATAATCCACAGTATCATAAATAAGGGATTTCATACTAAGCATGGTTCTTAACAATATATTTCATGGAAGGGAATTTCATACAACGTATATATACTTGCATAGCTTTCAATATCATGCTCATTACATATTACAACCACAATCCATAATATCATAACTTGGGGAATTTCATGAAGTACATGGGTATTCTACATCTTGTACATGAGTGGATTTTGCAAGTAAGCATAGAATAATTCCATAGGACTAGTTCATGAGTAATCCAACAATGTTCACAAGACACTTTATCAATATGGATGACATTGAATCATAGAGGCCTGTCATGAACCCTTCCCTTAGTCACAATTTATCTTTAATGCATGATTTATAGTCTCTTAGGTATTTTATCAAACACCTTACATGCACAACTTAGGCATAGGTGTAAACATACAATTACTCATCATAAGTAATCAAACTTAAATGTTTTCAACTCATATGTTGTCATAGATTCATAATAACACATAAAGATTCTATATTGGCATCATTCAACACATAAACATGATCAACAATCCATTCATAACATGAAAACCATAATATATAGTTTTAGAAAAGGGTTCTTGAACTTCATGGACGAAAGGAGTCCATGAATGAACACACGAATACCTTAGAAATGAAACCTTGATAATTTACCGGAGAGTTCTTGGATTGGGAAACTAAATTCTTGATTATCTTGGAAAAAGACTTGAATCTTGCTTTTGAGAGATGAGTTTGATGGAAACCCTAATCTTGTGGTTGAGAGTGTAAGAGAGGGTTTTTGAGATGCTCAACTGAAGAAAAATAGGAAAGATTACGCCTCTTTAGGGTTATAAGTTGTGGAAGGTGAAGGAAATGAACAAAATACCCTTATGAAATAAATTCCCAGTTGCTGAAAATCATAGCTGACGACATTTGTGACAAGGCGTCAAAATTTTGACAAGCCGTCAAAAATGTCATCACACAGGAGATAGAATTGAAGGTTTCTGCCTAAGACTGACGATATTTATGACAAGGAGTCAAAAATGTGACAGACCATCAAAAATGTCATCACATGATAGTTGGATTCTGCCTAAGGCTGACGACTTTCGTGATAGGGCATCACAAATGTGGTAAGCTACCATGAATGTCCTCACTTAGGAGCTGGTTTCTGCCTAAGGCTGAAGACCTCCGTGATAGGGCATCACAAATATGGTAAGCTACCACTAATTTCATCACTTAGGAGCTGGTTTCTACCTAAGGCTGACGACCTTCGTGATAGGGCATCACAATGTGGTAAGCTACCACGAATGTCGTCACACTATTTCCAGCCTTACATGATGGAGTAAAATAGGAATAATTCTTTGCTCCAATATTTGATTTATGCGAAATTGGTATCGTTGGAAAGCTAATTCAATTATATATCTGTTGTTAGGTTATGAGTTCAAAAATTCCAAGTATAATGAGAGATATGCTCATTTGAAGTTGACTATACCAATATCCTTTTCAAGAATTCAATCGGTAAGGAATGTTTTGATTCGTCTGATAGCTGGGAGTTATTAGAAGCATTAATATACATATAACCTACTCATAAAACAATAAAAGAACCATGATGTAATATGAATGAGCTTAGTACATGGCTCTAATATTGGTTTGGATTTTTTTCAGGGTATTACAATATCTCCCCCTTGGGAACATTCGTCCTCATATGATACTGGCTGAGATGAGAGAAAAGACAACTTACACGAATATATAGCATGTATGACTGATCATGATTTCATGGCTGACATGACTAAAATTTGAGCATATCATACTGTACATGCATATCTGATGCATAGGTAGCTGATTTATGAATGTAGGACTGAGTGTTCCGATAAACTGAGAATGGATATCTGATGCTTAATTGATAAGTTGAATCCATGCATATCTGATGCATGATTATATGACTGACATGATACGTGAATGCATAACTGAAAGTACTGATAAGCTGACTATGTATATTGATGTATGAATACATGACTGAACTAAATCACTAACATGCGACTGAACATGCAATAGTAAAGGCACTAAGATTGAACTGAAACATGAGAACATGACTGATTCCGCTACGTGGCATATGGACTGAACATCATGAACTGAACTGAACCTATGAATACTTAACTTACAGCTGAGGTCTAACGTGAAGGTCAACTTATGAGTACCCTCTATTCTAGACTGAATTTGTTATGCAAGGACAAATTGAAGGATCTAAGGCATGAGAGCGTTAAGAGAAAGTGGGGTATCTCTCCCTTGGGACGCTATGTCCCTCTAAGAATGCTTACCTTACGGAGATATTGGGTGATGCACAGGGCATCTACAAACTATATTATAACTAAACTTTGGGAGTCTGAAACTAATGCATGAGATGAACTGAACTTGCAACTACTAGGAGGTTCTACCTTGAAATAGTTACATTCTCTAAGATTTTGGATATCATGAATAGATGCAAGAATGAGAAAACAAGCTATAAAAATCTGACTGCTCGATTGCTAAACTGACTTGCTGGCTTTACTAGCTAACTCATACTGAAACATATGCTCAAATGAGAGAAAGATATATAAAAATGAATACTATGAACATGAAAGACTGGTAACATACCCAAATCTAAGTCAGGGAAACTTTCTACATTAGGACGGGTCTGGAGTGCATAAAGTCTATTCTCACGCTGACCATTGTTGGTACCTTGCTGACACAACTCCTTACCTATCTGTGTTATAACTCTGCACTCTCACATCTTGTGTCCTGGCATTCCACACCCAAAGCATACATCACTGCCTGCCATACATGCACCTAGATAATTCTTACCACACACTTCACAAAGCGGATAAGTAAGACCTCCATTTTCACTATCCTGGGCCTCGGAGCCTGGCGCTCTATTATGATGGTCATTTCTGGACTTAGGTGCTGGTACACTAGTTGAGGATGGAGCTGGGACTAAAAATTTCTGACTATGCTGAGAACGGTTACCACCCTATGACTTAGGCTGAGCAAAGCTGAAACTACTTGTCCTTGCTCTCTTACTCTGTCTCTCTCTCATCCTAATCTTCTGCTCCTTTATCTACTGAGCATGTGTCATAATTCTGTCTAAAGTCATATAACTATTCAACATGGAAGATTCGCACTCGTTTATTATACTATCATTTACCCCTAACACAAACATACTCATCTTAGCTCTACCATCTGCAACCACATAAGGGGCATATCTGGCTATTTGAGTAAACTTGAGAGAACACTCCTTTACCATTATACTGCCCTGCTTGAGATTGATGAACTCTAGTACCTTAGCTTCTCTAAGCTTTAGCAGAAAGAATCTATCAAGGAAAGCAGAGGCATACTACTCCCACTCTATAGGGTCTGCATCATCTAACCTTTCTGACTTTCGCTTCTTGTACCAAGTATGAGCGACATCCTATAATTGTTATGCGGCTAACTCAACACTCTGAACAGTAGTAACCCCCATAGCATATGTCACCTTCCAAACCTGATCTAGGAATTCATGCGGGTCCTCGTCTGACTTAGACACTGTGAAGGAAGGAGGATTCATTCAGGTGAAGTCCTGAATTCTAGCTGCAACTGAATTGGCCACTGGGTTGGCCATAACGATAGTTGGTCATACATTCTAGGCAGCGACTGACTGTGAAAGAGTAGTGAATGTGTCCTTGAACTCCACATGAGAAACATGATCGCCCAAAGGGTATTTGGGCTGAGGGGCTGACTGGTTCCCGTTTCTTTTTTTAGGAGGAATGTCTGTAGAAGAAAAGGAGAAATGGATTAGACTGAGATTATGATCACTGGCACGACATGAATACTGAAAGAAAGAAAACTATTCCTAAAACATCTCATAGCCTCCTGCACATAAGTGTGGTGCAGAACACAAGCATGTACAAGACTCTACTAGATGTGGCTTTCAAACTTCCTAGGACTCTATTGAACCTTAGGCTTTGATACCAAGTTTGTAACACCCTAATTTTCTGAACTGGAATGCTACACGGTGCTCATGACCCCGAAGGACCACAAGCTAACCCGTGACAGATGCTTTTACCTGTATACTGCATAATATATCATAAAATGTGGAAACATAAACATAAAAGTCCATAAGGTTCGAACTGAATAAATGTCTAATAACAAAATATTTGAAAAAGGTATAACAATACAAAAACAAGTCATAAATACTGACAATAATGAGATCTGAATATCTAATCTGACATCTAGTTTGAAAGCCTCTAACTAAACTGAATAAGAAGTTGAAGGAACATGTCTCCAACTAACTCCATCTAGCAACTGAATAGTAAATGTAGCAATAATCATATCGTCCTCGAATGAGAAGGACTCACTGCAAACTCTGAACACTAGAATGCTACTGCTGATCTGGAGCTCGTGCCTCTGAACCTATTATGTAACATAAGAGAAAGCACCATAGCACAAATACGTCAGTACGTCTGAATGTACTGATTATACGAGAGAGGTAGGATAAATGCAAAGGGTTATATGCATAAACAATGCTAACTAATATGAACGTGAGAATACATACATGCATACATAACTGTAACTGAACTCGTGGAGATACTGACACTGAGTCTGAATACTGATAACATGAGTGCACTAATACTGAGATACTGAATAGATGAATGACTTTTTCTGACTGTTCGAATAATGAAAAACTGGTCTGGTTTACGGTGTCTGACAGTCCTGAAGTTGAATACTGATATCATGAATTCTGATAACTGATATGACTGATACATGAGTTCAGAAAACTGATATAACTGCCTCTCTGAAATGACACAAAATCAAGCCTTGTCGTATGGGCATCTCAATTCCAACAAAGATTGGAGATCACTATGATAACCTAATCTAACCATCACATCAATCTACAAACATCGTATGAACTCTGAACATATAATAAATATAGTGGAAACAAGAGTAGAAAACATTACTAAGAATGTCTAATCATTTCATTAGTGTCATCATACTAACCAACATACCCAAGTCCGCAGTCATCCACAAGTCTCTACCAATCCAATGTCTATAATAATGTCGGGACATGCCCCCGATAGCCAAGAAAACCAAGTGTAATACAAATCTATGACATAAGATAGAAAGACTATGAAATGAATGTCTTTCGAAGTATGGAAACTCACCACTTCAAAGTCAACACATATCCTATCGAATACCTGGTCACTGTGGAAAAAGAGCAGAGGAAGCTCTGCCCCCTGTGTCATGTGGGGATACAACATTCGGAGATGATTTTCTTTTGGAGCACTATCATGTAACTCAAGGGTAAGGGTAAAATAGTGTCATTATTCAATACTAAGTCAAGTTGTCATAAGCCACCACATTCATACACACAGACATGTAGATATATATAAATACATAAAGTATCAAGAGATAACAAGGTAATAGCATACATTTCAAAGCACCCAATCATGAACTATATAGTGGAGGAATCTAACCTTCCATCCGCGTAGGTTTTATTAAGCAAAAGAACTCTAACCCCAAGCCATCGTATTATGAAACTAGACTCTAACCACAAGTCTCTTGTCAGAAAAGTGGACTCTAACCACAAGCCATTTTATTAGATAAATGGACTCCCACAAGCCACTTTATTAAGCAAGTGGACTCTAACCACAAGCCATCTTATTACGCAATCTAACCACAAGCCATCGTTTCCATTACCAATTAACATTGGGACTCTAACCCTTTGTCCATGTATTCATATCCACACTATTATTTTCTTGGGACTCTAACCCACTTAGCCAATTCAAGCCATCAAGGCTACAATTCAACACCATACATGACCACAAGGTCTTTATGAACCATTTATAAATCAATCACTTTAATAGGCCAATGCCTTAGTTTCAACCACCATTCAAGTCAAACTATGGTCATCAAGACCTTTAACAAACCATTCATTCTTCATTAGCATTCATACATCAAGCTTTAGTTCAAACACAATTCAATTTTATGCTTAGGGACTCAAACCCCTTTTTAACCATTCTAACCACCAAGGTTACCAATTTTCTTATTACATGGCTAAAAAGTCCTTTACAAAGTCATTTACCAAACATTCTTACTCATTAAGCCATTGTCTTAGTTCAAAACACCATTAACATGTGACTAGTTATTTCTAGTACACATTATGACAAACACCTTGATGGCACATCCTTACCAAGGCCAAAATCAAAGTTGAAATCATCAAACTTAGGGTTAATCATGACCCATTTATTAAATCACAGTCAGCAAGAACCCACATGTGTAAACCATCCAACAACAAGTATAACCACAAGTTAAAATACGTGTAAACATCACCCATCACTATACATCAAAACCCTCAACATTTGTTTTAAAAACCACCACCAATGATTCATAACCATTGTTTAAAGAACATTATATTTGAGAAATAATAATAAGGGAAGATTCACATGCCTTATACAATATAATTCACGGAAGGATTATTGGTCCTCAAGCCTCTAGAAGGACACCCCCTAAAACCCTACCTTCAATCTTGAGAGAGAAGTTTTTAGGGAGTTTTTGGAATGTTCTTAAACTTATATATGTAATAAATAAAGGGCAAATAAGATTATAAGTCGTGGTCTATAAGAGTTGAGGGGTGGGAAATATCTAAAATACCCTTATCTTAAAAGATAAAAGTTGCACCCAGGATGGTACGAGTTCCACACCCAAGTCGTACCCTAGGGTAGGAGTGGTACCCTAACTCGTACTTTAGGCTTCACCATGGACCCCTAAAAGGTTCCACATACGACCATGCTAAGCTAACGCATACCTTAGGGTACAAATGGTACCCTAAACTGTACCTTGAGCCATACCTTGGACAGATTAAACTGGGCTAAGCATATGGCATCATACGACTAGGCAACATACGACCCGTACCCTAACATATAGCCTGGGGGAGGCTAAACCGTGCCTTGGACAGAATGTAACCCCCACTACACTTCCTAACATGCAGGGGAGAGGACCCCAAGTTATATCCTAGGGCATGACTAGTACCCTTGAGTCGTACCTTGTCTAGAAAATTCAACAAAAAGAATTTTTCTAAGGGTCCAAAGCTTAGGTGTTTAAATTCTCTCCTACTTGGATCATTCATCATCTAATGACGGGTAAGGAAAGAACAATCATGAGTTAAAACATCATTAGAAATCAAACTAACCTTTAACCAAGTTAGTACATAAAGTTACAACAATGATAAGTCACATGTCGTGATTATTATCAATCAACCATTCATTTAATTGACTTTGGGAATCAAACCCATTATTTATCAAAACACTTGCTCAATTCAATATTTAGGGACTTGAATCCATTGCTTATCAAAGACACAAATCAAGTCAAGAAATTTAACACATACCTTAAACACGAGTTTTCAGAATGGGGAACAAATGTGGATACTTGGACTTCATGTCCTCTTCTGCCTCCCAAGTGCCTTCCTCAAGCCATCTCTTTCATTCTCAACCGACAAACTTGTCAATCGAAGATACTCACCGGGGCCTCCTTATAGGACAAAGAGTCTGAAATACCAACATCTTCCAAGGGAACAACTAACGAAAGGTCACTTATACATTTTTGCAACATGGACATATGAAATACCTAATAGATGGAGCTCAAACTAGAGGGAAACTCCAACTCATAAGTAACATTACCGACTCTCTTTACAATCCAATATGGACCAACATAACGTGGATTAAGCTTCCCCTTCTTACCAAATTGTATCGCTCCCTTCATGGGAGATACCTTTAAAAATGCCCAATCCTCAACATTAAACTCCAAATCCCTATGCCTCATATCTGCAAAGGACTTTTGGTAACTTTGAGTGGTTTTTAACCTATCATAAATCACCTTCACCTTCTCCCAAGCTTGGTGAACCAAATTAGGCCCAAGCAACTTACCTTAACCAACTTCATACCACCTAATAGGAGAATGACATCTCCTGCCATACAATGCCTCAAAAAGGAGCCATACCAATGCTAGAATGGTAACTATTGTTATAGGTAAATTCAATCAAAGGAAAATGGTCATACCAACTACCACCACAATCAATCACATAAGTACGCAACATATCTTTCAATGTTTAGATAGTCCTCTTTGCTTGTCCATTCGTCTGCGGGTGGAAAGAGATACTAAGGCACCCCTTAGTTCCTAAACCTTTCTAAAATGACTTTAAAAAATTAGATGAGAACAGAGTACCACGATCTAAAATGATAAAAACTAGAGCACCTTTCTACTTCACAATCTCTGTAAGATACAACTTAGCATAATGCTTCATCGAATAACTAATCCTCACCAAAAAAAAAGTGAGTGAACTTGGTTATTCTATCCACAATGACCCAAATAGAATCACATTGATTCCGGGACGGGGAAGACCAACAATGAAATCCATAGTAATCACTGCCCACTTCCATTCAGGCAACTGGATCTCTTGGTACAAACCACCGAGTCTCAAGTTATCATCTTTAACTTGTTGATATACTATACACTTAGCCACATAGATAGCCACATCTCGCTTCATATTATTCAACCAATAAAACTTCCTAAGATCATAATACATCTTTATAGAATAGGGATGATTATCATAATGAGATCCATGAGCCTGAACCATAATTCTTTCCCTCAATCCATCGACAGCGGTTACATATAACCTACTTAGGTATCTCAAGATACCATCACCACCAATCATAAAATCAACAACCTTTTTTTAACCCACACGACTCTTAATCTTTATCAAATCGGGATGCAATATTTGTTTTTCTTTTATCTCCACAACAAAAGATAATTGTGATGCCTGATGCACAAATACACCACCATTCTCAGATTCTTTGAGATAAACTCTAAGATTAGACAAATAACAAATGTCCTTTACCAACTCCCGTTTATCCTCATCCACATAAGCTAAACTCCTCATGGATAACCATCTAAGAGTATCAACAACTATGTTAGCTTTACATAGATGGTAGTGAAGACTCATATCAAAGTCCTTTAGCAACTCAAGCCATCTCCTGTGCCTAAGATTCAACTCCTTTTGAGGAAACACATTGTAGGCTCTTATGATCAGAAAAGGTGTCGACATGAACCCATAGAGATAGAGACACAAAATCTTTAATGAAAATACCATGGCTAACAACTCTAAGTCATGAGTAGGGTAGTTTTTCTTATGACCTTTTAATTGCCTAGAAGCATAGGCCACCACCCTACTATGTTGCATCAATAAACAACCAAGCCCAATACGAGAAGCCTTATAATACACTACAAAACCATCATTATCCTCGGTCAAGGTCAAAACTGGAGACGAAGTCAATTTATCCTTCAAATTCCTAAATCGCACCCTACCATAAGAATTAACATTGTTTTGGGTTAACTTAGTCAACAGAGAATCTATCATTGAAAAACTTTCCATATCTCCTATAGTAACCTATTAGACCCAAGAAGCTCCGAATATAGGTTAGATTCATAGGTCTAGACCACTTCTTAACCGCTGCAATCTTTTGTAGATCCACCATTATCCCTTCACTAGAGATAACATGACCGATAAATGTCATAGCCTTCAACCAAAACTCACACTTTGAGAACTTGGCAAACAAATAATAATCCTTCTAGGTTTGCCACACAGAACGGAGGTCATCAACATGATCTGCCTCACTCTTACAATAGACCAAGAAGTCATCAATGAGACAATAACAAACAAATCCAAAAATAGACGGAAGACCCTATTCATTAAATCCATTAATGCCACTGAGGCATTGGTCAACCCAAAAGACATAACTAGGAACTCATAATAACCATACCAGGTCCTGAAGGCAGTCTTAGGTATATCCACTTCCCTAATCTTATGTTGATGATAACCCAACCTAAGATCAATCTTAGAGAGCAGTTCGCACCTTGAAGCTGATCAGACAAATCATCGATTCTAGGAAGAGGATATTTATTCTTTATGGTCACCTTGTTCAACTGACGATAATCAATGAACATTCAAAAGAAACTATTCTTCTTACACACAAACTATACGGGAGCACCCCAAGGAGACACACTAGGATGGATAAAAACTTTATCTAAGAGATCCTTCAATTAATCCTTAGGTACCTTCAACTCTGCTGAAGCCATTTATAAGGAGGGATAGAAATTGGACGAACGTCCAAAATAAGATCAATCCCAAAATTAATTCCCCTATTAGAATGAATACTAGGAAGGTCATCGATAAAGACCTCGAGAAACTCATTAACTATGGGAATGAATTCTAGAGAAGGACCTTTCGAGTTAAAATCTTTAACTCAAACCAAATCATACAAACAGCCTTTAGAAATCAACTTTCAAGCCCTAAGATATAAGATGAACCTCTCTTTAGGCACTAAAGAACCCCCTTCCCATACATGACTAGCTTATTAGGGAATTTAAACATGACCTTATAGGTCCGACAATCTAAAGAAGCATAGCACGAATGCAACCAATCCATCCCTATGATAACATCAAAATCAACTATGTCTAACTCTATTAAGGCTATCAGAGTTTCTCTACTACAAACAGTTGTGACACACACCCTATTGACCTTTTGAACAACCACAGAGTCTCATACCAGAGTGGAAATAGAAAAATAAATAGAAAGATACTCAGGACCAAAACCAAAATGTACAACCATAAATAGGGTCATATAAGAAAGAGTGAACCCCAAATTAATCAAACAATACACATCATGGGAGAAAAGCCTCAAAATACACCTAACAACTTCTGGAGACGCCTCAGACTCCTAGTGAGTAGCAAGTGCATATAAGCGATTTTAGCTAGTATCGATGCCGGAGTAGATGAAGTAGTAATAGGGTCCCTATTGGCCCTAGAATCCACTAGAGAGGGGCACTCTCATTGCATGTGCCCAGTCTGACCACATATAAAATATTTTTTCCTCCTCTTCTCACTCTGGCATAATGATGACGACCACATAATTTACAAGAAGGGTAGGATAGAGTTGACTGATCCCCACTAGTCTGAGATTGGGCACCCTATGCCCTGAAAGTATTACTATTCTAAAAACATCTATCTCCCAACAACCTTGATAAGGGACCACTAGCCATAGAAAAAGATCTGGGATTCACCCAATTATTCCTCTTGGACCACTTACCATAAAATTATTTGCCTTGATTTTGGTCATAAAACTGATACCTTTTGTTATGCCTCTCAACAACCTTAACTTCTTTCTTTTTATCTTCTTCCACTTGTTGCATATACACAATCAATCTATAGATATCCATATATTTGATCAATAAGGCCACTTTGTTCTAAAGGACCAACTCACAATACTATCCCCAGGCGAACCTCCTTATCCAAGTTGTTATATCCGACACCATCTCCAGAGCATACCTAGACAGTTGGTGAAACTTCATGGATACTTTGTGACAGACATTTTCCCTTACTTTAGATTAACAAACTCTTTTGCCTTTGGTTCCCTCAACTCTAGAGGAAATAACCAGTCCAAAAAAGCATTAGTGAAATCCTCCCATAAATATGACTCATCAACATCACCTCTTATCCATTCCTACTCTTCGTACTATTGGTATGCCACATCCTTTAATGCAAACTCCACTCCTTCCATATTAGTGGCATGCATAACTCTGAAAATCTTTTCCATCTCATCCAGAAAACCTTGGGGATCTTCCTCCTCTTTAACACCGGTAAAGGTAAGAGAAATCAACCTCATAAATTGGCCAACCCTTATGGCCTCAAAAAATAGAGTAGAAGATGTACCATGCACAGCTTGAGAAGCCACCAACTGAGCAATCATATAAATCTATTGACTAAACTCTGCAACACGTTAGAATGTGGAACTGGGGGAGGACAAGAGGGAGTTAGTGGAATTCCCAGACTATCTGGAACCAGACCTCTAAGCCGACTATGAACTACATAAGTAGAGCGAGTCCCATCAACATCATCCCCAGTTGGGACAGAAGGGTTTATAGAATCTTCAAATCTTCTTGGAGGCATGATCTAAAAGATGAGCAAATGAAAATTTGAAAGATCCAGGAACTTAAACTCTATAGCTCAAAATAAGACAACAAGAAGGTGAAATATTCCAAAATTCTGTATAGCTTATCTCTTATAAGTGTGGTGCACTACACACTCATAAAAGAGACATTACTTGACACAGCATTGTGGACACCCAATTAACCATGAACCTAGGCTATGATACCAACTTGATACGACCTAAAACTGGGCCTTGTCGTATGGGCATATCAATCCCAGCAAAGATCAAAGATCACCCGAATAAGTTAATCTAACCATCAGATCAATCAACAAGAATTGGATGAACTCCAAGCATATAATCAAGATAGCAAAAACAAGATTAGAAAACATAACTAAAAATGTCCAATCATTTCCTTAGTGTCATCATACCAAGTCCATAGTCATCTACAAGCCTCTTTATGTCACCCGAAACTAACCTCCTAAAGTAGTATGTTGCAGTTGATATCAAATATAGTAACCTAACTAGGTTGGGGTCGAACCCATAGGGAAGATACTGAATAGTTTCTTGGTTTTGATGTAATTCACAAGTAGTACAGAAAATTAAATAGGGTATTTTAATATCAATCACAGGTAGTAACCAAATCTTGAGTGTTTTTTAGTAGTAACCAATAGAAAAAGAACACTAGGCTTCTGTTCCTCCTAGCTTCTTAACTCCATAAATTTCCCATGATCAACCCGACTATTCTATTGTTCAGTATGTAAAGTCTAGAATATAGGTATTATAAACTTCTTATGAATGTGAAGATAAATCTTACCGTTTACCAATTCAGTCTTAGGGTGTCGCCTTGTTTCTCCCTTTTCCAACCTCAGTTCACTATCTCCTTTTGATTTAAATTGATTAGATGAGATGGCGGGAATTATAAGGTGGAGGTGAATCTCAAATTACAATATTAAGCTTCTTTTCCCAATCAAAAAATCCTTTGTGAAGACGTTTCCAAATACAGGATATCTCAAGCTTCTACAGCAGCTATGAGAGTAATTATTGTGAAAAAGATAAGGATACATGAATAAACCCTAGAAAAGATAAATATCACACTTTCTCTACGTAGCTAATCCATCAGGGTTTCTACAACCTTAGTCAAGGAGATTAGTCGCTCATGTTCATGCAAGAATCCATGATAATCAATAAAGAAGACATGTAATTAATTGCACAAGAATAAGATGAATATACTCAAAAATCTTGAATTTAATAAAAAACCAAAATCTAACGAATAATTGTAAAGTATGTAAAAGTAAGTAACCTATTTTAAGTGTAAAAGTAAGTAACCTATTGTAAGAATGTGTAACCTAAAGAAAGATAAACCCTAAGGTACTTATAGTATCTAAAAATAACATAGAAATCCTAATAAAAATAGGAAAATTAAAGCTATGTCGGCACTTGGTATGACACGGTCTTCAACTTGTATTGACATTATATGAGTCATACTTATGCCTCTCGTATCCATTCCAGTGTTTGATCTCTTAAGGCTTTAACTTTTTGTTCTTTATACGACTTCTGCTCATGAGTTATACATAAGAATACGACTCATGTCCTTCAGTCGTAGTCACCTGGGACTTCTGTCTTTCCAAAATTTGAACATTGGTCTGCTTATGGTTTCCCTATACGAATCGTACTTAGACTTTCGACTCATATACTTATGAGACTTCAACTTTGGATGGTAGATTTTGATCCTTTCATTCTTATGATTTTTGTATACGACTAGTATCCTTTATTATGACTTGGATGCTCCAGTTATATCTTGTCCATACTTAGTTCTTAGTTTGTCTTTGGGTTCTGTTGTGCTTACGAGTCAGCCTACAAGTTGTATCGAGTGTTGAAGACTCTTGGGGTAACTCGTATCTTGATCAGAATTGGTCTTTTTCTTTTATTTTTATTCCCACACTACTGTAGATCTGTTTTACCTACAACAAACCCAAAATTGCATCATATTTACTAAAATAACTTAAATACTCGCATAAATTTATGATTTTAAGCATCAAAAGTGTCGTGTTTCCACGATACATCAACACCCTCAACTTAGACTTTTTTGTTTCCTCAGGCAACAACAATTAATCTCTATAATTCAACACGATGCTAAAACAAGAATATCATAAGCTACCCGTGGCAGAGATTTTTAATTCAATTTTCTCATACATTGTTTTCTTATCCTAATCTCACTTTTCAAAAATCAAATGGTGTATAACAATTAAGCTCACGGTAAAACACAAGAGAATATGATGATGGCATTACATTAGTTACAGACAACCGGGAATCAACATAAGCTATATTATCCAAATATAATAGTATCCTAACAGCACAAACCCCATGCACTCACAGTCAAGGAAATCCCATTCACTCAGCTAAGATTAGTCAATTAATTCAGGTATATAGCAAACAACACTCTTGCTCACAAAGAAGTAACACCAGTGTATATAGAATACCATAGGCTTGCCCAAATTCTCTCTAGCTAAGTTTTCAGATAGTCAAAGTAGGATCACTTAAGGACTTTATTCAGCTTGTAACATAGGTTAAGGGCTGGTATGGTATATTTTTAGGATTTATTTAGTGACTGTGCCTCCTTGACATTACGCTAACTTTTGGGGTTCACACTTACCCAATTTTTCAATTTATTTCTATCCATGTTTCTCCCCTTTACCTTTAAAGCACATTCAGACTCAGGCCAAGTACGGTTTTCTCACTTTATTTTTATTTTCTTTCTCTTTTGTGTTTGCTTTTCTTCTCTTTTTCTTTTGTTTTCTATTTATTTTCTTATCACACCTGTCCTCTTTTATTTTTTTTCTAGAATTCTTTTTGCATTCTCGCTCCTCTTATGCACCCCTATAATAGCCGTCCTCAACTTAGGCAATTTACCTGTGTTGAGGTGCACAGTGTCCCAGAAGGACCAGGGCCAAATAGGTTCAATATAGAAATGGGAAGGTAAAATCAGTGTATTAAATATTTGGATGAAAGGGATTCATACTTATTTTATTGGAAATTTAGGCTCAAGTGGACTTATAACAAAAAAAGGCTATGATCATCTCCTATTTGATTCACCTAGACCTAGGTAAAAGCAACGGAGAAAGTTTTAGATTCTGACACACCGGGAACTCAGTAATACCTCATGCATACTTACACAGGGTTACATTGCTAAGAACTACTTATCCAGTTGTGCAACTGTTTTCCCAAATTGTTCTATCCCTAATCCTAGTTCTGTTATCGAAGTCATAATAATTTCACACACATACAAATCACGCAACACAAAAATTTTAGGAGAGATCTCAATTTTTAAACACAATTTCACTAACCATAAATATTCAGCATAATCATTTCAAATCCACAAATGTTCCAAAATTTCTAAATCAGTTCAAAAATCACAATTCATTACTAATATTTTTTCAAAATCCCTAAAAATATAATAAAAAGCAATCTTCTGCCATAGGTGCCGATTTTCTCCCTATCTCAGCACCTTGTCAACACCAAACCTGCAAGTCATAATAAACTTTTAACTACTTATATTTTTTAGCAACTCCTAGAAATTCAAAATAAAATATACCCACAACCCAATTGAAAATTTTGGCATTATCCCCAGTGATAAAAATGTAAAGTAAGGATGAGAGGTCATACCTCGACGCTCAAGGTGCCAAATCTACAACATCAGCATGTGGGCCCTCAAATTGGGTCCCACTGTCATCAGCAGCCCTCCTATCAGTCGAGACTGAATCATCAACAAAAGTAGGGGGCGCAACACCATCCCTCTAAGCATCAATAACAGGTGGTCTCAACCCACCAGCTTCATCGGCCATCTCACGAATCCGTGTCTGCTGGTCATACTCGTCCTACAGACTATCTGCCTTAGCCTTTCTCTCAACCTCTTTCTCCTTGTGATTTCTCTTCTTTCTTGCTCTTCTTTAATAGGGGGTCTCCTTAACTCTCAACTCCAGAATAGCCCAACTATTAGTAACATGGACAGTGGGCACCACTATCTCAATCATGGGCTCTAAAATGACCAGTCTATTATGCAGCTAATTTACCATCCTCTTTATTTTGGCTACTTTGGTTTTTATTTCTGTAATATCGAGCGTCTACCCACCACTCAACTATCAAGTAATCCTTAACTCAAATGCATTTATCCTTCCCTAAACCCATCTGTGCTGGGTCAGAAACTATATATTAAGACATAGCTTTACACCCCCTTCCATGTGACTGACCTTCACCTTCAGAGTGGTTAATCTAGTGATAACCTCAGTCCACATTGCCTGTGGAATCATAACAAGTCCAGAAGGCATACCTCATGGCTTAAGAGGCACAGACTGGACCAAATGAGGAGCACTAGATGTACCCACTGCATCAGTCTACATAGTATCTGTGTGCTCACCCATCTCAGTTGCCTTGGCAATCTCAGACTGACCTCTCTGCCAAAATATATCAGCCATCAAATCTGCTTCTTTCCCTTACTTGTCGTGACAAAGGGTTGGCTACGTCTATGATTAGGCATAATTCAGTGGTGTTCATGGCCTTCAATATCTCATTAATACCTGGGAGTTCCAGTACTCCCATATCCAGGCACATCTATGTGATTATGAAAGGATATGCCATAAGAGAATTCTTACCTCCTAAAGTTTGGTCTCTTAATTCTCGAGCTAAAAATTCACTAACATTAAAATCATAACCGACTATGAATATGACTATCATAGTTTCCCAAACTGGGCTCAAAACGTTATCTCCCATGGTTAGACATAGCCTGTGTTTGGATAATGTCCACCATGCCTTACCCTCAAAGTTGAGGGTATTCTTCTCAATCTTCTGGGAGAACACCCCTGGGCCTTATACTACCCATGCAATATTTTGATCGTTTGAAGCTATGCGCTCTGAAATCCATCTAAAGAACTCCATCTTTTTCTCAAAACCCAGAATCCTCTTAGTTATTTTTCTCACTTTTTCCATTTGATAGTCCATCTCCTCAGTGTTAGCTAGAGGCTAATACTCTGGTCCATAATATGGGGAAATGTCTACCCGTACTTCCTAAATAGTCATCAAAGTAATAGACTCATTACCCTTCCACAATTGGCCTTGTGGATATTGGCTTGAAAGTTCACCATTGTAGGACGCAAAAAAATCTTACATCAATATTTTATAGTATTTTTGGGTGCTCTTATCATCCAATCAATATACTGCCTAAAGCGTACCTCGAACCTGGGGATCTTCGACAACCAGTATTCATCAATATCTGCTATAGATTTAACACCTGTTTGATCTTACTACCTCGAGGTATGATCAACCCACTATTGAAAGTATCTTGCATACCTGGGGTACCCTCATCATTCAATTATGGGCACCGGAGCATTGGTAAGTACAAGTGGGGGGTCCTGTCAGTCAATCAAGGTGGCATCCACCTCTTCAGTACTGTGGACATTTTTAAAACTAGCTTCCTTATAACTCGATTCAGCATCAGAATTTTGTGGTGTATGAGGAGGAGAAGTAGTTGGATTTTTTCTCTTTAGACCTTGTGGAGATTTTTTCTTTGGGGGTGTAACCTTCTTCCCCTTGTCAGACTTTTTCCCTTTTGGGGCAACCTTGCCCATTGTTGTGCCTTTGTATAGGTCACCACTATTGTTCATGACACAGAGAACTCAAAATGACTTGATTCTGAACTATTAGTTGGTGCCTTTTTATTTCCCTTTTTGGCCACTTGCTTAGCAGTTAATGTGTTCTTTGGAGGCATGGTACCTACAAGTACACATTAATTCGTAAACAAACAAAGAAAGGAAAAAGAAATAAGAACAGAAGTTTAGTGTGCATGTTCCATTCAGGGTGCGAGTGTGGGTACTAGTCGTATAGACTGGGTATGACTCATATAACCGAGTCGTATCCTACACAGTGCATGAATAATTTCTCACTGATCTACTTAAGAGTGCTTCTAACTAGTCTTATCGATAAGGTATGACTCATAACCAATAGTCGTAAGTAGATCACAAAATATTTTATAAAATACTATTCCTGCCAGGTCAGTACGACTAAAGTATACAAGTCAGAACTTTAAATTCGTTAGATTTCCATTTTCTCAGTAGGTACGAGTACCATTACAACCCCATTAACATTGGGTATAAGTCATAAGGAGTCTCGTATCCACTATAACATAGAAGTCCAACTTTAAAGTTTGCCTCCAAATAAAAATTCCCAAAATACCCACTAATTTATTCAATAATATTACCTATTTCCAGTTAAAATATCACACAAAATCAACACCAAAATTCAAGTTTATCCCCAATCCCCGTGTTCAACCAAAAACCTATGAACTATGATGTCAAAATTCAACACAAATGCAAAATCAACTCAAAACAAGTTCAAGCAATCCCACATTTCCCATTTTATGCAAGATCTCATGAATTTAAGTTCAAAATACTTACTTGAATGAGCAAATTAGGGTTTCTTTTAATTTCTCTGAAATTCCTCCAAATTTATTATTAAATTCGAGCAAGAAGACTAATCCTCACAAGATGGCAGTTAATTTAAGTTGTTTCCAAGTGATTTGGTGTGTTGGGAGTTTGAAATTTTAGGGAAAATAGAGGTGGGTACAAATTTTGGTTATCGGGTACCCGTTGGGTACCCTATTTCCTTTTAAATCACTTATATGGGCCAGGTTAGCTCGTGACCCTGACCTGAAAGCTTGGTATGAGTCAAGTGTATGACTCATACCCAGGTTTATGAGTCTTTTTTGTAACTCATGTAGACCTGGAACCTTACCTAGGTTCTAGAGTCGATACAATTCAATATGATGATTTGTACCTTGAGGGTACAACTAGTTCTAAGAGTAGTATCCACTCCAAAAAATTTTGCCTAATTCTGGTTAGTCTCCCAAGTCCATACGACTCCTACTCATTAGTCGTACTATATAGATACGACTCGTAAAGAGTCCATGTGACCAAAATTTTTGAATTTTTCTAGGTGTCTTTTGAAATCTTTAGTCCTGCACACTGAACAAACATATTAACCTATAACTAAATAAGTACAAAAACATGGTTGCCTCCCACTCAGCGCTCAATTTAACATCGCAACATGACATGTCTATGTTGGGTACTAGGATTTCACCAACTAGCACATGGGTTGCCTTCCCTACAGCTCTTGATTTAACATCGCGGCACGGCGTAATTTCCTTGGCTACTCAATCTTCACCAAGGTCAATTTCAAGAATCTCGTTCACTTATTCATAATTTCCCATATAGTGCTTTACTCTTTACCTTTTTACCTTAATTGGTTCTTCACCGTCCCTCTTCAGTTCTAAAGAACCATAGGGATAAAATTTTGTAACCATGAATGAAACATACCATCTCGACCTCAACTTACTTGGGAATAATTGAAACATTGAGTTGTAGAGCAATACTTGGTCACCTTTTGAATAGATTTTTTTGTCAATTTTATGATCATGATGCAGCTTTGTAAGGTGTGAAACTTTCATATGCCCGGAGTCAGAATTCATCCAACTCATTCATACTCTTCATCCTTGACTTGGTTGTATCTTGCCACTAATAATTTAGCTTCGTCAAAGACCAAATTGCTTTATGTCCAAGATCAATAGGCAATTGACAAGCCTTGCCATACACTAGCTGATAAGATGAAGCACCAATGGTGATTTTGAAAGTTGTGAGGTAAGCCTATAATGCATCATCTAAATTTCGTGACCAATCAGTCCTATTGGTGTTTACTGTCCAAGATGGACTTAATTTCTCTCTTGGACACTTCTACATGTCCATTAGTCTGTGGATGATAAGGTATTTCCACCTTGTGTTTCACATCATACTTCTCTAGCAGAACTTTGAATAGACGATTATAGAAATATGACCCTTAGTCACTAATTATAGCATGGGTCGTGCCAAATTGAGAAAAGATACTTTTTCAAGAATACAGTGACACTAGATGCTTTATTATTGGTAAGCGCAACTGCTTCGACCCATTTAGAAAATAATCCGCAACCACAAGTATATACTCCATGCCTAACGAACTCACAAAAGTCCCTATGAAATCCACACCCCATACATCAAACAACTCCAATTCTAAAATAGGATTCATAGGAAGTTCATGGCGTCTAGAGAGATATTACCTCATCGTTGAAATTGATCACAAGTAGAAGCAAAATCATGTGCATCTTTGTAGATTGTTGGCCAATAATATCGACATTGCAAAATTTTATGAGCAGTCGGGGTTCCTCCATGATGACCCCTAAATGGACAAGAATGACAAGCCTCAAGTATACTCATCATCTTCACCTCAGGTATGCATCTATGAATAATCTCATCCGCATAAATTCTAAATAAATAAGGCTCATCCCAGAAAAATGTTCTCACCTCATGCATAAACTTCTTTCTTTGTTGGAAGGAAAGATCTTCTAGGATTAGATCACTCGCTAGATAATTTGCATAATCTGTAAACCATGGAATTAGATCTTGGAAAGCTGCTAATATCTGCTCATCTAGAAAATTGTCATTAATGTTTAGCCCATCTTCAACATTCTACATAGCTTCCTCCTCTAGTATATACAAATGATCCTTAACTTGATTGTCAATGCCTTTTTTGTCCTTGACCTCAAAATCAAATTCTTGCAGCAATAGCACCCACCTAATCAATCTAGGCTTTGCATCTTTTTTTGTTATTAAGAATTACAATAGTTCATGATTAGTGTTCACAATCACCTTAGTCTTAATCAAATAAGACCTAAACTACTCAAAGTCAAAAATTATTGCCAACAACTCTTGTTTCGTCATAGTATTGTTCTTTCAGTAGGATTTAGTGCCTTGCTAGCATAGCAGATAGGATGAAGGATCTTTTCTTTTCATTGACCTAGTACAACCCCTAAGGCCAAACCACTCGCATAATACATGATTTCAAAAGGCAAGGACCAGTCCGGAGATAGAATGCTAGGAGCAGTAATCAACTTCTCTTTCATACATTCAAAAGCCTTCAAGCATGCTTCACTAAACTCAAATTTCACCTCTTTCTTAAGAAGCCTACAAAGAGGGTTGGCAATCTTAGAGAAATCCTTGATGAAATTCCTATAAAACCTTGCATGTCCCAAAAAGCTATGAACACTCTTCACAAAAATTGGTGGAGGTAATTTCTCAATCACTTCGATCTTTTGTCTATCTACCTCAATACCCCTTTTTGAAATTTACCTTCTTTAACCAGAAAATGGCACTTTTCCTAATTAAGTGCCAAGTTGCAGTTTTCACGTCTTCTAAGAACGTTCTCCAAGTAAACTAAGCAATCCTCCAAAAAATCACCAACAACTGAAAAATCATCCATGAACACTTCGATGGTGTCTTCTACCATGTCAAAGAAAATTGACATCATACATCTCTGAAATATGGCTGGACCGTTACATAATCCGAATGGCATATATCTGAATGCGAAGGTCCCATACAGACATGTGAAGGTGGCCTTCTCTTGACATGCATATGCAATAGTAATCAGGTTATAACCTGAATAACCATCAAGAAAATAGTACCATCCTCTACCCGCTAACTTGTCTAACATTTGGTCCATAAAGGGTATGGGAAAATGGTCCTTCTATTTGGCACAATAGTAATACCGCCCTTTTTTAGAACACATTGTACCGAACTAACCCACTTACTATCAGCAATAGGATAAACTATACCAACATCCAACCATTTGATTATCTCTTTCTTTACCACCTCCTTTATATGAGGATTAAGTCAGTGTTGATTCTCTATACTTGGAATACAGTCTGGTTCAAGTTGAATTTATTGAGTACACAAACTAGATGGAACACCCATAATACCTGCAATGGACCAACCTATTACCCTTTTGAATATCTGCAATATTGACAATAATGCTTTAACTTCTAACTATGTCAAATCAGCTACAATAATAATAGGCAAAGTGTTGTTGGCCCCAAAAAATGCATATTGGAAATGAGAAGGGAGGGTCTTCAACTGTAAGACTAGTGGCTCCTTAATGGATGGACGAGCAGGTGACATAGTTCTATTATTCAAATCCAGATCAAGCTTCTTTGGTGCATAGGTATAGGAACAACTCCCAGCAAGTGCACACACCATCTCAGCATACTCCTCAATGACATCACTATCAAAGTTCATGGCTAGCCTCTCTTCAATAGGAACAGCAATATCAGAACCATCATCCCAAAGAGTAACCGCATCAATATCATGGAATGAATCTACCTCATCATCATACACATCAATCATAGATATCACTCTCAACTCATCAGGCCGATTCATAGATTTTCATACATTGAATATCACCTATTTATCATTGATTTTTAGAAAAAGATGTCTGTTATCCAAATCAATCAATGTCCTACTGGTCGCCAAGAATGGTCTTCCCAAAATAATTAGGACTTGAAAGTTCACTTCGCATTCTAAGATCACAAAATTAGCAGGAAAGATAAAAGAAACTACCTTCATCAATATGTCAGATAAAATACCAAATATTTTTTCATTGTCCTATCCGCCATTACTAGTCTCATGGTAGTTAGTTTAGGGGATCCCAACCACAACTACTTGAATACTACAAAGGGCATGTGGTTGATGCTATCTCCCAAATCACATAATGCTTAAGCGCAGTTGAAAGATTCAATAGTGCATGGAATGGTGAAAGCGTCAAGATCCTCCTTCTTCTCTACCAATGATCTAGTAACTATAGCACTACAATGATGAATATTGTTGACTGGATTATAACTCATTGACCTTTTTCTTTGTGATTAAATCTTTCATGAATTTTCCATATGCCAGAATTTGCTCCAATTCCTCTACAATTGGTATGTTGACTACCAACTCCTTTAACATAGATTAAAATATCTAATACTTACCCTCATCTTGTTTCTTTTTAGCCTTTGAGGAAATGGAGAAAGAGGTCTTGGTATAGGCTTCTACACTGGCTTCTTAACCTTGTTTTTTATTTTGTCCTCTTTACTACTACTCTCTACATCAATGGGATCATCATTATTTTTATGCTCATCTACAGTGGGAACAGGTAGGTCTGTGATGGCTTTACCACTTTGAGTTGTAATGGAATAGCAATAAGCATCATTTTATGATTTTTAATTATATTACTAGGGAGAGTGTCCAGCTTTCTCTGTTTCACTGTAGCTAACATCTGACTGAATTGTTGCTCCAACTATTTGATTAGTGTACCATGTGATTTAACTTTCTGATTTAGCCCTGATAGATCTTCCTTAATATCCTTAAGACAAATTTCTTGTCCTTTGACTAATTTTGAAAAAGCTCCTCTATTCTAGATTCTAAGTAATGATCCCCAAGTGGAATATACTTATCACTCTTCTCCTTATAGTCATCTTTCTAATGCCAATCACTATCTTTCTTTCTACTTCTATCTCTGTATCTATTATTATAATATTTTTGACCTTGATTCCCTTGCCCTTAGTCTCAAAAATCCCCCAACCTATGATCAAGGTACTTTACCTACTCTTCAAATTCAATCTCAAAGTTTTCAAAGTAGATTCCTGAGTCCTTACTACATTTACTTTCTCAGCACCCATTCTATAAATTGCTTAGTAAGAAGCCCAATATTTGTTTAAAGTTGAGAAACCTCTTGTGTGACCAAATCATTATTCGCTCCATAATCACCGAATTCTCTAATAGCATATACACCTGTACCATATTCAGTATCTCTCAAATGGAATCCTCTATTGGTCACTAATATCATCTAGCATCTCTTTCGTATAATCCCACTGGAGTTGCATAAATGCACCTTCTGAAATAGTATTTCCATTGCTCTCAAACTGATATTTAGTGATCTGTAAAAGATTTCCAGAAAATTTGACCCTCTGATTTTGTGATTAAGTACCATGTTCAGCTTCTTCTTAAATCTAAACCACGCCTTATAATAGGATTCTGTAGGTAACTGTCTGAAGTTATAAATTTCAGCTTTCAACTGTAACATCCTTGCAGGAGGGAAAAATCTGCTATGAAACTATTTTTGCAACCCATTCCAAAAAGTGATTGAACCTCTCAAAAGTTCCTCCAACCATTGTGATACTTCTCCAGTAAGTGAAAATGGGAACAACCTCTACCTCAAATTCTTGGTCCACCCGCAAACTGGTATAAGATATGAGATCCTAGTAAAGTTAGCAAGATACAAATTTGCATCATCATTTGCTTCTCCTAAAAACACACCCTTTAAGTTCAGCAGATGGATCATAGCACTAATAATGTCAAACTTCACATTATTGGTAGAGGTGGAGGAATGATCGCTTCTATCTCAAACGGTTCAACATATCCCATATGATCATCATCTTTCTCATATGGTTATAGAGAATGATATGGAGGGATCACTGTAACTTTTCTCTATGAACTTTATCACCCACTTGTCTCAGCCTGACTAGTTCTCTATTCTGGGCTCTTCGAGCCTCTTCAGCTAACCTAGCCTCTTCATCTTCTCGTCTCTCTCGCTCTAGTAGTTATTGCGCTTGTATATCTATAACATTCTAAGGATCAAGTAAAGAAATAGGATTTCCATATTTGGATCAACAGGTGGAGGGTCTTGACCCTTAGCAGGAACACCATCATGAACTTGTCTGCCATTCTTCGTGGGGTTTGAAGAACTCTTTCTGGCTCTGGATCGAAATGAGGGATTGCTTATTTCCCTAGTGTTTGACATACACTGGCATATACCAAATCTAAATAGAAAATAAAACCCGTGAACTTCATCAAATTCAATCAAGAAATTACCCCATCTTCATCGACAACGGTGCCAAAATTTGATATCGCCCAAAACTAACCTCCTAAAGAAGTATGTCATGCTCAATGCAAAATATAGTAACCCAACTAGGTTGGGGTCGAACCCATAGGGAAGATATGGAACAGTTTCTCGATTTAATGTAATTCACTAGCAGTACAGAAAAGTAAATGGGGGGATTTTACTATCAATCACAAGTAGTAACCAAATCTTGAGTGATTTTGAGTTGTAAACAATAGAAAACAAATACTAGGATTTTGTTCCCCCTGGCTTCTTAACTCCATAAATTTCTCATTGTCAACCCAACTATTTTGTTATACTACATGTAAAGTCTACAAGATAGGTATTATCAACCATCTTATGAACATGAAGATAAATCTAACCCTTTACCGATTTAGTGTCATGGCATCGAGTTGTTGCTCCTTGTTCCAACCTATGTTCACAATCGTATTTTGAGTTCAAGTGATTAGATGAGATAGAGGGAATTATAAGGTAGAAGTGAATCTCAAATTACTATCTTAATCTTCTTTTCCCAATCACAAACTCCCTTGTGAAAACGTTTGCAAATACAGTTATCTCAAGTTTTTGTAGCAGTAATGAGATTTAATTATTGTGAAAAAGATAAAGATACATGCATAAACCCTAGAATAGATGTATATCACACTTTATCATCGTAGCTAATCTGCTACGGTTCCCCCAAACCTAGTCACGGAGATTAGCCACTCATGTTCATGAAAGAATCCATCTTAATCAATGAAGAAGTCATGTAATTAATTGAATGAGAATAAAATGAATAAACTCCAAAGTCTTGAATTGAATAAAAACCCAAAATCTCACGAATAAATGTAAAGTATGTAAAAGTAAGACCTATTTTAAGAATGTGTAACCTAATTAAAGATAAACCCTAGGGTATTTATAGTATCTCAAAATAACATAGAAATCCTAATAAAAATAGGAAAGGTAAAGTTATGTTGGAACTCAGTATGAATCGGGCTTCAACTCATACCGGCATTATATGATTTATAATTATGCCTCTCGTATCGATTCCAGTGTTTTATCTTCCAAGGCTTTAACTTTTTGTTCATTATATAAATTTTTCTCATGAGTCGTACATGAGAATATGACTCGTGTCCACCTGGAACTTTTTTTCCAAGCTTTGAACACTTTTCTGCTTACAGTTTCCCAATACGAGTCATACTCAGACTTTTGACTTATATAATTTTGAGACTTTAACTTTAGATGGTAGCTTGATATTTTGTCATGCTTACAATTTCTATATATGACTCGTATCCTTGCTTATGACTCAAATGCTCCAATCGTATCTTATCCATACTTAGCTTCTTAGTTTGGCTTTGGGTTCTGCTGTGCGTATGAGTCAACGTATGAGTTGTATTGTCACGACCCAAACGAGGTCCTGGCCGTGACGGGCATCCTGAACCATGAAGGCCTGAAATGTCCTTCTCTATCTGGTAATCATGTACAACATTCATATGATAAAACAAAATACGAAAACATAATCTGCTACAAAAACATGGTCAATTATGAATTCAACACAAGTATGGAAAATGTTAATCAACTATATCTAAATAACATCTGACTCAATCTGCAAATTCTCTACTACATGAAAATCTTACAACTGTCTGGAACTGGGACAAGGCCCCCAGTAGACAAAAACTAAAATAAGTGACATAATCTGAAAAGACAGGCCTTCTGGAATAGAGAAGGCTCACCACTGCACAATCAGATCAGCTTTCTGAATTATCTACTGCTTATCTGGACCCCTAGACTGAGTCTCAGAACCTGAGAGGTAGGGGGAAGGGGGTCAATACAGATGTACTGGTACGCAAAGCATATCCAAAATAATCATATTCAACATATATGAGAGCAATTTAAAATAGTTCATAAGTATATCATATAGTAAGAATTCACATGGGTATTTTAAAGACTCTGTAAAAATCATCTCAACTCTGAGAAATTTGTGTTACTTCTGTGCTAGGTGGTATACCCTACAACTCAGAAAAATTCCATGGGCTATATGGAAACAACCATTAACTCAGCAGCAAGCTCAAATGTTATAAGATTACGAAAACATCTTTCAAATCACAAAACCATAATCTTTAACTCAATACATGAGAGGGAGTTCATAATTTATTCTCCCAACGATCTTAAATCTCAAATTCCATACATATACGTGTACATATAAATCAATTTAGGGGATAGGACCACAAGGTCAAAACAATAGTAACATTAACACATTCGGAGTACATAATTTAGAACATAGATTCAAAAACCCCTTTGAAATTCATGTATAAAAATATAAAAATTATACTCTAATTATTTTAAGCCCATGTAGTTTTTAAGGATAAATCCCACATACCTCTATCTAGAAATTTAAAGGATTTTTCTTGATGCCCATGGCTTGGGGATTCCAAATCTTCAATTTATTTTTAAAACCCACGGTTGAATCTTGATTTATTTGGATTATCAATATGGAACCCTAGAGAGTGTTCTTGAATATTTTTGGTGAATGTATGAGTAATATGCTCAATTAGGGTTGAAATCTCATTTTTGGATTGATAAGGGTGTGGGAAAATACCCAATATACCCTTAAGGAGACAGGTATTAAAATATAACTAGGAGCCCGATTTCATGGGCAACCGTGACGCGCCACTATCGTGGTGGCTCACTGAAAATTGAAGAATTCGAATTTGGCCCACTCCGCGATGCGCCACCATCGCGGAGTCCCACTGGAAATTGACCATCATCATTTACACCCTCTCTGCGACGTGCCAAGTGAATGAATGACGGTGTTTTACGACTAGGACTTAAATTAACCATAACTCCTTCACCAAGTGTCCATTTTGGATGCATCTTATGTCGATGGAAAACTTATTCAATCATTTACAAAATAAAAAGTTAAAATCTAAGGGATTCCATCGGGAAAAAATGTATAAATCATTCTAGAAGCCAATGCTTGATATTTTAGGGTCAAAATATAACTAAGAAAAACTTTGAGGCGTTACAATATCCCCCCTTGGGAACATTTATCCCCGAATGTTGATGCGTGATACAGCAAGTATAATTTCAACCATACTAAGGCATAGAAAAAATAAGTCAAGGATTGTACCTTCCATTTCGTCATCCATTGGATCAAAAAAGTTTGCGTATCTAGCTCTCATGTCAACTTTTGATTCCCAAGTCGCTTCTTCAATTTTTTGGTTTCTCCATAAAACTTTAACGGAGGCTATTTCTTTATTCCTCAATCTTCTAACTTGACGATCCAAAATCTCTACAGGGTTTTCTTCATAGGAAAAGGAGTCTGTCACTTTGATTTCTTAGACAGGCAATACTAAAGAATTGTCTCCAATACACTTTTTCAACATAGATATATGAAATATCGGGAGAACCGAATCCAAACTAGCTAGCAATTCTAACTCATACGCAACTCCACCTATTCTTCTCACAATCTAATATGGTCCTATATAGTGAGGACTCAGCTTACCTTTCTTCCCGAATGGCATGACTCCCTTCATGGGAGAAACCTTGAGAAACACCCAATCTCCAACCTCAAAATCTAGATCTCTTCTCCTAACATCGACGTAGGACTTCTGACAACTCTGAGCTATCTTAAGTCATTCTCTAATGACTTTTACATCCTCTATTGCCTGATGAACAAGATCAGGCCCAAATATTTGTGGCTCACCTACTTCGTACCATCCTATCGGGGATCAACATCCTCTCCTATACAATGCCTCAAAAGGTGCCATCTTAATATCGGAATAGAAACTATTACTATATGCAAACTCTATCAATGGCAAGTGATCTACCCAAATACCTTTAAAGTCAATCACGTAGGCCCTCAACATATCCTCAAGGGTCTGGATGGTGTGCTTAGCTTGCCCATCTGTCTAAGGGTGGAAAGTCATGCCCAAATTCACTTGGGTACCTAAACCCTTTTGAAACAATCTCCAAAACTGAGAAGTAAACTATGTATCTCTGTCAGATATGATAGACACAGGTGCCCCATGCAAACAAACTATTTCTATAATGAACAGCTTGTCATAATCCTCTCCCGAATAATTTGTCCTGACAGGTAGAAAGTGAGATGACTTGGTCAACCTATCTACAATCACCTTAATGGAATCATACTGGTTTTGCGACATCAAAATTCCTGTAATGAAGTCCATATTAATCATCTCCTACTTCCACAAAGGCAAAGCTATCTCTTGAGAAAAACCACCTGACCTCAGATGTTCCACTTTAACTTGTTGACAATTGAAACACTTGGAAACATAGTTAGCCAGATCACGCTTCATACTATTTCACCAATAAATGGTTTTCAAATCCTGATACATCTTAGTAGATCCAGGGTGAACAACATACCTCAACGTGTGAGCTTCGTCAAGGATTTTCTTCCTTAGACCATCTACATCTGGCACACACAATCTACCTTGGTATCTCAAAACACCATCACCACCAATTTCAAAAGACAATACCTTTTATTGACCCACATCTTTCTTGATTTGCATCAAGATGGGATCTTCAACCTACTTCTCTTTGACTTCTGCACAAACGAAAGATTTAGCTATCTCATGAACAACCACTCCTCTATCCTCGTAATCCAAAAGTCACATTCCTAGATTTGCAAGTCAGCTAATATCCTTCATCATCTCCCTCTTTTTTCCTCACATGAGAAAGGCTGCCCATAGATAACCTGCTGAGGGCGTTAGCTACCATATTCGCCTTGCCCGAATGATAGTGCAGGCTTATGTCATTGTCTTTTAAAAGTTCCAACCATCTCCTCTATCTGAGATTCAATTCTTTCTATGAGAAAACTACTATAAACTCTTGTGGTCAATAAATATATCAATGTGTACCCAATATAAATAGTTTCGCTAGATCTTAAGTACAAAAACCACAACCGCTAACTCCAAGTCATGAGTAGGGTAGTTCTGCTTATGCACCTTCAACTGCGTAGATACATAAGCCACTACCTTACCATGCTACATAAGAACACACCCACGTCCCACTCGGGATACATCACAGTATATAACAAAACCTTTTGTACCCTTCGGAAGAGTTAGAATAGGAGCAGTAGTCAACTTGTCTTTCAACTTCTCAAAACTATTCTCACAAGATTCAGACCACAAAACATCACCCTTTTTAAGTCAACTTAGTAAGTGCTGCAGCTATGGAAAAAAAACTCTCAACGAATCTTCTGTAATAACCCGCCAAACCCAAGAAGCTCTGAATGTCGGTTAGAGTCATGGGTCTGGGCCATTTTCTCACTGCCTCAATCTTTTAGGGATCAACCTTAAAGACACAATATGTCCCAGGAATGCAATAGCATTTAACCAGAATTCACACTTGGAAATTTTGCATACAACTTATGATCTTTAAGGGCTGAAGGATGATTTGGAGGTGATTGGCATAGTCCTCCTCGCTCTTAAAATATACCAGAATGTCATCAATGAATACAATGACAAACAGATCCAAAAAATGATGTAAAACCATATTCATTAGATCTATGAAATCTGCAAGGGCGTTAGTCAATCCAAAGGACATGACTAAGAATTCATAATGGCTGCATCTGGTTCGAAAAGCTATTTTGGGAATATCTGACTCTCTAAATTTCAACTGGTGATATCCCGAACGAAGTTCTATCTTTGAAAAACATTTAGCACCTTGAAGTTGATCATAAAGATCATCAATCCTAGGAAGGGGATATTTATTTCCAATCGTGACCTTATTCAACTAGCAGTAATCTATGCACATACGAAGGGAACTGTCTTTCTTTAATACGAAAAGTACAGGTGCACCCCAGGGAGACACACTGAGGCAGATAAAAGATTTATCTAGAAGATCTGCTAGCTGTTCTTTAAACACTTTTAGCTTTGTAGGAGCCATACTATAAGGCAGAATAGAAATAGAATGGGTATCTGGCAATAAATCAATAGCAAAATCTATCTCCCTATCAGGTGCTATTCCTAGGAGATCATCTAGAAAGACTTTTGGGAATTTATTCACTATGGGGACAGACTAAAGAGGGAGACTTTCGGCAGTAAAATCTTTAACCCAAATAAGATGATACAAATAACCTTCAGAAATAAGTGTATGGTCCCTGAGATAAGATATGAAGTGCCCTCTAGGTGCTAGAGAAAGTCCCTCCCATTCTATCATAGACTCATTCAAAAAATAAAAGGTGACTCTTTGGTTCCTATAATTCAAGGTGGCATAGCATAAATAGAGTCGTTCCATCCCTAAGATCGCATCAAAATTAATCATATCAAGTTCTATGAGATCTGCCTCAGTATCCCGACTGAAAATAGACACAACACAATTTCTATATTCCCTCCTAGCCATAATAGAATCTCCTATCAGGGTGGAAACCAAAAAAGGTTCAGCAATCACATTAGGCTAAAACCCAAAACAAACAGCCACGTATGGGGTCACATAAGACAAGGTAGACCCAGGATCAAGTAATACATACACATCATGAGAAAAGATTTGCAATGTACCGGTGACTACATCTGGTGAGGACTCTATCTCCTTGTGGTTGGTCAAAGCATACAACCGTTTCTGACCATTTTCGGCAGCTGAAGTGGCACCCATCTGAGATGGTGGTGCAGATGAATTCGCCTGCGACTTGGCTCCTCCAATAATACTCTTTGTCGGCGAATAGTCTCTCTGGATATGGTCGGCTGGCTACATAAATAACACATCAAAGTGCCAAACTGATATCTTCCTTGATGATTCCTCCCGCATCTTCCACAGCACAGATAGGACTAAGAGGTCTAGGCTACATTTCCCTGCGACTGCGTACCCTACATCCTCGGCCCCTGAGTTGACTAAAAATTCTGGGTGCGCTGCTCAGTTATGGATCTGGATACTAGAGCACTAGTTGCCGATTGTGCATTACCCTAATTCTTTTTCTTTTGCTATTTGCTGCCCCAATTACTGCTCTGCTACTTACTATGACTCTGGTCTGCCGCTCTGGCCCTCTTTGCTAGCCTTTTCTTTTCCCTAGATTTGGCAATATTCTTCTTCTTGTCCTCAAATTGCTGCATGTGGACTGACAGTCTAGCAAAGTCCAAATCCCTATTCAGCATAACTCCCTGACACTCAAGCACCAGATCATTTGAAAGGCCGGTAGCAAACTTTCTTATTCGGGCCCTCATATTACTCGTTATCTCAGGAGCATACCGGGCCAGCTGTTTAAACTTTAAATTATACTCCTGAACACTTATCTTACCCTGCTTAAGGTTCATGAACTCCTTTGCTTTTGCTTCCCTCAGCTCCAGAGAGAAGAATCGTTCAAGAAAAGCTTCCATAAAATCATCCCAAACTGTGGCTTCAGCACTGTCACGCTTTTTATCTTTCCACATGTTGTACCATTGGTTTGATACATCCTTTAGCTGGTTTGCTGCTAGCTCAACACCCTCTACCTAATTAATAGGACTACTTTGAAAATCTTCTCTATTTTGTCTACGAACTCCTGTGGGTCCTCTTCTACCTTAGCACTAGAGAACTTGGGTGGGTTCATTCTCATAAACTGGCCCACTCTAGTAACTTCAGAAGTAACAGACCAAGACCCAGTATCCTCTGACCTCTAAGTCTATGCGGTTACCAGTTGTGCCAGTATGTGAATAGATGGTCTGAATTCAACATTAGAAACCTCTCCTTCATGAGGCTAAGTGTGATTGGCCCCCGTCTGGGGAGATCTGGAAGGATTGGTCGGTACAGGAGGTACTCCCAGAGAAGGAACAGGTTCTAGGGTACGAGGTCTATTATGGATCCACATCCCATGGGTGGGACAGAATTCATCATCTTGAGTATTAACTTTGGTGCGACGGGGAGGCATCGCTGGTTTTCTAAAAATCAAAAGGTCACTGATTAGGGGATAGATTAGACTCTGAAGCATAGACTAAGTCACAAAGAAGAGAAACATTCTTAAACGCCTAGTAGCCTCCTGCTTATAAGTGTGGCGCGCTACACAGCAATAAACAAGACTCTACCTAATACGATTTCACAGACACCCTGGGACATAAACCATGCAGTAATACTAAGTTTGTCATGACCCGAACAAAGGCCTGGCTGTGATGGGTATCCCGAACCATGAAAGCCCGAAACGCCCTTCTTTATCTGATAATCATGCACAACATTTATATAATAAAAGAAAACACAGAAACATTATCTTCTACGAAAACATGGTCAATTCTGAATTCAACACAAGTATAGAAACTGTAAATCAACTACATCTAAATAACATCTGACTCAATCTGTGAAATCTCTACTACATGAAAATCTGACAACTGTCTAAAACTGGGACAAGGCCTCCCAGTACACCAAAACTGAAATAAGTGATATAATCTTAAAAGACAAGCCTTCTAGAATAGAGAAGGCCCACCGCTGAACAATCTGATCAGCTTTCTAAATTATCTACTGCTTATCTGGACCCCTAGACTGAGTCGCAGAACCTGAGAGGTAGGGGGAGGAGGGGTCAATACAGATCTACTAGTATGTAGAGCATATCCAAAATAATCATTTATTATTCAACATATATGAGAGCAATTTAAAATAGTTCATAAGAATATCATATAGTAAAAATTCACATGGGCATTTTAAAGACATTGTAAAAATCATCTCAACTCTGAGAAATTGGTGTTACTTCTGCGCTAGGTGGTATATCCTATAACTGTAAGAAATTCCAAAAGCTATATGGAAACTACCATTAGCTCGGCAGTCAAGCCCCCAACCCAAGTGTGCCGCATGGGTTGGAGTCTCTGAATCTACTACGTCAGACGGCCGTCGCCATCGTACAATAATAATCTACCCATATCAGCAAATACGGTTTCAAGATAAGAGTTGCTTGAACTCTCGCCTTCTTTGGTTAACCACCTAACCCTCTTTAAGCCCCTTTCTAAAACTCTATCAAAACATACAGTCTTCTAAAACACAATTTTTTATGGCATAAATACATATGGTATGATCATACCATTGACTTGCAAGTCACATCTCTGAGCCATTATTAGTCTATCGTAAATATCTATTTTTAAAACACAAGTTTTGGGACCACCATTTCAATAATTTAATTCAAAGAAACTCTTTCTCAAACCTCATGTAAACACATGGAAGGAACTCATCTTTGTCAAGCATTTCAGTAGTACAGCACAAGGTGGTTATGTCAAAGTTCTCAATTCACATGCAATTCTTTCTCTTAAACACAAGAACACATTTATATTAAGAAACACCCTCTCAGCAATTTCAAATCAAGCTCAAATGCTATAATATTGCAAGAACATCTTTCAAATCACAAAACCATAATCTTTAATTCAATACATGAGAGGGAGTTCATAAATTATGCCATCAACGATCTCAAATCTCAAATTTCATACATATACGTATACATGTAAATCAATTTAGGGGATAGGACCACAAGCTCAAAACAATAGTAACATTAAAATATTCGGAGTACATAAAGTAGAACATAGATTCCAGAACCCCTTTGAAATTCATGCATAAAAATATAAAAATCATGCTCTAAAATTTTAAACCCATGTAGTTTTTTTAGGACAAACCCCACGTACCTCTATCTAGAAATTTAAAGGATGTTTCTTGATGCCCACGTCTTGGGGATTCCTAATCTTCAATTTGTTTTGAAAACCCACGATTGAATGTTGATTTATTTGGATTATCAATATGGAGCCCTAAAGAGTGTTCTTGAATATTTTTGGTGAATGTATGAGTAATATGCTCAATTGGGGTTGAAATCTCTTGTTTGGACTGATAAAGGCATTGGAAAATACCCAATATACCCTTAATGAGATCGATATTAAAATATAACAGGGAGCCCTATTTCATGGGCTACCTCGACGCGCCACTATCACAGTGGCTCACTGGAAATTAAAGAATGGAAATTTGGTCCACTCCGTGACGCGCCACCATCGCAAAGTCCCATTGAAAATTGACCATCATCATTTACACCCTCTCTACGACGCGCCAAGGACAGTAATGATAGTGTTTTACGACTAAGACTTAAATTAAGCATAACTCCTTCACCGAGTATCCATTTTGGACACATTTTGTGTCAACGGAAAACTTATTCAATCATCTATGAAATGAAAAGTTGAAATCTAAGTATTACATCGGGAAAAAAGTATAAATCATTCTAGAAGCCAATGCTTGATATTTTAAGGATAAAATTTAGCTAAGAAAAACTTTGGGGCATTACATGTATCGAGTGTTGATGACTTATGGGGTAACTTGTATCTTAATCAGAATTGGTCAGCCTCGGTGTTTTTCTTCTATTTTTATTCCAACACTACTGTAGACCTATTTTACCTGCAATAAACCCAAGAAGTGCATCATATCTACTAAAATAAACTAAGTTCTCACATAAATTCATAATTTTAATCATTGAAAGTTCCATCTTTCCACGACACATCACCTCTATCAATCCGATGTCTATAATATATCGGGACATACCCCTAATAATAGCCAAAAAAAACAAATCTAATACAAGTCTGTGACATGAGATAGAAAGACTATAAAATGTATAACATCTGAAGTATGGAAGCTCACCACTTCAAAGTCAACACACAATCCACTCGAACACTTGGTCACTATGTAGGAAGAGAAGAAAAAGCTCAAGCCCTTGTGTCGCGTGGGGTCATATCGTCCATAAACGGTTGAGGTTGGAGCGCTAGCATATAACTCAAGGATAAGGATAAAATAGTGTCATTATTCCATACCAAGTCAAGCTGTCATAAGCCACCACATTCATACACATAGACATGTATATATACGTAAATACATCAAGTGTCAAGAGATAACAAGGACATAGCATACATTTCAAAGCACCCAATTATGAACCATTAAGTGGAGGACTCTAACCTTCTACCTACGTAAGTTATATTAAGCAAAAGGTCTCTAAATTTAAGCCGTCATATTATGCAAGTGGACTCTAACCATAATCCTCTTGTTAAAAAATTAGACTTTAACCACAAGACATTTTATTAGACAAGAGGAATCTAAACACAAACCATTTTATTAAGACAGTGGACTCTAACCACAAGCCATTTTATTAAGCAAGTGGACTCTAACCATAAGCTATTTTATTACGCAAGTGTACTCTAACCATACGCCATTGTGTTGCTTACCAGTCGACATTGGGACTCTAACCCGTTTTCCATGTATTCACATCCACACTATTCACATTTGAGGACTCTAACCCACTTAGACAATTCCATCTATTAAGGCTACAATTCAACACCATATATGATGACAAGGCCTTTATGAACTATTTATTAATCAATCACTTTAATAGATCAATGAATTATTTCAACAACCATTCAAGTCTAACTATGGTAGTTTCAACTACCATTCAAGTCAAACTATGGTCATCAAGACCTTTATCAAACCATTCATTCTTTATTAGTACTCATACATCAAGCTTTAGTTCAAACACAATTCAATTTCATGCTTAGGGACTCGAACCCCTTTTTAACCATTCCAACCACCAAGGTTACCAATTTACTTCTTACATGGACAAAAAGTCCTTTATAAATTAGTTTGCCAAAAATTCTTACTCATTAATCCATTGCCTTAGTTCAAAACACCATTAACATGTGACTAGTTATTTCTAGTAGATATTTTCATAAACACCTTGAGGGAATATCCTTACCAAGGACAATATCAAAGTTGAAATAATAAAACTTAGGGTTACTCATGATCTATTTGTTAAACCACAATCAACAAGCACCCAAATGTGCAAACTATCACCAAAAACAAGTATAAACACAAGTTTAAACAAGAGTAAACATCACCCATCACTATACATCAAAACCCTCAATATTTGTTTCAAAAACCACCATTAATAATTCATAAAAATTGTTTAAATAACGTGATATTTGGAAAATAATAATAAGGGAAGAGTGACATGACATATACAAGATGATTCACAGAAGGACTCTTGGTCCTCAAGCCTCTAGAAGGATACCTCTTGAAACCCTAGCTTCAATCATGAGAGAAAAGTTTTTAAAGAGTGTTTGGAATGTTTTTGAACTTGTATATGTGAAGAATAAAGGGGAAAATAAGGTTATAAGTCATGGGTTATAATGTTTGAGGGGTGGGAAATGTCTAAAATGCCCTCATCTTAAAATCTAAAAGTTGCACCCAAGAGGGTATGTGGTCTACACCAAAGCCGTACCCTAGGGTACGAGTGGAACCCTAAATCATACCCTAGGATTTACCATGGACCCTTAAATTGTTCGACATACGACCATGCTAAGCTAACTCATACCTTAGGGTACGAATAGTACCCTAAACTATACCTTGGATAGATTCAACTAGGCTAAGCATATGGCATCATATGACTAGGCAACATATGACTCATACCCTAACATACAACTTGGGAAAGGCTAAACTTTACCTTGGATAGAATGTAACCCCCACCACACTACCTAACATACGAGTGAGAGGACTCCCAAGTTGTATCCCAGGGTATGACTAGTACCCTTGAGTCCAAAGCCTAGCTATTTTACCATTCCCATAGTGTGACCACTACGACAACTATGTGGATGACCTTTTTTATATCCTCTACCACTAGGAACTAAAGCACTAGAATCTAACTATTGAGTTAACTAACCTATGCATATGAAGTTATGACAAAACCTCAAAAAATGACCTAATCCTCAATACTGTCACACCCCTTTTTACCACCAAAAGATAGAATTTTAAGGTTTAAAAGGTTTTTATTATTAAAGTGACAAAATAATGGTTTTCTTCAAAAAGGACTTTTATATTCAAAACTCAGAGTCGCCATTTGACATAAATCAGGTGTGTCAAGTCACCTTTGGAAATCCTTTTTCAAAATAGTTTTGACTCTAAAACTAATCTGCGAACAGAGATTCAGGCTAAGGAATTCTATTGACCGAGGGGAAGGTGTTAGGCACCCCTCGATACCGTGGTTCAACCACGGTCTCATGGAGGAGCATATCGGCTAATTTCACACTATGAATGTCTAAACCACATAAAGCACAAAACACTCAATCAAACAAAATAAAACAATTCAAAATATAGTGTCCAGTCCAATTATACAATCCAAAATAATGAAAAATGCAAAAATATAAACCTATTATATTCTGGACTATCCCTAAATTAAATCCTACACTAAACTCTAGTGCCCCACCCGATGCCTCGGGCCTTCATCACGAACCTCCTTTGCGTACACGGTACTTTGGGGCATTCCCCAATGAATAAATACAAGCGACCACGAGGTATTCTCTGGATAAATGAATTAATTTCCAAATGTGAGAAAAGAAAATCATTCAACAAACATTCCACATTACTCAATAATCTAAAAATTCTAATTTTTGCCTATCCAAGCCTACTATTTGCCTACCCCGCTCGACCTATCATGATACTATCGAGGAATTGACAATTATATGTGAAGTAATAATAACAATGAATCAAAACAACTAAATTATTCAAATTTTATCAATTTTTGATCTCCCGAATCCATTAACACATACTTCCATTGTCAATTCAAGTTTTCAACATTCAAATCCAACATCGACCAATACACAATCAAGATTTAAGCATACCAAAACATATAAATCATTCATGATTACATAAAAATCTAAAGGAAGAGAAGATAGAATTGGACCTCAATAATTAATTTTCGTTGATAATAACGGATTGAAGAACTCCGAACCCAAAACCCCGAATAGAGAACCTCCACAATGATGAAATCCAACTCCAAACATAGTATTAAAATTTAAAACCAGAAACTAATCACAATGAAGAAAATTGAGACGAACAGGATTTAAATTCTCAAATCAGTAGCGAAGATCGATGACCAATGAGACCAAATAAAATAATAACAGAACAAACCAGCTGGATGTAAAAATATTGCAAAAATTGATTCAAAATAGAACTGATTTCAATGAGGATTTTGCTACTAGTTTGTGTTTTTCGGTGACGTGCAAGGAAAAAGGGTGACTGGCAATGATTTTATAAGGATGATTCTGGTGAGGTTTTCACTGGAATAACCTCACCCTTACTGTATTTTCACCCTCTTCTCTCTCGATCTATCTCACTCTCTCTATCTTCCTTTATTTCTCGATCTCTTTTTTGTTGTTTCCTCCTCTGCTTGCTACTGATCTCCTGAGTTCTCTCTTTCTCGCTCACTCTTTCTTCTACCTCTACATCTCTCTGTCCCCATGATTTCACATTCCCCCACTCTCAATTTTTGTGCATGTGTATGTATTCAGGAATATGAAGTGGAATTTATAAGGGGTCTGTGTAGTGAGTGATGGTGGAAGAGTCTTTGTATTGTTTCTCTCTTCTCTGTTCGTTACTCTATGTGTGAAATGAGGTAAATATATGAGTGTTCTTGGGGTATTTTGTGGTTTCTTTATTGCTGTGTGTATTCTTTATGACAGAAAAAAATGGAGTCCGTGAGAGGTTTTGTGTGTAGCGTATGTTTCTGTGTGTCTTTTTTCAGGTGTGTTGGTGAAGAAGAAAAGAAATATGGCCATTTATGTGTATGGTGGGCCCCTCTTTTTGTGACCTGATGAATGAGGGTATGTATATCCCTTTTCTTTTGTTTTTACTGTGGGCCCTCTATTTTTTGTCCTTTTTCAATTTGTCATGAAAAATGAAATAAAATTATGAGGGGTAAGTGACGTAGAGGGTAGGGTAGGTGAGGGTAGAGGTATGGGGTGGGGTAGATTTTTAGGATGAGGTGTAAAGTTGGTTAGGATAAGATTAAAACAACATAGAATTTGTTAGGGATTATGTTAAGGGTTGTTATTTTTGTGGGGTATAATCACATGGATGAGGGTATGAGGTAATGTGAGCTAAAAATGAATAAAATTGAACTTGGCAGAGACAAAATTAAGTGTCTACAGCATGCCCCCTTTTAATGAAAACATAAAGTATTTTTCAACAAAGAAGTAAACAACGAGACAGAATTTTTTCCCGACCATTATTAAAAGAATGAAACAGAAGGAAGGAAGGACACCAAGTCTTGACTTAGGACATCCTACCTACCCAATTTATGAGGGAATCAAGTGACAAGTATCTCAAAGTATTGGAAGGATATAGACTATACCGAGTTGGAGAGTCGAGTGAGGGCCTATCGAGGTTCCGGTCGCGGCTCTGTCATTACATCAAAAAATGAAAAATTATAAGAGTTAAAAAAATAATTAAAATTACAAATTTCTATCTATGCAGCTTCTTTGGAACATTTGACTTGAGTTTCATCACCTTATTCTTCAGGCGGGCTCCTGACTTGCAATTTTTCTATTTGTTTCTTGGCTTTCAATTGTTTCACCTTGTTTCTTGACTTTCCATTTATTTGTCTTGTGCTTCGGGCAGACTCCAATGTTGATTGAGTTATCAAAACAAGGAAGTGCGTCTCCTTACAAATGCCACTTGAATTACCCATACAAGAAAGTGCATCTCCTTACAGATGTTGCTTGAATTACCCAAAAAAGGAAGTGCGTCTCCTTACAAATATTGCTTGAATTACCAAAACAAGGAAGTGCATCTCCTTACAAATGCTGATTGAATTTCCTAAACAAGGAAGCGTGTCTCCTTACAAATGCTGCTTAAATTACCCAAATAAAGAAATGCATCTCCTTACAAATATTGCTAGAAATACCCAAACAGGAAAGTGTGTCTCCTTACCAATGCCTCTTGAATTACCAAAACAAGGAGGTGCGTCTCCTTACCAATGCCACTTAAATTACCAAAATAAAGAAGTGTGTCTCCTTACCAATTCTACTTCAATTAACCAAACAAGGAATAGTGTCTCCTTACAAATGTTACTAGAAATACCCAACTAGGAAATTGCGTCTCCTTACCAATACCTTTTGAATTACCAAAATAAGAAAGTGTGTCTCTTTACCAATGCTGCTTAGATTATCAAAACAAGGAAGTGTGTCTCCTTACCAATACTGCTTGAATTACCCAACCAGGGAAGTGCGTCTCCTTACAAATGTTTCTTGAATTGTCCAAAAAAGGAAGTGCATCTCCTTACAAATGTTGCTTAAATTTCCCAAACAAGAAAGTGCATCTCCTTACAAATATTGCTTGAATTGTCCAAACAAGGAAATATGTCTCCTTACAAATATTGCTTGAATTACCCAAACAAGGAAATGTGTCTCCTTACAGATGTTTCTTGAATTGTCCAAACAAGGAAGTGCGTCTCCTTACAAATGTTGCTTGAATTGGCCAAACAAGGAAGTGCATCTCCTTACAAATACCGCTTGAATTAACCAAATATGGAAGTGTGCCTCTCTACAAATGCTACTTGAATTACCTAAACAAGGGAGTGTGTCTCAATACAAATACCACTTGAATTAACGAAAAAGGAAGTATGTCTCCTTACAAATACTGCTTGAATTACCAAACAAGGAAGTGTGTTGATAACGCTCAATCTACAGCTCTCGTAGGAGTGTAAAGCGGTCGTTAGCAAATATAGAACCCAACTGGGTTGGGTATCGATCCCACAGAGAATATCTTGGCCAACAAGTAAGCAAAATTACTAAACTTTTGGTGCAAGTCTCGTAAGAGGGGGGATCGATACCCAACCCAGTTGGGTTCTATATTTGCTAACGACCGCTTTACACTCCTACGAGAGCTGTAGATTGAGCGTTATCAAAAATTGGCGCCGTTGCCGGGGAATACGAGTGTCAATCAAGTTTTTGATAATTACTAGACCCTTTGGTCAAAGATTCTCGTACTTTTACTTTCAGTTTTTGTTTTTGTTTACTGCAGGTTTTTATTTAGTGCATGCCTGATGATAGGCGGATTTACACGCCTATATCAATATATTTTGCCCATATTTTAGCCTAGTTTTGAGAACTAATTATCTATTTCATGCACTTTTAGTCCTTTTTCCTGTAAATGAGCTAACAAACATGATTAGGAAAGTTTCAGGTATAAATGATGCAAAATACAGCATTTTGTGGCTTACTTGACGCAAAAGAAAGATCACAAATGAAGTAGAAGGGAGCTGGACGCCTAAGGACCAAATCTGCTGCATGGAAAATCTGTCCCGGGCTAAAACAACATTTCTGAAGACTTTGGGGACTTACAGACACAAAGCTGGATTTTTACAAAGATACATTAACTTAATACAATTAGGTTATGTATTTCACTATTCTATTTGGATTATGATATTGTAACCTTACCCTAGTACATTTGGGTCAAGGATTTCATTAGTATAGTAGGATTTGGCTATTTATTTCATTAGCTTAGTAGGAGTAGGATAGGAGTATTATAAATACCCTATCATGTTAGAGATTTTTATTCATTCTTCACTTAATTCAACAATTAATTTTCTTCCATCCCTCTCATCTTCCACCACAAACACTTCTAATCTACTCTTCTATTCTTAAATTCCACAACAATAGAATCGTTACTTGCTAGGGAATCACCAAAACCACACGCCTATCACCTACTTCTTACGCCATCAACCATGCAAATCGTGATATCCTTCGCATTCATGGGTAACTAAACCTCTTAGTTGGGGTTATGGAAGCCGAATGAGTTACTATCTATTGCTGTGAGTTTGTGAGTTCAAGACACGTATATTGCTTATATCATTATTCTCTTCATCTTAATCTACATTCTTTGCGGTTGCAAACGCAAGAATACGCCAGTCTAACATTTAACTTGTTTGCGAGAAAGGTTATTTGTCTGGAAAAGAGATAATGTCAAGGTAGTAGGACACCCTTTCCTATTAAAAAGCTAGTGCCGTAACTGGACTAACCTCTTGGAGAATTCGTACCGTTAGACACACTTTAAGCTCGCGAGAGTTAAAGTGAAATAGTCCTTGTTTAGGTCGCGAGATGCTTGGATTTACCATCGACTACAACTCTCTGTAAGCAATTGCATGTCAAGACTCTACACACTCATAGCCGATAGAGACGTATACCTCAGAAGGTGGACATAACCCCAACGCTTCAATTCTCATTGTTTATAACTTACGTGACAATCTTTCTCTTTTACTTTGCTATTTTCAGCTTTTATTTCATTACTTTGGTTACATATTACAATTCCCCCCTTCTTACGAGACTTGCACCAAAAGTCTATTAATTTTGCTTACTTGTTGGCCAAGCTATTCCCTGTGGGATCGACACCCAACCCAGGTTGGGTTCTATATTTGCTAACGACCGCTTTACACTCCTACGAGAGCTGTAGATTGAGCGTTATCAATGCCCCATACTAGAAGTTCTGGTCAACCGTTATTACCTATCAATCCTGAACCACAACGCATTTGAAGAATGAAAGCACAAGCAGAAATCGAAAGGATGGCTGCTCAATAGGAACAAGCAAGATTGGCTGCCCTTGCCGCTGCCCAAGTACACCAACAAAACATTGATAACCCTGGGCGAGCAACAAATCCTGACGATGAGGATTTAGGTGATGACGAGTTACTAAAACCTAGGCGTGATGCTAAAATTATAACACCTGCCAACAGAAGAGGTCGACAAGCTCGGTATAAATATGATCGCCAACCTATGCAGCAAGCTTTCGACGATGATAATGATGATCTTGATGGTGCCAGAGCCACTGGAGCTATAATTCCACCACCATTAGCGCCCGGAGCCAAGTTCAACATCACTAGCACCATGATTTAGTTATTGCAACTCAAGGGATTATTTGGTGGACTAGCAGGCGATGATCCGAATATGCATCTCATCAACTTTATCTCTACATGCAAGTCCTTTGACAATCCTGTTGTTGGTCAGAATGCTATTCGATTATGTCTATTTCCATTGTCTCTGTCTGGGGAGGCAACACTATGGTTGAATGGGCTGACTCCTGATTCAATTACAAATTGGAGGCAATTGAGAGACGCTTTCCTAGAAAGATTCTTTTCGCCATCCAAAAGGGCTCAATTGAGAGATGAAATCAGCAACTTTCGTCAGCTTCCCTCTGAAGCTCTTCATGAAACATAGGAGAGGTTCAAGACAAAGATAGCGAGATGCCCAAACCATCATATGACTAATGTTCACCTCATAGAGATCTTGTATAGAGCCTTGAATTCAATAACTAAACCAGTGGTGGACAACACAGCTGGAGGATCTTTCATGGACCTCACCTTTGGTCAAGCAAGCAATATGCTAGATCGTATGACGAAACAAAGTAGAGCTTGGCATACCAGGAATTCTGAGGTAGCAAGCCCCACTTTATCTATTGGCATGACTGCAGACCAAAGAAGAAGAGAAGAAGAACGTGATCAAGATATGGCACATTTGAAAACACAAATGGATCTTCTTACAAAGCATTTATTATCAGGGAAGACCGAAAAAGTGAAAGCTATTGCGTCAAAAGGAAGAGACGAATCTGATTCGGAAGATGAGGCCAACTACTTGAACAATCAGGGGGGTTTCCGCGGGAATGCCCAAGGAAACCAAGGTCAAAACTATTATGATAAATCTGGAAACAAGGACCAAGGTAGTTGGAAGAACAAGAATGAAAATAGTGGTTTGTACGTTCCCCCTGGTAGACGTGACACCACCACATCTAATTCTGGAAGTATGGAAGATATGATGGCTAAATTATTGAGAGAAGTGGAAGCAACGAGCGCAGGAGTAACAGAGGTAATCAATGATTTGTCCTCCATGAAACAATTAGTTGATTCACATTCCACTTCTATCAAGCAAATAGAGCAGCAATTGAGTCAACTTTCAGCAGCACTCAATCAAAGAAAGGTCGGCACTTTACCTAGCGATACTGTGCCAAACCCAAGGAATGACGGGTCATGCATGGCCATCACTACCAGAAGTGGTAAGGTGCTGGAAACTTCAGCAAAAGGCAAGCAAGTGGTTGACGAAGTTGCGGACATGGATGACAACACAAAAGGAGAAGATGCCGCAGCACCCACTCCTGACGTCAAGGACGCCACATCCAGCACTGTGCAACCTGAAAAAGTGGAAAACGGAAGCAAGAGGAGAAGAAAACCGTGGAAAGAACACTTCCATACCCACCACCACCTTTTCCCCAAAGATTAAAGAAGGTGGCGGATGATACAAAGTTCAGCAAATTCATGAATATGTTAAAGCAGCTGACCATTAATGTTCCATTGGTGGAGGCACTTGAACAAATGCCTGGATATGCAAAATTTATGAAGGACCTGTTGACAAAGAAGCGGGCATCAAGTTATGCGTTAGCGGATAATGTTCATCATTGTAGTGCAGTTGCTACCCGATCGATAGTTCAGAAGAAGGCCGACCCCGGAGCTTTCACTATTCCTTGCACTATTGGATCGTTGGATTTTGCCAAAGCATTGTGCGATCTAGGTGCTAGCATAAATTTGATGCCACTATCCATCTACAAGAAGTTGGGGCTAGGCGATCTGACACCAAACAATATGAGGCTCGTGATGGCTGATAGGTCGGTAAAAAGACCTGTGGGTATCTTGAATGATGTGTTGGTGAAGGTTTCTTCATTCATCTTTCCTGCAGACTTTATTCTGGATTGTAAGGAGGATTCTGAAGTTCCCATAATCCTGGGACGTCCTTTCCTTGCAACCGGAAGTGTGCTTATTGATATGAAAGATAATGAGCTTTTGTTTCGAATTAATGACGAAGTAGTACGGTTTGATATATGCAAAGCCATGAAGCATCCCAGTGATATGAATGAGTTATCTGTAGCTGATGTTCATCAAGAGGATATGAAAGCATTATCTATAGAGAAACAACCTACTATTAAGCCATTGTCTGTTGCGCCACTAAATGTTGAGCATGAGGATAATGAAGATTATGAAGAACTTATGGGTGATCTAACAGAAATAGAGTCTTGTACTCCTAAGCAACCGGACTGTGATTTCAAGAATCAACCAACAGCGAAGACTCCCATTGACGAGCCACCAATGCTAGAATCGCAAGAGCTCCTCGATTATCTAAGGTATGTGTTATTGGAAAGTAGAAATATACTTCCAGAGAGTGCAGATGATTTAAGTGAACAGCACGTAGAGGCTCTCATCTCTGCTCTAAAGAGATACAAGAGAGCTATGGGTTGGACTATTGATGATATAATTGGTGACTCTCCGGAGAAACGTATGAGCCATCTCGAAAAAAATCGCATGCCCACAGGTAAGCCTCATTGTCGTCTAAATCCTTTCAGAAAACGATCCACCATTTACCTCGACGAAGTCTGAGTACTCGAGGTAACTATGTCGTGCCACGACAATAAATAAGGCGCTAGATGGGAGGCAACCCATCGTTTATCATTTTTCATTTATTGTTTATCGTTTTGTCTTTCTTTCGTTCTAGTACTTGTTTTGTTTTTGATAAATGAAAATCCAAAAATAAGAGTCGTGCCACGACCAAAACTAAGGCGCTTGGTGGGATGCAACCCATCATACTAATTGTTTTCATTGGTTTTGAGCAAATATAGGTGCGAGAAGTACTCAATGAAGAGATTGGTTTCACATGACGATTTGGACGTATTGTATGGAAAAGGTGGTAAGTTAGGTATAAGGATGCATAAGGTTATGGATTGAGCATTGCTCATGCCAAAATAGGCATCGAGGAAGGCTAGGCCTAGGTAAAACTAGGCCATGAACAATGCAAAACCTATCCTATAGCCTAAGGTCTCGGAATCTAGTGTGCTATACACTATGCGCCGCCCATTCTTAAGTGTGCTTTTGACTATGCGCCGCCTATGTTATGGCATTAGGTCTCAGGATCTCATATGCCATAGACTATGCGGCGCATATGTCTCAAAATGCCATAGACTATGTGGCGCATATGTCTCAAAATGCCATAGACTATGCGGCGCATATGTCATGACTATGCCGAGCATTATGCGCCGCATATGTGGTATTTTTGTCTTCAAAACCATTTGTAAATGGGTCAAAACCCGACCCATTCTCTTCCTATATAAAGGGGACTTAGTCTTGAAACATAACCACATTAGAAATTGACCCAAAGGTGCCGCACATCCATCCAAATCATCTCAAAATTTCTCTTTTTGCTCTTCCAATTCACAAGAACATCTCCAAAGGCTTTAATCACGTACAATGGCACCAAAAGGCGAGGCAAAGATAAGGCTACCACTTCACAAAAAGAGCAAGGAGAACCCTCCTCGATGCAAACACTTCGACTCACTCTTGGAATTAAGTGGGATACTTATGAGGAACTTCTAATGATGATGACTCTGATGATGATTCCGATGCAAGGGGTATGACCCCAGACATAGAGAATGAGTTCGACTAACCAGGTTCTTCGTATTTACTTTCCACTGAGGGCAGTGTCCCGTTTAAGTGTGGGGTGGCGGTATTGGATGCTATAATTCTCTATTTGCATCTATGTTTATTTACTTTGTTTTTGTTTGTGTTTCATTTTTAAGTTTTTTTAGTAGTAAAATTTTTTTTAGCTTCGTATGAAATTATTCTAATAGGCAGCATGAGATTATAAGAAGAATATGTGCTACAATTATGACTTTTGAGACGTTTAGGCTCTAGTTGTGACTCATTATGTGATATTGTGTGGTTCAATTCCTTCACTTGTTGGGTCGAGAGTCTATATTACTTCCAATCAAGTCGACCATGTGCCTTGTGTGTGTGAGATAATAGTATATTCTATGTTTGTGGCTGATGCTAGAACTTGCCTGGTATGTATGCAAAGCGAAAATAATGAGTGTAAGTTTAGGAGATGATTTAGGCATTTATTTGGCAACCTACATATGTTTACCTTCGTTTTACCTACCCTTGGACATCATCCTAGTTAAACCCTTTTGAGCCTTTAGCCTATTTCTTTGACAACCTTGTATGTAAGCCTAATCCACTTTTTTCAAGACCGTAATTTGATCCAAATTCCTAAGTGCTTTAAAGTGAAAAAGTCATGTGACAACAAAAGAGGAAATTGGGTAAGTATGATGCTTTAAATTGTAATGGTGCTTGAATGTGTTATGGAAAAAAAGAAAAGTGCTAGTATAAGAGGTATGTTGTGAAAAGAAAAAGGAAAAGAAAGATGAAAAGTGAGTTATGCTTAAAATTGAAAAACAAAAGAGGAGAACAAGGGTGGTAGAATAAAAGAAAGAAGAAAGGTTGAAAGAAAAAAATATCAAGGATACAATGTGATGTATTAAAGTGCTTAGGAACTTAGTAACTATTTCTGGCCAAAATAGTCCTACCCGTCCCTTAGCCTACATTACAACCATCAGAAGACCTATTTGATCCTAATCTTAGCATTGTGACATTTAGTGGAGTATTGCACTAAGGGCAAGCCTATGGTCATCAGTTGCTGCATACGAATTCTTTGTGAGAGCGAGAGCAAGGATATTTTGATACCCATGTTTGAAAAATATGCTATACTTGTGAGTGATTATGGGTAATATATTGTTAGACACACATGGTTGGTGAGTTTTGGGTAGTTGTATATGATTCTGTGTGCCTTAACTTTTGAATATGAGTTGACCACCGTCACGAGTCTATGCTAGAGGTTAAATGGTTTATACTAATGATCGGAAAACTACTCTTTGTTGATAATTGTTGTGCTTGTCTTGACGAATATTTTGTGTTGTTGCTGTGAAACCCTAAGTTGATGTTTAGAGGGACATGATATTTTGTTCGAGGACGAACAAAGTTGCAAGTGTGGGGTGTTGATGATAGGCGATATTACGCGCCTATATTAATATATTTTGCCCATATTTGTGCCATGTTTTGAGAACAAATTATATATTTCATGCACTTTTAGTCCTTTTTCCTATAAGTGAGCTAACAAACATGATTAGCAAAGTTTCAGGTATAAATGATGCATAAATCAGCATTTTATGGCTTACTTGATGCCAAAGAAAGCTCACGAAGGAAGGAACGTAAGATTGGACTCCTAAAGGACCAAAAGTGATGCATGGGAAATCTGTCCCGGGCTAAAACAACATTTCTGAACACTTTGGGGACTTGCAGTAACTTATTTGGATTAGGATAATAATACATTAACCTAGTACAATTGGGTTAAGTATTTCATTAGTTTATTAGGATTAGGATAATGATACATTAACCTAGTACAATTGGGTTAAGTATTTCATTAGCTTAGTAGGATTTCGTTTAAGTATTTCATTAGCTTAGTAGGAATAGGATATGGGTATTATAAATACCCTATCATGCTAGAGATTTTTATTTAATCCTCCCTTAGTGGAGAGATACATCTTCTTACAATCCTCCCTTAGTGGAGAGATACATCTTCTTACAATCCTCCCTTAGTGGAGAGATACATCTTCTTACAATCCTCCCTTAGTGGAGAGATACATTCTACTTCTCAATTACAACTCTTCTAATCTTCCCATTAATTCTATTTTTCTTCTTCTATTCATCTATTCAATTCTTAATTTCCACAACAAGAGAAACGTTACTTTGCTAAGGAATTCACGCCTCACGCCTACCACTTGTGCTACACGAAAATCATCAATCTTGTGGTATAATAACAACAATGCAAATTGTGATTTCCTTCGCATTCATGGGTAACTAAACTTCTCTGTTGGGGTTATGGAAGTCGTATGAGATACTATCTATTGCTGTGAGTTTATGAGTTCGTGACACGTATGTTGCTTATATCATTATTCTCTTCATCTTAATGCAAATTCTTGTGGCTGCAGACGCATAGAATAACGCCAGTATAACATTTAACTTGTTCGAAAGAAAGGTTATCTGTCTGGAAATGAGATAATGTCAAGGTAGTAGGACACCCTTTCCTATTAAAAAGCTAGTGCCGTAACTGGACTAACCTCTTGGAGAATTCGTACCGTTAGACACTCTTTAAGCTCGAAAGAGTTAAAGTGAAATAATCCTCAAATAGGTCGAAAGACGCCTGGATTTACCATCGAATACAATTCTCTATAAGCACATGCATGTCACAATTCTACACACTCATAGCCAATAGAGACGTATAACTCAGAAGGTGGACATAACCCCAACGCTTCAATTCTCATTGTTTACAACTCACATAACATTCTTTCTTTTTATTTTCAGCTTTTATTTTGATACTTTATTTAAATTACTTGCACGACAAGAATCCCCCCTCTTACGAGACTTGCACCAAAAGTTTAGTAATTTTGCTTACATGTTGGCCAAGTTATTCTCTATGGAATCGATACCCAACCCAGTTGGGTTCTATATTTGCTAACGACCGCTTTACACTCCTACGAGAGCTGTAGATTGAGCGTTATCAAAAATTAACCCAACTAGGTTGGGTATCGATCCCACAGAGAATAGCTTGGCCAACAAGTAAGCAAAATTACTAAACTATTGGTGCAAGTCTCGTAAGAGGGGGGATTCTTGTCGTGCAAGTAATTTAAATAAAGTATCAAAATAATAGCTAAAAATAAAAAGAATGAATGTTACGTGAGTTGTAAACAATGAGAATTGAAGCGTTGGGGTTATGTCCACCTTCTGAGTTATACGTCTCTATTGGCTATGAGTGTGTAGAATTGTGACATGCATGTGCTTATAGAGAATTGTATTCGATGGTAAATCCAGGCGTCTTTCGACCTATTCGAGGATTATTTCACTTTAACTCTTTCGAGCTTAAAGAGTGTCTAACGGTACGAATTCTCCAAGATGTTAGTCCAGTTACGGCACTAGCTTTTTAATAGGAAAGGGTGTCCTACTACCTTGACATTATCTCTTTTCCAGACAGATAACCTTTCTTTCGAACAAGTTAAATGTTATACTGGCGTTATTCTATGCGTCTGCAGCCACAAGAATTTGCATTAAGATGAAGAGAATAATGATATAAGCAGCATACGTGTCACGAACTCATAAACTCACAGCAATAGATAGTATCCCATACGGCTTCCATAACCCCAACAGAGAAGTTTAGTTACCCATGAATGCGAAGGAAATCACAATTTGCATTGTTGTTATTATACCACAAGATTGATGATTTTTGTGTAGCACAAGTGGTAGGCGTGAGGCGTGAATTCCTTAGAAAAGTAATGTTTCTCTTGTTATGGAAATTAAGAATTGAATAGATGAATAGAAGAAGAAAAATAGAATTAATGGGAAGATTAGAAAAGTTGTAATTGAGAAGTAGAATTTATCTCTCCACTAAGGGAGGATTGTAAGAAGATGTATCTCTCCACTAAGGGAGGATTAAATAAAAAACTCTAGCATGATAGGGTATTTATAATACCCATATCCTATTCCTACTAAGCTAATGAAATACTTAACCAAATCCTACTAAGCTAATGAAATACTTAATCCAATTGTACTAGGTTAATGTATCATTATCCTAATCCTAATAAACTAATGAAATACTTAACCCAATTGTACTAGGTTAATGTATTATTATCCTAATCCAAATAAGTTACTGCAAGTCCCCAAAGTCTTCAAAAATGTTGTTTTAGCCCGGGACAGATTTCCCATGCATCACTTTTGGTCCTTTAGGCGTCCAATCTTACGTTCCTTCCTTCGTGAGCTTTCTTTGGCGTCAAGTAAGCCATAAAATGCTGATTTCTGCATCATTTATACCTGAAACTTTGCTAATCATGTTTGTTAGCTCACTTACAGGAAAAAGGACTAAAAGTGCATGAAATATATAATTTGTTCTCAAAACATGGCACAAATATAGGCAAAATATATTGATATAGGCGCGTAATATCGCCTATCATCATGTGTCTCTTTACAAATGTTGCTTGAATTGCCCAAAAATGGAAGTGCGTATCTCTACAAATGCTGCTTGAATTACCCAAACAAAGAAGTGCATCTCCTTACAAATTTCACTTGAATTTTCCAAGAAAATGCGTCTCCTTACAAATGCTTGAATTACTAAAACAAGAAAGTACATCTCCCTACAAATATTGCTTGAATTTCCTATACAAGGAAGTACATCTCCTTACACATGCCGCTAGAAATACCCAAACAGGAAAGTGCGTCTCCTTACTAATGCCTCGTAAATTACCAAAACAAGGAAGTGTGTCTCCTTGACAATGCATGTTAAATTACCAAAACAAGAAAGTGTGTCTCCTTACAAATGTCACTTGAATTACCCAACAAGAAAGTGTGTCTCCTTACAAATGCCGCTAGGAAATGTATCTTCTTACAAATACCGCTTAAATTACCTAAACAAAAAAGTGCATCTCCTTACAAATGTTTCTTGAATTACTCAAAAAAGGAAGTGCATCTCCTTACAAATGTTGCTTAAATTTTCCAAACAAGGAAGTACGTCTCCTTACAAATGTCACTTGAATTACCCAAACGAGGAAGTGTATCTCCTTATAAATGTTGTGTGAACTACCCAAACAAGAAAGTTCGTCTCCTTACAAATATTTCATGAATTAACCTAATAAGGAAGTGCATCTCCTTACAAATGTTGGTTGAATTACCCAAACAAGGAAGTGTGTCTCCTTACAAATGTCGCTTGAATTACCTAAACAAGGAAGTGCATCTCCTTACAAATATTGCTCAATTACCCAGAGCTTTACCATAGTTTTGATCACCAAACCTGTGCATCAACATTGCATCTTGCATTTGTAGAAGTGAGAAATTATGGCCTTTGATGTTTAGGATTAGGAATCCTTGATTTGAAGGTAACCTGTTCCTGTTTCATATAAAGAAAACTTGTGAGTTTAAAAACATGGTGGCCGATTTATGGCTTTAGCATTCGCGGAAATCACTCTTGCCCTCATCACATTTAACCTTGCTTTTAACCATTAGCATATGTCATTGACTTAATGAATTATTGACCCAAACTCAGATTATTAACAGTGACTCTACAAAAAACACAGTATCTCTGTTTTGCCATGCTCGTCAGATAAACTCTTTGAACCTTGGTATTTTCGTAAGTTCCCAAACTTGTCTGTTGACAAAATTTTTTGCATGCCTTATTTTGGCTCAATCATGTCTCTCTTATATGCTGGCCTTTAGTCTTGCTTTGTACAATTGAAGAAGCTGGTAGCCAGTTTTGAAATCTTTTTCACTTGTTTGGATATGGACTTGACTCAATGACAAGAGAAAAAATGAAAAATGATTTTTTTATTTGAATAACTGACTCAAGAAAATAAATTAAAAATAAAAATAAAGAGAAAAAAAAAGACAATGAATGTCACCATTTGAAACAAAGAAAGGAAAAATTTATCTAAAAATGACAGTAAACTATAGTGATTATGCCATGCATTTTGGATTAAGCTAACTAATCTTTCCATCCAAACTTTCTACCAATTGTTGTTGAGATAATGGCCATGAAACTGAGTTGCTTCCTTAGGTCAATTGTGTTTTAGACCTCATACGGATAGTGACACCTTGAAGGGTTTTCACCAACAAGCCTCTTTTATTTTCTCTCAGCTCACCATCACCTCATGGTGCCCATGAGGATTTTCACCAATAAGACTCTCATTTTTATATCTCTCAACTTACCATCACCTCATGGTGCCCATGAGGGTTTTCACCAATAAGACTCTCTCATTTTTATTCTCTCTTGATTCCTTATGTTGAGGAAGACAAATAGTTACCAAAATGTGTCATCATATCCATTGCATGCTTATCCTTAACATTCTCAAAAATTGATCCAAAAGTTTTTCTTTGGTTGTAACTTGGCTTTTGAATAGGGTTAGAAAGAAAGGATGACATGAAGTCCAAACGACACTTGAAGTGGGGTAGGACTTATAACTTTTGGAATTGACTTAAACAATGAGGATTAACTCATGCCCCAATTTCTTTTGGCTGGGTGACTCTAAATTGTTTATTTGGTTGGACCGATCCCGGAGTAAGGCAGCCTACGTATCTCACCCACAAAAGAGGAGAATCAGGTCTCGCGTAGTTCCGATCACTTGTTCTTTTGCTTGATTTTGATTTCTTTTTTGTCTTTTGTAGACTCTTTTTCTCTTTGGTACTTTTGTGACTTTATTTTTATTGACACTCTCCTCTTTTTTTCTGACATGTTTTTTCTCTTTTTCCCTTTTGTTGTTGCTTTTTTTTACAACTTTTCTGACTCTATTCTTTTGCTCGACACCTTTTTTTTTTAGCTTTGCTGACTCTATCTTGATTCCAAAATAGGTATATGAAGGAAAATAAAACTAAGGCTCAAATAAGGTAAACAAAGGATGACATAATGTTTAGACAGTAGAATGAAATGTCTTCATCAAATCAATCTGTGAGAATGCAAGTACATAACATACAATTGGAAAGTGGGAGATGAAGATCATGGGTGACATTTTTAAAGCACTAACTTAACTAATCTTGTGCATCACTACTTCTTCTACACTTGTTCAGCATACATCTCCACCTTTGTTGTACATTTCTCATGCTGAAGGACTCATGACTTCGTGGAGCTAATTTTCTTTCTGTTCCTGTAGATATAAGTTCACATAGCCACTATTTGACCTGATTGAGACATGTATTTCAATTAATGACCAAGTTATTCTTGTGATTCTCAAAATAATTTTCTTAATTTTCAAAGAAGGCTTCAACTTGTCACTAAATGCCTCAACACTCTATCTATTTTCTCATATGCTCTATTTTTCTAACTTTAACCCTCTAATTCAATGTTCATGTTTAAACGGGATTTTAAGATCTGATTGAAAATTCTGCTAGCATGTCATATCACTGAAGTCAACATAAAATGTACTATGTAAAGAAAAAAACAAACAACACATATTTAAAACACATAACAAAAGGGGCACTCCATTTAATTAAAATGAAAGGTAGAAGGGTTTGAACATAATGATAAAGGGACAAAATAAGATAGATCCCGAACTACAACCCTGAAATAATTCGGATAACAAAAAATAAAATAAAATAAACTATCAGACCTCTTTCTAAGAGGGAAAGGGGTGACTTCTCAATTGCTCAGCCTTACATCTTAGCCAATGGTTTGCATATCAGCATGACTAGATCTTTACTCACTATCAATGTTATGCACCATAATTGATCTATCTTGAATCATCTTTTCAATTTCTCTTTTCAAAATACAACAATCTTCAGTACTGTGACCTTGCATATTAGAGCGATAAGCACATCGTACATTAGGATCAAAATTTTCTGACTGTTGATTGGGAGTATACACAGGGATAGGAGTAATCATGCCCCTTTGTCTCAATGTCTAAAACAAATTAGTATAGGACTCCCCAATTGGCATGAAATTATCCTTTGCCTTCCTCCTCATTGCAAACTTTGGCCTCAGATGAAACATAGATTTAGAAGTTCCTTGGTAAACTTGTGGGGGTCGAGGACGACGTTGAGGGACCAGGGCACATCATTATGGATAACAAGATGGATGAGCATACGACTGTGCATTGTTCAAAGGATATTGAGGAAGTGGAATGAGATTTCTGGGATTTTGGAGAAAAGAACCTTGTTGCAAGTGGTTATGTGGATCTAATATGTAAGATCGGGATTGAGGCTGATAGTATTGGTGGGTTGGACCTCTCAAACTCTGCTTTGACCCTGGAATGACTATAGGTGTATTTTCCATCTCTTTTTATTCAGTTTTTCTTGATTGATTGCAATATCATCCTAAATATTCCATAGAATCTTTCTGTCTATCAGGCTTACCAAATTTTGATGTCTCAAATATTGGAGCAAGGCTAACACTTGAAAACATGCCCCCATTTTTATACTAAACATTTTCATATCCCACAAGTCCCAAGGAAAATTTCATATTATTTTCTACACTCTTCACTTTCCCCACCATTTTCTCCAACGTTTATGGCATACTAGGCTTCTTGATAAGAAATTTTGGCGGTCCACTTAACTTAACTATAGGCTCAAGAGTATAACAATGGTCATCAAGCGTATTAAATGTGGGTTCACTAGTGAATTAGGGAAACACAATCACTAGAATGATAGATAAAGTGAAAACCTTAGTAGAAGGTTGAGCAACAAAAGCACAGACGGTATGTGGTGCTATGAATGTGGTATGCTTACTGTGGAGCTAAAGAATGAGTGGTGGAAGTATTAGGGTGCATTTGATATGGAGTGGATTCTAAGGCATGCTGTGGTGCATCAACAACAGTAGAAAACTGACTTTGCAATTTTGGAGAAAGACTCAAGGTATTTGCAGGATCTAAAGTGGGGAATGGAGGAGGAGGAAGCCCACTGACCCAATTTTGATACATTTACATCATTTGTTGTCTTATTCTCAAATTCTCTTCCTTTAAACTCTTAATTTTTTGACTCTTTGTTTGATCCATGAGGTCACTCTCTATATCCTTGATGAACACAGCTAACTTTTTCTTGGATTTAGTGTGATATGGAGGACCATCCAGAATGCCACAAACCAACCACCTTAAACTTACTGAACAAGATATAACCGATGTGTTAGAATTCAACACTTTTTCAAAACTTCTTTTTTTAAAAAAAAAGATCACCAAACCCAAGAAGGGTGCCTACGTATCTCACTCCCGAAAGAGGAGAATCAAGTGTGCGTAGTTCGTGAAGTCTTGCCAAAATGGCCACTAAACTCTTTTTCCTTTCTTTTATTTTTTCTTGAAACTTTAAAAAGAAAACAAAATAACAAATTGTCAAAAGAATTAGAAAAAATCTTTTTGCATTTTTTATGTTTAAATCCCTATAAAAAAATGAAACCTATGATTACCAAAGAAAAATCCTTTTGAGTTTTCAATTCTGAATTTCATACAAAACGAAACTTGAAACTATTAAAGAAAAATATTTTTGTATTTTTCTTTTAAAGATGTATATGACACCTACTCTAAATAAAGAGGGAAGAAAATCTTTTTGAATTTTGTAAATAAGATCTCCGAACCCATAGTAGGCTGCGTACGTATCTCACTCTCGAAAGAGGGGAATCAGGGGTGCATAGTTCGTCCAGATAGCACAATTAAGGATTAAATAACTGACTGAACCCTGACTTGAGAGATGCGACCACAAATAGAAGATGAAAAACAATAAAATCTTTTTGAGTTTTTAGTTTGACACTTCACATAAGACTGACACCAACAACTATGAAAGAGAAAATCTTTTTGGTATTTTCGTTATATGAAATGTACAAAAACTTCTTCCATCTTTTTTGAATTTTCCTTTTATAAAAAGCTCCTAAAAATATTTTAAAAATTTTTGAATTATGAATGCATGCTAAAGGAGATAAAGGCAAAATCTTTTTGAGGATTTTTTTGTTTTTGAATAAATGCGTGAAAATGGTAAGAAAATCTTTTTAAATTTTTGAATTATGAATAAACTAAAATCCATAAATTAACTCTTAAAAACTACGAAACTCTCTTTTTTTCACTCTTTTATTCCAACAATTTCTTGCCTACATACTTCACTTCTAACACATGTTTTTGCCCAAATCAGTCTATCAAATAACCTTATTACCCTCAAAGATGCAACATTTAGCACGTAGGGATGCATTAGGGGTGAGTCTCCTACAAAGGACCAAGTGGGCCCCGCTAGGTCTCAATATGATGTACATAAGCATGACCTAAAGGTTGACCTGCGCTGGAGTTCACTAACAAGGTTGTTCGGGGGAGTATATGGTCGATAGTGGTTGCTTTGCTTTCCACCTTCTCCATACCAGCCAACGGCTCCCCCTCCTAAAATAAAAGTGACTCAACTATAGCTCATGTACAAAACTTGTACAACAGAACTTGTTGTAGAAAGAATTGACTCGGTTTATGCACATGATGCTAGATATAAAGGGGTAACACATAAGAGAAAAACTATAAACAAAGAGCATATAGACACTCAAAAACAATAACACAAACGACAACACAAACAATGTTTATATAACCATGATGTCAAACTAAGTCGATAAAATTCCAAAAAAAAAATCGAATTCTGAAAAATCCCCCGCGGACAATCTTTACCACCAAAAGATTGAATTTTAAGGTTTGAAAGGGTTTTTGTTATTAAAGTGACAAAATGAAGGTTTGTTTCGAAAAGGAATTTTATATTCAAAACTCAGAGTCGCCACTTGGCATAAATCAGGTGTGCCAAGTCACCTTTGGAAATCCTTTTTCAAAACAGTTTTGACTCTAAAACTGATCCGCGAAGAGATATTCCAGCTAAAGAATTATGTTGACTGTGGGGAAGGTGTTAGACACCCCTCGATACCATGGTTCAACCACGGTCGCTTGGTGGAGCATATCGGCTAATTTGACACTATGAATGTATAAACCATATAAAGCATAAAACAATCAATCAAACAAAATAAAACAATTCAAAATTTAGTGTCCATTCTAATTATACAATCCAAAATAATGAAAAATGTGAAAATGTAAACCTATTATATTCTGAACTATCCCTAAACAAACTCCTGCACTAAACTCCAGTTCCCCACCCTATGCCTCGAGCCTTCATCATGAACCTCTTATGCATACACGGTACTTCGGGGCATTTTCCAGTGAATAAATACAAGTGACAATGAGGCATTCCATGGCTAAATTAATACATTTCCAAATGCGAGAAAATAAAATCATTCAACAAACATTCCACATTACTCAACAATCCATAAATTCTAATTTTTGCCTATCCAAGCCTACTATTTGCCTACCCCGCTCGACCTATCATGATACTATCGAGGAATTGACAATTATATGTGAAGTCATAAAAAATAGAATAAAAACGTGAGGGGAAGATGACATTGAGCATAGGGTAGGTGAGGGTAGAGGTATGGGGTGGGGTAGGTTGTTAGGATGAGGTGTAAATTTGGTTAGGATAGGATTAAAACAAGATAAATTTGTTAGGGATTATGTTAAGGGTTGTTATTTTTTTGTATTTTTTTGGGGTATAATCACATGGATGAGGGTATGTGGTAATGTGAGCTAAAAATGAATAAAATTGGACTTGGGAGGGACAAAATTAGGTGTCTACACATACCATTGGAATTTGAGGTCTAAGGCAGGTTGATGGACTGATGATGTTGAAGGTGTATAGATGTATATATAGGAGGGAATATAACTAACCCCTAATGGCCTTATAAGCACATACATAGTTGAATGTAACAATTGAGAAAAGTAACACTATGAAAGCCCTTCAAATAAGTACCATTGAAATGACCTAATTTTTAGGCCTTATTCTCTTCTTATTTCACTTACCCTTGCTTCTTCATCCCTTCAACTTTTTTAAGAATTCCACCCCTTCCTAAAAAGCCATTCCAGATGTATCTACTTGTAGTGCAACCACCTGAAGACCCGTGGTTGTGCCTTTCACAAGATACCTGATCTTTTCCTCTTCTAAAATAGTTATTTGCAACACATAATGAGATAAGGAATTAAATTTGTCCTAATAGGATACCAAAAATATGTTACCCTACTCAAGTCTGAGGAACTAATCCTTCTTCATATCCCAATTGGTATGAGGAACATACATATAATGACCTAAATTTTTGAATTTTTCATTTCTATATTTTTGACCAATTTTCTCTTCTCCATAGTTTCTACATATTGATTTTGAGGTTTGATAATATATGGCACAGTTCCCAGTGTGATGGAGAATGAATTATGTGATTTTGTAGGGTTTTAAAGGCATGAGAAGCCATATAGTTAACTTCAGTCAACATTTTTTGTTTTGAATGTCAAATGGCAAAACGAACCTTGCTAAAATATCTAAAATGTTTAATTTGGGTTAGTAGCAAGGTTAGTTTGGTTTTGGTACTTTTATATCTCATTCGACTCCTTATTTGGAAAATAGTAAAATAGGATCTCAAGTATTATTTATTGATAATTTTTTCTAAAATCCAATGTCTCCATTGAGTATGGAACATTGAAATTAGCCTAGTAGGATTTACTATTTATTTTTCCTAAGTTTGAATGAACCTCGAGGATCCATTTGGAGATTTTAAAAACCATGTAAATCAGTTGATTGTTGATATCTAGTACTTCAATGTCACATTCTTCGAAAATGTGGGCCTCAATCCATGAACATAGAAAAGTAATTATTTCTTCATTGTGGACACAATGGTGTGTCTACGATCACAAAGGGTAACTGGGTTGGGTTGGGTCGAAGTCCCTTCTTCACGAACATAATAGGACAATCTTGAATGCAAGGGTTTGGGTCTTGAACCATTGCAAATACAAACTCCTGGTCGTGAATGTGAATACCAATTTAATTGGTCGGTCAATATTAACCCTCGAGAATGCAAAGGGTTGACTGCATTCGTGATGTACTATGTACTGAACAACATAAATACTATATTTCTACAATTTTACTCAATTTTTTGTCCTCCAACCTTCTAGAAAAAACATTTTGAGAGTTTCAATATTGATTTTTCAGTGGATAACCTTTAAACTCATAATCCCACTATTTTCCATTGATTGTATCTTAAAAATAACCTTTAAATCATGATTTCAAAGTGAAAATTAGGGGTTTTACCGGTAAGATTTAAAAAGGGGTTTTCTTTATTTTGGACCTCAATTTCAACCAATTTTGCATGGGTTTTATCTTGTAGAATCCTATAACGTTGGGTAATGTATTGTTGAAACAAAATTTTAGTTTTATCCCTTTTGTTTTCAAACTAGTTTTTCAAGTTCATTTTGGACCCCACCTAAATATGGGCAATGTGAGTATGATTGGTTGTCTTTTAATACATAGATGCTATATTTGAATGTTATGATTTATTTTGAGTTTTCTTGAAAAGGGAAGGCTTTATGTAGAATCATTTTTGAACATGTTTTTGTAGTTTTGAGGTGGGTTATAGATTAATTCTTTTAGATTGAGCTAGGTAATTAATATATAATTAAAGTATTCTATGGGTTTGGAAAGGTAGCTATGGGGTTTATCTTTCAAGATTATTTTATTATTATGTGCCTATGGGGGGGGGCTTATATGTTATTGTTGTTGACTTGTGATAGATGATATTGTGTGTTGTCTGTGTGGGGGATTTTTTTTACATCATTGGTCTTTTCTATGCATCTATATGCCTTCATTCTAGTATAATGCCTGTATGGGGGATTGATTTAATTTTATAGGCCTTATTCAAACATTGGTTGATATTATCATGATAGTTATATCCAAGTTAGGGGCTGGTATTATATAAGTAACATTTTTATGCCCATTTATTTTGATGGCGCCAAATATTGAGTTATTATTCATGAATTTTTTTACATATTAAGTTGATTTCTAGGCTCACTTATATTTACTTACATGTTTATTGGATTGTATATTGTTATTTTGGGTTGATTGTAAGCATTACATCCTTATTCCATTAATATGCATTCATGAGATAATGGTACAACTGAGAAATACTAGCTTTGAAAGAAAATTAGCCACTTTTATAAAAACCCTCTCTATGAACACGATCCAAATAGAAGAGGTTAGATTGAGATATGAGATACAGTATATGGGTTACGAACCTCTATGGGTCCTACCAGGTAGCTGCGAGCTCGATGAGTGTATATAGAAAGTCATGTCATGGCTTTCATCATTCATCCCATTCACATTGCATTGCATTGCATCACATATGTTTCTTTCTTGTTTTTTTCTTTATTTCTTTGACTTGTTTGGCTGTGACACGACCCTAACTAGGTCCTTGTCGTAACGGGCATCCCACATCTAACAAGGACCGGAGACTACCCCTAATACCTAATCTGTCCTCCAATCATATACCCTAAGTCGGATGAATTCCAAACATATAACAAGATAGAGTAATTATTAACTCAAATACTCTGGGATAGGTCCATGACCATGGCCAACCCGAACAAATCTAACCATCCAATGTTAACCAACAACCATAATCGAAACTAAAATAATAACCATGTCCATATCCATACCATAGTAAAATAAAACCATCATAAATCAAATAAAGTCATACAGTATCAGCCCCAATACCTATACCAATGCCAAGTCTGACACCACAACCGACAACGCCAATACCAACCCATAGTAGTCTCACAAAGCCTCTATACAAAATCAAAACAACATCTAATAGGGACATGCCCTCGACCATAGCCAAAACCAATCTCCAAGACTAACCAATGAAAACATAAGAAACTAAAACTAGAAATTGAGACTTCCAAAGTTGGAAGCTCACCACTTCAAGTCAACACAACCTGTTCTCGAAGTCTGATCACTGAGTAGGAGGTGTAGTATGACCAATACCTATATCGCTATGGATACAGTATCGAAGATGGTTAGCGGTTAGAGCACTAGCATGTAACTATAGGATAACAATAAAATAGTGCCAACAGTTCAAAACAAATCAATCAATGCATATACCAATGCAATACATACATATACATATATTTATACCATGCCAGGATAGGGAACAAGATTAACATGAACTTTGAAATCATTAACTTGGGTTGTGTAGCATGACTGTCATAGAACAAGGCACCCACGGGCTATATAGGACCAGATCTCCCCTAGCTGGAAAGGCCCCAGTTCATTTAGCCACATGAACTAGAGAATATACAAATCTGTATATGCCTGTATGGGGGACTCAAACCTCCTGGCATAAGAAAGGTGAATTGAGCATCAATACATGTAGTAAGAGGGACTCGAACCTCCCTTTCATATGTTCATTAGAGGGACTCAAACCACTTGGTCATAAGACACCTGTACTGGCTAGTGCAGTTCCCAATGTTAGTCCTACGGACTGCACTTTCATGGCTCGGCTACACATCCCTCTTTACAACCAATTTAAAACCATCATTCCATATACATAACCATTAAGTCAATTACTTATCAAAGGAACTTCGTTGCATCTCCATACTAACACCACTTGAAAGTATACCACATGCCATTACCATTATCAATCAACCATTCATTCATTTGACTTTGGGAATCAAACCCATCGTCTAGTAAAGACACTTATTAAATATAAAGTTTAGAGACTCGAACCCATTGTCTAACAAAGACATAAATCAAGTTAATATTTAGGGACTCAAACCCATTTAATAATTTAAACCACCAAGGTTACCATTTAGATCATTGATTGGCCAAAAAGACCTTCACAAAACCATTTACCAACCATTCATATTCACTAGGCTAATTCCTTAGTTCAAAATGTCGTTAACATGTGACTAGTTTGTTCTATTAGGAATTTTCACAAACACTTTGAGGGCGTACTATGATTAATACCAAAATCAAGGATAAAACCATCAAGTTTTGGGTAACTAATGACCCATTGTTTAAACCATAATTAACAAGCACTTGCATGTGCAAACCATCACCAAAAATATGTATAAACACAAGTTAAATCATGAGTAAAAAATACTCAATTATGTGCAACACAACTCTCAATTTCGGTTTTCAAAACCACCATTTTAGAATCGTAATCATTCTTTAAAACACAAGATATTTGAGAAATAACAAAGAGGGAAGAGTCACATTCCTTATTCAAGAAGATTCACGAAAGAAACTTGACTCTTAAGCCTCAAGATGAACACCTTTGAAGAACTCTAGCCCCAATCTTCAAGAGAGAGTTTAGAGAGTGTTTTTGGAGTGTTTAATCTTTCAATATTGGGTTATGAGTGGCAATAAAATATTTTAAGACACGAGGAATTAGGGTTTTTGGGGTGGGAAATGATTGGAATACCCTCAGGTTAAAAGCTCAAAACTTGGTCGCAAGAGGGTATGACCCATCCCTCCCAAACTGTACCCTAGGGTATAAGTAGTACCCTTATCTTGTACCCTATCATCATCTTAGACCCTCATACTGACCAACATACAACCACAAAGTTCTAACTCATATCCTAGAATACAAGAAGCACCCCCTAACCCATACATTAAACAGAATGCACTAGGCTAAGTTTAGGGAATCATACGACCTCAGCATGAACACCTTGTACCCTAACATATGAGAGGTAAGATGTTTATTCGTACCTTGGATAGAAACCAATCAAACCAAATTGATTTATATATGAGAGGAGGTACCCTAACCCTTACAACATCATACGAGAAGTAACCACAAGTCGTATAATGTCCAGAAGCTCAATGTTAAAGAATTTTCTAAGTTTCCAAACCAAGATTTTTGAATTCTCCCCCACTTGGATCATTCTTCCTCAAATGAAGGGTGAGGCAAGCACAAGTTAACGCACCATTACACATCAAACTAAGCTATAACTAAGTTAGAAAACAAAGATGCAAGGAAATCAATCTTTCCTTTAACAAAGTTTGAAAAAAAAGTAATACGAAGAACACATACCTTCTACATGAATTTTGAGCGCAAAAAATAGGAACGGATACTTGGACTTCATGTCCTCTTCCGCTTCCCAAGTAGTCTTTTCAACCTTATGGTTCCTCCAAAGGATCTTTATTGAACCCACATCCTTTGTTCACAACCAACGAACTTGACGATCTAAGATCTAAATTAGGACCACCTCAAAAGATAAGGAATCCAAAATACCCAAACCTTCTAAAGAAACAATCGATGAGTGATTACCCACGCACTTTCTCAACATAGAGACATTGAAATCTGGATGAATGGAGCTCAAACTAGGAGGAAACTCCAACTCATAGGTAATATTTCCAACCCTCTTCAAAACCAAATATAGACCAACATACTAGGAACTAGGATTACCCCTCTTTCTAATCTACATCACTCCCTTCATAGGAGACACTTTCAAGAAAATTCAATCATCAATATTGAACTCTAAATCCCTATCTCACATTTGCATAGAACTTTTGGCGAATTTGTGGCTTTCAATCTATTACGAATCACCTTCACCTTCTCTAAGGCTTGGGGAACAAAATTAGGGCCAAACAATTTACCCTCATCAACCTCATACCACCCAATAGAAGAACGACACCTCCTACCATACAATGCCTTGAAAGGAGCCATACCAATACTAAAGTGATAACTATTATTATAATCATATTCAATCAAAGGAAAATGGCCGAACCAACTACCACCATAGTCTATCACGCAAGCACAAATCATATGTTCCAATGTCTAAATGGTCCTCTCTACTTGTCCATCCGACTGCGAGTGGATAGCGGTACTAAGTCACACCTTAGTTCCCAAACCTTTCTAAAACAACTTCCAAAAATAAGATGAGAACAAAGTACCATAATCCAAAAGATAGATACTGGAGCACCATGAAACTACACAATCTCTAAAAGATAAAACTTAGCATAATCCTCTGCACCTATAAGAAATGAGCGGGCTTGATCATTCAATCCACAATGACCTAAAAAGAATCACATTAATTCCAAGAACGAGGAAGACCGGTAATGAAATCCATGCTAATCACCTCCAACTTCCATTCGGGCAACTGAATCTCTTGGTGCAATCCACCTGGCCCTATGTGCTCAACTTTCACTTATTGACACACCATACACTTAGCCACATGGATAGCCATATCTTGTTTCATATTGATTAACCAATTGAAATCCCTAAGACTATGATACATCTTTGCAGAACCAGGATGATAGAGTAACAAGATTCATGAGCTTTAGCCAAAATCCTTTCCCTAAAACCACCAGCACCGGTAACAAATAACCTGCCTTGGTACCTCAAGATACAATTACCACCAATTGCAAAGCAACAACCTTTTGTTGACCCATATTTCTTTTATTCTTTATTAAGTCAGGATCTAACATTTGTTTTTCCTTTATCTCAACAACAAGAGATGACTGATATAGCGGATGCACAAACATACCACCATCCTCAGAGTCCGTGAGATGAACTCTAAGACAAGTCAAATGGTGAATTTCCTTCACCAACTCCCGCTTATCCTTATCCACATGAACCAGGAAACACATGGATAACCTGCTAAGAATATTAACGACTATGTTTGCCTGAGATTTAACTCTTTCTAAGTAAACACATACTGCAGGCTCTTATGATCAGAAAAGAAGTCAACATGAACCCCATAGAGATAGTGACGCAAAATTATTAGCATAGATACCACTGCTAACAACTCTAAGTCATAAGTAGGGTATGTTTTCTCATGAACCTTCAATTGCCTAGAAGCATAGGTTACCACCCTACCATGATTCATCAACACACAACCAAGGCTAATATAAAAAGCATCATAATACACTACAAAACCATCATTACCTTGGGCAGGGTCAAAATTAGAGCTGAAGTCAACCTATTCTTTAACCTCTCAAAACTACCCTCACACACATCCGACCATAAAAACATGACCTTCTGGGTTAATTTAGTAATCGGGAAGCTATAGTTGAAAAACATTCCATAAATCTCCTATAGTAACCAGCTAAACCCAAGAATCTTTGAATATCAGTTGGAGTCGCAAGTCTAGGCTACTTCTTAACCACTGCAACATTTTGTAGATCCACCATAATCCCTTCACTAGAGATAACATGACCAAGAAAAGTCATAACCTTCAACTATAACTCACACTTAGAGAACTTAGCATATAAATGATGATCCTTTAAGATCTGCAACACCATACAAAGGTGATCAACATGATATACCTCACTCATAAAGTAGACAACCATGGCATCAATGAAGACAGTGATAAATAAATCTAAAAACTGATGGATAACCCTATATATCAAATCCATAAATTCTGCCAGAGAATTGGTCAACCCAAAAGACATAACTAGGAACTCATTGTAACCATATCGAGTCTTAAAGGCAATCTTAGGGATATCTACTTCCCTAATCTTAAGCTGATGATAACCCGCCTAAGACAATCTTAGAAAAACACTTTGCACCATGAAGTGTATTAAACAAGTTGTCGATCTTAGGAAGAGGATACTTATTCTTTATTGTCAACTTATTTAACTGACGATAGTCAATGCACATCCAAATAGAACCATCATTCTTATGCACAAATAACACAAGAGCACCCTAAGGAGACATACTACGATGGATAAAACCTTAATCTAAGAGATTCTTCAATCCCTCCTTAATCTCCTTCAACTCAGTTGGAGCTATTCTATAAGGAGGGATAGAAATTGGATGAGTGTCCGGAACAAGATCAATCCCAAGATCAATTTTTTATCAAGAGGAATGCCAGGAAGATCATCAGGGAAAACCTTGGGAAACTCATAACCACTGGACTGGATTTTAGAGAAGGACCTTTCAAGTTAGAATCTTTAACTTGAACCAAATGATACAAGCACCCTTTGGAGATCAACTTTTGGGCTCTAAGATATGAGATGAACCTCCCCTTATCCACTAAAGGACCCCTATCCCATACAATAACTGGCTCATTAGTGAATTTGAACATGACCTTTTGGGTCAGACAATCTGAGGAAGCATAACACAATGCAACCAATTCAACCCTAATATGACATCAAAGTCAACTATATATAACTCTATCAAATCCATAAGAGTTTTTTTACCACTAATAGATACCACACGACCCTATAGACTCTTTTAGATATCATAAAGCCACCAACTAGGGTAGATATAGAAAAAAGGTTAGAAATAAATTTTGGACCCAAACAAAAATGCACAGCCATAAATAGGGTCACATAATGAAGAGTGGACCCTAGATCAAGTAAACAATACACATCACTGGGAAAACGTTTCAACATACCAGTAATGACATCGGGAGATGCCTCAGAATCCTAGCGGTATACAAGAAAATATAAATGATTTTCATCTAGAGTCAGTACTAGAAGCAGAAATAGATGCAGAAGCAGCACCCTTTGGTGCAAGAGTAGATAAAGAGGAAACTGAAACCTTGTTAGTCCCAGAAGTCATTCTAGAAGGATAGCCATGCTACATGTGACCAATGTGACAATAATAAAAACATATGTTCTTCCCTTCCTCACTAAACCCATGGTGTGACCGCCCATAAAATCAACAAGAAGCGTGGGATGGAGCTGAATAAGCCCCACTAGCCTCAGATTGGGCACCTTATACTAGGGACCCACCATTATAATAAGAGCAACGATAACCCGACAGCTTCAGGTAAGGAGCACTAGCTATGGAGAAAGAACCAAAACTCCCTTACTTAGCTACTTACCACCATCTCTACCACTCTTCTCAGAATGCTTAAACTCCTGCCCCTATATCTTATTAAACTTGGACTACTTCATTTTGTTTTTCTCTACGTGTTGCATATAAATAACTAACCTAAAGATATCCACATCCTTTATTAGAAAGACATCCTTAATTTCAAAGATTAACTTATGAGAAAGCCTTGAAGCAACCTTGTGCATTTGGGTCCTCATATCAAACACCATCTTTAGAGCATACTAAGACAACTGGTGAAATTCCAAGGCATACTCTTTGACTGACATCCTATCTTGTTTTAGATTAACAAAATCCTCCATTTTTACTTCCCTCAACTCTTGAGGAAAGAAGCAGTCCAAAAATACATTAGAGAAATTCTCCTGCAGAGATGACTTATCATCAACACCCCTTACTTGGTCTCTTTTTTGTACCATTGGTACGCCACTTTCTTCAGCTGGTAGGCAGCAAACTCCACCCCTTCCATATTCATAGCATGCATAACCCAAAAAATCTTTTCTATCTTATCTAAAAAAAACCTGAGGATCCTCCTCCACCTTAACACCCAAAAAAGTTAGAGAATTCAAACTCATGAACTAGCCAACCCTTATGACCTCAGAAGATGGAGTAGCAGAGGCACCACGGTCAGCATGAGAAGCTACCAACTGAGCAATTATATTAATCAACTAACTAAACTCTATATTTACCAAGTCAGCCTAAGGAGGAATAGAGAGAACCGATGGAACTCCAATACAATCAGGTAATGGATCCCTAGACCAAGTATGGATCCCACTAGTAAAGTGTGTTACATCAATATTATCCTTAGTTGGGACAGAGAAGTTCCATGAGATTCAAATCATCGAGGCATGATCTGAATAAAAATCAAATGAAAATTAGAAGAATTCAAGACCTTAGACTTTGTAGATCAAAATAAGATAAAAAGAAAGTAAAATATCCCTAAATGAATTATAGCCTCTCCTTTACGAGTGTGGCACGCTACATATTCTTAAAAGAGACTCTACTCAACTTAACTTTGTGGACTCCCAATCGACCATTAACCTAAAGCTTTAATACCAACTTTACATGACCCAAACAAAGGCTTTGTCATAATAGGCATCCCAAGTCCAACAAGGATCGAAGAAATCGCTCGATACCCAATCCAACCTCTAATTATATACCCTAAATCGGATGAATTTCAAATATATAACAAGCTAGATTAATTATAAACTCAAATACTCTGGGATAGTTCCATGACCATGGCCAATGCAAAAAAGTCTAACCATCCAATGCTAACCAACAACCATAACCAAAACTAAAATAATAACCAAGTCCATATCTATACCATAATAAAGTAGAACCATTACTAATCAAATAAAGTCATACAGTATCATCCCAAATACCAATACCAGTGCCAAGGCTGACACCACTACTAACACTGCCCATACCAACCTATACTAGTCTTATAAAGACTCAATCCAAAATCAAAACAATATTCGGTTGGAACATGCCCTCAACTATATCCAAAACCAATGTCCAAAACTAACCAGTGAAAATATAAGAAACTAAAACTAGAAATAGAGCCTTTTGAATTATGGAAGCTCACCACTTTAAGTAAACACAAGTTGTTCTAAAAGTTTGATCACTGAGTAAGAGATGTAGTGTGACCAACACTTACATAGCATCGGGATACAACTTCAAAGATTGTTAGCAGTTAGAGAGCTTGCATGTAACACAAGAATAAGGATAAGGTAGTGTCAATAGTTCAAAACTAATCAATTAATGCATATACCAATGCAATAAATACATATACATATATATTTATACCATGCTAGGTTAGGGAACAAGATTAACATAAACATTGAAATCATTAACCAAGGTTATGTAGCATGACCATTATATAATAAGACACCCACAAGCAATATGGGTCCAATTTCCCTTTGGCTGGATGAGTCTCAGTGTGTGTAGCTGCATGAACCAGTGAATAACCAAATCTATATATGCCTATATGGAGAACTCAAACCTTTTGGCATAATCAAGGTGGCATAAGCACCAATACATGTAGTAAGGAGGGACTTAAACCTTTCATTCATATGTTTATTTGGGGGACTCAAACTATCAGATCATAAGACAACTGCACCAGATAGTATAGTTCCAAGTGTTAGTCCTTTGGACTTCACTTTTATAGCCAGGATACACATCCCTCTTTAAATCCCAATTTAAAACCATTATTCCACATACACAACCATTAAGTCAATTACTTACCAAAGAAACTTTGTTGGTATCGCCATACCAACACTACTTGCAAGTATACTATATGCCATTACCATTATCAATACACCATCCATTCATTTGACTTTGGGACTCGAACCCATCATTTAGCAAAGACACTTGGTCAATTTAAAGTTTAGAGACTTGAACCTATTTTCTAATAAAGACATAAATCAAGTTAATATTTGGTGACTCAAACCCATTTAATAATCTATACCACCAAGGTTACCATTTAGATCATTGCATAGCCAACAAGGCATTCATAAAATCATTTACCAACCATTTATATTAAGTAGGCCAATGCCTTAGTTCAAAATATTCTTAACATGTGACTAGTTTGTTCTTTTAGGCATTTTCACAAACACTTTGAGGGTATACAATAATCAAGATCAAAATCAAGGTAAGAACTATCAAGTTTAGGGTAACTCATGACCCATTAGTTAAACCATAATTATCAAGAACCCTTTTGTGCAAACCAATACCAAAAACATATATAAACATAAGTTAAACCAAGATTAAACAATACTCAATTATGTGTAACAAAACCCTCAATTTTAGTTGTCAAAACCACTACTAAAGTATCATAATCATGCTTTAAAACACATGATATTTGAGAAATAAACATGAGGGAAGCATCACATACCTTATCCAATAAGATTCACGAAAGAAACTTGACTCTTAAGCCTCATAATGAATACCTTTGAAGAACCCTAGCCCTAATTTTCAAGAGAAGTTTAGAGAGTGTTTTTGGAGTGTTTGATCTTTCAATAGTAGGTTATGAGGGGCCACAACTTGTTTTAATACGTTGTGACTTAAGTGTTTCAGGGTGGGAAATGTATTGAATACCCTTATCTTAAAAGCTAAAAACTTAGTCACAAGAGGGTATGATGCATCCCTTGTAAATCATACCCTAGGTGTGTGGTACCCTTATCATATACTCTATCATCATCTTGGACCCCTATACTGATTTATGTGCAGCCACAAAGGTCTAACTCGTATCCTAGCATACACGAAATGCCCCCTAACCCATACCTTAGACATAATGCATTAGGCTAAATTTAGGGCATTATACAAACTCACCATATACACCTTGTACCCTAATATTCAAGAGGTAAGATTTCTATTCGTACCTTGGACAAAAACTAACAAAACTACACTGATTTACATACGGAAGAGGGACCCTAACCTGTACAACATCATATGACTAGTACCCAAAAGTCGTATAATATCCAGAAGCTTAATGTTTAAGAATTTTCAAAGTGTCAAAACCAAGGTATTTCAGGTTGTCACGTATTTCTCTTTTTAACTGTGTTGTTATTATTTCTATGTACTCATATATTATAACTATAATTGGATGCGGTGTGAAATACCATTTAGGATTTTTTATCATAGGTGATATGCTCAAAGTACATTTTACTTGTATTATTTTCTACTTTACTAAGTCAGCCAATGATACCTACTAACTACAAGTAGTCCTTACTCACCTTTACTATGCCCTTTTGGTGCAAATCCTTCCATGAGTGCTATATGTTGAGGTTGAGATCATGTTTTTTATTGGTGATATTTGAGGTACTGGACAATTCTAACATCCAAGGAAAATTTTTTGATCTCACTCTATCTTACTTTTGTCTTTATTTAGACCAAAGATAGATTTTGTACTCTTTAGTTTTAGATTTTTAATAGATTACTCTAGCATTATGACATCATATTTTTGGTGGTTCATGTATTTCTTTAAACTTTTTTAATTATATGTACATTTATTGTGTGCTTATCCAAACATTATTCTAGAAGTCTAGCTTGGGTTCTAGTTATTATTGATTTTATTTTCCTTTTATCAGTATGGGTGAGCTGCACAAGTGCCACCATGGCCTAGTTTTTGAGTTTTGACCAATTGATTTCAAAGTAGTCAGCCTCATTGGTCTCATAAGTGTAAGATCAAAATATCTAGTAGAGTCTCACAGATTGGTACGCCTACATGTGTATCTATCTTTTAAAGGTTATAAAATGTATTTAGGAAAAATTTTAGATTATAGTTCCTTATTCTATGGGTTATTCATACCCTATGTTTGAAGTTGTGTTCCACTCTTTTCTATGCAGATGGTATGGAATAAATCTCGAGATATTAGAGATGTTGAGCTAGAACCTGAGTATGGATCATAAACTAAAGGTCTAGACAGGGTCACAGATAACCTCGAGGTAGAGGAAAGGCACGAAGAGATACCCCTATTAGAGGTAGTGTTACAAGGACCTCTTCTAAGCTCGAGATTGAGCATACACATGCAGGACTAATTAGGTCCCACATGGTTCAGTTGCTACCCTAGTTCTAAAGGTTTATTTAATTAAGTTATTGACTCATTTTGATTGTGTTCCCTTGAGTGCACCAGGTGTTCCTCCTGTTTCAAGTGTGGTTTTAGTGCTAATGTTTGCTTTTGGTATTCCTTCGACTTTGAGTGTAGTTTCTCCATCTGTATCAGTATTTACTTATGATATTCCTTAGAATTCAAGTGGTGTTCCTCATTTTGTGCTAGTGAGTAATTATTGTATTCCTAGTTTAGGGGTACAACCTCCATCTATGGTACCTCACATATGGATTCTCAGCATACAAGTTTTGCTAGTTGCTTCAGGTACAGTTATATTCTCTAATGATCAGAAGAGATTTGAGATGTTTATATACTTGGATCCACCCAATTTCAGAGTTATATTGACAAGGATGCCTTTGAGTTTTTGGTGGATTGCTAGGATTATTTACAAAATCTTGGATCTCATCAATCTCATAGATTTGCTTATACTATCAGTTGATAAATATGACTAGGGATTGGTAGAGGTCATATGTGAGTTGTAGACCTCTGGGTTTGCCTATTATGAGTTGGATTTAATTTTTTGAGGTTTTCTTAGAGAGTTTTGTGCCATATAGTTTGAGGATAGATATGAAACAATTTGGATCACTTTGAGCTGGGATCCATGACTATTGCTGAGTACGAGGATTATTTTTACACTTTTTCTATGTATTCAGCCATTAGAATCTCTACTGAGTTTGACCAAATTTAGAAGTTTGTGAAGGGGTTAGATTGTACTTACTGGTTGGCTATAACTCAACTAGTAGTGATAGGGGCTTTTTATAGAGTATTATTAAGCATACCAATATGATCAAATCAATTATCTAGGCTACTTAGGATTGCACTAAGAAGTTCTATCATCATGGTAAATTTAGTGGACATGCCTCTCGAGGTAGATACTTTTCTAGTAAAGGTAGACATGATAATCATGGTAGTTTAGTTCAAGCCTCTTTGCAGGGATCAGGTGATAAGTCTTCAAGTTCAACCACTTTGGGCAGTCAGACATCTGATCAGGGTCGCATTTCACTGCATTACCTCATACTAAGTCTAGACATATAGGATGTTTTATTTATGATGAGTTCATGCTATGGATTATCCTCGATATATTTTTAGACCTACTTCTACGTCGATAGTGAGGGCGGTTCATAGAGTAGTAGGGGTACAGCTAGAGCTGCTTGAAGAATAAGAAAAGGTATTCATGGTGGTAGATGAGGAGTTCCTAAGTTTGAAAGTAGAAGTAGTTAGTGTTATGCTATACTTGCTAGGCCTAAGGAAGAGACTTCTAATATTGTTATTACGGGTAGTATCCTGGTTTACCACAAATCTACTTCCATATTATTTGATCCTAGGTTGACTTTCTCTAATGTGTCAACATATTTTGCTTCTGGCTTTGATATTGTATGTAAGCCTCTTGATATGCCTCTTCATGTTTCTATCCTAGTAGTAGATTCTTTAGTAGTGGATCGGGTGTACCAATCTTATGTGGCTACCATTGTGGGATGTGAGACTTGGGTAGGCTTGATTATCTTAGATATGGTTGATTTTGAAGTTACCTTGAGTATGGATTAGTTATCTCCTTATCATAATATTTTTTACATTATGCCAAGATCGTGACCTTATCGTTGGGTGTATTGAGGTTAGCTTGGGTGGTTATGCTTAATTTGGGCTTGAAGTGTGTTATATCTTTCTTCATGCTCGCCGCATAATGAATTGAGATCTTAATATAAGGTAGTGGCATTTGCTTGAGTTACTTAAAGATTATGACATCATTATTTTGTATCATCGTGGCAAGGCTAATATGGTTGAAGATGCCTTGAGTCAGAAGTAGACTAGTATGAATTGTTTGGCTTATCTCTTAACCCAGGAGTGGCCTTTTGCCTTGGATGTTTAGTTTATAGCTAACCAAAAGGTTGGGCTTAATATTTCATCACCTGAGAATATTTTAGCCTTTGTTGATGCTAGATCTTTCTAGATGGAGCAGATTTAAGTACACCAATTAGTTGATGATAGTTTAAGGGTGATTCAAGATAAGGTATTGAGTAGTGAGGATAAGGAAGCCTCTTTTGAATCTAGTGGTGTATTAAGGATGGATCATCGTGTTTTTCTGTCGAGAGTCATAGGTTGGGTGAGATTTACTTTAGAGAAGCCTTATTGCTCTAGATATTTTAGCTATCTAGGTGTGACCAAGATGTATCATAATTTAAAAAAGCTTTATTGGCAGGGTGGTATGAAGAAGAATATGGCCAATTTTATAGCTCGTTGCTTGGGTTTTTAGTAAGTGAAGATCAAGCTTCAAAGATCATGTGGTTTGCTTTAGAATTTACATATTCCTAAGTAGATATGGGAGACGATTACTATGGACTTCATAGTTGGGTTGCCTCATAATTTTTGTGGTTCTAATAATATTTGTGTCATCGTAGATTGGTTGACCAATCAGCCCATTTTATCACTATTAATATTTTCTTCAATGTTAAGAGGTTGGCCCGTATCTTTATTCATAAGATATTTCATCTTCATGGGCTATCCATGTCTATTAGTTTAGATAGAGGCTCGGTGTTCACTTTTTGCTTCTAGTGGACTTTTCAGGAGGGTTGGGTACTTATGTTGACCTTTGCACAACTTTATATCCCCATACTAATGGTCAGTTAGAGTGGAATATGTAGGTTTTGAAGGATACAATCCATGCATATATTATGGATTTTAGGGGTCAGTAAGTATTTGGCTTTGGCAAAGTTTATTTATAATAATAGCTACCATTCGAGTATCGAGATGTCCCCTTTTGAGACATTATGTGGTAGGCATTCTAGATCTCTTATTGGTTGGTTTAACAATTTAGAGAGTAGAACCCATGGTACTGAATTGTTTCACTAGTCTTTGGATAGATTTTAGGTGATTTAGGATAGGCCTTTGGTAGCTTAAATTAAACAAAAGAGTTACGTAGACTGTAGGTTATATGCCCTGAAGTTTAGAATTGGTGATTGATTCTTTCTTTATGTGTTGCCCATGAAGGGCATGGTGAGGTTTGAGAAGAAGAAAAAGCTTGGCTCCAGGTACATGGACCTTATAAGATTCTTTGAATAGTTGGATAGGTTGCTTATTAGTTGTATTTACCTCTAGACTTTTTAGTTTTTTATAAAAATTTTCATGTATCTATGTAAAAGATATGGATTGGTTAGCTCCTTATCATGTTATTAGGTAATATTATTCCAAAACCATAACCTTAGCTACGTCGGGTGTGCTAAGATTAGCTTGGATGTCTACACTTAATTCAAGTCTGAAGGATGTTACATTTATTCCGCATGCTCGCCACATAATAAAGAGAGGGTTTTGTCTTATTTAGCTTATATCTATGATAGTAGTTTTGCCTTATCACCACCTATGGATTCTATTTGAGTTATTTATTTGTTCATGAATATGTTTCCTATGGATTAGCCTAGTATGCCTCTGGTCCATGATATTAATTTTTCTATTGATGTGGAGTTGGACGTTAAGCCCATTTATTTTCCTCCCTATGGAATGGATCCAGCTGAGTTGAATGTATTAAAGAGCAATTGCAAGATTTATTGAGTACGGGTATTGGATCTAGTGTATTGTCCTGGGGTGCACCTGTTTTGCTTATGAAGAAAAAAGATGGTTTTATGAATATGTGTATTGATTATAGGTAGTTGAACAAGTTGCATTTAAGAATAAGTATCCTTTCCCCTGCATTGATGACGTATTTGACCAGCTTTAGGGTGCTTTGGCATTTTCCAAGATTGATTAGAGCTTTGAATATGCTAAAGACATCTTTTCAAATTTGATACAATTATTATGTGTTCTTGGTCATGTCTTTCAGATTAACCAATGCACCTGCAGCATTCATAGAGTTGATGAATTGGGTATTTCGAGCATATCTCAACTCCTTTGTGATTGTATTTGTAGATGATATCTTGGTTTTTTCTAAGAGTGAGACCGACCATAAGAAGCATTTGAGGATTATGCTTCAGAAGTTGTGAGATGAGAATTTGTAAGCTAAGTTTTCTAATGTGAGTTTTTGTTTAATTCTCTTTCTTGGGTCATATGGTAACTAAGGATCATATTATGGTTGATCCAACAAAGATTATGGCAATTTGTGATTAGACTAGACTTATTTCTCCTATCGAGATTTGGAGTATTAGAGGTTTGGCGGGTTATTATCTGTTTTTTATAGAGGGTTTCTCATCTATTGCAGCTTGTTTGACTAATTTTACTCAGAAAAAAATGGTTTTTCAGTGGTTAGATGTATGTGAGAATAGCTTTCAAAGGCTCAAAGAGTTGTTGACTTCTATTCTTATCTTAGCCTTACCCAAGAGAGGTATGGGTTTTATTATGATTTGTGATGCTTCAGGTGTTGTTTTGGGTTCAATATTTATGCAAGAGGGTAATTACTTATGCCACTCATTACTTGAAGCCTCATGAGATGAACTGTTCTACCCATGATTTAGAGATGGAAATTGTAGTGTTTATGTTGAAGTTGTGGCGTCATTAATTATACGGAGTGCCTTGTGAGATTTTCTTTGACCATCATAGCCTTTAGTACTTCTTCAGACAACGAGATCTTAATATGAGGTAGCGATGTTGGTTTGAGTTACTTAAGGATTATGACATCACTATTTTGTATCATTCGAGCAACACAAATTTGGTTCTGGATGCCTTGAGTCGAAAGTGGACTAATATTGGCAGTTTGTCTCATTTCTTGACATTGGAATGGCCATTTTCCTTGGATCTTCATTCTTTAGCTAACCAGATAGTTAGGATTGATAATTCATCACCCGAGCATGTTTTAGCCTCTTTTGATACAAGTTCTTTATAGATGGAGCCGATTCGAGTACACCAGTTTGATGAAGATAGTTTAAGGGTGATTTGGGATATGATATTTAGTGGTGATGCTAAAGAAGCCTCTTTTAATTTTGATGGTGTGTTAAGGATTAATGGTCGAGTTTGTATTATCGAGAGTCGAAGATTGGGTGATATTGAGTTTACAGGAGGCTTATTGCTCTAGATGTTTTATCCATCCAGGTATGACCAAGATTTATCATAATTTGAAGCAGTTTTACTGTTAGGGCAATATAAAGAAGGATGAGTCATATTTTGTAGCTCGTTGTTTGTGTTGTCAGTAGGTGAAGGCTGAGCATCAAAGATCGTGTAGTTTGCTTTAGAGATTACTCATTCCTGAGAGCAAGTGGGAGTGGATCACTATAGACTTCATTATTGGGTTTCCTCATACTTCTTGTGGTTCTGACATATTTGTGTCATCGTGGATCGATTGATCAAATTAACCTATTTCATCCCTATTTATATTTCCTTTACTATTGAGAGGTTGGCTCGTATCTTTGTTTGTGAGATGGTTCATATTCATGGGGTGTCCGTGTCTACTATTTCAGATAGAGGCTCGGAGTTCACTTTAGCTTCTAGTGGACTTTTCAGGAGGAGTTTGGTACTCGAGTTGAACTTAGCACAACTTTGTATCCCTAGACTGATGGTCATGGTCATTCAAAGAGAACTATTCAGGTTTTGGAGGATATGCTCTGTGCATATGTTATGGATTTCCATGTCGAGTGAGCATTTTGCTTTAGTGGAGTTTGCTTATAATAATAGCTACCATTTGAGTATTGAGATATCCCTTTTCAAGTATCATTGACTGATGGTCAGTGATTAGGCTAGACCTACTTCTCCTACTGAATTTAGAATTTTATTTATTGGGCAAGTTATAATTGGCATTTTATAGAAGGTTCCTCATCTATTGTGGCTCTTTTGACAAAGGTAACATAAAATAAAGTGGTTTTTTAGTGGACGAATGTGTGTGAGAAAAGCTTTCAAAAGCTCAAGGAATTGTTGACTTCGGTTCCTATCTTGACCTTGCCCAAGGAGGGTATGGGTTTTATCATGTTTTTTGCTAATTTATTTGTTGGTTTGGGTGCATCGTTGATGTAACAGGGTAAGGTAATTGTGTATGCCTCTCAACAATTAAAGACTCATGAGAGAAACTGCCCTACCCAAGATTTAGAGTTGCCTTGTGACATTTTCTCAAACCATCATAGTTTCCATTACTTCTTCAGACAGTAAGATATTAATATGAGCTAGCGGCGTTGGTGTGAGTTGTTTAAGGATTATGACATCACTTTTTTGTATCACCTGGGCAAGGCTAATGTGATTGTGGATGCGTTAAGTCAAAAGTGGACAAGTATGGGGAGTTCAACTCATCTCTTGACCCAAGAGTGTCCTTTTAACTTGGAGGTTTAGTTTTTATCTAACCAGATGGTTAGCCTTGATCTTTTGATACTCAGGCTTTAGCATTTGTTGATGCTAGATCATCCTTGATAGAGTAGATTTGAGCTCACAAGTTTGATGATGATAGTTTTAGAATGGGTCACGACCCAAACCAGGGCCTAGTCGTGACAAGTATCTCAAGTCCTCCAAGGACCGGAGACCACCCCTATTATCCTAGCCAACTAGAACACAATATAGCTAGCTGTAGATGAGTTCCGAACATATAACAAGTTAGGAATGAGTTCCAAATATATAACAAGATAGATAAATCAATAACAAGAGGGATCTAAGATTCCATACCACAATCCACCCACAATTTGTCCACAAAAGCCTCTAAGAAACCAAACACCAACCAAAGTCGGGACATTCCCCTAGCCATAGCCAAAAACCACCAAAATAATCTAAGACATAGGTAAAAACAAGACCATGAAATGAAGGCCTTCTGGATAGTGGAAACTCACTATTTTAAGCTGACTCACGGACAATCTAGAAATCACTTACTACAACGCAAGGTAATAGAAGTATCTTCAAACCCTGCATCGCATGGGGATACAACATCCAAGGACGGTTAGTAGAGGGAGTGCTAGCATATCTCTCAGGGAAGGGATAAAATAATGCCATAATCAATCAATCAAAAATCATTCCATAACCATATGCACACAATCATATGCATACATACATACATACATACATATATATATATATTATGTAGGGATAAGGAACAAGGTTTAGCATAAAAGTTAAAATATTAACCTGGACTATGTAGCTTGATCATCATAAAAACACCCATAGGCTATATGGGTCCACCTCCTGCTGGATAGGCCCCAATGTGTGTTAGTCGCATGAACCATAGATATCCTAAAAGGTCGGGGAATTGACACCCTATGTCATCCATGATACATATATATAGTGTGTCACAATCACATAGTCATCAAGTCTAACCCTCACGCTGGCAAAGGTGAGTTTCCAATATTAGTCCCTCAGGATCTCCACTTTCACCCCCTTTAAGACTAATTAAAACATTTACACATTTCCTTCAATGAACCATGATCATCCATTAAGGCACATACCGTTGGTATCGTCATACTAGTTATTCTTGCAAGCTAATATCATTAAGTCATTTCCATTGACCATCAACTTGGGGGAATCCACGACCCCCATGGTCCAATTATTCACCAACTTGGGGGAATCCACGACCCCCATGGTCCAATTATTCATTAACTTGGGGAATGCCTCGAATCCCATCCCATTCACCATTCCCATACACTTCAACGGGTTTTAAAATACATAATTAAAGCATAAAAATGCATTATAGCCATGAAAATTCAAATTCAAGTAACCATCATTCCAAAACCCTCAACCCAAAACAATTTTGCATTTTAATCCACGTGAATAAAAAGAAAACCCATGCCTTTAGAGAAAAAAAGATTAAGTGAAGAGATTACATGCCTGGGATATCAAGAACTATGGAGAATAAAGAAATCTTAGAGCCCTGGATAATCAACCTTGAGAAACTCTAGTAGTTATTGACTTAGAGAATTGAAAAGAGTAGAGGGTAGTTTATGATGGAGAAATGAAGTGTTATGGGGTCCCATAGAGTAGGTTGTGGGTTTTAATTTGGGTATGAGGGAAATGACAAGAATGCCCACACTTAAATATGCATAGCAAGATGCCCAGTTATTATAGGTCTTTTGATGACTCATGACATCTGGTTATGATTTGTCACAATGACCCAGAGCCTAGGTGGAGAAAAGGGGCATACACGCTAGTCTGATTATGAGTTGTACCCCATGACTCATGCTTAGTCATTACGACTCGTTAGGTACCAATCATGATCAAGATAGAAACTTAGGGAACCTACACTGGTTTGGATATGGATAACACTATATGACTCATATAGATTCTTCATGATTCGCTACCATAGTCATACACTGGTCAGTGAGCTCAAAAGTCAAGAAATTTTAGAGAAAAAAATTTGGGGTGTTACATTACCCCTCCCCCCCAAGGATCATTTATCCCTGAATGAAGAGTCAATACATCCATTAGCATGAATGTAAGATAGGAATTCAATCACAAAACCTTTACCAAAGTCAGTAAACAAATAGAGTAGGAAAAGGCATACCTTAAGCACGATTATCCAACTCGGGGAACAAGAATGGATACTTGGACTTCATGTCCTCTTCAACTTCCCAAGCAGCTTCTTCAACCTTTTGATTCCTCCACAGAACCTTCGCTAAAGCCATATCCTTAGTCCTCAAATGACGGACTTGTCCATCCAAAATCTCAACAAGAACTTTCTCATAAGACAAGGAATTTGAGATACCAACACTCTCAATAGGAACAACCAAAGAAGGATTGCCCACACACTTCTTCAACATCTATATATGGAAAATCAGATGAATAAAACCCAAACTCAAAGGCAAATCTAATTCATAAGCAACACGGCCATCTTTTCTTAAAATCAAGTATAGACCCATATAGCAGGGACTGAGCTTCCCCTTCTTCCCAAAGCTCATCACTCCCTTCATAGGAGATACCTTCAAGAATACCCAATTGCCAACCTCAAACTCCAACTCCCTTCGCCTCACATATGTGTAGGAATTTGGACGACTCAGAGTAGTCTTAAGTCTATCCTAAGTCACCTTCACCTTCTCCATGGCTTAGTAAACCAAGTCCATACTAAACAATCTAGTGTCACCAACCTCCAACCACCCAATAGGAGATCTACACCTCCTACCATAAAGAGCTTAAAAAGGAGAGATCCCAATACTACAGTGATAACTATTATTGTAAGCAAACACGATGAGAAGAAAATGATCCACCCAACTGCCTCCAAAATCAATTACACAGGCCCTTAGAATATCATCCAAAGTCTGAATAATCTTGTCCATTTTTCCATCTATATAAGGGTGGAATGCAGTGCTAAGGTTCACCCGTGTGCCCAAGCCATTCTAAAATGAATGCCGAAAGTGAGAAGAGAACTGTGTACCTTGATCCAAAATAATGGAAACTGGAGGACCATGCAATTTGAAAATCTCTTTAATAAACAACTTAGCATAATTCTTTCCAAAATAAGTATTCTTGATAGGCGAAAAGTGAGAAGACTTAGTCATCCTGTCCATGATGACCCAAATCGAATTATGCTAATTCTGAGTCCACGGAAGACCAGTAATAAAATCTATGTTGATCACATCCCACTTCCATATGAGCAACTCAATCTCTTAAAAGATGCAGTCAGGCCTCAAATTCTCAATCTTCACTTACTGACACACCTTACACTTAGCCACAAAGTTGGCCATATCTCTCTTCATGCTCTTCTATTAATAGATCTTTTTCTAGTTGTGATACATCTTTGTCAAACCTAGATGAACTGTATATATCAACTCATGAGCCTCAACCAAAATCCTTTCTCGTAGCCCATCAACATTCGAAACATACAACCTACCTTGGTACCTCAAGATACTATCACCCTAATCTTAAAATCCATAACCTTCTACTGACCTACATCATCCTTAATCTATTTCAAGATAGGATCTAAAACCTATTTATTTTTCACCTTAACACACTTCCCCACATCTTGAACAATCACATCTTTATCCTTAGAATCCAAGAGAAAAATTATAATATTATCCAACTGGTGAATATCCTTCACCAATCCTCTTTTCTCCTTATTAGAATGAGACAAGATACCCATAGATAACCTACTAAGAGCATCAACAATCGCATTAGCCTTACCTAGATAGTAGTGAAGACTCATATCATAGTCCTTGGGCAACTCAAGCCATCTTATTTGCTCATATTCAACTTCTTCAAGGTGAATACACACTGCAAGTTATTATGGTTTGAATAGATATCAACATGCACTCCATAGAAGTAGTGATGCTAAATCTTGAATGCAAACACCAAGCCTGCCAACTATAGACCACGAGTCTGATAATTCCTTTCATGAACTTTCAACTGCCTAGAAGCATAATACACAACCTTACCATGTTACATCAAGACACATCCTAGTCCCACATGAGACACATTACAATAAACAACAAAATAATCAGTACACTCGGGCAGGGTCAAAATTGATGTAGAAGTCAACTTATCCTTTTCTCAAAACTACCCTCACAAGCATCGAACCACAGAAAATTCATATTTTTCTTAGTTAACTTAAGCAACAGAAACACAATAAAAAAGAATCTCTCCACAAACCTCCTTTAACAGTCGACTAAACCCAAGAAGCTTTGAATGTTGATCGGACTCATGGGTGTAGGCCACTTCTTAACTGCCTTGAATTTTTGTGGATCCACCATGATCCCCTCACTAGAAAAAACAAACCTAGAAAGGTCATAACATTCAACCAAAACTCACACTTTGAAAACTTAGTATCCAATCATGATGTGTGAGCTAATGCTAACACATTTGAGGCTTTTAACTAAGAATAATTGCGAAGTCTTGAGAAATTTTTGTCATTTTTTATTGTTTTATGTTTGATTTTGTAGAAGAAGCTAATATGTTAGAGAAGCAACAATAATGGAAGAAAATGAGCTGAAATCTGAAGTAAATAAAGGCAAGTGTGGTTGACGACATTTGTGATAAGTCGTCAGCCCAGTGATAAGCTATCAGCTTCATCGCCAGCCATAGATAGATAATTGGTCTAAGTTTAAAGTTGTGATGACATTTTGTGATAGGTCGTCAAGGAGTTGATAAGCCGTCAAGAATGTCATCAGCCTAAGGCGGTACATGAGAACTGAAGCAGAGAGTAGATAACATTTGTGATAAGTCATCAAAGAGCTGATAGGGTGTCACCATTTGTCATCAGCGTTAGGCAACACGTGTCCAAAGCAAAGAGAAAGCTGATAACATTTATAATAAGTCACCAGCCTCCTGATAGGCTATCACAAATGGTATCACCTAATCCAAAGAATTTCTGAATATTATTATTTTGTTTCCATATTTAGGGTGAACTATTTAAAGCCTTCTTTAGGGTTTTCTAGAGAGTTCCGAACCTTGAGTTTTGATAAATGATACTTTGATATTTCTTTCTCCCTCTTTTTTTGGCTTGAGAAAGCAATTACTTTAAAGAGACCATCATCATTATTTTGGGGTTTTCTTTGGTGATTTAGTCTGAGAATCTCTAGTTTCTATTCATCTTTTTGTAAGTTTATCTTCCAAAGCATGAATTCATCTAGTTGCTTCGATTATTACGTTATAAGCAACTAAATTCCTTTAACCTGAATTATGGGATCTGGGGGTAGGTCTTGATAAGGTGTTAAGTGTTCAAGATTCGAAAGGTGGTAGGACTCCTTGATAATTTTGATGTTTTAATTATTGTTTGTTGGTTGCAAATAATAGATAACACCTTCTTTGATTTTCTTGAGAAAGAAATCAAATATAGTGGAAAGTGAATTATCAACAGGGACTTGGAAACACTAAACTTTTGTTTAATAATTAGCGTGGTAAGAAGTTTGGTTAACCTGAGGTAAAATCTGGGCAGTGAATATAAATTCCCTAAGTCCGAGAGGATTAGGTAATTAAATGCTTAAGTAGGTCGAGAGACATTTAAGCATAACTTCGCTAAAGATAACTTGTTGTCCTACCTACCATGAGAATCTTTAACCACTAGTAGCATCTGTCAAGTACCAAAACCCCTAGTGAACATAATTCTGGTTTTTCATTAACTCTTGATTACAAACATTTAAACTAAAGTGACCAACAATTACTTGTTAACTAAAACTCCCTATTCCTGGAAACATCTAACTATCAGTTTTTTAAATCGCAAATGACTTATGTTCACACCATATTCCCTATGGGATTTGACCCCAACCTAGTTGGGTTTTATATTGACAATGATCGCTTATATTCTCGTTCAAAGGTGTAGTTTGAGCATTATCAACTCGCTGATCCTTAAGAGTCTGCAACACTACTTAAAAGTGATTGGCATGATCCTCCTCACTCTTGCAATATACCAAGATATCATCAATGAGCACGATGATAAATAAATCCAAAAACTATCTAAATACCCAGTACATCAGGTCCATAAATGCCATAGGAGCATTAGTTAAACCAAAGGACATAACAAAAAACACATAGTGATCATACCGGGTACGAAAAGCAGTGTTAGGGATATCTACCTCCCTAATCTTCAATTGATGATAAATTGATCAAAAATTAATCTTAGAGAAATATCTAGCACCCTAAAGCTAATCAAAAAGTTCATAAATCCTCAGAGAGGGTACTTATTCTTCATAATTACCCTAATCCATTTTTATTACACACGAAAATGACTAGAGCACCCCACGGAGAAATACTAAGGCAAATAAAACTCTTATCAAGAAGATCCTTTAACCAATTCTTAAGTTCTTTTAACTCAGCTGGAGCTATTCTATATAGAGGAATAGAGATAGGACAGTTATCCGATAGACTATCAATTCCAAAGTCTATTTCCCTTTCGGGGGAATACCAAGAAGATCACCAAGAAACACTTCAAGAACTTTGTTAACCACTAGTACAAATTGCAGAGAATGACTTTCAAAACCAAATCCTTAACCCAAACTAGATGATATAAAGACCCATTGAAAATCAACTTCTGAGCTCTAAGATAAAAAATAAACTTTCCCTAAAGAACTAAGGAACCTCTCTTCCATTCTATTATCAGTTCATAAGGGAATTAGAAGTTGACCTTACATGTCTGACATCTAGATACATGTAGCATAAATGGAGCTAATCCATCCCTAAGATCACATCAAAGTCCACCATATCCAACTCTATCAAATCCACCAATGTCTCCCTACCACAGATAGACACCAAAAAACCCCTATAGGCCTTTCTAGCCATAATAAAATCACCCACTGGGGTAGAAATAGAGAAAGGATCAGAAATGTAATCAGGTCTGAAACCAAAATGAACATCCACATAAGGGTTCACATAAGAAATGGTGGACCTTAGATCAAGAAAATAATATACATGATGAGAGAAAAACTTTTAACATACTAGTAATGACATTAGGAGATGCCTCAAATTTCTGATAGGTGGTAAGAGCATAAAGATTATTCCATCAATCCTAGTACCAGAAGTAGAACCTTTTGTTGTAGGAGTTAATGAAGTAGAAACTTGAACCTTATTAGCTTCAGAAGTAACCTTAGCTGGATAGTGTTACTACAGATGCCCCAACTAACCAAAATTATAGAACCTATTCCTTCTCTCATCACACTGATCATGATGTATATGTCCGAAGAATCTACAAGGAGGATAGGTTGAGGTTGACTGAGATCTACTAGCTTGAGACAAGGCATCCTATGCCTTAAACCCACTATAGTTTGAAAGTGATGACCACCAGATAACTTAGGATACGGGGAACTAGACGTAGAATATGAACCTGAGTTGCCCCAAGTACTATTCTTGCCCCACTGCCAAACATCTCTACTACTGTTCTGCTGGCCTTCACCCAACTCTGAATATCTAAATTTCTTATTCTACCTCTCTCCTATTTCTGCTTATTTTTTCTTTTCATAATCTACCTACTACATATACACTACAAGTTTAGAATATTCATATTATTATTCAACACCATAAATTTACACTCTAGTACCAAGTTCCAAGACAAACCTAAAGCAAACTTCCTCATTCTCGCCCTCATACTAGACACAATCTCTGAGCATAATGAGATAGTTGATGGAATTTCAAAGCATACTCCTTCATAGTCATCTTTCCATGTTTAAATTCACAAACTCTTCAGTTTTAACCTCTCTCAACTCTTGACGAAAGAAACAATCAAGAAAGGCAATCAAAAGCTCATCCCACTCAGTCGACTCAGCATCATTCCCTCTCAACTACTGCCACTCTTCATACCACTGATATGCGATAGCCTTTAACTGATATGCAGCAAATTCCACACCTTTTGAGTTAATAACATACATCATCCTAAATATCTTTTCCATCTCATCAATAAAACCTTGAGGATCCTTCTTAATCTTAAAGCCATTAAAGGTCAGAGGATTCAAGATCATAAACTATCTAACTCCAGTAACCTTAGAAGATAGAGCAACAAATCCAACATGGTCAGGATAACGAGACAGAGAAGTCACCAACTATATCAGTAGATAAAAATATTAATGAAACTCGGCATTAGAAATGTCTCCTTAGGGCAGTGGGGTATGAACATTATTATCTCGAAAAGCCTGATGAGGACTGATAGGGATTAGTGGAACTCAATGAGGGGCAGTGATGTGGCATGGAAACACGACATTTTTTTTGCTTAAAACTGTGAATTTATGCATGAACTTAGGGTATTTTGTTAGATATGATGTACTTTGGTGTGAATTTTAGGAAAAATAGGTCTACAATGGTGTTTGAATGAAAAGTGATGAAAATACCAGGAACAGATCAACTTTGATCAGTATACGAGTCAGCATTTAAGTCATAACTAATTGATGTAACTCGTATGCTGAATCGTGAGAATAATATGACCAATAGTCAAATCGAAGATCCAAGTATGAGAAAGATACAACTCAAATATCCTAGTCATAAGGTAGGATACGAGTCATATACTGAAGCCGTGAGCATAACAGAATCCAAGCTACTATCTAGAATTTGAAGTTTCAGAAGGATATGGGTCGAAAGTCTGAGTGTGACTCATATTGAGATGTCATATGAAAACTAGAAATCTAGAATTGAGAAGACTGAAGTCCCAAGTGGATACGGATAAACAAGCGAAGTTGTATACATGGTTATGATTTGTAAGCTGAATAGAAAGTTGAAGCCATGGGAAGATTATACACTAGACTGGTTATGACAAAGTAAGGTACAACTCATAAAATAAGGATATAAGTGACGACCAAGTCGTACCGACTGCCGAGTTAACTTTACTTTTCCCATTTTTAATAGGATTTTTATGTTATTTTGAGATACTATAGATATCCTTGGGTTTATATTTTACTACGTTACGCATAGTGACATTTTTTATGCACAATTACATACTCTAATAATTATTCTTGAGATCTAAGGGTTTTATTCAATTTAAGACTTTGGAGTTTATTCATCTTATTCTTGTGCGATTGATCTTATGTGTTCTTCTTTGGTAATCATGATTTCTTACACAAACATGAGCGGCTAATCTCCTTAGATAGGATTGTGGGAACCCTGGTGGATTAGCTACGCAGAGGAAGTTTGACACACATCTATTCTAGGGTTATGCATGCATCCTAATTCTTCTTCACTGTAATTGATTTCAAGTAACTGAAGTATCTTCAGATGAAAGCATGTATTCGCATTTTTTCAATAACCAAGGAGCTTACGATTAAGAAAACAAGATTAGGATAGTAAATTGGGATTTTTACCTCTACCGTATAGTCCACACATTCCATCTTATCACTTCATTCAATAAACAAGGATCAAGTGAATTGAGGACGTAGCAAGGGACAACAAGACAACACCAGGCGACGATAACCAAGTCTAAGGGTGAAATTTATCTTTGCGCTCAAAAGGTGGCTGATAATACCTATCTTATGGGCTTTAAATATAGAATACTAGAGAAATGGGTTGATCATGAGAAGTCTATGAAGTTGAGAAGCCAATGTAACATAGACCTAGCATTTGTCTCCTATTGATTATAATTCAAAACCACTTAAGAATTGATTACTCTTTGCTATTTAGAACAAAATCCCCCCTATTTACTTTCTTGCACTGCTCGAGGGTTAAGTTAAGGCAAGCAACTGCTCATGTTTTCCCTGTGGGATCAACCCCAACCTATTTGGGCTATTATATTTGCATCGACCGCATTATACATCCAATTGAGGTGTAGTTTAGGGTGACCTCAGTCATTACAGTCAAAATCAGGGAACCTAGACCTGATCTAAACTCTAAAAATAAGGTGAGTTCCATCCACATGGTCCATAAGTAGGCAGAGGAGTTTCCACAAGCATCAAACCTTTGGGGAGGCATGATCTGAAATGCGAGCAAATAGAGATTGGAGCAGTTTTCAAGACCTTAAACTCTATAACCCAAAAAATAGATCACAAGGAAGGAAAACATTCCTAAATGCATTATAGCCTCTCCCTTATAAGTGTGGCGCACTACATACTTATCAAAGATACTCTACTTGGTATGGATTTGTGCACACCGAATGACCATGAATCTAGTCTCTAATACCAAATGTGTATTGATCCAAACTAGGTCCTAGTCGTGATGGGTATCTCAAGTCTGTCAAGGATTGGAGACTACGCCCATTAGCCTAGCCAACCAGATCATAATATGGAAAGTTGCAGACGAGTTCCAAACATATAGCAAGATGGGATGATTTTCAAATATATAACAAGATAGATAAATCAATAACAAGAGGGATCTAAGAATCCATAACACAATCCATCACAATTTGTCCACAAAAGCCTCTACGAAACCAAATACCAACCAAAGTCGGGACATACCTCTGACTATAGATAAAAACCCACTGAAACAGTCTAAGACATAAGTAAAAATAAGACTACAATATGAGGGCCTTTTGTAGAATGGAAGATCACAACTTTAAGATGACTTATGGGCAATCTAGAAATCACCTACCACTGCCCAAGGAAACAGAAGTGTCTTTGGAGCCTACATCAGGGTAAGCACTAGCTGCAACTCAAAGAAGGGATAAAATAATTCCATGATCAATCAATCAAAAATCATTCCAAAACCATATGCACACAATTATATACATTTATATAATATACCCGAGATAGGGAACAAGGTTTAGCATGAGAGTTAAAATATTAACCAGGACTATGCAGCTTGACCTTCATTAAAACACCCACGGGTTATTGGGTCCAGTCACATGCTATATGGGCACTAGTGCATAGTAGTAGCATGAATCTGAGATATCATAGAAGGCTAGGGAATCCATGACCCTATGCCATCTATGATACATATATCTATAGTGTTGGCATAACCCACCCAGAGGCTTTGTTATAACAAGCATCCTAAGTCTGACTAGGATCGGAGACCACCTTCATTACCCAACCCAACCTTTAGTCACCTACCCTGAGTTGGCTGAATTTCGAGCATAAAATATCCTAGTGTAAACAACTCACACAAAGACCCTATGAATAGATCACAATCGTGACCAACCCAATTGAGTCCAACCATACCATACCAATAGCCCAACCATACCAAACCATACCCAATAAGGCTATAAACTAGGACATAACTATAAACAATACCAAAACATAATAAGATAAGCAAACCCAAAATGAAATATAATGGAACACTGAGAAATCCTATGATGTGGTGTCAGCCTACCAGCCTATTCTAATGCCAAGGCAAACACTAATACCGATCTCGCACATTCCAACCCCCAGAAGTACTACAAACCCTTTATCCAAAAGAGTAAATATATTTGGTTTGTATATGCGCCCAACCATAGCCAAAACCAATATCCAAAATAAAGTCAAAATATCTAACAATATCCATAACATGAAATAATGCCTTTCAAAAGGATGGAAGCTCACCACTTTCATCCAAATGTTGTCCAAAAGTCAATCACTTTGTAGGAGAAGTTGAATGGTTGATTCCTACATAGCGTGGGTAAGCATCTGCCTATAGATGGGTTATCGAGTGATCGCTAACATGAATCTCAGGATAAGGATAAAATAATGCTAGTTATAAAACCAAGTAAAATCATCCAACGCATACAACTATACATATATAAGTGCAGGGAAAGGGGATTTGGGTTTAGCAAACATTTAAGACCTTCACCTAGGTTGTGTAGCTTGGTCGTCCTAAACCATCCATGGGCTATATGGTTTTAGCTCCTCCTGATAAAAAGGCCCTAGTGCGTATACCCGTACGACAAAGGAAGTATCTCATGGGATGACTAGTACATCCCCTAATAGTGTGACTTGATGCACATGATCCACTAAGACCAATGCTCATATTGACAAATATGAGTTTCCAATTTTAGTCCCCCCAGGACCGCCACCTTTCTCAGCTTTGCTACACATCCCGCCATTAATGCCCAATTAAAATCGTTTCCAAATAACCAACCAATACATTTACTATTTTATTAACCAAGGCCAATATTAGTGGTATCGTCATACCACCCCTTACTTGCAAGTAATATCTATATCCAAATCATTTAGGTTAGGAAGACTTTCAAGTAACCTTCCATATACCATATTAAACCACTCGGGAGACTTCCATGTTCCCCACAAGCATAACCATTTGGCCTTTACCCTTTATAAACTATTTAAACCATGTATGATTCATTTACCAAGTTTAAAACATGCAATAGTTCCATTAAAAGAAGTCAATGCAATGAACATATCTTTATAAGCATTTTATCAAACACATTGGGGGCATAATATAACCAAAACTAATTCCAAAGACCATTAAACCATTATCATACAATCCAGTTGTCCAAATCCACTATTTATGCATATAAAAGCATAATTAAAACCATATGAAATCATAACCAATTATTTAATATCAAAACCCCCAAATAATAATTGAAAACCATAATCATGAAATATCAAAACTATGAAATCAATCATATAAACCATGACTTTAGTGAAATTATAATGAGGAAAGAGAATTATGCATTATACCAAAGAATTAATGGAAATAAATCACCAAGACAAGCCTCAAAGTAATCCTCAAGATGAAACCCTGGCCTTCTTGCCCCAAAATCTCTTGAGAGAATTATGGAGTGTTTTGGAATAGTTTCTAAGTGTTAATGAATAGAATAATAGGGTAAATAACCTCCTAAGTGTATTAGAAGTAGTGTGACCTAATTAGGGTAAGTAGGAAAATATCTAGAATACCCCTACTTAAATCTCTTAAAAACCCATCACAGGAATATGACTGACCCATATGAGTTGTACCCTCCCAAAATGATTGGTACCCACCACTCATATCCAAGACTCAACCCTTAGATCAAACACTATCCAGTATATGACTCATCCAACCAAGTCATAACCATAACAAATTATCTATATCCATAACTCGTTTCCCTGGCAAAATAAAATATCAGGAGGATCAAACACTGCCCACCGTATGAGTCTATAATATAGCTTGTACCAAGCCCTATGACTTATACACCTAAGTGTACCTATCACAGTGACCAAAACCATCCCACTAACTAATATTGGTCAACATACGGCTCGTACCCATGAGTCATATTAGGTTTGGAGCATGAAAATTCTAGGAAATTTTTTGATGGTCATAACCCAGGATGTTTCAAGTGTGTCACAAGTAGAAGGTCATCAATACTAACCCTCACAACAAAAAACATAAGTTTCCATCACGTTTCCTCTGGATCTCTACTTTCACGGCTAGCTACAAAATCCTTTTTAAGCCTAGTTAAAATATTTACACATTTCCGTTCATTGAACCATTATCATCCATTAAGGCACATACCATTGGTATCACCATAACAATTATGCTTGCAAGCTAATATCATTATTCCATTTCCATTGACTATCAACTTAGGGAAATTGACGCCCTCCATGAACTAATTATTCATTAATTTAGGTGAATGCCATAACCCCTATCTCATTCACCATACCCATGCACCCCAACAAGTTTCAAAATACATAATTAAAGCATAAACAAATGAATTATACACATGAAAAATTTAATTCAAGTAACTATCATTCCAAAACCCTCAACCCAAATCAATTCTACATTTAAATCCATGTAAATAACAAGGAAACCCATGCCTTTATAGAAAACAAGTTTAAGGTAATACATTACATGCCTTGGATACCAAGAGTTATGAAGAAAAAAGCAATCTTATTGCCCTAGATGATCAACCTTGATAAACCCTAGTTGTTCTTGACTTGAGGAATTTGAGAGAGTGGAAAGTAGTTTATGATGGAGTAATAAAGTGTTATGGGGTCCCTTAGAGTATTTTAGTGAAAGCTCATTGCTCTAGATATTCTAGATATTGATTTATGTGGTATGAAGAAGTATATGGAAGATTTTTTAGCTCATTTCTTGTGTTGTTAAAAGGTGAAGGTCGAGCATCAGAGATCGTGTAGTTCGCTTCAGAGATTACTTATTCCTGAATAAAAGTGGGTGTGGATCACTATGAACTTCATGGTTAGGTTTACTTTTAATTCTCATGGTTCAAATAGTACTTGGGTCATCATGTATCGATTGACTAAATTATCCTATTCCATCCCTATTTATATTTTCTATAGTACTGAGAGGTTAGCCCATATCTTTGCTCGTTAGATAGTTCAACTTCATGTGGTACCCGTGTCTATTATTTCAAATAAAGGCTTAGTTTTCACTTCTATCATTTGACTGTATTTTTAGGAATATGGTTCTCAAATTTACCTTAGCACAACCTTTCACCCCCTAGACTGATGGTCATTTAAAACAAAGTATTCAAGTTTTAGGGGATATACTTTGCACATATATTATAGATTTTTAGGGTTAGTGAGCATTTGGCTTTGGCAGAGTTTGCTTATAATAATATCTACTATTCGAGTATTGAGATAACTCTTTTTGAGGCATTGTATGGTAGGCATTATTGATATTCGTTGATTAGTTTAAGACTTCAGAGGTTAGACCTCGTAGTGCTGACTTTCTTCCCGGTTCTTTGGATAAAGTTTTGGTAATTTAAGATAGGTTGGGAGCGACTAAAGTAGACAAAAGAGTTATGTATATCATAGCCTATGTGCCTTAAAGTTTGGAATTGGCGATAGAGTCTTCCGTTAGGTGTTTCCCATGAAGGACGTGATGAGGTTTGGAAAGAGGGTCAAGCTTAACCCCAGGTATATTGGACCTTTGGAAATTCATCGTACAATTGGAGAGGTTGTATATGAGTTGGATAATTCTCCAGACTTTTTAGTTGTTCATCTAATATTCATGTGTCTTTGCTTCCTCTATGTTTCGGATGAGTCTTATGTACTTCAATGGGACTCGGTTAATTTGGATAATAGTTTGAGATTTGTTGAGGAACTAGGGTCCATTTTAGAAATGATGTAAGATAGTTGTGTTCTAGATATATTTCCTATATTTAAGCTTCAGTTGAGGCACTGTCCTGAAGGCTACATGGAAGGTTGAGTCCAATATGCATAGTAGTTACCCTCAGCTCTTTATCGATTCAAGTATTTTTTTGCCTTTAGTTTGGGGATAAACTAGATTTTTAGTAGTGGATGTTGTAATAACTTGAATTTCTAAGATTTTTATTTCTATTTGTTTTGAGCATTTTTTCCTTCCATATAGTTGCTACATGTTGATTTTTATTATTGAATATTGTAATAACCTAAATTTTGATTGTTGAATGGCAAAATGGACTGCACCAGTAGATCTGCAATGTTGAATTTGGGTGAGTAGTGGGATTGGTTCAATTTTGGGACATTTATATCTCATTTTGAACCCTTGTTAGAAAATAGTGAAATAGGATCTTGAGGATTAATTTATTGATAATGGCCTTTTTCATAAATCTTACATCACTATTGAGTCTGAAATGTCAAAATTAATCCGATATCATTTAGAGCTTATTTTTTTGGGTTCCAAATGAATCCCAAGGGTCAATTTAGAGATTTTGAAAACTATGCAAATTAGCTAATTACTGATATCTAGTGCCTGAATCTTACCATCTTTTTTAACACGGGCCTCCAGCCATAAATGCTGAGAAGGAATTTTTTCTTCACTATTAACATAATGGTAGGGCCGCCATTATGAAGAGTAATCGAGAAGTGTTTGGTCGAGGTATCTTCTTCATGAATGTGATAGAACTGTTATGAATGCAAGGGTTTTGGTATCGAGCCTTTGCAAATACGATGTCCTGGTCACAAATGCGAAGGACAATTTAATTGGTCAATCGATGTTGACCCTCAAAAATGCAAAGGGTTGACAACATCGTGAGGTACTATTCATTCAACAGTATAAATACTCCATTTTCGTGATTCTACTCTATTTTTAGACCTCCAAGATTTGGGAAGTGTAATTTTTAAGGGTTTTGAATATTGATTTTCGAGTGTGTAACTTCTAAACCTATGTCTCATTATTTCCTGTAGATTTTATCTCCAAATAACACCATTAAATCATGATTTCAAGGTGAAAATTTTAAAATTTTACCGATAAGCATTAAAAGGGGTTTTCTATGTTTTGGACCTTGATTTTAACCCATTTTCCATACGTTTTCTCCTGTAGACTCTTATATGATTGGGAAATATATTTTTGAAACAAAATTCTGGTTTTACCTTTTCTATTTCAACCTTATTTTTCAAGTCCATTTTGGACCTGACCCAAATATGGGCAATATCGTGTCTTTTGATTTCTTTTAATGCATAGATGTTATATTTCAATACTGCAGTTGATTCTGAGGCCATTCATAAAGGTAAGGATTGGTGTTGAAGCACTTTGGACTAGGTTTTAATTGCTTAAGGTAGGTTATAGCTTAACTTCTTTCGGATTGAGATGGGTAGTGAATATATAAGTAAAGTATGTTATGGATTGGGAAAGGTAGCTATGGGGCTTATATTTGAGATTATTTTACTGTTGTGTGCCCATATGGGGGCTTATATTTTGATGTTGTTGATTTGTGATAACTGATATTATGTGTTGCCCATGTTGGCTTTTATTTCACATTATTGGCTTACATGCTGTCATTCTGGATATAATACTTGTACGAGTGCTTTATTTGATTATATAGGCCTTATTTAACATTGGTTACTTTTGTCATGATAGTTATACCCGTGTAAGTGGATGATATAATATAAATGATGTCTTTTGCATATTTATTCCGATGGTGGAAAATATTGAGTTAATAATTTATGAATTTTGAACATATTGATTTGATTTCTAAGCTCACATATATATAAGTAAATGTTAATTGGATTAGGTATCCTTATTTTGGGTTGATTATGAGGATTACTTCCTCAGTCCATACTTAAAAATTCATGAGATTTGGTTCCACTAAGAAACACTAATTTTGAAAGAAAATGAGACATCTTTATGAAAACCCTCTATGAACATGAGCTGGGGTGGATAGATGAATTGAGATTGAGATTGGATTTGAGATACAATATATGACTTGCAAATCCTCAAGGGTCCTACCTATTAGTAGTAAGCTTGGTAGGTGTATACAGAAAGTCATGTGATAGCTTTCATCATTACCCCATCCATATTCCATTTCATTGCATCACATATGCATCTTTCTTGTTATTCCTTAGTTTCCTTGACTTGTGTTTGGTTGTCGTGTATTTCTGTTTTATATCTTTGTTGTTACTATTTTTGTGTTCATATATATTATAAATGTTAGTGGAAATGTTGTGAGCTACTATTTGGGACTTTTCTGCTTACAGGTGATGTGCTCATAGTACATTTTACTTATCTTATTATCTACTTTCCTCAGTCGTACTGAGCACAAGTGGACCATACTCACCCCTACTGTGCCCAGTGCAGATCCTAGTACGAGTAAGACATATAGAGGATGAAATAGTGTTGTTGATTGGTGATATTTGAGGTACTGAATAGTTCTTGCAATTAGGGCGGACTTTTGGATTTCACTCCATCTTACTTATGTCTTTATTTGGATTAGAGATAGATTTTGTACTTATCAATTTTGGATTTGTAATTGATTTCTCTTACATTATGACATCAGGTTTTTGGTTGTTTATATGTTTCTTAAGAGTTTCATTTATCATATAAATAAATATATATATATATGTACATCGTGATTGGTCCAACTTCCTTCTAGAAGTTTTGCTTGGGTCCTTGTTATTATCAATTTTGTTTTCTTTGAATCAGTTTAGGTGATCAGCTTAATTATAAAGTCTAGTCCACGCCAAGTGCCATCATGACCTAGTTTTTGGGACATTAAAATTTGTTATCAGAGTAGCCAGGTTCACTGGTCTCATAAGTGTAAGAGCAGTATGTCTAGTAGAATCTCACGGATCGGCACATAGACGTCCGTATCTATCTCTAAAAGGCTATAAGATATCTTAAGGAAAAACTTCTATATTTTGATTCCTTATCATGTGGGATATTCATACCCTATGTTGAAGTTGTTAGTCTCCGAAGTCTATATTTTAATAATGACAAACTTAGTAGTGGATCCTTGCAGGATATTGAAGACTAATAAAGGAAGTCGGCTCTAGGAATGGAAGGAAATCCAATCATAAGAAGATCAGGCACTCAAAAAAATAGTAAGAAAATTAATCAAATATCTTGGAAATGGAAGGAGAATCACCATCCTAGAATCATGACAGACTAGATCAATCAAAAAATCAATCAGAATCTAAACAAAAGGAAAAAAGGCTATGACTATCACATGGATACCAATCAATACAAGACTAAAAGGAAAAATAGATCATGGACATATCTGATATGGATGTGATTCAAAGCCGTATATGGATATATCTGATATGAACAAATCAAAGGTATGAATTCCTCAGTCAAGGAATCAATTGAAATCCTTGATTGAGAAGAAATATCTTGGGTTTCCTTGTGAGGAGTAGCAGATAAAAACTATAAATGATGAAGAATGAAGATAAACACAAGTTATACAACTTCATAGAGAAAATTCAAAGTGTCTCACTCTTAGTCTTACAAGGTTTTTTAACTTTAGTTTACAATTGGTATATAAAGAGTAGGATCGAGTCAACTTTATAACATCAACTAAAACTATGTCACAAGATTTGAAGATCAAAATAAGTCTTCAAAACTTGTTTCCTATCATTATTCTCGAGCCAAACATTCAACGATCTAAGGAAACTTTGAGACCTAGGGGGACTATAAGTAGGCACCAAATTGGTGTTCTGAACCAAGATAAATCTTTGTGTTATTACTTTATGTTTTATTATTTATGTGTTTAATTGTTTAAATCTAATTGTTTGAGAAGTGCACTAATCTATAGGCAAGTCGACTGTGAGTAGTCAGTAGTCGACTCATGGAAGAAAATTTCAATTCACCCTCTTTTGAATATCAATTGGAATCAGAGCGAGGTCTCACCAAATGTATCGCTTAACCGTAAGGTAGCAAAGATCAAATAAAAAAATATCAGATTCCTAGTGCTCTTCTCTAGGATGGTCACTGCTCCATAAGACCACCATACTGTAATGGGAAACTTTACTCTTACTAAAAAAACAGGTTCAGAATTTTTGTCGAATTAACTGACATCCAAGCCTGAGTTGTCATCTGGAAGTATCCAAAGCCAATTTCGGGACTTAAAAGAGAAGTCAAAGGAAAAAGAAAAAGAATCTAGCAGTATTGACTTAGAAGACTTTGAATGCTTCAATGTCACTAAAGAACAAAAAGAGGTAATTCAAACTAATGCACTTGTTATAAGTTTACTTTTGTATGCAGTTAGCAGGGAAGAATACGACAAGATATCAACTTGTGAAACCACAAAAGAATGTGGGACGAATTGGAGATAACCTATGAAGGAACCACCAAGGTCAAGAAGTCAAAAACTGTTGCTCTGGTCAATGAATACGAGTTATTCAAAATGAAAGAAAATGAGGGCATTGAAACAATGTTTGCCAGATTCAGTTAAATTATCTGCAAACTGAAATCACTGAGGATGATCTATCCACATATCCTGCAAGTCGAGAAGTTGGTCAAAATTCTCCCAAAGACTTGGGAAATGAAGGCTTCCATTATAGAATACAGATATCTTCACAACATGACATATGATGAACTACGAGGTAACCTTATTACATATGAGAAAAATTATATCAACAGGTTTCACAATGATGAAATGAAGAAACCAGTATCCTTTAATGCTGATCCAACCAAAGATAAGGATATTCTAGAAGATGTTGATAGAGAAGAAATGGCTCTCATGAACTCTGGAATAAGGCAGATCATGAGATAGATGCAGCAAAGATCCTAAAGAGGGAAAAATAATGACTCCACTAGAAATAATAATCTCGGTTACTGCTAATAAAGGCTTAGTTATTTCAAACAACACAGTCCATAACTGAGATGATGATCATCTAGAAAGAATCAAAACTTTGGAGTCTGGCGCGATGAAGATGAAATCAAAAAAGAAGTAGAAGTCACAGATATGTGCTTCGTGGCAATAAGTAAAACTCGTGAGGTAAGACAACATGATTGTCATAACTGTAATACTCTTGAATATAACTTAGACATGATTACTGAAAATCTCCAAAAAGTTATAGATGAATATAACAAACTTTCTTAAGAGAACAAAAGTTGTGAAGCTCAATTCAAACAAAAACTCAAAAAGGAACAACGAAACTGGCAAATAGAAATTGAAGCATGTCAAATTGAAATTGACCTACTTCATGAAGAGCTTAGTTATGCAAAAATAAAATTGACAAATTTTAAGTCATCCCCAAGTCGTACCTACATAAGATCAAACTCTTTAAAAAAACTATTCGAGTTCCTCATCAGGGTCATTTAAATCAGATAAGACCTCTTTCTTCTCTCGAGGACCCATTTGCTTTATCTGTGGACAGAAAGGGCACAAATCCT